>JARHVA010001087.1:102500-1302500 GCA_037957365.1 Torreya grandis
GATCAATGCTACCTCGACATCTCTTGTTGTAGCATATATTTGATGCTTATCCATTATACCTTGAAATTTTACTATCTCAATCTCTATATTATATATCTCTTAATATAGGTTGTCAATAAATGATATATCTTTAGGTTCTTGTGGTGGTTGTCATGGCCTTGCCTCATCAAATCTTGTAGGTGTTTTTACTTTTAGTGTCACTTTCATATCCCCACCCTTTTTCATATAACTTGAAGACCCCACCAGTGGTGTTATTAATGCTTGTACTAATGGAGAACCCACTGGTATACTAATGATCCATATGGGGGAATCTATAACTAATATGGGGATCTACCTCCCTACCCATAGCCTCCTCCTCATTCATATTATCCATCTCCTCCATGTTCATCTCCTCACTATCTATCCCCACATACCTAAGTCATAATGGCCATCCTCCTCCTCGCCTACCTCTATCATTTACATTAGGGAAAGGCCCTCACATATCCATGATCTTATGTTGTAGTGTCCTTAGTTTTTGTGTCATAATGGTTAATCTCTCAAGCCTTAGCTATACCTACCATTAATCAGACTCATCCACTACATCGACATCTATCACATCTCTCAGATCATACTATAGTATGCCTAGGAGCATCAACCACTCACCCCTAGTATTATCTAATCCACATTGTGCACCCATTGTAACACCTCTTTGGCCACTCTAGTAAAAACATGTAACCCTACCATAAAACCTTGTTATATGTTAAACTATTATAGCACATTATTAGGTATATACCTATCTATTATGTACACTTATCATGCAATGATATAACATTCATTTTGTGAATATATCAAATAGTATACATCCTCCATCCAACCAAATTGAATCCCCTTATACGGCCTCCATGTAAATATCTATGTCATGTAGTTCATAAAAGGCTCATATGTACAAACTAGGTCTCTTAGATGACTATGTTATCCAATGAAAACTATAATCCACTAATAAGACATCAACTCATCCCAAGCTCTAGTAAACCATGTCCCTACTAGTTGTCCATAGATATATGCTCCCATATCTAGGTCTACAACAATGTGGGTGGATCAATACTCTTTCCACTCATGTATACCACTAGATGTAGATCTATATAAATATGGGATAGTAAATAAGAACCCCATGCAAACATTTTAACACTCTTAATCATATTTGTAATCACATATTCTAGGACTATTTGAAAAATCATCCCATATTTTTAGGCAGTAGGATGACATCATAATATCCAAAAGAATGAGGGGTAATCGATCTATCCAAACCCTTATAAGCCATCTATCTAGGTCTAGCCCTCATATGTGTAAATGGATACCTATTATGTCTTTCATCTCCTATAGTAGTACCCATGGACCTATATCACTCCACTCCACTATATGTCCATGAATGGGGATCCACATAATCATTTGCATGTCCTCAATTATCACTATCATATCACCTATAGGTAGGTGAAAGGAGTTAGTCTTAGAATTCAATCCCTTATTCATCCTTGTCAACATCACATTATCTACTCTTAGTTCAATCATTCTCACCACATAGTAGAGTCCCATAGCCTCTATAATCCCAAACTTTATCTTGTCCAAAATTCTCACTAAAGTTAATATTACCAACCACTACTCCCGTGCAATAACAATTGATAGACGCTCCTAAAAAAAATCAAAAAATCATGTATACTTAGTCATTTTGGCTCATTCTCACCTCAAATTTAAGGTTTTTATACCAACATCAGTCTGAACGTAAATTTTGTGATGTCTACATAAATATCATAATGTCTGTGTAAACATCAAAATCATGTAGGTGGCACAACATCACACGAAGATGACTCTATTATCATACATATTTTTAAATGTCTATGTAGATGCCACCATTGTTAATATGCCACACATAGACATAGATATGCTAAACTCAAGCACACAAACACCATTTACACCTATATAGATGCTAATGGGAAATTGTCCTCATAACATCTACATCTCTCACATGTTTTTATCCCCTATTTATGACCAAAAATGCAAATTTTAAAAAATAAAAATCCACTTACTAGTGGCCCATGCTCATCTAGATGTCAATACTACCTCACTCACTCACTCTAGTGGTTGTCTAAAGGTACACAATCCATTTTCAAAATAATTCTAGGGCATAAATTAGAGCTCTATTTTTTAAAGGCTTAGGGTGAAAATGAATAATTTTCACCCCCAACCCCTATTTATCACCCCCATCTACCAAAATTTCAAAATTCCCCCCCATTTACACCCTTTTTTCACTCTATGAGATCAATTTTACCATGTTTCACCTAATTTCATCTCATTTTCACCAACCTCCATCATTTTTCACTCTTTTCTCCTCACTTTTAGCACTCTTCTTCCATTCAAGGGCTCATATATATTATTTATTCTTTTCATGACCCCTCAAGGGGGAACACACCATCACATACCATTAGGGCACCCTTGTGTTTCCTTTTTTTTTTCAGCTTCTTCATTCTAAGAAAAGTTGTTTCTATTATCACTTAGGAGTGCACCTTTGTAAGAATGTGTGCTTGTTCTCACTCCTATTGACATAATGGAAACTCTCCAAGGTGTGGTTGGCCTTATATTAGAGATAATATCCAAATTAAGGGTTGGTTCCCTTTGGTACATTCACATAATTCACCCAAAACTCTAATTTAGTGATACTTGAATAGGAAAAAGATAAAAGGAATAATACTCAAACTAAAATTGAACATGAAAATTAAAAATTTGGGGTGATGCAACAATGTTATAATAATTATGCTTATACTTGATATACTTGAGAATATAAATAACTTGCACACATTCACTTCATATTCACACAATGACTCTTACATCAGTATTTCATACAAAGGTCTTGATAAACATTCACACTAACATGGAAGGAATGAACATTAGTTGAAGTCACTTCTAAATTAGGTATAAATAAAACTTAGACACTTGATATTACCTATAATAATTCTTGCATAAAGGTGAAAAATCTAGACATAAACATAGGAAAATTAATCATTCATTAAGTTGCATCAATGAACAGGAGGTACACACTTCATAAATAACCTAAAAATGGAGAAAACAATAGCTTCTTATTGCTTCAAAGGTGATGTAGTAAATTTTTTTGGTAGAGTTTATGCATAGCCAAAATCATAATCCTATTCTTTTTTCAAAAAATGAAAACACATATAGAAAATGAAGTTAGGAGAGAGAAGACAAAACAATGCCAAACTAGGGATAAGTCATCATGCTTACTCATCCTTTTCTCTTCCTTTCTCAACCACTAAAATTATACATAGTACATGCTAAATTTCAAACTCTGTTTCTTGGAAAATGGTGTAAAAGGTAGAGGTAGGCTTGTTTGAATGCATTAAATAGTTCATAGGTCCTCATTCATGACCTATCTTGAATGGAATTGATCTCCTTGTATGCCTTGATGGTATTCAATGCTTGAATAGGTCTTGATCATCTTTATTTACTCCTTTTGAATATCTCATCAAACTTCCTTGAGAATCTCCATATTTTTAGTGATTGGATTTAACCATCCTCCTTATTTATTTTAGTTTGACCCACCTATGCATCTATATTCTCACTTGCATGTTTCTCTCTCTCAACTTCCTCAAATAGTTCCAAGGTGGCATAAAAGGGAGAGGTTTTCATGTTTTATTTGATGAAGAAGTATCGTTGATGAAAATAGGCCTTTAATTCTTGATCAAGTCTTAAAATAACCCATCTATTCTTGCATGATGCTTCTCCACCTTAATAGAGATGTTTGAAGGCTTCTTTATGCTGATTTGAATTTTTCCTCAAATAACTCCAAGGTGGCATAGAAGAGAGATAAAATGTATTCTTGAAGTTGTTGAACACTCCTTCTACCCTTGAATCCTTTTTTTTTTAAAATATCTTGACCTCTTCTTGTTCTCCTAATGGCAAAGAACACATGTGATTTGACTTGGCAAGGTTTGTTAAAGATTTCCATGCATTGATGGAGCTTGTTTTTAGATAGTAGGACTCTTATTCCCCCAAATTGGTTAATAAGTGAGTAAATGTATGTATTGTTTGTTAAGGTCTTCATGAAATAGCCTTGATGATAGTGAATTTGATGATGAACAATCACAACTCTCTATAGTGATCTTTCTTGGAAGCATCTATCTTCTCCATCTTGATAAGCTTGCCAAATGCATAATGAGAACCTGTAACTTGATGAACCTACATTATTTAAACAAATAAGGAGTCTAGGGAGGATTTAAACATCATAACTATGGTGGAACATATCTGAAAGGAATGAAAAAATGTCATTCAAGCCAGGAGTCTAAAGCATTGATGGCAAGAACATCATAATAAACTTGCAATTAAAATGATATTCAAAATAAACATGTTTAATATAATGGAGAGTCTTTGCTTAAGTATGTAAGTAGAAACAAGACTCAATCTTAACTATCCAATGTGGGATAAATCATCACATAGGACAAAAATAGGAAAAGACAAACAACCTAGCTAGAACCTAGCAAGTGTGAGAAATACATACTCTAACACCTCCACTCAAGTGAAACTAGGGGATAACAATAACCAAAAAAGATATAGTAGCATATCCATAGTATGATTCCCAAAAACTAGGCCTAATTAGGTACTCATGTACAATATATATCCATGAAGTGGAAAAAAAGAGAAAACCCATAAGAAATAAAAATCTCCACCAAAATGATGTAAAATAAGGAAGGACTTCATATGGAATCTACCCAAGGACAACTATCATCAATACTAAAAGTATCGATACTCAAAATCAGCATTGTAAAAGGACCAGTGTTAATGTCAATATCCTCAACTAGAAGACTATAGAAGCACCATCTGCATTGAATAATGTTTCTTTCTTTTGATAAAAGAAGAACATGAATGGTGTACTAGAAGTTTGCCCATTCCATAATGTCAGATGAAAGAGGCATCAATACAAAGAGATCTGAATCACATCTAAATCTAAAGTGTGACATAGGTCTATCAAGATCATGCACATGAACTAGATGTAATGTCATGGAAGGGAATCAATTAGAAGAAAGACATGGAACATTCAATGAAATAATGTTAATGTGAAGTGGATTGTAATGATCAACAAGTGTACTCTCACTAGAACCAGTAAAGTCCTCTAAAATGGTAATTTGTGGTGGTTCAACATCCTAAATAGGAACAAAGGGAGGTTCTACAAATAGACATCCCAAGTTTGGCAAAAACTCATCTCATAGAGGTGGCTTGAGAAAGAGAAGAGCAATGTCCATCAGGAATGTGTCATCACAAGAAACTATATTAGGAGGATAGAGTACATAATTTGAAGATAAAAATGTGTTGACAGGACGAGAAGGAAGTGCCAATAGTGCCTCTCCCATGTCACTATCAAGACTCAAATATTGATCAACATCAGTGTCATCATCAAAAGATAAATCCTCGCTAATAGGAGGAGAGGGAAGTGAAACATAAAGAAGTGGAGTAAAATAGGGTATAAAAGGCCTGAAGGACTGAGTATCCTTCTCAAATAATACTATAATAGCATCCCAAGTTTCCTTTAATTATGTGGCACATGTGGCATAGCACTGTAAACTATCTAAAATATGGAGGCAAATCAAACAAAAAGCCTCATCTTGCATGGATGAAATCTAGGCAATATCTTCCTCATATGAAAAGAGGGGAATACCACCAAACATCATTCTCCATAAGTATTTATGCTAAAAATGTATCTGCATTTTTAGTTTCTAAATGTTATAATTTGAAGTGTTGAGGGGATATATTATCAAAATACAAGGAATACATTGGGAATAAGAAAGAATGATTCCCCCAAAAGAACAACTCCCAATTCAAAGAATGATAACAAATAAATAAATCCCCGAAAAAGTGTAAGCCTCCCTAGAATTTGGTACTTTATAAAAGTAGTACATCTATAATAAAAATAGGACAAATGCATGGGAAATTAAAAAATATGTGCTCAATTTCGAGCTACCAATCAAAATTTATTACACAATCAAGTTTCCATTATTAATGGCCTATTTTAATTATATTTTCACAAAAAACTAATTTCAGTGAAGAAATTGTAAAATAAGATAAGCTTCCAACCACTCATTGGAATTGAAATTTTGCCACAAATGTTCTCAAGCCAATGAAAGTAAAAAATAACATTGTATGTGACACCTATGCATGTGCAAGTGAATTGGACTTCCTCTTAAGAAAAAAATACAACTCGTAAAAAATAAATAATGAAAAATATAGCTATGTTAAGAGGATAGAAGGTGGATTTATTGTTGTCTATCACCTAGCAAGTTGTTGAGGAAGAAAATAGACTCCAAACAAGGCTCCTTGAGTGCCATACTTCTCCAAAATATGATCCAATGCTAAACCATACCCCCTCTAGCACCTTCCAAAATAAACCAATGTAGATATCCAAAAGTATGCCAACCCAGATCCACTCAACTCCAACACACCACCAATGCAATAGTCTCTCTAAACAAAGTTGATTTGAAAACTTCCAATGTAGCTAGCATCTAGGTAGAACTCTAAGAATGCAGACTAAAAAATGCTTAGGATAAGACCATGTTAGGAATGAGAGAAATGCTATTAATGGAACTTTACTAGATCACCAAAAAGAGAGCTAGAAAAAGGTGAACCAAAAATGCTTCACACTAATCACAAGTATTTCTAAAAAAAATCCAATGCTTCCTATCCCCCACATTCTATGCCGCAAGAAAAAAAGGATGCCAAAGGACAAGATATACAAATAAGAAGGATCTTCCTTCAATGTAGTCTAGACTCAAATTTCCAACACCTCTTAAAGGGAAACAACACAGAAAAAAGGAATGGATATTCACAGCTCAACAAATGTAAACTCTAACCATTGTATATCTACAAAACCAAAAAATGATAATGTAGGGTTTAGGAAGATATGATGATGTCTTGGCAGATCTCTTCTATTATCAATGGCAAAGGAGGAGATTAGGTGAGTTCCTCCAAAATCTAAGAGAGTAAATATTGAACATCATTCAAGTCCAAAATAACTCGAGAGGAAATAAACCACCATGCATGGTCTTTGGACATAGAAAATAACTCCACACAAATTTGTAATTTCTCTTCTTTTCTAATACAAACCTCCAAATATTCCTTTCATGATTAGATGAAGAATGATCTAGGTCCCACAACTGAAGGCATCAATGTCAATGTGTCTTGGTCATTAGAACTTTGGTGTCCACTAGCTAGCCTGAATGGTGAGTAAGACAAAAAAATGACATGTTTTGACAAGTTGACTATAGCCTTGAAATGGCCTTATCTTGCCTTAGCTAGTTCATGGCCTCTCAAACTCTTTTAATCACCTTTAAGGGAGAGTATGAATGTTTGGAGATGGTCTAAAACTAGTGTTGGTGCCATTCAAACCAATTTGGAGTTGTTAATCTCACTCCTCAAGACCAAGAGAAAGCCAATGATCCAACAAGGTAGATGTTTTGATTTGGCATCCATGAGGTTAAGAAGCCATGGCAAGGAGATGCAGGTTCAATAAATTAGATTCAACTTGAATCTTAAAAATAAATGGTATGGTTAGAGGTGTTCATCCTACACAATGATATTTTGACAAAAAAATGCAAAAAATCTCCCAAAAAAGAATGTATAGCTTGCATAAAAACATATCCAACCAAATCAAATACCAACAATAATAGAATACAATGCCTATTACAATTCCAATCCTCCTCTATGCTGATTTTTAAATCACACAAATGACACATAGAAAAAACTTTGTTACTTCTTCAATCTGAATAACAACTTATCAATGAATGGTTGTAACCCTTCAAAGTTTTGATACCATAAAAGGAATGAGAAAAATATAATTCCAAGCTAGGAGTCTGAAGTATTGACAACAAGAACATCATGATGATATTGAAAATAAATTAAATGTAAATATAAGTCAAATCAAATGATATTCATAAAAAACATATTTAATACAATATCATTTGAACTTACAACTAATTCATGAAATATTGAGTTCATATGGAAAATTATCTTCCCATAATATAATTTAAACCAAATCTTTTCCTCCTTCATGACCCAAAGGTTTGAAAATAGCCCTTGCTAGCTTACAAAGAGCTTGATGGAGAAATGGAGGAAATTTCTACCATTTTATAGACCTATGAGCTATTTATAAGAATGGTTTTATCTTGATTAATGTTTTAGGATATTATTTATAGATTATTTAATCTTCAATGCATGATTGGAGTCTTCTCAAAGACCTATAGATAAGCAACTAAATGTGCCACGCTGCATTTTTTGCACTTTTTCCAAGTTTTGAAGATGTTTAAGAGCAATAACAAATAAAAGACAATGTGAATATCTAAAAATGAGATTTAATGTACTTACGAGAACTTTTAATTGATCCCCTATCATTTTAAATAACTTAAAAATACCTTTAATCCAATGAACTTCACTCACTTGATAAGACATTTCTAAAGGTTTTGATAGACTTTGCAAGATACAAATTAGATTCACTTTATCGTAACTTTTGAAAAGTTAACTTATACAAAACATGATATAGACTACTAACCAAAACTAAATAACCTCAAATTGGTTTTTCACATACCCTTGGCCAATGGTGGAAAAAAATTCAAACATATTTGGCAACCTCTTGGGGATGTTTACTTGTTAAACACTCAAAACTAATAGCCTTATCCATTGGGCTATGGAGTCTTGAAAATCATCACCAAATATGCTCTGAACATGCCTTTTTATGCAAATCTAAAATTTAAAATACCTTCTTCAAGAAATAACAACACTTTTTCATAAACACTTAGGGAATTAAAAACTAATACAACTACCAACTGAAAATGTTCAAGCTAACACTTAGAGGAAATTGAAACTAAAAATAATATTTATAATTAATAACCTATCTTTAACAATAATTCTTAAGATGAATCCCGTTAACTAAGATTGGGAGCGCTTCATCATCCATCTTAGCTATTTGGAATGCATTGTGAGGCTTTCAACTAGAAATCATGTAAGGACTAGTCCAAAGTGAGTCAAAATTTGTGTGTCTTCCTGGTTTGGCCCCATCAACACCCCATTTGAGAACCAAGTCACCTTTCTTGAAGATCCTTGAAGATGCCCTGCTATCAAATGTTTTATTCACTTGTGCTTGATGCATCTCCATAGATAACATGGACTGATTTCTAATTTATTCTAACTCCATAAGTTTAACATATCTCACTTCCATAGGCTCACTCTCCAACAATTCTAGCTGATGCATTAGCTCCAAATTATGGAGCTCAAGTGAGATTAGCAAGCTAGATTCTCTCCCATACACTATATTTTAAGGTGAATTGCAAATGGACCTCTCGAAGGTGATCCTATCAGCCCATAAAGCTGACTTTAAATTCAAATTCCAAGTCCTTTGATTATCTTTAATGGTTCTCCTAATGATCTTCAACCATTTTTTTTTGTAGACTTAACAATTTCATTACCTTGTGGATAATAGTTATAAGAAGTGATAAGACATACACCATTTTGAACAACCCATTGAATGATTTTATCACTTATAAATACCATAAAATTGTCTGAAAATATAGTGGAAGGAACACCAAACCTTGTGAGAAACCTTCATAGAAGACCAAGACATTAGATTCATTACTTCCTTCAAATCCACTGCTTTTGTCCATCTAGTAAAGTAATATGTGGTTGTGATAATCCACTTATGAAAGGTAGATTAATGAGACCAATGAAGTACAAACCCCATTGGATAAAGGGTTGATCTACTGAAATAGGTTGAAGAGGTAAGGAAAAAAGATTTTCCTTTCCTGCAAACAAAGCACACTTATTGTACTTCCAAAGCATGACAATCTCTAAAAATGTTTGTCCAATAATATCCACCCCTCATTATTTTTAGGGCTATTGTCCTTGATGAAAAGTGGCCTCCACCCTTTCCATCATGAAATTATTCAAGTAATATATCTACTTGACTTGGCTCTATGCATCTCAACAACATGCCATTAACATCTTTTTTGAATAACACACCATCAATAAGTAGAAAATGAATAGATTGTAGCCTAAACTACCTTCTCTTTGAATAACTTAATTTTGGAGGATACATACCAATTTGAAGGTACCTTTTCATATATTGAAACTAAATTATTGAAGGTGTATGATTAGCTTTAATATCTTCATCATTCAAGACCAAAAATACCTCTTTGCTTTCTTTCAAGTCTTGAGTCATATGCTCACATAACCCTTTTCCTTTAATCATCTTGGTTACCTTTATTTCCACGTCATATTTCATGACCCTTGTTATCCACCCTGATCTATTTTCACTTATGTCCTTGTTCAACAAGAACTCTTTGATGCTAGGATGGGCAACCATCACGTGGATCTTGTTGTTAGATAGTAAGTTCCTAAACTTTTTTAGACATATGATTATGGAAAACACATGTTTCTCAATAAATGCATACCTTGTTTCATACTCTTAAAATCCTTGACTAAAAAATGCTATGGGATGATCCAAACCTTGTTGATTTTGTTGTGTCAATATTCTTTAAATTGTATCAACATTAGCATATGCATACAACATAAAATCCTTTTTAAAATCAGGATTGATAAGAGTGGGAGCACTAGTTATAGATTGCTTAATTTCTTTAAAAAAATTCATGTCTTCCTTAGTCCAAGTAAAATTTTGATTTTTATAGAGCAAAGCTGTAAGAGGCCTTAACAAACTCACAAAATTAGATATATCCCTTCTTATAAAGTTAACATTACCAAGGAAACTTTGAAATGCTTTTTTATTCTTAGTTAAGAACAATGCAAGAATAGAGTCTATTTTTTTGGGATCAATACTCAAATCCCACTTAGAAATAACATGACCGACGAGTTTACCTTCATACACCAAAAACATAAAATTTTTGGGGTTAAGTGACACCCCATATTTCCTACATCTATAAAATACCTCTCTAAGTTGAAGCATATTATCACTTGCCTTCTTTAAAAAAATTGTAACATCATCTAAATACACAAGAACAAACCTATTGATCAAATCTTGAAAATCCATATCCATGGCTCTTTGGAATGTTGATCCTGAATTGGACAACCCAAATGGCATTTTTTGGTATGCAAAGGTGCCCCAATTGGTGGTGAATGTTTTTTTGAATTGATCATCTTCCTTCACAAGTATTTTTTTATACCCACTATAACCATCTAGTGATGAAAACCTTACTGAACCAGCCACTAACTACAGTATTTATTCCATTGATGGCAAGAGATAATGGTCTTTGAGTGAGGCCTTGTTTAAATCATGGAAGTTCACACACAATCTAATTTATCCATTCTTATTCCTCATGAGAACAATGTTATCCACCCAAGTGGAATGCTTTATGGGAAAATGATAGCTGATTTAATATATTTATAAAGCTATGTTCTCATCAAAGGTTCTACTTTAGATTAATTGGTCTTTGTCTTTGCCTCATCAATTTTGTATCTACTTCTAGTTAAATAGTGTGTTGAGCTAATATAGGATCAAATAATTTTAAAACAATATACTCCCATGCAAACACATCAGCAAACTCTTTACATAAATCAACAAAGGATTCTTTTTGAGATTGAGAGCATACTTTACCAAGCTTGAGATCTTTACCACTGACTGTGTTAATGCTTGCATAATGTTCTCATTTGGTAGACATAGAATATTTATCCCTCCTTACCTCATCATCCCTAATAAAAATATTCTAAAGTGTGATAAGGCCTTTGGGTAACTTTCTAGACTTGATTTGAACTATTTGATCATTATACCACTACAAAAGTTTTGACTAATTTCTAGAAGAGAATTCAGTCTCTTATTATAGGAAATGAGCAATTTTATCATCATCCTCAAAGACTTGCCAATTCACATTATTATTAGGAATAGAGGGTATTACCATAATATTGACATGTGGTTGTGTTTTATCATTATTTACATCATCGAGAATGTCAAATTGGGATCCTATTGCATCTAAGCTATATGCATGCTTATTACTCTCTCTAGGCACTACTTGGATGTCAAATGCATCAAATTCTTAAATAAGATCCCATAACCTATGTTGTATGATTTAAGAAATGTATTTTTACACACATTCATCCCTCTTATTTGATTTACCACAAGCTCATTATTTATAAACTTCTGCAAGAGGTTAGATCCCATCTTTCTAGCCCATTGTAAACCATGATCTAAGGCCTTATATTATGATACATTGTTCAAACATCTAAACTAAAAAATTATAGAAACATAGTAATTTTTTTTTTAGGGTGAAATTATCATCATACTATCCCTTGTACCATGTTTATTTCATGAACCATCAAAATATATTTTCCACAAACCATCATTTAGCTCACCTTCTTTGTCTAGAGTTGGAATTTGTGCACCATATTCATGTAAACAATAAAATCCAAGTCATTATTACAAAATAATCTTGTAGGGATCATGATCCTTAATATTAGTATCTAATTAATCAAGAAACAAATCAATAATTCTATCAAAAGATGAATTTTCTTCAACCTCACTAGTTTGTTCTACTTCATTCGAGATGAAACAATTAGCATTAACAACACTAGGCATGTATGGTTCTAGATGGAAATGAGAAATAAGATCTGAATTAATTGAAAAATTACTTCCATACCTTTTTTTTAAACATAAGGTAAGTCCAATCATCTAAAATATACCCACCTATCTTTGAAGTGAAGTCACATGATAAGCACATGGAAAATTATGGAGGAAGATCCACCACCACCACATCTTGATGAATGGTCACATTTGAGCATGTATGAAGTATTAGTTCTAGATTATTTATTATATACACTAACTTGGTTGGAGAGACATAAATTTTAAAGACACCCTTATTTTTTGGCTCATACACCAAACCCAAATTATCTTCAATCTATTTTGGCATCACTATGTTACTTGCCTTACTGTCAACCATGCACTTATGAACTAGTGTGTTGCCAAAAATAAAGAAAAGATAGAAAGGAGGTGTCTTACTTTTTTTTTCATCATCTTTAGTGGACTTTAACCCTTTATATATCTATTGTACTTGTTGATTCACTTTTTGGTCTAATTTTACTAGAACCACACTTTCTTTCTTTGCTAGTTTTGTAGAAAAATTAAGGCCTGGATGCTCATGGATAAGGATATCCATTTATCCTATGATTTCCAATGAGTCCCACATGGTGATGTTGATGTTTGATTTCTTCATATGGTATACTATGCTCAAATAATAGCCTCTAATATTTTTTTGCACCTTTGAATAAATAGGATGCTCTTGTACTTGAGGCACTTGGTGAACCTTGTTTGCTTCCACATTCTATTTTTTCAAGTTAAAGGGGAAGCAATCTAATAATTAGTACCTTTAAAAACCATATTAGGAACATTTAAAACATGACTTACCTCTTGATTCTCATCTATAACCCTTATTTTACCTCTTGTGATGGATGTAACCAAGTTGTTTGATTTGTTAAGCTCACCAATCTGATTTATTACCACGTAACCATCAACTTACCAACCAAGGTGGAATCAGGTTTTACTTATCCATTATTCACTTCCTCTTGTATCATAGTTTCATTGTGTTGGCCTCCTTGAAGAAAAGCTTCATCTTGTGTTAATTAAGGAATTACCAAATTTTGTACCACTAAACCTTGATTTTTCACATTATTAGTGTTAAAAGGATGCCAACTTGAGTCTTGTACCAAGTTATTTTGTATTGCTACAATGGCCTTAGATATGGAAGGAACATTGGGGTTAATTGTAGCATATGGTTTGGGTTGTGTAATGACTCCTTGATCTTTGTATGAAGGCCTATTATCTCTAAATCCTTGGTAGGGAGGTTTGTATTATCTATATGGATGATATATGCGATGATAAGGTGTTTGAGATGGCCTATTGGCTTGATATTATTACCTTTTTAGCTAAACTATCTCATTGCCAAAACATTGTAGCATACCTTTTAGTTCACCAAGCTCACTAGATTGACTAAGAGGAGCTTGAAATTGACTTTGAGGGGATGAAATTGGGGATATTGATGAATATTGAGGAGGAATAGGCTATCTTTTTGGAAAAAATAGCATTAGAGGCCTAGGTGCAATTTACTAGCCTAAATTAGACTATTTTCTGCTTTAATGGTAATCTCATAGGCATCTAGTAGTGTCCTACCACCCATGGATTGAATCATAATTAAAATATCAGAATTCAAGTCTCTCAATAAGTATAGGAAAACATAATTAGGAGATGTCCTTATCATGGGAGGTAGTCTATTCTATGTTTTCTAAAATATAAGGTTAAAATTAGTTATAAATTCATGTGGCGCTCTCTTAATGGCAGTGAGATTCTCAATAAGGTATAAATGGTCTGATTTATCTTCAAATTTTCTACAAAATACTGGACCTAAATCCCAAGTGGAAATGGAGTTTAAGGGAAGGTTTCTATACTATTGTAATGCCTTTCCCTTGAAAGATGTAATAAGCAAACAGGTGGCAACATTCTCTTGGATAACATGGTGGAATGAACACAAGTTGGCCACATCTTTGATATGTTATATGGGTGTAGTTTGACCCTCACCTATGAAATATGGTAGTATTTTTAATTTTTAGGCTAGGATTCAATCATATCAGCCCAAATTAAGAGGGATTCCATCATTAAAAGGAATAAATACTTGGTTCCTAAGGATAACCATGCTGATAGTAGAATTTAATATTGTAGCGGTTTACACAATAGGCTGATTTGGTGACTGAAATAACCTCCTGGGATATGTAATTTTTCTTAAAAACCTTTTTTTTTGTTTGAATGCAAAGGTAATTCAATAAACTCAAAAGGTATACCTCTACTTGAAGACCTTGTAGTGATCTTTGACATGAAACTGGTATTTATCTACCGCCAAAAACTTTGCAACTCAGAGAATAAATTAGTATAAGAATGAAAAATGTTCTCTTTTTCTAGAAATGTCTTTTTCCAACTCCAATCTTTAACTATATTGTAGAATTGTCCCATCGAGCATTCCATAAACTATTATCCCTCGGGAGTGCACCCTTGTAAGAATATGTGCTTGTTCTCACTCCTATTGACACAATGGGAACTCTTCAAGGTGTGGGTGGCCTTATATTAGAGAAAATATCTAGATGAAGGGTTGGTTCCCTTTGGTACACTCACCTATTTCACTTTAAATTCTCTAATTTAGTGATTTCTTGACTAGGAAAAGGGTAAAAGGAGAAATACTCAAACTTAAATGAAACATGAAAATTGAAAATTTGGGATGATGTGACTATTATACTTGACACAATTGGGAATCTAAATAACTTTCACACAATCACTTCATCTTCTTACAATGAATCTTACATCAATATTTCATATAAAGGTCTTTATAAATGTTCACACTAGCATGGAAGGAATGAACATTGATTGAATTCACTTCCAAATTAGGTAGAATTTAGACTTAAACACTTGATATGACTTATAAAAATTCTTATATGTTGCATAAAGGTGAAAAATATATACATAAACATAGAAAAATCAATCACTTACTAAGTTACGTCAATGAACATGAGGCACACACTTCATGAAAAACCTAAAAATGGAGGGAAAATTAGATTCTTATTGCTTTAAAGGTGATGTAGTAAAAAATTTTGGTAGATTTTTTGCATAGCCAAAGCATAATCCTTTTCTTATTTCAAAAAATAAACATACATATAGGAAAATAAGTTAGGAGAGAAGAGATAAAGTATCCCCAAAATAGGGATGAGTCATCATGCATAGTCATCCTTCTCTCTTCCTTTCTTAACCACTAAAATCCTACATAGTACATGATAAACTTCAAACTCTTTCTATTTTAAAATGGTGCAGGAGGGAGAGGTAGGCTTGTTTGAATGCATTGAAGAAGTCAAAGGTCCTCATTCAAGACCTATCTTGAAGGGAATTGGTCTCCTTGCATGCCTTGATGTTCTTCAATTCTTGAAGAGGCATTGACCATCTTTATTTAATCATTTTGAAAAAATAATTAAATTTTCTTGAGACTCTCAATCTTTATAATAAGTGACTTTAACCATCATCCTTGTCTCTTGGATTTTGACCCACCTATGCATCTATATTCTTGCTTGCATGTTTCTCATTCTCAATTTCCTCAAATAGATCCAAGGTGGTGTAAAGGAGAGAGATAAGGTAATATTGAAGTTTTTTAAGACACCTTACACCATTTAATCCTTTTTGAACAAAAAATCTTAAACCTCTTCTTATTTTCTAAATGGAAAAGAACACATGTGATTTGACTTGGCAAGGTTTGTTGAAGATTTTTATGCATTGATGAAGCTTATTGTAAGATAGTAGGACTCTTCTTCCTCCAAATTGGAATATAATTGATTGGATGCATGTCTTATTTGTTTATTTCTTCATTAAATATCTTGAGAATGAATTTTATGATTAACAATCACAACTCTTTATACTTATCTTTTTTGGCAGTGTTCATCATCTCCATCTTGACAAGATTGCCAAATGCACAAGGAGAAGTTGTAACTTGATGGAAATGAATTATTTGAATATATAAGTAGTATCATAAGGATTGGAACATTATAAAAATTGTGGCATAGATCTTTAAACAAAATTTCATCTCAAAACTCCACATACAACTTCCACAAATGCCATTTTGTGCTTTCTATGCCTTAAAAACCCCTTATTTAGATTTGGAGGTCTAAAATGAGTTATAGGTCTATATAAAAACTCATAATATTCTCATTATATATGTATAAATTTTTAATAACTATATAATTTTGAAAATCTCTATAATACTTCACCAAACTCTTAAACAAAAATTCACAAAAAGTGCCCACTTGTTACATGCAAGGTTGCCTGGAGATGTTTTTCAATGATACGAGACTATTTTTCATTAGTTTTCATTGTATAAACATGGATTAAAACTTTTAAAATAATTGTATACCCTTTCATATCATTATTTTCCCTTTAAAAAGTTTGAAACACTCATTTCACACTCCATCCATGAGTAAATTAGTCAAAAACCTCAATTTCCTTCATGGTGCATACCTATTTTTTACCATTTTATATCTCATCAAGATTTGTGTGGATATAAAACCACTTTTAAAAATTAAATAAAAACAGACCTCCATGTTAATTTTCAAGCTATTTCACTTAGTAAGACCCCAAATATGCACATTTTAGTGTTTTATAGCTTACATTTTCTCATTTCTACATGACTCTAGGTCTGAGTTTTGAAATTTTCTTGAGTTTTATGAGTTTAAAGACATAATTATCTTTTAATTGAAACTATGATGATCCATTATAACTATTTCAACCATTATATACCTTTAACCAATCACTTAAACCTCTTAAAAACCCCTTTTTGACTGTCTCGTATTCTTGAAACCCTACAGCCTATACTTTTACCTTCCACCATTACTTGTAATTAAATTTTGATTGATTAAAGAGTCATAGGTTTATTTATTCCCCCAAGATATCACACAACTTTAAATTTTCAACAAAGAGCTAAAAAATGCAATCATATTGCCTAAAATTGAGCTATTAGTGTTTTCAAAGGGTTTAGAACACTTTTCCTTCTTAGCGATGGTTCACAAAGTATGTCCATTATTTCAAAAAATTAATTATTTGAAAATACATTAATCAACCTATTATATTTCAACACCCTTTCAAATATGGGGAAAATTTAGACACCTAATTTCCACCACCCCGATGTCACAACTATTCACTATCATTACTATCCACTATTCCACACTAAACCCTAATTTTTCCCATGAACTTGAATCATTAGTTTGATTAAAATTTTCATCTCAAATATTGGCATCATATTCCCTAAAATCATTATCACACCAAATCATAACACTAATTTCATAAAACACATCCTTAATTAACTTATCAATATTCAACATCACCCCCAATCAATTAATCAATTAGTCCAATTGAACCTTTCCAATCCCACTAAATGTTGAATCGAGATTAATTAACTAATAAATAATATTATTTAATTAATTTTTCCTAATAAAAAATCCATGGAATGTAAAATTCCATAATATCTATAATCAATAAAATCCAAAAATCATATGATCATTTCAAATCCCTCAGTAAAGCACCCAAAATCCAAAAAATCAACAAATTCTAAGGCAAGGAACAAGAAGTACAATCAAGCCATTTTCATAAATCCAAATCCTTACACACTCAACTCCCCATGTTTAATCCTTAAACTCATTCATTTAACGAGTAATTTTATTAGCCAATGAGATAAATTGGTTAAGTGTCTTGGTTATTTCAAGTCCCACCTAGGTTCAAATATCTAGAAAGGCATATGAGTCTAATTATGGCCATTAGTTGGTATTATAGAGGTTGATGGTGCTCGTTGTTGGTAATAGTTGGTATTTATCTAGTAATATATGGTATATAGGTGGTATCACATGGGGATATAGGCCTTTGATTATGTCCCAGACTGGGCCATACTCTAATTAAAATCCATCATCAATAAAAAAGTGAGTAATTTGACTCACTCATAGCCCTTGATATTACATCAAGATCAATGATCCACATTCATCCCAAAAAATCCATAAATTGAGCTCACACCCCACTTTTAACTAGCTAAGAGATCCTAACTACATTATATCAATCTAAAGATCGAACACCACTCATCAAACAATCAATCTGTCCATAAGGGGACATGCTATTTATTTTTTATTTTATAATTGACTTGAACACCAACATCCCATTGCATCTTTGAGAACAATCCACAAATCAAGGGAGGATTCCTTCATGTTTTGTAAATGAAGGTATGCACATTTATCTATTTTGTTCATTTGAGGTGGTTTTCATTTATTAGATTAGATATTTTGCATAATGTTTAGTTTCTATCTTGATTTGATTATATTCCACTAACATTTGCACTCACATACGTAAATGAATACTCAAGAGAAGAAAACTAAATCCATTTGGTCATTAATTAAGATGAGTCCATTATGTATTTCAAAGGATAATAATTTCATGTTAGGTTGTGGAGCTAAAAGCTTCACCTGGATGCAAACAGGGGAGGAGGTTGATGAGTATCAGTCACCGGCATCGGTAGGCCACAACCGATGTCGGTCAAGGATCAGTACAAAGGCAATTGACATCAGTCATGGATCAACTGACGTCAGTCACAGGCAAACAGGCAAGAACTAATGTCAGTCACCTGTGCGTCTAGAATGCTATTTTCATGGACAAAATTGAATGTTTGCATGGTAGGATTAAGTGATAGTGGGGAGGAGGTTGCTAAGTATTAGTCACCAACGTTGGTAGGCCACAACTGACGTCGGTCAAGGATCAGTGTAAATTCAACTGACATTGGTAGGATCGGCCAACGTTGGTCACCTCCAGTCAGACAGGGACCGACGTCGGTCGCCTGTGCAGTTCCAAAACTACTATTGATGAACAGTCAGTTAGTTGAATGGAGAGTTTGCATGATAAAGACTGAGTCGAGTCTTGATCTGCAATTCTAATCATTATATGCATGAGATCTATATAATAGACTCATGGGCTGTATTGTTAAGTGTAGAACTAGGAGAGTTCTTCCCATGGTAGAATCAAGTAGGATTCTTCATGTATGTAAGATCGGGTTTGATTTGTAGGGTGTGCAAGATCATGGTGGAGATATACATGTGATAAGTAAGATCAGGTTGGTCTGCAGGGGTGTGTGTATGCAAGGGTCAAAAGGAGATCAATGGGGGAGCAAGATCCAAGGTGACATCAATACATCAAGGAGCAAGATCATGGTGAGATCTACTTGGAGTACCGGTTCGTACTCGGTTGTACTAACAGTACAATGAGGTGAACAACTTGTGTTAGCTGTGTGTTGTGACCTATATTGAGAGAAGATTACTCTTGAGGGAAGATTACTGGGAGCCCTTGAGGAGTGGGAAGCCTCACAGAGGTGGAAGAAGAGTGTGATCTCTTTATTGTAATTTCCTTCTGTAATGAGTTGAATACAATTGTGTGTTGCCTCTCATATTCTATGTTATTTCTCATTGATAGTTATTTGTTCTTCTGGTTATTTCTGCATGTTTAAGTTGCTTATACAAAGGTAATCATGTGTGCTCTTAAATCTAACAAGTTGTGTCAGAGCTTTGGGAAACCTAGGTCCTATCAAATGGTATCAGAGCGAGATTGGAGGTTTTCAGAGTGAGGTTTACTAACAGGTGGTTTCAGATCTGTAAGTGTTGTTGATTACAGGTTACTCTTAGGGGTTTCTGATTGAGTGGGAATATAGCAATGGCAGAAGAAGGTACGCTGAGAATGGATAAATTTAGACACAGGATTAACACCATAGGGTGTGTGGTGGGTAGTCTTCAATATTGAGCTTGAAGAGGAATACAAGCCAGGATGCAGATTACACAATGTACTAGTATAGGTACAGGTGCAACTATTTATCTCCAAGTGGGAGATTGTTAGGTTGTGGAGCTAAAAGCTTCACCTAGATGCAAACAAGGGAGGAGGTTGCTGAGTATCAGTCACCGGCATTGGCAGGCCACAACTGACGTCGGTCAGGGATCAGTGCAAAGGCAACCGACATCAACAGGATTGGTCAACGTCGATCACCTCCAGTCAGATAGGGACTGATGTCGGTTGCCTGTGAGGTTCCAAAACTACTATTGATGAATAGTCAGTTAGTTGAATGGAGAGTTTGCATGATAAAGACTACTTCGAGTCTTGAGCTGCTTGTCTAAATTAGTGTATGCATGAGATCTATATAATAGACTCATGGGCTATATTGTTAGGTGTAGAACTAGGAGAGTTCTTCCCATGGTAGAATCAAGTAGGATTCTTCATGTATGTAAGATCAGGTTTGATTTGCAAGGTGTGCAAGATCATGGTGGAGATCTACATGTGATAAGTAAGATCGAGTTGGTCTGCAGGGGTGTGTGTATGCGAGGGTCAAAAGGAGATCAGTGGGGGAGCAAGATCCAAGGTGACAGCAATACATCAAGGAGTAAGATCATGGTGAGATCTACTTGGAGTATTGGTTTGTACTCCATTGTACTGACAGTACAATGAGGTGAACAATAGCTTGTGTTAGCTGTGTGTTGTGACCTGTATTGAGAAAAGATTACTCTTGAGGGAAGATTACTGGGAGACCTTGAGGAGTGGGAAGCCTCACAGAGGTGGAAGAAGAGTGTGATCTCTTTATTGTAATTTCCTTTGTAATGAGTTGAATACAATTGTGTGTTGCCTCTCATATTTTGTGTTATTTCTCATTGATAGTTATTTGTTCTTCTGGTTATTTTCGCATGTTTAAGTTGCTTATACAAAGGTAATCATATGTGATCTTAAATCTGACAAGTTGTGTCAGAGCTTTGGGGAACTTAGGTCCTATCAAATGGTATCAGAACGAGGTTGGACATTCTTAGAGTGAGTTTGACTAACAAATGGTTCAGATCTGGGTAGTGTGTGTTGATTACAGGTTACTCATAGGGGTTTTTGTTTGAGTGGGAGTATAGCAATGGCAGAAGAAGGTAAGCTGAGAAAGGAGAAATTCAGGCACAAGATTAACACCACAAGGAGTGTGGTGGGTAGTCTTCAAGATTGAGCTTGAAGAGCAATACAAGCCATGATGCAGATTAGACAATGTACTGGTATAGGTACAGGTGCAACTATTTATCTCCAAGTGGGAGATTGCTAGGTTGTGGAGCTAAAAGCTTCACCTAGATGCAAACAAGGGAGGAGGTTACTGAGTATCAGTCACTGGCGTCGATAGGCCACAACTGATGTCGGTCAGGGATCAGTGCAAAGGCAACTGACATTGGTAGGATCGGCTGACATCGATCACCTCCAGTCAGACAAGGACCGACATCGGTCGCCTATGCAATTTCAGAACTATTGTTGATGAACAGTCAGTTAGTTGAATGGAGAGTTTGCATGATAAAGACTGAGTTGAGTCTTGAGTTGCAAGTCTAATCATTATATGCATGAGATCTATATAATAGACTCATGGGCTATATTGTTAAGTGTAGAACTAGGAGAGTTCTTCCCATGGTAGAATCAAGTAGGATTCTTCATGTATGTAAGATCAGGTTTGATTTGTAGGGTGTACAAGATCATGGTGGAGATCTACATGTGATAATTAAGGTCAGGTTGGTCTGCAGGGGTGTGTGTATGTGAGGGTCAAAAGGAGATCGGCGGGGGAGCAAGATCCAAGGTGACAACAATACATCAAGGAGTAAGATCATGGTGAGATCTACTTGGAGTACCGGTTTGTACTCAGTTGTACTGACAGTATAATGAGGTGAACAATAGCTTGTGTTAGCTATGTGCTGTGACCTGTATTGAGAGAAGATTACTCTTGAGGGAAGATTACTGGGAGCCCTTGAGGAGTGGGAAGCCTCACAGAGGTGGAAGAAGAGTGTGATCTCTTTATTGTAATTTCCTTCTGTAATGAGTTGAATACAATTGTGTGTTTCCTCTCATATTCTGTGTTATTTCTCATTGATAGTTATTTGTTCTGGTTATTTCCGCATGTTTAAGTTGCTTATACAAAGGTAATCATGTGTGCTCTTAAATCTGACAAGTTGTGTCAGAGCTTTGGGGAACCTAGGTCCTATCATTTCAAATGTCAAATAATAAAGTATATCAAACCAAATTCATTTTTAATGTTATTTAATGTAGTTGTCTTATCCTTGACATTGGACTATTAGATTTATAAAATCCTTTTAAAAACTTTTATTTAATCCTTTTTTAATGTTAGCATTTTTTTGAAAATGTTCTAAGCATAATACATATTTTTCCAAAGCAACATATTTACTCAAATGGTTAAATTGACATTTTATGACGTTTATACATGATTAAACAAAAATAAGAGTTATGTATGAGAAGGGGGATGCATATATATTTAACAAAAGTAGTATTATGGAATGAATCGATAATATTGGTGGTCAAGGAAGTAATCATGCATTTCTTCCATTCATGACTAGATTTCATATCAATAGAGATTCCTTCTTGTTTTACAATGAAGATCTTAATCAGTGTATGTTATTTATAATTTAAAATAATTTATCAGAATAAGGTTCTCCAAAACACCATAATGTTCTTATTATTATCTCAAACCTAACATAGTTAACCATATTTAATACAACCATATAATAATTTAAAATATGTTAAAAATGTACTCTAAAATTTTTAAAATGTAGGCCATGAGGGTGATAACCTAATCCTTATCATAAAGAGATATGATTAAGACTTTATCAAATTACCAATGAAACATAAGTTTATATTTACTAATGATATCAGGGTTGAATATTAAAAGTGTACACAATCCATTTTAACCACTTCCATGTCTAAACTACAATTAGAGCAAAATTTCATAATCACACGTAAATTTGATCATAAATCATTATTTGATCTAATTTACCCACACAATGTTCAAGTTAATTTGAAATTGTAATGACACATCCATGATTGGGGAGATAGATTGTATCAAAATATTAATATTATCAAATGCATCCCTAGTCAAATCAACCCTTTACAAATGTTATAACAAGATAATTAAATGAATATTTGATTGACAAATGAACATTACAAGTGCACCATTCGTATAATTTTAATCATATTGAGTAATAAGCCTAAGTATTATTCTAATAGAAAATTCCATGGATTTGGAATTATTTATTTTCCACAAAATAAATTTAATTATTGCCTCACCCAAAGTGATATCATCATACCAAGTGTGAAATTAAGATCTCTTACAATATCTTACACCCCTCTTACACACTCAAGGAGGAGTCATAATTTTAATCTCTTACATTTCTATGGCATATTCCATCCCTTTTATTCTACACTCCATCTCTCTAATTTTTTGAGAATGGAGGAATAATCTTGGACCCTTGATCTTCATCTCAAGATGAACGGTCCACAATCATTTTCCAACTTTATAAATGAAATGGTCTTAACACTCTTTCACAATAACCAACCAAGATATTGAAGCTTTTCAAAATATTAAGGTCATTACTCAACCATGCCAAGATAAAACCTCAAGTGGACAAGGAAAAATGTTGCCCATGTATAGAGCCACCATTTATAAATAATAATAGTTCACAAGTTAAGCTCGTGCATATTCAAATTGATTAACAAGTAGGGTCTTTAATGAAGGTAAATGTTGTTATTTGTCTTCTATTTGATTCTTTGTTTTGTAATCTTAGCTCACCCTAGGGAATAGTCTTAAAGAGCTAGTTCTTTAAGTTATTTTGGATTTGTATTCACTAAAGATGGACTAACCTCCTTTGGATTCTTGTTCTTACATAATGGCATGCCAGTGGGACCCAACACACTCCATAAGATCTTCTAGACCCTTCTCATTCTTCTAATTACTAGAATTAACCTAATAACTAGTTTAATTCACCTCCTTTTATTCAAAAAAATTATAATCACTATTTCAAGTTTAATTAGTGGATTTTTCATTGCTAAATAGTGCTTTTGTGCTTGAAATTTATGAATTCAACCTTCAAATCTGTGAATCGACCCTCAAATTGATGATTGTATGCTTTATGTTTTGTGTTGTGTGCAGGTTTAGGTTAAATTGATGAAATTAACCTCAAAGTTGGTGAAATTATGTTTGGTAATGATGAAAGTGATCATAAAAGTGAAATTGACCCTAAAAATAGTGAATTTGACCCCAAAAATAGTAAAATTACTTAGTTTATAGGACCTATCTTCTAAAGACCATAAGTATTGACTCAAGTGTCTATTTGAGCTCTTGTTTTTGAAAAAATGAAGGTATTAAAAATATGCATGTAGACATAAAAATATTTTTTTTTTGATTTCACAATTATAGTGAAATTACTTAGGTAAATGGTGAAAATTCACATTAGGTATAATCTTTTGAGTAATTGGCTATTTTGACCTAATCAATGAAATTGACCCTGTAATCAACAAAATTGACACTATTAATCGGTGAAAATTCCCATGATAATTGATGAAAATTCCTTGATCTTATGTTTTTATCCTTTATTCTATGTTTCATGTATGTTCTTACAAATGGTGAAAATGCCACTTTTAATTGGCAAATTCACCTTTGTGTACTACGATATCAAGTTGTTAAAACACAAGAATCAACTTACCTTCTAATCTAAAATGACTTTTCAAACTACTAATCACTTTTGTTGTAGGACCTTGATTGAAAAGTGGATTTAGATTTAGAATAAAACATTTTATTGTCACAAACATTTCTATTTTTAGATTTAAAATAACTCACATTTCAAATTTGGGCTTAAAGATAAACACACATCTTATTTTGGATTCTAAAAACTTGTTACTTAGTCATTTCCGTTCTCACTTTTCAAGTTTTTTTTATTTTTACAAGTTGTGAGTGTCTTTTGTAGTCCTTTACACATATGATATCCCTTTTTGGGTGATCTAAAAATGTAAAGTACCAAGTTATTTTTGTCCTAGAGATTTGCTTATTATGCTCTTCACTTTCCCTTTCATGGGATTCTTGTGAATCAAAATGGTAATACCTTCCTTTTCTTTTGATTGTGTAGGGTAGAGTTCATCTCTTATCACAAGTCCTTAGGGATAATTGATTAGGATTTTATTACTTAACATTTTTACCAACCCTATTTATCTAGGGGTTATACAAATTGAAGTTACACTCAGGTGATCTTTAACTAAACTAACCCTAGGAGCTTGATTTTTCTAGTAATACTTCACTAAAATATTACAAATAAAGTGGTCATGAAGGGACAAGACCCTTTAGTGAATGGCATATTAAGTATTGACATTAAATTAATGTATTTATGTTCCTTAGGGACCATATGTAAATCCAATGAAAACTTTATATTAAGACCTTTTATTTGTAAAACTTTCACTGATGCAGGGGAGAAAAGGTAACATCCCCTAATGTTTGCCTTACACATATAGACATTTGAGATAAGTGTGGGATTAAAAACCAACATAATTTCATTTAATTATTTAATAAACCCTTAAATTTTTAATCCTCTTAAAGGTAAATATATCAAAGGCTTAGAGATTGTGATTCAATCTTGATCTACCGTTAAAATAGGGTCGTATGCCTGAATATGGTTTCTTAGATGTTGTGTCAAAACCATTTTGTTTTCAAACCAAGTTAAAACCCAAAAAAAAAAATTACACAACAATGTCATACCATACCTCCACAAAAAGGCATTACTCTACACAATTCTCACTTCTAGATGTTTTGTCAAACTTTTTCCAGATACACATAATTCCTATCTAAACCATCTCGTTATGCCACCCATTTGAAACCAAAATTAATACAAATTCAAAAACCAAGTTCCAAATTCCTATCTAAACCATGTTGTTATGCCATAAAATTCAAAAACAATTCTAATTTGACCCCAAATTCCAATTCTAGTCTAAGTTAACTCCAAATTTAGACAAGGTTGACTAGGTCAATCCAAATCAAACTAGACCAGTTTCCAAAATTTAAACACAATTCAACCTTTTTTCCAAAGTTTAAATTCAATAAAATTTATAAATAAAATAAAGTTTAATTTATGTCAAATGTTAAAAACAAATTCAATTCAAACATTACTTAAGTTACATGCCCAATCCAAAGCTCACCTGACTTCAAATCAAACTAACATTCCAAAGCAAACTTGTTCAAATCCTAGGTTAAATTTTACAATCAAATCAAATCAAATTTCAAAACAAAATTCCAAATTGAAATCAAATTGGTTGAAATCATTTGAGATACCAAGATTTGTGCACCCTTTTAGAAATAAGTTTCAATCATGTACCATTCGTATTTTGACACTTGCATGAACAAACTTTGATTGACTATTCCAATTTAACATTTGCATTGATAGAACCTATTGAAAATTAAATGTATACCAAGGTCAAATTTAAATTCAAACTCCAAATCATATCAATTTTGATCAAATTCCTTTCCAATCAAAAATTTGGTTCATCTTGAACCATGTACTAATTCAATCAAAGTCAAAACTAGTTCACATTGAATCACATACCAAAATGATTAAAAAACCAAGCTAGTCAAATACAAATTAAGTTTGTCTTAAAATATGTAACAATATAATCCAATCCAAAATTGGTTCATCTTGAACCATGTACTAAGCAAATTGATTCAATGCCAATTCAGGTTTGTCTTGAACCATGTACCCATTTCACTAAAATTTTGCTTATTTTCTTGTTTAAGAAAGATTTAAAACTTGAAAGAAGGGTGAGGTTAGTATAACCTAGATGTGTTGTGAACATGTGAATCCAGATGATTATGGATACTCCTCTTTTTCTAGGGAGGATGACCTACAGATAAGAAAGTAATCTAGAAAATGGTGGGTTAGTGAGATAGTAGGGTGGATTGCCTAGTGTGAGCTAGATCCAAGAAACACAAGCTTCCTTAGAGGTTATCAATCCACACTTTTAAAACACTTAAGTTTTGATAAACTGAAAATGGGTGGTTGCATGAAATAATAGAAGGTATTGAAATCAAATACAAGAAATTATTGAAGGGAAACAAGTGATTTAGATTAAAAATAACAATAAATGATTGAATACTAATGCTAAATCACTCAAACTTGATTCAAAAAATATGTTGAAGTTCTATGATAAAATAAAAACTCACAAACTAGGATTTGGATACAGGTAGATGGGTCAAATTAGCTTGTTATTATAAAATGACACACAGTGATCGTTGATGGTTGGGTATGAAAAGTTTGTCGATGGTTAAAAAGTTCGTTAATGGTTATTAACTGTTGATACTTAGAAAATTTCATTGATGGTTAGATAATACTGTTGGTGGTTATTATTGGATCTAGTTTGGGAAGAGAAGTCTATTTGGGAGGTTATAGAGAGGTTTTAGGAGTGATGTTTGGGTTAAATGTTGGTTACAAGATATAAATTAATGTTCAAAGGTATCTGGTTCAAGGATTGGGTGTTTAGGTGGGTGAGAATGGTTTTTGGGTGGTTTTGGGTAGGAGAAAAAATGTCTAGAGTTGCAAAACTCCCACACAAGAAAATGAGATGAAAGGGAAATAAAGGGGAATGACACAAGCAATAGAAAAAATAGAGATAATTATTGAATCTTGATAAAAAAACATATATACTTAGCTTTTAGGTGTTATGGGTCTAAGGAATGTTGGTATGGGCTGAAAGCTTGTTGTGGATCATGGAGTAGTGTTAGAAGAATAATGGTACCTTGGCTCAAGATAATGAGTTGTAGAAGCACCCTAAGCCTCTAAACTAGTTTTTGGTTCATTGAGAAGCTTTTGGATTTTCCTAAGAGTTATAATCTCTTGCCTCTAAATGATGATTTCAAACTTCTCATCTCTTAATATAGGGGAAAGGAAGGTTGAAATGAAGAGTTTAAAAAATGGTTTATCAGACAGTCTAACAAACAATCTAATCATGCATTGATCATGTGAAAAATAGACTAAAATTAGATTGTTGGTAATCAATGAGTGAGTTGTAGTTGAATTATAGTTGATTCTTTTAATCATGTAAGAGTTCAAGTAACCATCTATGGTCAAGGGATGACCATCAATAGTTGAGGGGATATAGACAAAATTGGCTAATCTATCGATGATTGATGGTTAATTCCTTAGCAAATGGTCTAAGGTTAAATAATGGGAGAATTGGTGAATAATTTAACCCAAAGGGGGCCAAAGGGTGGTTTAAAGGTTAATGCAACATCTATATCTATAGTGTATGATTTTTTAGTGTCTACATTTTCCCCCTTTTTGTTATGCAGTTTGTATATATAAGTTACAAAACAAAAAATGGAAGGTTTATAAAAGGTTGGATGCCCCAAGTATAGGAGGATGTGTTTCCCCTCAAATTTGGAATTAATGAGGTGAAACAGATTCGATGGTGGGTTTAATAGGTGGATAGGTGGGTTTCAAGGTTGAGTGACAAGGTGGGGTAGGAATTTAAACATGAACATGCACATAAAATATGACTAAGTGTGATATCATAGATCATGCACACTCTAGGCTGCCATAGTTGAGGTAGGTAGTAAAGTAAAGTTGGACTAGAAGTACAAGTGATAAGGTAACCAAGCCATAACATTAGACATAAATGATAAGGGTTACTCATATGGACTCAAGTATCCTAGGCAAGGTTGATATAATCATAAGTATCTAAAAACTAGATGTGATCCTAAGAAAAAAAAATGATTGCAAGTATCAGGATCATAAAGGGTCATGATCTGAGGTACCCAAGTGGTTGGTACATAAAAGTAGTGAAAGTTCATCAAATATGTTAAGATAATAAATATGATCAAAATTACCAAGGTAAGGTTGTCACAAAAGGTATGAAAGGTGGGTCAAAATGACCAAGGTTGAGGTTAATGGGTCGGTTGGTTGGTGTAGAATAAGGTTAAGGTTACTTTTTTGGGTAAAAGGTGGACCCATTTCCTGGTGAAAGGGTTAAAAAAGGAAGTTTGCAAGACCGATAGGGAGCTTAGGATGGAATTGCATTATTGGATAAGGGGTTGAGAAGGTAAAAGAGAGGGAAAGGTGAGAAAGACCTTAAGTGGGCTGACCATTGGCAGTCAGGGTCGACCATTGGTAGTCACCTAGTGACCATCAATGGTCAAATGTAAGCCCTAAAAGGGCAACCATAAAAGTTCAAATGAGGTATTATTTTATCATTTATAAATATTGACCCACAATATTTTTACCTTGTTAATTGAGAAAATGATGGTGATTTAGATTCTTTTACTACATGAGTTAGGTGGGTTTGACTGAGGTTGAGTGGTGAGTTGAGGTTTCTTGAGGTAGGCCAAGGTAGAGGATATCTAATGAGGATGCAACAAGATAGGGGTAGAGTATGAGGCTGAGCAGTGGTGGTGGTGCCTAGGGCTCCACCATAATGGAGGATGTGTAATGAGGTAGGGGATATAATTAAATTTGTAGTTTTTGTTACTTGTTTATTATTGTTGTGGGTGGGTATGATTGGACATGGGGGTTTTGAGTTTTTGGTAGGAAATTGGAATGGGGTTGGAAATAGGCTGAGGGAAGTAAGGTAGAGGAGGGGTAAGAAGGTTTAGGTAAGATTTTAAGCTTTTATGATTGTTGTTAAGTATTGGTGGGTTAGGGTAAGGGTTTGGTCACTGACAATCACCACATAGTAACCATCAATAGTTGTTATCGACTATTACCAATCGATAGGCAATCGTCAAATGGTTAATGTGTGGACCATCAGTGGTCTACCACTAAACCATCAGTGATTGAGGTTTGATCAGTGATGGTTCCACAAAGAACTATTGATGATCTACGCTTGACCATTGGTGGTCAGTATAAAGTCAGGGAATGGGGTAGAGAAAGGTAGAGGAATGGGTGAAGGGATGGTTTAGGCATAGGTAAAGGTATCATTTAGGTAGAAGTAGATAAGTGTGGGGTAGATGAGGTGAATAGGTTAAAGTAGGATGTAGGGTTAATAGGTACAAGTTAGGGGAAGATAATGGGTGAAGGTATGAGTAGGTAAGGGTTTGGTTAGGCCTTAAAAATGGTGTAAGGTAGAAGTGAGTAAGGGTAGGGTTAATAGGTAAAATACAGAGGTCATGGTTAAAAGGGTAAGGAAAACTAAGGGAAATGTTTAACCTTATAGGTGAGGGAGTAGCTGTAGATGTGAAACTAAGTGCCTCAGCTCCTAGATGAGGTGCATAGGTCTATGATAGACCAAGAGTGGGAGAACATGACTATAGTAGGCCTAGGTGGTATGAGATTTTACCAACACATGCCAAGAGATGTAGTGATGTTGTTATCCCTCATCAAGAGATGGGACCAAACTACCAACACTTTATTACTACCGACTGGAGAGTTTACCATTCTACCAGAGGACAATCACCAAATTTTATGGCTATCGATATGGGTTGAGTTGATAAATCATATTGACAATGAGGAGCAAGATGCACATATGGATTATTTATTTGGCATAGATTTTGTTCATACCAGGTGGCATGTGGGAAGTTTTCATTATGCACCTATGTATCACATGAATAAGGGAGGGAGATGACTTGTCATGATGATGATGATATCTGTTACCTATTATGAACTCCTAGATTCTAGTAATGGTAGATTTCCCCTTTTATTGCTAGGTGTTCTTTTTGACATGATGATCGATCATATAGTATTTACATGGGCCCTAGTTTTAATAGTTCATATATATCAGGAGATTTGGGGATATAGAGTACATATGAGGTATGTCATTAGCATTAGGTTTATTCTACACTACTAGGCATATGAGTATATTAGGGTACTATAACTAGGTGGGTTATCATGGTAGGCATGGGATCAGGGGGACTTCTGAGTAGGATTTATGAGATGGAGAGGTGACTACACACTCACACCACTCAAAGGAGTAGTACAAGACTTGGAGTGGTATAGAGATAGGTTGGAGGCACTAGTATATGGAGAGGTGATCTGGAGGCCGTATATTAGATTCCCAATATGGGTGAGCTATGTTAGGTAGACCTTGTCACTATAGAGTTAAATATAGATATATGGGATATAGGAGCATGAGGTGGAGCTTATCCCATTTGACAGGGTCAAGAGATAGTTTAGGCTAGTTCAGGGCATCCCAAGTCCTTTTTTGAGGTATATGAGGGAGGATTTTGAGGTGCCAATACCTCTATCATAGCTTGAGGAGGTAGATATTGACTATGAGGAGCTACCAGTGGCCACAACTATTGATGATGTAGTGGTGATGCTAGATTAAATTTTATGGTTTTAGGTGCATTATGTAGTGGTAGTGTTTAGGGGATATGTGTACATTAGGCTCCTTAATGGAGACATGGTGGAGGGGGTGGGGACCAAATGGATGTGGATACCCTTGATAGATAGGTACTCATCATGGATATAGATCAAGTATAAGTTGTACTAGATTCAACACATGTAGCTATAGTAGTGGTGACTATAGAGAGAGATACAACACATGGCTAGGTGGCTATCCTTACATAAGAGAGGGATACAACACAAGCATAGCTAGCCTTGGTGATATAGGAGAGGGATGCCCTGAGATAGGTAGGAGGGAGGGTGCTTGCACCTATAAGACCATCAAGGACCATATCTATGGTGAGGTTCATGGCCATGGTCGAGGATATCATATACTATGAGGCACTAATCTTTATATAGCTTCTAGATGACCCCTAATATGCCATGTAAAGCGCAGTGGTTACTAGGGGAGTTAGTAGTGCTACACCATGTCAGTGGGTAACATTTGAAAGTGCACAAATAGATCTTAGAGATGGATAAGCTCTACGGGGTATTAGTGTTTCTCAACCTTAAACCCCTATGAGATGCCTATTTTGATATATTATATGATTTTGATACCAACGTGTGAGTCGATGTAGTGAGATGTACACATTTTTGTGAGAGACATGGACATCATTATGATATATGATTAGTTATGATTATGAACTTATTGATGTGATTATGGGTTATGGATGTTGTTTATGGTTATGGTTAGTTATTTTATGTTGATGATGTGATGATGTTGTTTATGATATGATCATGATGTTGTGATTAGCATTTCTCTTATGAGTAGATACATGCTTAATTAGATGTTATAAATGTGGACATTTTAAATTAATGAATCTATGGTCTCCTTTATCTAGATAGACATGTGATGGATAACATATGTGATGATTCATTGGTTCATAAATGGTTATAAATGTGATAAATGATGATGGGTAATGAGATGTGATTGGTTATTTAGATAGATGACATGACTTTTGATATATGACGTGGTTAATTTATTAAAATGTTTTTATGGTAAAAAACACTTAAACAAATAAAATAAAAGTAAATCACTAAATAAAATATAAAATGTTTATTTAAATATTATTTTAACAAATATCACATAATTAGATGAAGGTGGTTTAATCTTAAAAACATATAAATGAAGTTTGGATAACAAAGCCATATGTGAGAAAAGACAAGAAAAGATAGGACAATAAAAAAGACAAATATCTTAATGAATGTAGAAATAATTAGGTATGGGAAAGAGGAAGGAGATAGAATTATCTTTCATTAGTGAGGACCAAAGAAAAAGGAAGCTAAGATCAGCTTACGAACATAAGCCCTTCACATGCTTCGCATCGGAGTTCGTTGGTTGATTAAAAGGTTTCTTGATCACATAGTGTCAAGTAAGCTCAAAATCCCTTGTGTTATAGATGATATAAAGGGGAGATAGATGATAAAAGAACCTTTGTGTGAGGTTAGATTTCCTCTTTTATAGGTTTCCAAAGATCTAGTATAAACAAATCTATGTCATAGATGGTGTAGACGGATCGATGTGGGAAGTCTAGTTATGAAATCTTATTGCAGTTTCCAAATAATGGGTCTTTGGATATTTTTGTTATTTCTTTGAGAGGTTGGGGAAGCTGATCAATGTGAGAAGCTTCCAATAATTTTTTTACTTTTGACAAATCCTTTTACTTAGCCATCCTTCAAGGGAATGGTCTAAGCCTTTTGAGACTTGTTTTAGGTTTTATGATAGTTATCCGTTAAGGGAGCAGTCTACCTTACATTAAGCAATTTTGATTGGTTTTGGTGGCTATCCTTCAAGGGAGTGGTCTACTAATGCTAGAGATAACCCATAAGATAGATGATTGTTAATGTTTCTTATTTTGATGACATAGATTTGCTTATATATGCTAAAAGGCTTACCTTTATGAAGGCAAAACTAAAGCTCAAGAAGGTTGAAATAGTGGGTGAGAGGATTATTTGAGAGACAAATAACCATGGGATTCCATCCTATTAGGGATAAAAATTATCCATGAGAACCATGCCATAGGTAGAGCCATGGTACCCATATTTAGGATTAAGGCTACAATTATGACAAAAAATCACATGATTCTATGCTTTAATTGGTAGTCCTCAAAGTGAGGGGATGAAGGTGAAAATCTCAGAAAATAAGGGACGATCTTAAACTAGACAAAAGGTGAATTTGATATTATTTAATAAAATAATGGATGCATATGTGAATCATTGTGAATCTCAGGTTTTGATGTCCCCTCAAGAGAGGATAGCCGATAAGCTCTTAATCCATATTTATGTGTAATGATATAAGGTCCAAACCAATTGAAATCAAACTTGTTCCATTTAATTTTTTCCATATTGGTTATATGTTGATTTTAATTTAAGATGAGGTGTCTGATATTGAATTCTCATTCTCTTAGGTTTTTTATAGGTGTGCTTAATTCATTCTTGATATACATGAAGATGGTTGAGCACAGCTAAATGATGCTCATCAAGTAGCTCAAGTTGGGATAAATGTTCTTGATGATAATTGCCCTAAAAATGATATCTTATAGGGATATTTGAAGAGAGGGAATTTAAACTTTGAGAGGCAAGACAACCTCTGCTCCAAAGACAAGAGATAAATAGGTAGCACCCATAGGGGTTTGATTGCTCGTATGATATGCCCATAAGGAGAAAAGGATGTGTAAATGCCATTCCTGACTGAATGCATTAACCATTTTAGTTAGCATATTGTTAAGGGTTTTGTTAGAATATTTAACTTTTCCATTAGATTATGGATGATAGGGTGAGTAAAAACTCAATACCAAATGCATTACAAAGACCTTGGACTTTTTTATTTTTAAAAAATTTACCATTATCAGTGATCATCTTATGAGGGACATCAAAATGATAGATAATGTGATGGTTAATAAAATCAAAAATATTTTCATTTTGGTTGAAATGAAAGGAATAGCCTCCACCCATTTTGTGAAATATTCAATCGTAGTGATGATAGAATGATGTTTCTATGAAGAATGGGGGTTAATTTCACCAACAAGATCCAGTCCCCATTGTGAGAAGGGAAAAAAATCCTTGGATACTTGGAGGCTATGACTAGGTACATGATGTAAATTGGCTTGTTGTTAACATTTAACACACTTCTTCACATAATCACAATATTTTTGGTTAAGGGTAGGCTAATAATAGCCAAGGTGAAGGATACATTTAGCAATAGCTAGGCCATTAAAGTGTTCCCCACAAATCCCATCATGCATTTCTCTGATAGCATGAGAAATTTCATGACTATGTAGGCAATGAAAAAGGAGACCATCAAATCCATGATTGTAAATAATTCCCCCTAGTATGGTATAACAAGAGGTACTTTGAATGAACACTCTTTGATTATTCCTAGAGAGATTGGAGGGAACAGTGCCTAGGTTGAGATAGTCGAAGATCTGCTTATACCAAAGGTTAGGTTGGGTCTCCTCCACACTAAAGATGGAAGGAGGATTTGATTTGGTATAAGAAGTCTCGGTGATGGATAGTGACAAATAACTTAGAGTTAGAAGGTGAAAATGGGATTTGGGAAGCAAGGGAAGCTATTATATTGGCAAACTTGTTTGTAAATCATGGAATGGGTTGGATAAGGTAATGTTCAAATGATGTTAAGGGTACACTGACTAACTATTTATACTATTACAAGATGTCATTTTTGCATTGATATAAGCCATTTATTTGGTTCACCATGAGTTGGGAATCACCAAAAACACTGATCATCTTGACTCCTAAGGCTAAAGTATTTTGAAGACCTATCACTAGGGCTTTGTACTCAGCCATGTTATTGGTATAATTAAAATAAAGCTTTAAGGATAAAGTAAGGGTTTCTCCATCAAGGGATATGAAAATGATACCATCATCCCCACCATATTGAAAATTTAATCCATCAAATAACATGGTTATTTGATAGGTGAGGTCTTTGTGAGAAAGAGTCACGATGGACTCATTAGGAAATTTAAGAGGAGAAGGTTGGTTGTACACTAAAGGTTCTTTGGCCAATTGGTCAATAATGACTTGCCTTTTAATTTACTTCTACTAGAGGAACTCAAGATCAAACTCAGCTAAAGGCATAAGCCATTTAGCCATATGTTACTTTTGGTATGGCTTGGAGTGCATATACTTGAGTTGCTCAGTGTTGGTTATGACATAGGTCTTGTTGTTGACAAGGTAGTGGTGGAGTTTTGAAGCCATAAAGACCAAGCTGAGGCAAAACTTCTCAATATGGGTGTATCAAGTTTTTTACTCTATAAGCATTTGACTTATATAATAAACAGCTTGCTCTTTATTCTGCTCATCTCGATGTGCAAGCATCACCCCTAAGGAGTGGTCAGTGGTAGAAATATAAAGGTAGAAAGGTTGATCCTCTTTGGGAGGAATGAGGATGGGTGGATAAAGAAGGTATTATTTAAGTGAGTGAAAAGCCTTTTGATAGTATTTATTCCACTTAAAAGATATATCTTTTTTCATAAGGTGGTGGAAAGGTTGGCATCTATCAAATAGTTGAGAGATGAAGTGATGAATGGATTGGAGCTTCCCATACAAACTAATAAGTTGCTTGAGGTGGGTCAGAGGAGGCATGTCAAGGATCACTTTGATTTTGGAAGCATCAACTTTGATTCCTCGAAGAGAGATAATAAATCCAAGGAGCTTTCCTAATAAGACCCTAAAATGCATTTCTTGGGGTTAAGGTGAACATTTTAATGGATGAGATGCTCAAATATAACCTTGAAAATTGCTAAATAATAATTTTGACATTTAGATTTCCCAAGAAGGTCATCTACATAATCCTCTATAGTCTTGTGAATAAGGTCATGGAAGATATAGGTCATGGTATGTTGGTAGGTTGTACTTACATTTTTTAGATCAAAAGGAATGAGCCTATAGCATAAGGTTTCCCATGGGGTGATAAAATTATTTTTATGTTGGTCTTTAGGGGCAATCAAGATTTGATTATATCCTGAGAAACTATCCATAAGAGATAACATCTCATGGTCGATGGTAAAATCAATAAGCTGATCAATACTTGGCAAAGGGAAGTCATCCTTTGGGAAATCAAGGTTAAGATCATGGAAATCCATGCAAATGCAAAGTCCCCCTATTGATTTGCTGATAGGGACAACATTTGAGACCCATTGGGGATAATCAATGGGTTGGATGAAATTTACAGATAGGAGGCATTGAAGCTCTTTTTTGATAAGAAGGCCTATGCAAGGGTGCATCTAATGAAGCTTCTACTTGGCAGGCTTGACATCATGGGTAGTAATGATATTATGGGTAGTGATGGAAGGATTAATTCCTAGCATGTCACTATAAGACCAGGTAAATGCTATGTTATGGTCTCATAGGAAGGAGGGAAAATCTTGAAGCTCTGAGTAATCTAGTGATTGATTGATTTTGACAATGTATGGGTTATCTTGAGTACCCAAGTTGATATCCATCATGGATTCATTCAACATGGTTGAAGTCTTAGGAGGGAAAGATTTATAGATAGAGTAATCTATTTCACCAAGATAGGCAAGAAGAGAATCATCATCCTGATAATGAATGGTATTAATGGTAGGAGAGTCATCTTATACCATCTTAAGAAGAGTCAAAGAAATGGTTACAGTCTCCCCATCCTTTTGATAAGTTATGGGTATAAGGCTAATCATGTTGATGAAAAAAAATTTAGGGGGAATGATATTAAAATTCTCAAATTTTGATGGTGAAGGTGTTAGTGAGGATGGAACTTCCTCACCAATGATGGTAACAGGGAGCAGATTGGTTGGATCTTCAAGTGGAGTGAATCTAAGACCAAATATCTCTTGAGGCTTTTGGGTCTTCCATGGAAACAACTCATGTGGTCCATGCTCATAACATCCTAGACTGAATCCTTTCCAAGCACACCTATGGAGGTATGTCTTAACAAACTCTAATTTATCTAAATAGGAGAAATCAAAGGTGAATGGTTGAGGAGAAGAGGAGGTAGATGAGGTAGAAAGTGGTTGATCAAGTACCCCATATACAAGATTAGTTTGGAGATTGGGAGGCCCAAAAGGAATAATGGTTTTGATATTAAGATTGTAACTAGGATTTTGGTCAAGGTTTTCATATTCTTAGGGAGTATGGAAGGCATCCAAGGTCAAAATGCGATACTCCCCAAGTGAGAGACATTGGAATGTCAATTCCAATGGGTCCTTCATGGATATTTGGGTAGATGGGATGGATGAGCTAGTCAAGTCTTTGTTGATGGAAGAGGTGGATTCAATGTTGGTTGGTAAAGTTTTGGTTGATGGAAGAAAGAGAACATTATTGGGTTGGTACATCATGTTTCATGATGTAAAAGGACTTGGATCAGCTCGTATGGTAACTACTTAACCCTCATGCTCAAATTTGATGCACCGATGTAGGGTAGATGACACATAATTCATGGAATGGATCCAAGGGTGTCCAAAAAAAATGTTGTACTAGAACTTACCTTCTACTATGTAGAATAACTCAAGAAGTGTGTGAGGTCCTAAATGAATTTGGAGGATGACAACTCCTAGAGTTATTGCCATAGTGTCATGGAAGAATCATAGTACTGCTAAGGTTTTTGACATAATGTTCTCCTATAGTTCTAGCTGGTCATGTGTGGGAGGAGATAATGTTTATGCTAGATCCTCTATCAATCATAACCATTTTGATGTAAGTTTGGTTGATGTATGTGGTAATGAAGAGGGGAGGATCCAGATCTTGGGGATGAATAGAGGGTATTTTTTAATCCTTAAAGGTAAAAAGGGTAGAAAGTTGAAGGGCTTTGACAAAGGATGTTAGAGGTTGTAGATCTTCTAGTTAAACCTCTATGGTCTGCAAAGCCTCTATTATCACATGGTAGTGATGGGGTGTGGTATTTATTAGTTCATATAAACTCATATTCACTGGTGTTTAGTGAAGTTGCTTTAGAAATACTCTTTGGATTGATTTAGAAGGGTTGGATTGGGAGGCACCCAAGATGGACACCTTGGGTTTAGGTGAAGCTAAAGGTGTTTTAGTTTGGTTTGGTGATTAGTTGGTGGAATAAGGGTATGTCCATGGAATGAACACCTTTTCCTTCCCTTTATCCTTTTATTGCGCATCTGATCATGTGAACACATGGATGGTATGGATTTGGGATAGAGTTGGGCTAGATAATTACTTTAGTTCCTCCTCACTATTAGATGAGAGTGTGAGAGTAGATAAGTTTGGGGTGGTGGTTTGTGGTTTTTGGAGTGAGGGTAAGCTCATGGGAAAATATTATGACAATAATTCATCCTCATCACCTAGTTGCTGGACCAAGACTTGGAGAGCTTTACAGTCCTCTATATCATGCCCAAGTGTTTTATGGTATGAGAAAATCATATTTTCATTAAACTAGGATGGCTTAGGACTATGGGGGTTAAATGGTTTTATATGAGGTAAATTCAAGAAATAAGCTTGCAATAATATTTATAGGATGGTTAAGTAAGAATCAAGAAAAGGTGGCAAGGGTGTTGGGGTTCTAGTTTTAACTTTTGAGGTGGAAGACTTCTTAGGAGTAGGCTTCACGATAGGATTTTTGGGTGGTGGAATATTCTTGGCAAGTATCTTTGGAGTAGATTACTTCAGGGTTAATGGTTTAGAAGTGGAAGGAGTAGATGTAGATGGTTTGAAATTAGAAGTCTTAGAAATAGAAGGCTTGGTAGTGGATGGTTTGGAGGTAGAAGGTGTGGAGAGGACAGGTAGAGGTGTAGCTAAAAGAGGAGGTTAGGTTTGGGTTGTATTTGGGAGATTTGTTTTCTTAATGGAAGGATGAGGTCCTAGGATGGAAGAAGGATGGGGCCCTAAAATAAAAGGAAAGGTAGAGATTAGTGGCAAGGTTTTGGTTCTTAGGATCATAGGTAGCTCCACTTTCTTAGTTGGCTTAATGTGGGATTTATTTAGTGGGTTAGATGGTGCTAAATCCAATTTTAAAAAAGGGTGAGTAAGGATCTGAGTAGGGAGCATGCCTAAGTTTTTGATGGGCTTTGTTGGGATGGTAGAAGGTGTTTGGGTTACTTTGGGTGGATTTAGTTTGGTTGGTTCAACAATGGTTTGAGAGGTAGAGGTTTCTAATGGTTTGGTTGGGATGATGGTGGGTTCACTAGTGTAAGTGGATTGTTGGATTGATAATGGTATGGCTGAGGGCTCTTGCTTGGTTGGATAGGGGAGCCCAAGATGGTACCAAAATGTGGTGTGATCCATGTTGGGTTGGGATAGGTATTCCAAGTTTTGAACTAGTTTATAAAAAATCTTATAGATGGGTTTGGTTCCTTTGGTATTTTTATTAAAGGATAAACCCATGGGTTGAGAGAGAGGAGAAGATACCTTGTTTTTTTCCTCAATCAAAATCTCTAAGGTCTTTCAAGGTGATTCTTTCATGGGAGGAGTAGGTAAAGTGAGTTCTTCCTTAAGAATGCTTTCCAAAGAAAGAGTGGATTGCTCTATGATGGAAGAGAAAGGTGTGATGGTAATGGTTACCTCCTTTGGTATGTATTCCAAAGGAGAGGTTGGTAGTTCCACTACCTCAATAAGTGGAGAAAGGGGAATAGTTGTTTCCTTTATTTCAGTTTCTAAGTGAATAGAAGGTGACTCCACTACCTCAATAAGTGGATGGGAAGAGGAAGTGGTTTGGGATATGGTTTCCTCAACTATGGATTCACTAAGAACCAAATTAATAGTATGGACCTCACAGTTGTGAGAGGATTCAACTTTATTGTTTTCATTGTTCACAGAAGGGCATGGCTAGGAAATGGCTACCTAAAAATATCAAGTGAATGATTTGGGGGTACATTGGGGTTATCCAACACAAGTTCCCCCTTTTAAATCAACCCTTAGACAATGATTTTGAAGGTATTGCATCTAATAACATCATGTCCAATGACACGATAAAAGGCACATAAGCCTTTCTCCTTATACCAACCAGGTATAGAATGAGAGGAATGAATTGTTGTAGGGTTTTGATTAGAGGATGTTGTATGATATTTTTTTCAACAAATTTTAAAAAATGGAAACATATGACTCCCCTAGTAGATTATGTTGCTTTTGGTTGTTATGATTTTGGTTTTAGGTATTCTAGTTGGAATAATTAGAAGAGTTGGGTTGGTTGATGACTGGAGGAGGGGCAGTTTTAAGGACAACTATGTTCATGGTTCTCTTGGTTTTGGTGTTGGTATTAGAGTGGTTAGTGGTTTTGGAAGAGGAAGTTTCATTTTACTTGAGATTAGAATTCTTATTTCTCAATTTTAGCTTTCCCTCATCAATGGCTCTAATCTCTAATTTTTGTACCATGATGAAGGCCTCATCAAATTTATTGAAAGTTTGAATCTATAGAGTGGAGGAAATATGTTTGGCGCAAGCCTGAGAGAAAAGATTAATCAACTTAGGTTGGGGCAAAGAGAAAGAGATTTGGTTTATCAAACCTCTCCAATAGGCCATGAAACCAACAATTGACTCATCCTCAAATTACCAAATGGAGTAGAGGTCGGTGATGGAAACTTTCTTAGATATATTTATGGAAAAATGATGTAAGAAGCTTTGAGATAATTGGACAAAAGAAAAGAGGGAATGTCTAGTAATAGCACTATACCAATGTAATACCAGACCAGATAAGGACATGGGAAAGGTGCAAAGAAGGAGAGCATCATCATAAGCAATCAAATAACAAAAGTGTCTAAATTCTCTAAGATGTTGTTAAGGATATTCCTTGCTCTAAAATTTTGAAATTTTTTGAAGTTCTCATTGAGGAGGATAAGGTTGGATTGGGATAGATGGATGGATTGGTTTGTTACAAATTTGATCATATGATAAGAAGTTATGGGCATTAGAAATAGATGACTCCAAATTGGTCATCTTATCCATTAACATCTTAACTAGATCAATTTGTGGTTGTGCACCCCTATAGTTGTAGGGTAAATTCTATTGGGTTTGGATAGGTGCAACATACGAATATCTAGTGGAAGGTTGGGAGGTTTCCACATATTGGTATGTAGAAATGGGTGGTTGAGAGGATACCATGCATGGGTAAGTAGATATAATAGGTTGGGTAGAAGGTGGAGCCACATACCCTTATGGGTTAAGAATATAGCTTGGGTTAGGTGCAATGGGTACTTGTTGAGGAATTGACATGGGTTGGGTTGGAGGTATGGTTGGGTTGATAGGTTCAGGATGGGTGGTAACCTTGGTACTGATGGGTGGAAAGGTATAAGGTATGGAAATCACCAAGTTTTGGAATGGAGTGGAGGTTGGTGGGTTGGAGATAACAAGAGGAAGGGTGGTAATACTAGTAGAGGGTACTATAATGGTAAGTGGAGTATGGGTGACCAAAGGTTGAGTTGCTCCTGTACTAGATGAATTACTGGTTAGGGTGGAAGATGTTTGGGTGTTGGTTGGTGGAGTGGGTTGGTTTTAAATGGTGGTGTTGGAAAGGTTGTTAGTAGAAGAGGATGCTTGGGTGACTAAGGGTTGGGTGTAAATTGTGGTAATATAAGTGCCACCCATAAGATGAGATGGCATATCATAGGGTGGATCAATAGATGTAACTAAAGTGGGGGTACAATGAGATATGGTGTTAAGGTAGTGTTGGGGGGTTATGGGGCTGTTATCTAAAAAGGTGGTGAAATCTATATCATCTTGGCTAACCATCTAAGGGACACTAGGACTTCCAGAAGGATGGGGAGAACCCTCTATATCCAAGATGTACTCCATGAATGAAGAAGAAGAGGAAGATGGGTGGTTGGGAGGTGGATGATGATTTACTTGTTTTCTTAGTTGTTGTCTAGTGAGAACCATGTAAAGAAGGGGAAAAAGAAGATAAGAGTAATATCATAACTCAATAGAGAAGCAATCAAAATAAAAATATCTCCAAGAAAATAATGCATACACTAAAGTGTGTTAACATCCTAAGGTACCTTTTATATCTCTTTAGGCTTATGCCTTAATTTTAAAGAAGCTATGAAGACCAACTTGGGCTTGTAGAGTGGGTACTATAAGAAGATGTCTAAGGATGGTTTTAGGTAGTTAAAGGCTCTTAAGATCTATACTAGAACTTGGTACCTAGATTGATATTAGGGCCTATCCAATCACTTCACACACCACAATGATAAGGGTGTCAGGTGCTTAGCCAAAATATACTAAGTTACTAGAGATTATACTCAACTAGCATATTGAGTTGGTTCTCTTCTTGGTGGTGAAATCTAAGTAGGATAATCAAGGGAAGGTGATTGTTAGGTGATGAAATTTGAGTTAGGGCTTATGTCAATATTTTGGTGTTTTATTTAATGTGTGGTTTGGCATTATGTGTGTGATAAGAAGTGAGACTACGATTAATTTACTTGATTAAATTAAGAAATGTGAGGTAATCAATACAAGCAAACAATAGATGCAAAGTTAATTTTAACTTGAAAGAAAATTTTGATGTCTTTTCAAATCAATACAAAATAACCTAGATGCACCTAGATGTGATATGATATGAAAATCATAGGCCTAAAATGAGTACTTTTGATTTTTAAAAATGAAAGAAAAAATGACAATTTTTACTTTTTCCTAAGAAAGCAATGGAAACTAGAAATTGTGTTTTGGAAAGGAAGAAAGGAAATAAAGAACGTTTATTTTTTAGAAAAGAATGAAATGAATGAATCTTCTCTGATGCAACTAAATGTCTTATAAACATGAACCTAAGAAAAAGCTCAAGGGTCCCATTGGGCATGCTAGAATGTTTCACTAAAATTTTACGTATTTTCTTATTTATGAAAGATGTAAAACTTGAAATAAAGGTGAGGTTAGTATAACCTAGATGTGTTGTGCATGCATGAATTTAGATGATTGTGGATATGCCTATTTATCTTGGGAAGATGTCCTGAAGATAAGAAAACAATCTAAAAATTGGTGGGTTAGTGAGATAGTAGGGTGGATTGCTTAGTGTGAGCTAGATTCAAGAAACACAAGCTTCCGTAGAGGCTGTCAATCCACACTTTTAAAAAACTTAAGTTTAGATAAACTAGAAATGGGTGCTTGCATGAAATAATAGAAGGTACTAAAATTGAATACAAGAAATGCTTGAAGGGAAACAAATGACTTAGATTAAAAATAACAATAAATGATTGAATTCTAATGCTAGATCACTCAAACTTGATTCAAAAAAAAGTTGAAGTTTTGTGATAAAATAAAAAATCATAAACTAAGATTTGGGTATGGGTAGATGGGTCAAATTAGCTTGTTATTGTAAAATGACACACAATGATCATTGGTGGTTAGGTATGACCATTGGCAGTTAGGTGATCATCGACAGTTAGAAAAGTCCTCAGTGGTTATATAAAAATATTGATGGTTACTGTTGGATCTAGTTTGGGAAGATAAGTATGTTGGGCAAGTTATAGAGAGGTTCTAGGAGTGATGTTTAGGTTGAATGTTGGTTGTGAGATATAAATTAATATTCATAGGTATCTGTTTCAAAGATTGGGTGTTTAGGTGGGTGAGAATGGTTTGTGGGTGGTTCTGGGTAGGAGATGAAATGTCTGGAGTTGTAAAACTCTGACATAATAAAATGGGATGAAAGGGAAATAAATGGGAATGACACAAGCAATGGAACAAATAGAGCTAATTTTTGAATCTTGCTAAGAAAAATATAGATACTTAGATTTTAGGTGTTGTTGGTATGAGGAATGCTGATATGGGCTAAAATATTGTTGTGGATCTTAGAGAAATGTCAATATAATAACAATACCTTCACTCAAGACAATGAGTTATAGAAGTACCCTAAGCCTCTGACTTGGTTCCTGGTTCACTGGGAAACTTTTGGATTTGCTTGAGATTTAGAATATCTTGCCCTTGAATGATGATTTAAAACTTCTCCTTGTCTCGTAATATAGGGTAAAGGAAGGTTGAAATGAAGAGTTTAACAAATAATCTAAAAAAAATTTGAATCATGCATTGATCATGCAAGATTCAAGTAACCATTAGTGGTCAAGGTCCACCATCAGTAATCAAGGGAAGCCCACTAACGGTCAAAGGGACATAGCCAAAATTGGCTAATCCACCAATGCCTAGTAGTCAATTCCCTAAGATATGGTCTGAGGTTAAATAATGGAAGAATTGGTGAATAATTTAACCCAAAGGGCGATAAGGGGTGGTTTAAAGGTTAGTGAGACATCTAGAGCCATAGTGTATAGTTTTCTAGTGTTTACAATACCAAACAAATCAAATTAATTCCAAACCACATTCATCTTGAACCATGTACCAAGCCATTCCAATCCAATCAGGTTTGTCTTGAACCAAATTCTAATTTGATCAGATTCATCTTGAGCCAAATTTTAATTTTAATTCTAAATCAAGTCAAGTTTGACCAAAGTCAACTTTAAAGCCACATATTGGAATAATGTTAAATCAACTTTAGAATAATGTTAAATCAATTTTATTTTGACCAAGTCTAATTATTATAAATCAATCTCATGTTAATTCAAACCATTTCTTGTCTTTTTATTCAATCTCTCACACTCAATTAGGAATGATGAAGTCATGTCATCCATTTTTTTTTTCATTTGAACCCATGTAATCTATTCCACCCTATTTGGGGCTAAGATAATTACATTAAGACCAAGACCACCCTCTTTGGGCTCATTTTTAATCTAATAACAAGATCAACCTCTTAAGGGTTCATTCTAATCTAAGCTAATCCACCTTGTTTTGGTAAATTCCAATCCAATCTATTCCACCCTATTTGGGGACAATCCAAGCTAATCTAATTACATTGAGTCAATCTACCCTCTTTGAGACCATAAGTGAGACCAAGTATGCCCTCTTTAGGGCCAATTTATTCCAATAAATACCCCTTGCATGTATGCTTTCTTTGGGGCATTAGTCGAAGGTTAATATGAGTCATGGCATCTCATGATCTTAAACCTATTCTACCATGGCCAGTCATATGTCAAAATGCAAAAGAGTAACTCACCCAGATTAGCCAATGGCTATATCACTTTGTATATACTTTGGACACTTCATCCATTATTCTAAAATCCAATCTCATCCTATAAATGCAATAAATTTAACCATCCAAACCTATTATTACATTTCCCCTCCAAATCCCATTATCTATTAAATAACAAGTGTGTCCAAGTTTGATAACTAATCGATCAAGATATGTCATAATTCCATTACCACACATGATTAGATACATCCACTTTATAATCAAGATCAAGATTACCAGACAATTTTCAACATTTTTATTGAATCACTCATATTTGGACAGACCTAAACCATTGATGATCCACTTGTGTTTGACAAAGGACCTCTATTTGATAAAGGACCCATCTTTGATGAAGTCATATTTGAATAACTGATTATTATTGAGCTATAACCCTTTATTCTTCCATTACCAAAACTCCTTCATTTATAAAAATTTATTCATCCCAAATCCTTCATTTCCAAGAAAAATTTGAATAAGGTAATTGTGGAAAACATAATTTAATAGGACCTCTTTGTGGTTACCTTTACATCAAAAACTGGTTCCATTTCTAAACCAATAGAAAAATTGGGTTCCATTTTAGAACCACTATCATATTTAACATCAGAAGTAGAATCAATGTCAGTCTCAACATCAGATTCAGATCCCCTAGAGTTAAAATTATCTTTATAAGTATAATATATTAGTGTATATTACAAGGTTAGATATACACTTTTACCAAATCCAATTGAGTTTGAATCAGTGTTAGAATCAATATGCCTTAGTATATGTTATGACATTGGTTACATGCTTCTTACATATTAGATTGAATATATTTTTGATCTTTCCATGGTTTTTGAGGAATCTTATTTTAACATCAACACAAGTTCTCCTAGTGGGATCTATGAGGATTGCACTACCTTTTACCCTTTTATTGATAGTACACATGCATTTACCATTAATCAGTCTAGCTAATATATTGATATTCCACCTCCCACAAATGTCGATTATGATTGATGGAATCTTGTATTGTTGAACTTATTCCATGGTGACATCTCAGTGGAAATTTTTTTTGGGATCTAAGATAATATTTAGGTAAAAGAACGGTCTCCTAGTGAAACCTTATTCAAGGTACTAGGGGATAATCAAAGTTTAAAATCAAAAACTTTTATGTAAACCTTATTTGAGGTGATAGATGATAATAAAAATAAAAAATTAGAATCGTTTAGTGAAACTTTGATTAAGTCATTAAGGGACAATCAAAATGAATTATCAACATCTCTTAGTGAAACCTTATTCAAGGTGTATTGGGCAGTCCAAATCATAATAATCAAGAAGACTTTGTTGGTGAAAACCTCTTCAAAGCACTAATAATGGATCCAATTATTTCCTCATTATGTGATGAAGATATTATTAAAGTCAATATCATCCCCACCATAACCAAAATCAAGTTGATCTAGATTTAGCAACATTGTGTGTAAATGAAAATCCAAACCTTCATCCCCCCCCCCAATAATTATACATTCCATTATGATCCTATTATTCATTCAAAACCTACATTCCATTATCCAATTAGACCATTTATCCCATGTCTACTCTTCTTTACCCTTCTTGAAAACACTCTTTTTTATAGAGGCTATGAAGGCATATTGTTAGGAATAAGTGATTATTATGCAATAAAATATAACATGGAATTCATTCCTCAGACTAACAACAATAGAGACATATGAAATAAAATTTAGATCTAAGCAAATAAACACATAACACTGATATAACGTGGTTCACCAAGAAGCTCTCAACAATATTATAAATAAAAGTACAAGACAACTCTCAATAGGAACCTCTTATAAAGATAACTTTCTTAACTCAAATTCACACCAAAATTCCCAAGATGCTAAGCCACACCTCAAACCCAATTACACCAACTAAAGAGAGAATTACAGAGCTCAAAATGAGATAAAAAATGCAATGAATAGTGTGTCACCCCTCACCTCTATTTATACTTTTCAAAATCCCTAAAAAATGCACCATAACCATAGAGATAACCATATCCCCATAAAATAAGGAAAAAAATAAGGGAGGTTTCAACCACATAATCCCTCGATTCTCTCAACACCTTTAAATCATACCCACTTCCCAAAAATGTCCCAAAAATAGGGGAAGTGGTTAAAATTCATCCTACCATTTTAAAAGGTAAATATTTCATGTTAAAAATGTCCTGATAATTTTATTTTTACCTTAGGAGTGAAACGGGCTCCATATATAACAATCTCCCACTTGGAGTTCATTTCCCCTTGAACAAAATTCAACACTCCTCCATGATCTTCGTGAAGACCAACCAAAGACGAACATAACCTTAACTTATCCAATGTGACTACCTTGGTCATCATATCCATAGGATTATATCTCATATGTATCTTCTCTAGCTTCACCATGTTTTCCTCCAAAGTTATCCTGATGAAATGATACCATAACTATATGTGTTTCATCCTCAAGTGGAGAGTGGAGTTCTTGGCTAAATGTATAACACTCTGAATATCACTATGTAATCCCCCAACTTCTTTCTTATGCCCCAACTCATTAAGTAACTATTGTAACCAAATAATTTTCTTACTAGCCTCTATAGCAGCAACATACTCAGCCTCTATGGTTGATAAAGCCAAAACCTTCTGTATATGAGAAATCCAACTAACTATTATATCTCTGATAGTAAATACATAACCTATTGTACTCATCCTATTATCAACATCCCTAGATATATTTGAGTCCACATACCTTTGCAAAGTGGTGTTTGATCCACTAAATCACAATGTTATACCCATGATTCCTTTCAAATATCAAATAATCCACTTCACTACTTGCCAGTGCTCATAACCTAGATTACTCATGTACCTACTTACTACTCCTTCTACATGGGCAATATATAGCCTAGTACATACCATAACATACATCATGTTACCAACTATTGATGAGTAAGGTACCTTGAACATCTTTAGTTTTTCTTCTTTTTTCTTGGGACATTGTTCCTTTGATAATCTAAAATAGCCTACCAAAGGAGTCCAAACCAATTTAATATCCTGCATACTAAACCTCTCCAAAAATTTCTTCATGTATTCTTCCTAGGATAGTATTATCTTCCTTTCCTTCTTATCCTAAGTTATCCTCATACCAAGGATTTTCTTCGCTACACCTAAATCCTTCATAGAAAAAGAATCACCAAGCTGATTCTTGAGTACTTGAATCTGTTGCATGCTCTTTCCTACAACCAACATGTCATCTACATATAAGTATAAGATCATATAATTACCATCCTCAAATCTCTTGGCATACATGCAATGGTTAGAATGGCACTAGGAGTAACCCTGTTTCAACATAAAACTATCAAACTTGTTATACCATTGTCGTGGATCTTGTTTTAGGCCATACAAACTCTTCTTTAGTCTACACACCAATTTCTCCTTTCCTTTGACCTCATAACCCTGTGGCTACTACATATATAATTCCTCCTCCAAATCTCCATGAAGGATTTCAATCTTCACATCTAACTATTCTAAGTGCAAATCCTCTACTGCAACGATACCAAGCACAATTCTAATAGAAGTCATCTTAATAATAGGAGAAAAAATATCATCAAAATCAATGCTTTTTTTATACAAACCCCTTGACCACCAACCGAGCCTTGTACCTTTTCCTTATTCCATCCTCTTCTTTGATTTTGTATACCCACTTGATTTGCAATGCTCTCTTACCATTGGATAGCTTCACTAAATCCCATGTCTAGTTCTCCATAAGAGAACTATGTCCCTCTTCCATGGTTTGCTCCCACTTCTCCCTAGCATTCACCTGCATTACTTCCTCAAAACATTCTGGTTCTCCACTTTTAGTAATAAATATCTCAAAGATTGGGAAAAATGTTTAGGAGCTTTTCATACCCTATAATACCTTCTTACTATAGGAGTTTAGGGTTTGTATGAAGGAGGTTCCTAAACTATCTCCTTGGACACCTTACCATTTGTAATATCATCCAACACTATGTACTCTTTTTGTTCTTATTTCTACATCCATTCCTTATACATGACTTTTTCTTTAAAGAAAAGATCCCTATACTGGAATATTTTCTTGTCTCTAAGACTCCAAATCTGAAAGCCAAAGTCATCCTCACCATAACTAATAAAGGTGCATCTCTCAAACTTAGCCTCTAACTTGGTCCTATCTTTCTTGGCAACATAAACAAATGCCTCACATCCAAAGAACTTAAGAAAAGAATAATTATATTTCTTACTAGACCAAGCTTCCTCAAGTATGTCTCCATCTAAAGGCACTAAAGGTCCTCTGTTAATTTGATATACCACTATGCTAACTGCTTCTACCCAAAACATTAGGGGAAACCCTACATGTAACCTCATGCTCTTATCATGTTCCATGATTGTCCTATTCATCCCCTCTGACACTCCATTCTCTTGTGGTGTCCTTAGAACCATCCTTTGCCTATGAATTCCATTCTATGAACAATAATCATCAAATGCTTTGCTACAATACTCACCTCCATTATCCAACTTGAGATATTTCAACTTGAGACATGTTTCATTCTCAACTAAAGCTTTCCATCTTTTAAATGTTTCAAATACATCATATTTTTTCTTAATGCAATAAACTCAAACTTTCCTAGTTACATCATAAGTAAATGTAACATAATAATTTGAACCACAAATAGAAGATACTTGAGCTGGCCCCCATACATCTGAGTGAACCAACTCCAACTTATTTTCCTTCTTCATAGGTCCAACCCTCAAGAACTTAACTTGATTATAATTCCCATACACACAATCATCATAGAAGTCCAAATCAACCTATTTCAATCTAGGCAACTTGTCTCTCAAGATCTCTGTGCCCTTTCAGCTCATATGATCGAGCTTATAGTGCCACAAAGTTACATCTTCATCTGCAACAACTAAATTATAGTGATCAACACTACTATTCATATATAAAGTGCCAACTTTCTTACCTCTCACAACCACAAGATCACCCTTGATAACTTTCCAAGAGTCTATTGTAAACAAAATTGAACAACCCTCACTATCTAATTACCTCACTGATATTAAATTTTGCCTTAATTGTGGCACATGTCTGACATCCTTTAGTAGCCATATATTCCCATTCTACATATTCACTTGAACACAACTTTTCCATTCTATATTGCATGGTTCATCATCACTAAGATAAACATGTCCAAAATTTCCTTGAACATAATCAATAAAATGATGCCTATGTGGGGTGGTATGAAAAGAAGCCCCTGAATCTAATACCCAAGATTCAGAAACATTATCCAAGGAAATAATTAAAGCATCCTGACTAATGGTACCTATTGTCATATTTATTTCTTTGGTCTCCTCATGTTTGGTTTTCTTGTCCTGAAGTTCCCAACATTCCTTCTTTGTGTGTCCACTTTTCCCACAATGCTAGCACACCATCTTAGCTCTATATTTAGATCTTCCCTGACCCTTTGACTTTCTATGATTTCTTTTGCTTTTGTCCTTTTTTCTCCCTCTAGTCTCCACCATCAAAGTATTCCTTGAATATGATTCCCTGGTAATCTTCCTTTGCATTTCCTCATTAAGAATCACACCTATAACATCTTCAAACTTTAAACTTCCCTTAGTAGGGATGGCATTATTCACAACCATAACTAGGCTATCCCAACTATCAAGTAAGGAGCACAAAATCAATAAATACTTAACTTCATCTTCAAATTTAATACCAACATAAGTTAGAATACTCACAATCATATTAAAGTCACTCAAGTGATCAGCTACAGAACCATTTTCAGACATTTTCATATTAAATAACCTTTTCATCAAAAATATTTTATTAGAGGTAGAAGGTTTTTCATATAACTCTCCTAATTTCTTCATTAGACCAAATGTGGTCATCTCCTCTAAAATATTGAAAGCAACCGAAGATACAAAACACAACCGTGTGGCTCCCAATGCTTTCTTATTAAGCAAATTCTAATCTGCTTGATTCATACCTGAAGGTTGGCCTATTTTCCCCAACAAAGGGAGATGAAGATCCTTTTGAAACAAGTAATCCTCCATTTGCATCTTCCATAATCCAAAATTTTTCCCATTGAATTTTTCAACTCTAGATCTACCATTATCTGCCATAGCTCCCACGCAAGCTAATATCTTTCCTTATGATTCACCATTTTAGCAAAGACCACTAAATCTAGCTCTAATACCAGTTGTTAGGAATAACTGATTAATTATGAAATAAAATATAACATAAAATTCATTCTTTTGAATCATAGTAGTAGAGATATATGAAAGAAAAATTAGATCTAAGCAAATTTACACATAACACCGATATAATGTGGTTCACCCAATGTGGGCTACGTCCACCAAGAAGCTCTCAATAATATTATAAATAAGGGTATAAGACAACTCTCAATAAGAACCTCTTACAGAGATAACTTTCTCCAACATGAATTCATACCAAAATTCCTAAGATGCTAAGCCACACCTCAAACTTGATGACACCGATCAAAGAGAGAATTACAGAGCTCAAAATGAGATGCAAAATGCAATGAATAATGTGTTACCCCTCACCCCTATTTATAATTTTTAAAATCCCTTGAAAAATGCACCATGACCATAGAGATAACCAAATCCCCATAAAAGAAGGCAAAAAATAAGGGAGGTTTCAACCACATAATCCCTCGATTCTCTAAACATCTTTAAATCATACCCACTTCCAAAAAATATGCCACAAATAAGGGAGGTGGTTAAAATTCATCCCACCTTTGTAAAAGGTAAATATTTCATGTTAAAAATGTCTCGTTAATTTCATTTTTACCTTAGGAGTGAAATAGGCTCCACATCTAACACATATTATCTATAGGTTTAGAGAATTAAAATCAACCAACAAAGATCACACCAATATCAACATAGCCCATATCAACAACAACATCCTGACAAAATGACCATTTTGAGAGGGTATTGGTTAGATAAAAAAGGGTCTATGTTATGCATCTAATAATCTTACATTAAGTTGAGATGCTAAAAAATTAAAAAAAATCAATTAAAAATATAAAACAATAAAAAAGAGTAAGACAAATAATTCATCCAATAGTGAAAACCATGCTTATTATGCCTTGGGCAAGTACCATGATGAAAACCAAGTTTTTGATGTCATGTGTAAATAATTTATTGTCTATAAATACCTTAACACTTGGGGTCATCCTCATTTGCATTATAAAAAATACCAACCATTTATACCACTCTATTTAAGCCATCTTAGCTAAGCCATTCCATTTTGGCCATTCAATCCTATTCAACCCAACCCATCTTACTATGACCATTTGTATTCCTATCTTAACCTTATTAATGAAAGTAAAAGGTAAATTGAGACCTATTTAGGAAACATTTTGGCATATTACCGTCATGATACTTTGAAGACTGGACACATTTGGCTCTCCAGTGACATGGTCCTTGGAGATTCCTAGTCCTTTCCCTTGTTATCATCCACTATTATCTTTCATTTTAGGAAGAACTACAATGGCTTGAAGTCTATTTAGACTATGTAGGTAATGCTTAGTTTCTAAGGTTAGCTCAACCACCCTTATTCCATACTCTCACCATTTTGAGATCATTTTAACCCATGATATTACCATTTTTTGAGCATTCTAAGCCACACTCTTACCATTTTGCAACCATTTTAAGCCACACTCTTACCATTTTATGATAAATTTAAGCCATGATCTTGTTGTTTTACAAATAATTTAAACTACACTCTCTCTATTCTATGAGATATAAATCCCACACTCTCATTGTTTTATGAGTTAAAACATTATACATTTTTTAATCCTCCATTGAATTGAGATGTGAAAAAACTAAAAATATTCAAATAATCAAAAAAGACATAAAAATTAAAAAAATCTTACATTCTCCATGAGAGATATAAAGCCATAAAATCATAAATATTTAAAAAATCTTAAAATCTCCATGAAATATATAAAGCTACAAAATTCAAAAACATTTATCTTATCCTAAATCTAGTCATTATCCTTGAATTTTATTGAGCCATTCATTTTAAGAACCATTAGGATTTGTCATTCCCAAGTCTGCCCTACTCGAAAAGCCTCAATATTGGTTCCAATCATTTCATCCACCTTTAGATGTGTCCATATGTAATGTCCCTTTTTCATATAATTTTAATAATTAATAAAATTATCCGAAGAGTGATTTTAATCATTTAAAAATATAACATAATTTAATTAATTATTAAAATAAAACTATCTTGGATAATTATTTGAATTATCAGAAAAGTGATTTCAACCATTTAGAAAATTAAGGTAATCTTAATGATTATTCTAAGGGGTTTTATAATTAATAAATTGCTTGAAAAGTGATTTTTATCACTTCAATTATTAGAGTAATTTAATTAATTATTTAAGCAAGGACTTAATATAAAACAACTATTAAATCTACCAAAAATTAATTTTAATTACTAATTTATTAAGGCAAGTTATTTAATTAATTCAAAAAGGCCTAAAGTGAAATTAAAAGGAATGTCAGCTTGGGAGCTAAAGTAAAGAAAAGGAAAAGATATCGTAAAAGTTGGCAAGAGAGGGTTATGAGGTATTTTACCTCCCCAAGGTGGTTCACCCCTATTTGGAAGGTACAAATATAAGGTGAAGATCACAATTGAAGACATGCTAAATTTGATATTATTTTTTCATACTTGAAGAAGATATTGGGATGCATGCCCAATAGGTGTTCACATATTTTGCGCTAATTATTTTACAAAAGGTGTCTTTTGACATGACCTTTGCTAAGGGAGGTTTTATTACTTGCGCTAGAGTGAGGTGATTTACTTTGTGAGTTTATTGAGAGGGTTTGGGGGACTATTTGAGGTCTAAATTGAGCATAATAAATATGATTATTATTTGCATTATTTTCCCAAGTATGGCAACTTGTTTGGGATTAAGGGTTTGTTGTTTGAAGAGGTAAATTTTGAAAACTAGGGTTTTTAGAATTTTGGAGCAAGTTTTGGTGACCTTCTCATGGAAGGATTTTGAAATTAATTTTATTTGAGTCATTATTTTTGTGATCAGTTTGAGCTCTTATTTGCATCATAATTCCAAATATTGAGGGAGTTATGATTTTTTGAAGTTTTTAGTTGTTTGTAGAAAATAGTATTTATTGAAGGCAAATTTGAAAGGGTATCATTCTGATTTAATTATGATAGTAATTTTTTAAATATTGGTGATTGGATTGGACTAAGCCTTATAAGGGATTAGAGTGGGAAAGAAGGACTTCAATTCGACTAGTGTGGTGCTAGGGTTTGGAGGATTGAAACATTCATTTCAAGTCTCTTTTTTCATTGCCGTAAGAACCATTGGTGGCCAAATTCACAAGGTATTTATTTTTTATTTATTTCAAGGTGAATTGGAGTTAATTTTTAGTTTAGAGGTGTAATTACAACAACTAGGGTTTGTTGATTTTTCTAAATTTAGAATTCAAAAATTGTGGATTTTTTGGGAAACCCATTTTTGGTTAAATCATCCCATTTGGGGACATCACACTATCCATTTCATGTATACTTACTTTGGGCACCATTAATTTATCAATCTCATTGAGCCTTCACACATGGATTTTGACTTGGTTAAACAACATGATGATTTTGATTGCTTTTCTTTTCAATTTTATGTGTGTATATTTGATTATTTATTTACTTTTATTATTGTTGCCTCAACTCATTCCATTTTAACAATAGGGTCACCATCACACTTCTTATCTCATAGTTGTATGAGTCCATCCATTATCATACAACAACATTTCAATCATAATTTTTATCATTGGTGCATTGTTGTCAATTATATATTTGATTGAGGGTTGGTCCTTATGCATATTACATCCACATCATCATGGTGTTTATATCATGGTACATATTTTCATGTAATACATAAAAAATCAATTTTTGGAGGGTTAAATAGAAATCTTCTGGCAATAAATATCCTTGCCTACCAATCCAATGCAATCAATCGACCAACATGGCTAATCTATATGCTACGCATGACATATCTAAGCATATACAAAAATTCATAATCATTTCCTTAATTCTATTTTATCTTAATTTCTAGGAGAAATACATCAATATGACATCCATTTATACTGTGTTGGGCCTCAATAAGAAGTATCATATGCTTTTAAGTTCATAAGGGTCACTAACTACTCTTTTTCTAACTTTTGTAGGCTTAAAGAAATTTTGGTTCCAACGAGTGGTTAAAAGGCTAGGTTCATTTCAAAATTGGTCACTAAGATCATCTTGTAGTGTAAATTTTAATGATTTTGACCCATTTATGGCAATTTGTAAAGCCTATAGCTTTGGAACCATAACTCATATTTCATCACAGAATAAGAATAATATCATTTCAAGTCAAGAATCTGAAGCATTGACAACAAGAACATCATAATAAGCTTGTAATCAAATAAATTACAAAGAAAGCAAATCAAATGATATTCAGGATAAAACATGTTTAATACAATAGAGAGGCCTTGCTTAAGTAGGTAAGAAGAAACAAGACTCAAGCCTAACTAAGCAATGTGGGATAAATCTACAAAAAATAAAACTAAGAAAAGAATGAAATACCTAGTTATAGCCTAGTAAGCATGAGAAATACATACTCTAAAACTACCCCTAAAGTGAAGCTAGGGGATAAAAATAGATTAAAAATATATAGTGGCATATCCACAATATGAGTCCTAATAACTAGGCTTAATAAAGTACTCATTTATAATATATATCCATGAAGTAAAGAAAGAGAGAAAACCCATAAGAAATAAAACTCTTCCTTAAAAGATGTAAAATAAGGAAGGAAGTACTTAACATGGAATCCCCCGAAGGATAACTATCATCGATATTGAAGCTATTGACATTTTAAATTGGTATTATAAGATAACTAGTGTTGATGTCGATATCCTCAACTAGAAGAATGTGAAAGTTCCATCTGTATCAAATAATTTTTCTTCCTTTTGTCAAAAGAAGAACACAAATGGTGTAATGGAAGTATGTCCATTCCATAATGAAAGATGAAGGAGGAAACAATACAAATATTTCTAAATCACATCCAAATCTAAAGTATGGCATAGGTCAAGCAAAATTATGCATAAGAAATGGATGTAATGCCATGAAAATGAACTGATCAAAAGAAATACATGGAACATTTGTTGAAAGAATGTCCATGGGAAGTGGATCGTAATGATCAACAAGTATACTCTCACTAGAACTAGTAGAATCCTTCAAAGTGATAATATGTGGTGGATTAACATCATGCATTATAATGAAGGGAGGTTATGCAAATAGATGTCCCAAGTCTAGAAAAAAATCATCCCATAGAGGTGGCTTGACAAAAAGAAGAGTGATGTCCATCAGGAATGTGTCATCACAAGAAACTATAGTAGGAGAGAGTACATCAAAAAAGAAAATCTCACTGATAGGAGGAGAAGGAGATGGAGAAGCATCATCCATGTCACCATCAAAATATAAATCCTCACTAATAGTAGGAGTAGGAAGTGGAATAGGAGGTGGAGTAAGAGGTTTTAGAAAACCCAAAAGGCTTAATATCTTCCTCAAAGAAGGCTGCAATAACATCCCAAGCTCCCAATGGTGATGTGGCATCCATAATATGAATGTGCAAGATGTCTAAAACATCAAGGTGAATCAAGTGAAGAGCCTCATCTTACAAATATTCAATCCAAGCAATATCTTCCTTATCGATGAAGTTGTGAAGATTGCCAAGTACCATTCTCCAAAAGCCTTTCAACTGAAGGTATATCTTCATTTTTATTTTCCAAAAATTGTAATTTGAGGTGTTGAGGGGTTCTATTTATGAAATATAAGGAAGAATTCAAGAAGAAGAAATAATGATCCCCCTAAAAGAATACCTCCTGATTCAAAGAATGATAATGAACAAATAAACCCCCAAAATTTGTAAGGTTCCCCATAATTTGTTACTTTATAAAATTAGTGCATTTTTACAAATTGATAAAACCAATGTATACATAATTAAAAACCATACACTTTTGAAAAAAAAACTCAAATCCAAGTTACGGTTTAAAATATATAGGCTTTATGAATTCCTATAAATGAGTCAAAATCATTAAAATTTACACTACAAGCTGATTTCAATGACCAATTTTAAAATGAACCTAGCCTTCCAACCACTCATTAGAATCAAAATTTCACTATGGACATCTTTAAGCCAACAAAAGTCAAAAAAAGTCTACACAATAACCCTTATGATCTTGCAAACATACTATACTTTCTCTTGGGCAAAAAATATAGTTATTTAACACAAATAATGAATATAAAACTATTTTTAAGAGGACAAAAAATAAATAAATATTGTCTATGTCCTAGCAAGTGTCTGATCAATCAAATAGGATGCTACCAAGGGTAATAATCTTTCAAACCAAGGAATCTCCTAGTTTGATTGGGTGCCAAGGATAAGAATACAACTATAGGGAGCCACCAATATGCTAGAACAACTCTGTTAGTCTGAGAAAAGTGTCAAGGATGGAGGCTTTCTTAGCTATAATAGATCTGAAACTCTCCCACCACTTATGTGAGTTCTACACAACCCAAAATAAAAGGCAAAAATCACTAAAACTATGAATGGAGTGCAATCCTCCAATGCATCATCAAGAGTTTAAGAAATAACTCCATACAGGTCTATAATTTCTCTTCCTTTCCAATTCAAACCCCCATATCTTCTAAGGAAGAGTTATTGTTTGTTAAGAGTACGACTGGTACATAATTCTAATGCAAAATGTTGATCTCCATAATAACAAGTAATAATATCTAGAATAAAATTAGACCAAGAAATAGAGTAGAACCAAGTTGATGTGCATGTTCCTTCAAGGTTTTGCAATAGTTAGATTTACCAAACAAAAATAGTTTCAATCAATTTAATCAATGAGAAAGGGAAAACAACATCTAAAACGAGGGAGACTAGTAGGCTTGGATGGTATAAGGGATTGTAGTAGGTTGTGTGAATGTATCAACCAAGGAGGATGCAGACTAAAGGATGGCTTGACAAAATAATTTTGAGCTCAGATAGGCCCTTAATTGTTAATCCAATATGTTGAACCTTTGTCATGGTGACTAAAAGTGTAAGGGTGATGGGTAGAACTTAACACCAACCAACAACACTAACTAGCAAACATCTAGTAGGAAACTAGTGAAATGGAAACATCGATGAGAGGGTTTTAACTGAGATTCATGATGGTTGGTGGTGGTGTCATGCATGATGGATGATAGGATAGTGGGTGTTGTTCACCAATCAATGTTTAGATCCTATACCTATGCAAAAAATGAAGAGTTGCAACTAGGGCCCATTGAAACCATAGCTCCCAAAACTTGCAATGACATATCAGAATGCTCATTGTCTAAGACCAGAAGAGAATAAAGGAAGAAATAAAACTCTAGTGTAATCCTAATGATCTCCAAGCTCCATACAGACTAGGAAAAGAGGAGGACATCACCTAGAAAAAACCACACAACAACTAGAAAAATACAAAAAATAACACCACATAGTAGTAGATGAATATTTTTCAATCTAACATAGTAACAGATCCTTCAATTCAGCTTACTAGATCTTCAAATGCCAATTGTAGGAAAAATAATACAAAAAAGGAATGACATTTAGCTTAAAAATGCAGATCTCCTAAAATAGTGTGTTGGGGAAGATGACAAAAGTGATTCAACATAGAAATGTAGGCTAGGCAACAAGCGTGCAACTAGATTGCTTGAGGGTATTCATTTTGGTAGATGCAAATATGTCTAAAACTCACTCTATACATAGAGATCAAATGCAAAAGTGACAAATGAGTTAAATTTTTTTTGAAGATCAATCTACACCCAAAATCCAAGCACCTCAAATATTAGATGATTTTGCACCAGCCAATACAAATGCCATTATAAGGACAACTAAAATCTCTTTGAACAAATTAGATCTTGCACTCAGGGTGGAATGGCCATAGACCAACATGGATTGCATACAAGGTCCAAAAAAAACTTGATATTGTGGAGAGGGAGAAGACCCTCAGTAATCAACTTCTAGCCACCAAATCTGAGACACTCCTTACATCAAATATCTAGTTCTAGTGGCACAAAAACCATCAAGGAAATACCATTCTCTAATGTATAATAGATAGCACTAAGGATATAAATGTGTTAAAAGAAACAACTTCTTAAATTTGAAAAATAACTTATCAACAGATGGCTACAACCCTTCAAATCTTTGATACCATGAAAGAAATGAGAACAATATCATTCCAAGCTAGGAGTTTGAAGTGTTGATAACAAGAACATCATAATAAGCTTGTAAATAAATGAAATTCAAAGACAAGGCAAATCAAATGATATTTAAAATAAGACATGTTTAATACAATATAGATCCCTTACTTAAGTAGGTAAGGAGAAACAAGACTCAATCCTAACTAAGCAATGTGCGATAAATCCACAAAATATAAAACTAGGGAAATGATGAAATGCCTAGCTATAACCTGGCAAGCATGAGAAATATATACTCTAACAGGTAGTGCTCAATACTAACTAGTTTATGAGGTCAACTTGGCCACCCTTTTTTCATTCCTATTAACATCCATATTTTCCCATTCCAATCACATCATTATTCAATCATTATTCTTCATCTCTTTCATTACCATTGAGCATTCTCGTGTGTCTGGTTTTTTATGGCTTCTTCATTCTTTGAAAAGTTACTATACCTTTGCACCTAAATTTGTGCTCACTCATCATTAATTTGTGTAATAGGTTACACCTTTGAGATATGATTGACAACTAATAGATCAATGTCCTAATCATCATTTGTAAAAAATGAACATCTACCCTATTAGAGCAAACCATTTTGATAAATCAATGATCAAATCTATCCTATTAGGTTAAACCATAGACTGATCAATGATCAAATCTACCCTACTAGGGCAACTCATTGGATCAATGATCAAGTAAACCCTATTGGGGAACAATATTATGATCAACCAATACCACCCTCTTTACAGCCAATTCCATCATTTAGTCTTTCTTCTAATTCCAAGCAGGTAGCTTTCTCCCTATTTGGGGCAAGTCAAAGTATGTCACTTATTTTTGGATGCATCTTTCCCACTTCTCCCTACCTTGGGGCCAATTCAATTCTAATATTATTTAACATTGGAAATCAAAGCATGCAATCATTAGCTCATCTGAATTAATGTCATTCATAGGTTAATTACTCTATTCTTCTTGCTTCTTCCTCTCTTTTTTGAGAGCCCATACACATCTTTCATCACTGCATGCCCTCTCAAGGAGGCATCATGGGTCACTAATTATTTCTTCATCTAATTTTTTAGCTTCTTCTAAATTAATTTTTCATTATTCGAAAAGAGATTACTTCATTTATGTATTGCAACACTTTATCAAATAGGGAAAATTGTAGACACTCCATTTTAACCACTTCTGTGTCTAAACTACAATCAAAGTGACTTTTCGTAATCACATGCAAATTTGATCAAAAATCACTATTTTATCCAATATTGCACAATAAATAATTTAATCTAAAACTACAATGACACATCCTTGATTGGGGCAATGGATCATATCATAATACTAATCTTTTCAAATGCATCTGTAATTAAATTAATCTTTTGAAAATGTTATTATAGGACAATTAAATGAATATTTGATTGAAAAATGAACATTTCAAGTGCACCATTCTTCTAATTTCTAATTAGTCACCCTAAATAAGTATCCTAAATCTTCTTTTAATAGTAAAATCCATGGATTTGGACTTATCTATTTTCCATAAATCAAATTGAATTATTGCCTCACCCAAGGTGACATCATCATACCAAGTGTGCAAGTGATGTTACAAGTTGTTACAGCCCTCTTTCATACTCTTCCTCTTACATCCCTCTTACACACTAAAGGAGGAGGCATGATTTGAATGTCTTACATTTATATGACATACTCCATCCCTTTTATTCCACACTCCATCTCTATCATTTATGAGAATGGAGGACTAATCTTGGGCCCTTGATCTTCATCTCAAGATGGACTATTCACAATCATTTTCCAACTCTATAAATTAAATGGTATTCACACTCTTTCATAATGGCCAACCAAGGTAACAAAGCTCTACCAAATATTAAGGTCATCACTCAACCATTATTCAACTATGCCAAGTTAAAACCTCAAGTGGGTAAGGATAAATGTTGCCCTTGCATGGAGCTACCATTGTTAAATACTAATAGTTCACAAGTCGAGCTCATGTCTCTTCAAACCAATTAATAAGAAAGGTCTTTAAGGAAAGTAAATAATTGTATACGTCTTCTATTTTATTCTTTGTTTGGTAATCTTAGCTCACCCTAATGTAAAGGATTAAAGAGTTAGTTCTTCAAGTTGTTTTGGATTTTTATTCACAAAAAATGGACTAACCTCCTTTGGATTCTTGTTCTTACATAATGGCATGCCTAATAGGACCCAATGCACCCCACAAGCTCTTCTACACCTTTCTCATTCTTCTAATTACTAGAATTAACCTAATAACTAGTTTAATTCACCTCTTTTTCTTCAAAAAAAATTATAATCACTAACTTGAATCAAAAATACTATTACTTCCTCTAAATGGAATTCTCTTCTAAAGATGGTGTGTTCTTATTTGTTGTCTTTTACCCTCTCCAATGTGTATCAATTCTTATTTTATCACTTGCAAAAATGTCTTACTCCACTATTTACTTCCCCTTTCAAAGTGTCCTCCTCTTTAATAAAAATAAATGTGTTGCTTTCCTTTCCTTCCACTCATTATGCCATAATAAATAGATTAACTTCCTCCTAACATCATTTATTACATTTAAATTGTGAGACTATTCCTATAAAGGTGTATTGGATGAGATTTTCAAGTCTTTTGGTTAGATGTAATAAATTACTGAGCAATTTTACTTTGAATACAAACTCTTTTTTTTTTCACGAGTAAAAATTTCAACCATACTCATTTAAGATACCTTATAGATATCCATGTGCTCAAAAAGGCTATATCTAAATATTTTCACCCTATATAAGTTATTTAAGCATGTATTTTAAATAACCTTTCATATTATTATTTATGGGTTAAAATATGATGAACACCTTACTATGATTGAAACTCAAGTGTAACCCAAAGGCTACCACAAGAAGGAAAGCCAATGTCTATCATCACATTGGTTCAAATTTATTAATAGGATATGAACTCTAAAACATGAGTTCCTGACTAAAGCTAAAATATGATGCTAAGCACACCAAGTAAAAACAAAAATGCTAAGGACCTACTTTGGATTGCCTACACATCCATATGGGATGCTCAACTCATTATTAAACATAATTTTTTTTATTTCCTTATAACCCTATATATTCATATCTCCTCAATGATACCCTCACTTTCTATATGGATGGAAAACCTATGTTTCAAACACACATTAAACAAAACCCATTAATAAGTTAATCAAATAAAATTGTATCACTGGAATTCCATAATATGGAAATGAATCAATTTAAATCTATATATAAACATCATTATGTTGCTTACAAATGAATCATAAAATTATTCGTGTCACTTTTTATCATGTTTACTTAGTCCTGTACAAACCAATGTCATACACATGTGATCCAATATTACATCAATTTCATGTTAGATCTATAAACATATACATATTCATTGTTTGTCCTAAAATATCATAAGGTATGAAAAATGCATTAACTACACATTCAATATGCTCATCATAGATAAAAATCATATAATCAATTCTTAAAACATATTTAGAGTTTATCTAACCAAGTTTTTGTGGCACACCACACCAATACAAAATAAGTAATTATTATATACACAAAAAAAGGATATGATACATACCATGTGTATGATATGACTAATAAAATATTTAATGTACAAAATGATAATATATCATCATGAAATCATATATGTATAAATTAGTTTCAATTAATCATAGAAATATATCATCATGAAAACATGCACACACACACATACGTTTTATTTTATTAGACATACATATAGAATTCCCTTGACCATACAAGGCCTAACATTTTATGTATATTTTATAGAATATAATAACCATAAAAGTGACATGTTAATAGGAAACATTTTTATTCTCCAATACAAGCCATTTTTTCAAACATATATATAATTTGTCCTTCACCATGGCTCTAAACTTATACATAACCTTAGACTAAATATTTTATAAGAACTTATGATTGATACAACTTGTGAAGAGAAACATGTAGTTGTGTCTAATGTAGAAATTTGAGAGGAAATAATTAGGATATTCCACTTGTGTAAAGTATTAGATATGGATATTAGGATATAAATACTAAAAATAAAATCCTCCAAGATACCTAGCTTGGTCAGTTAAGAAACAATCACAACTATCTGAAATAAAAGAAAGATTCATTAGTAAATGTTGTAGTATGAATCATTTCAGTTATGATCAATATCTTAGGAAGAGTGTGAGATTAATGTTAAACCAAATTTTTGAGATAAAATTCTTAAAGAAAAGGCATATCCTCTATTTCATTTAGACATAAATGAAATGGATATTTAACTAAAAGAAATGCTACATAGAGGCTTCATAAGGCCAAGAAAGAGTGCATTTTCCTACACCACATTATTTGTAAATAAAAAGTTAGATCGAGTGAAAGTAAGAAAATATTGTGCATAAAAATAAACCTCCCAATGATATAATTATTTCATTTAATTATCTCATGCCAGATGCTACTGATATGATGCACAAGGAAACACAATACAAGATATACTCACAATTTGACTATAAGTCAAGGTTCTAATAAGATACTTTGGGGAAAGTATGAATCTAGACTATACAAAGAAATAGGAAAAGAGGTAAATCCTTTTGAGGAAAAAATAAATTATCTTGCATAATGGGTATTTTCTACCCAGCAAAATATTGATATTATAGTTGAAGATTTCTTAGATGCCCAAGATATAATAATTTTTTTTATTTGTGTCAAATAAAAAAATGAAATAGTTTGTAAATGACATTGAGTATGCCACTTCCCATCTATTTCATGAATATCAGTAGGTTTTTACAAAATTAGGGAGTGAAATATCCAAAATAAAATCCAATGTCTCCATTTTTTCTAAACTCCTAAATAGTCCAACTTATAAATTGAAGTGTCTCAAAATTATTCCTCACAACTTGAGTCCTTTGAAGAACTGATAAAATATCATAAATCATATTTTAATCTATTATCATAAGTTGCTACAAATTTAGATAAAGTCAGAGCATAAACTAAAAATATATGTATTTCCCAATAAAAACATAATGGCTCTAATGAAGAATAGGACAACACATTAACAATACCATAAGTAGTCAAGCATAAGGGTTTGAAAGGATTCTCAACTAAAAAAATGCCTCAAAAATGAGTAAGAGTGCATAAATCCAAAGAATACAAGCCATAAAAAAGAACTTGAAGAAATAGATTGGATGGCAGAAGTCCAAAAAAGAGCCCATAAAGAACCACTACAAGTGCACCAAGTTATCAAAATCGAGACAAAATAATTATCTATTTCATAAAACTTGAAATAGGAAGCTGCATCTATAGAATAATTTCTTTTTCTAAAGAATAAATTATAGAACAATATGTTAATATGGAAGCCCATTAATCCTCAAGCCTCAACATAGAGCCAATTTTGGAACATGGATAGATAATATAATAAATTTTGAGTTAGGTCATCTAGATTGGATTAGGCAACAAAGCAAAATTGTATTTTATGATGTAAGATTACTATATATAAAATTGAGATATTGGTAGGATAACTTAGTATAAACTAGTCCTAGGTAGGTATATGTTACCATTAAAATTGAAAATTATGATAAACTTGACATAACTAATTTATGTTCAACTCAAATATGTTTTAAAATCTTGACTAAATTTTGCCCACAAAGGAGTGATAAAGTAGCCTAAACTACAACCCATATGCATGCCATCAAACTATATGACCTAAGTAAAATCAAAAAGTAATCTTTGGTATTTGAAATATTAGCATACAAATCAAGGGACTAGTATATGCTAGTTTTCAAAATATATTATCTTGTCTTTCACTTTTAAATTAGGATAGTGGGAAATAGACCATTTAGTTAATTTAGGTCAATCACCATAATATTTTTCATTAACTGAGCTGAGTTACTATTGACCATTTTTGGTCCAACAGGTCAAAATTGGTCCCCTTGTTCCCTTGCTGTTCTGAGCGAGTACAATTTTGGTTGCACAAATCTTTCGATAGCTGAAGAACCAGTTCAAAGAGTGCAAGGTTTTACAAAGCTTCTTCATAATCTTGTCCAAATAAATTCACAAGGAAAGAGAGCTAAAATGGTTCAAGACACTTTTCCTTAAGGATGGAAAAGTGGTTCAACATCGGGGTTCAATGACATGATCTTTCCAAGAGTTAGCAACTTTGAACTGTTAAACCATTGAACCGGTTCAATCAATTGGTTCATCGCTTTGGTTCAAAGGTTTGGTTCAATGCTTTGGTTTAACGCTTTGGTTCATCGATTTGGTTCAAAGGTTAAGTTCGTCATTTTGGTTCAATTGCAAAGTTCATCAACAAAGTTCAATGGCTCAGTTCAATAGCTTGGTTCAGTCGGCTCAGTTCAAGCAGTCAGTTTAAGAGTTTGGTTCAACAGGTTGGTTCAAAGGTCAATTTAAGCACTCGATTCAACATTTGGTTCAAAGGAATAGTTCAATGGGAAGGTTCAAGAGAGTCTCCCGAAGGACAAATGCCCTTGTAGAGGGCAGGGAACACTTGCAAAGGGATCAAGGAGAAAGCTGAAAAGTTAAGTATTCTTCAAAAAAATTTACAAGGCAAAGGACGAGAATTTATTTAGACATAATGTCTGAAGGAATTCCTTTAGACATTTTGTCCGAAGAAATCCTTCGAAAGAAAATCCCACAGAAATGAAAAGACCAATGCAAAAGCAAGAAATGATTTCTTTTAGAATTTTATTCGAAGGAATTCTTTCAGATAAAAAGTCTGAAGAAATTTGGGAAAAGTTGTAGGATAAAAACTTGAAGAAAGATTCTGAAGGTCAAAGTGATCGAGACAATTCTTGCAGACATTTTGTCTATGGGAAAAATAGCTAGGAGAAAAGCCCAAACGAAGGCAAAACACAAGGAAAGATATCCTTCGGACAAAAGTTTGAAAAAAATTGGCTGCCAAAACAATGAGGACCCAACTAGGACAAAAGCCTGACCAAAGAAAAAATCCAAAGGAAAGAAAAAGGCCGAAGAAATTCCAAGGGGTGATGGGCCTGAAGACGTCAAAATCAAGCACGGTGAACTAGCTATTGGAAGTTCAAATGCCTAGTGATGGGTGCACAAACGTCAAATTTAAGGTGGTGAAATAGACATTGATTTTGAAAAGCTTAAGGATAGGCTGTGAGTGAACTCGATGACCTACCAAGAAGATAGCCCCTGAGGGCCGAAGGAGATAAAGAAGACAAAACTAGGAAGAGACAAAGTGCAAAAATGGACAAAATAGTCCAGGTGGCAAAGGGAGGTGTCGACTCAAGGATTTACTCCTATAGTTGGAACAGTGCCTGCCAAACGATCATCAAGAGGCGTGAACAGTGAACGACATGCCCTATTTTCTCCACTTTGCATTTATAAGTATAAAAATTGCGTGAATATCTAAAAGGAGCAGTCTTGTTTGCAAAAAAAGAGGCACGATCCATACTTTTACATTAATGTTTGAATTCCAAAGTCAAGACCGGCGATTACATAGCATGGTTCTAGCAGGCCTCTTCTAGAAGGATGATATCAGCAACAACGACTTCCTCTTCCTGATGCTCTCAAATGCACATGGGCCACTTATAAAAAAGGGTGCCAAAGTCTTTTCCAAAAAGTGCCAAAGTCTTTTCCTCTTCTCTATATATATTTTAAACTTCTCATTTGAGGATATATCTCTTAGCCCATAAGGCAAAGCTCTACCCAAAAATCTCTTGGTTTGTAAGGTGAAACTCTACCAGATTTTACCTTGAATCAAGACTTAGAAAACTTTTACCTCCATTTTAACTTACACTCACACATATGTCTATGTTTTCATTTTGTGTTAAGTCATTATCCTTTATGCTTTCAGAGAATGATTCCAGCATGTCTAGTGCATTGTGAAGTTTCTTCTTTTGCAGGTCTAGCAGAAGTGTCTATAGTAGGAATATAGGTGCATGTGAATAGGCTGCCATAGTGTGTCTTAGAACACCTTTGATAGTTCTTCCTCCCTTTATCTCCAGAGGACCCCTAGCTCACTGATGTAGAAGAGTTTCCCATATCAAATGAAGTGTATGCCAGCTTGTTCTTGGTGTAAAGTGTAGGTTCAAGCTAAGTAGATCAAACTTTTTTGGTGTATCACCATTTAGTTTAGGTTTTATTTTCAACATCCTTCTCCCCTTTCACCCCCCCATTATTAATAGTAGGAAATTTAGGACCTTAGAGATACATCAAAGGGAGATAGCCCTTATCTAGAGACTCTCCCCCCAATTTTGCCAGGCCCATAGGCAAGAGGGGAGTTTCCATTGTGATGTGTGGAAGGCAAGAGCTCAGCCTCTTATCAAGGGTGAAATCCACTGCATCAACAATTTTTGGCACGCCTGGTGGGACCATGTTCAGACACTCAGAAAAGTTCTAGGATTGGTGCTAGTCCTGTTACAAAAAAATGAACCATTAATACAACATTTGACCTTTAATTAGGCAATTGTGGGACAAGTTTTGTCCAAAAAGTTGAAGAATTTTTGGTGTGTTCTTCAACCAACCAGCCTTTAGAGGCTTTTTTATCAACACTAATGGTGACTCCGAGTTGAATCAGTTGGTTAAGCAGTTCTGGTGCCATCAAGAAATCACATTTTTTGTATGTATAATCTCTTTACCCAAAATCATGGGCCTTGTTTTCCTTTGTATAACTTTGATCAAGCTCAAAAATTTTATGGAATCACCTTAAGCAGCTCTCCTAGTTACCCTTCAATAATAAGGCAAGTAGCACTGGATTTTGAGAAGTAGGTGATGGAGATAGACAATTTAGATGAGCAGTATAGATATCAGCAAGAGCTTATGTACAAAGAGGAGTGTTTGTTTAGGCAAGCTCAGGTCTTGTAATCCATGGAAGAGGAGGTAGCAAAATGGAAGAGTCCATTCATTCAAGGAAGTCAGCCTTGTGTGCCCCCTCCTATTCTAAAGAAAGCCCCCTCTTGTGTACCAAATCCTTTCTACCAGATAACACTTGCTCACTCTAGCTCATCTGATGCATTAATCACTCATGCTCTTAACCCCTTAAGCTTAGCTTTCAAACATCAAAGGGCATTAGAGCAACCTCTCATGGAAATTAACCTTCTCAATTCCTTAGAGTGTGAATCCTCCTTGGAAGGAAATACCATGAAACAACATGTCTCTCCTCAAGAAATTCTTCCTGTGCATTAGCAAACCCTTCCCAATCTCCCTCAGCCTTCTTAGGTCTCTCAACATGATGTCAATATTCCAAGTTGGAAGAAGGAATATCATGAACTAGCTCAAGAATTTGAAGAGGATAAAGTTGCTGCCTGTTCACAGGGGCAAAGTTCCAATCCCAAGGTAATGAGTTGGAAGCAAATAATGGAATCATGGGGCAGGAAGGAGGAGGAGAAAATTTTTGCTCAAAACCTTGAAGAAGGAAAAGCTACTCCTACTCATCATGATGATGCTTGTGACCTCTAAGAAAGGCTCTTTTAAGAAGATATAGATAGGAGAATTGCAAAGTTGGAGTCTAAAGCGAGATTCCTCAGCTAGTGTGTGATGGATGATTTAGACCAAACAATAGATTCCATGTCTAAACACACCCCATCTACACACCTCCAAGAAATCTATCAGGCCACATATGATATATATGAAGTGCTAGCCAAATGGAAGGAGGACAATCATTTGATTCTAGCTCAGGGACTGCCTCCTCTTCCACATGAGTTTAATCTTCAGCTTTCCACTTCACCCCTTCTCAGAGAGGAACTTATTTTGCAGGAGGTGAGTGAAGAGAAGAAGATCCAATTTGCAGTTGTCCAAGAGGCTATCATGAGCAATAAAGAAGATGACATCATCATGGAGGCTCCTTCGAAAGACACCATCAGTAATGGAGAAGATGCGGGTCATGCATACATGCAGATGTTCTAGCAATACGAAGAGGAAAGTAAGCATGGTGAGCTCTCTCCTCCTTTGTTTGATGAACTTCCTTGTTGTTTCAATGAGAAGGATGACTATGCCATGGAGCCTGAGTTGGAGGAGGATAATACAGATGTCTTTGAACAACTAGAAACTCTGATCCCTGAGTAGGAAAAGGAGAGGCTTGTCCATCTTGAGGAAAGCCTTGAAGAAGAGAGCCTGGAACAAAAAGGTAATGTTCTGTGGGATGAGCAATCAGTTCATGATTCCTTTTTAGATATCACAATAGTCACCCTTCTTCAAGAAAACCATGATCAAGCAGAGGATGAGTTTAGCAGGGCCTTTAATGAAGCAGAACAAAATGAGTCAAACATGGTGCACTGTAAAGGGACTATGCATATCAAAGGGATTATGGTGATGAGCCAACAACCATTGATTTCTTGATGAAACACACCAACATGAAGGACCAACATTCGGCAAGCTTCCAAGAATTAGAAGAGTACGTATATGTTGGAAGCATGTTTGACTCTGATCCACTCAGATGCAAGCCAATCAAGGTGGCAGGCAAGAGGAGCAAGTCACCAAATCTCCATTCCATTCAGCCACTTGTCTAACACCATAAGTTTTCTTGTCAGGAAGGAGACTTAAGAAATTTTCCCTTCGATCCAGGAGGGAGGCAAATATACCTAGTTCATTATACATAGTAGTTTGCTTTCAGTTTTCTTTCCCTATTTTCCTTAAGTGCTATTTGCACAAGTAGTGTTTTTAGCCTTGTGTGTGTTTTCCCTTTTGTTTGGGGTAAAAGCTTCATGATTGATTCTTGGATCTATCGAGGCTATTGCTAAATTTTTTCAAGTTACATTCTGACTTCGTACCCAATGGACTTTAAGGCAACTAGTTTCTAAGCATAGCAGGCATGCTTCCCCTAGGAATCACCAATTTCTTGACCATTTTTGGTCCAACAGGCCAAAATTGGTCCCCTTCTTCCCTTGTTGTTCTGAGCCAGTACAATTTTGGTTGCACAAATCTTTTGACAGATGAAGAACCAGTTCAAATATTGCAAGGATTTACAAAGCTTCTTCAGACTCTTGTCTAAATAAATTCACAAGGAAAGAGAGCTAAAATTGTTCAAGACACTTTTCCTTAAGGATGGAAAAGTGGTTTAATGTCAGGGTTCAATGACATGATCTTTCCAAGAGTTAGCAACTTTGAACAGTTGAACTATTAAACTGGTTCAATCGATTGGTTCAACATTTTGGTTCATCACTTTGGTTCAATGCTTTGGTTCATCACTTTAGTTCAAAGGTTAAGTTCATCATTTTGGTTCAATGTCAAGGTTCATCAGTAAAATTCAATGGCTCGGTTCAATAGCTTGGTTCAGTCGGCTCAGTTCAAGCATTTGGTTCAAAGGTTGGTTCAAGCACTTAGTTCAACGTTTGGTTCAAAGGAACGGTTCAACGGGAAGGTTCAAGAGAGTCTCCCAAAGGACAATTGCCCTTGCAGAGGGCAGGGAACACTTGCAAAGGGATTAAGGAGAAAGCCAAAAAGTTAAGTTTTCTTCAAAAAATTTTACAAGGCAAAGGATGAGAATTTCTTCGAACAAAATGTCTGAAGGAATTCCTTTGGACATTTTGTTTGAATAAATCCTTCAGAAGAAAATCCCGTAGAAATGAAAAGACCAAGGCAAAATCAAGAAATGATTTCTTTCAGACTTTTGTCTGAAGGAATTCTTTTGGATAAAAAGTTCAAAGAAATTTGGGAAAAGCCACGGGAGAAAAACCTGAAGAAAGATTTCAAAGGTCAAAGTGATCGAGACAATTCTTGTGAACATTTTGTCCGTAGGAAAAATAGCCAGAGAAAGCCCAAACGAAGGAAAAACACAAGGAAATATATCCTTCAGACTTTTGTCTGAAGGATTTCCTTCAGACAAAAGTTTGAAAAAATTTGGCCACCAAAACAATGAGGACCCGACTAAGACAAAATCCCAATAGAGAAAAAAGCTGAAGGAAAGGAAAAGGCCAAAGAAATTCCAAGGGGTGAAGGGCCCGAAGACATCAAAATCGAGCATGATGAACTAGTTGTTGGAAGTTCAAACGCCTAGTGACAGGTGCAAAAACGTCAAATTTAACGTAGTGAAATAGCTGTTGATTTTGAAAATCTTAAGGACAGGTTATGAGTGAACTTAGTGACCCACCAAGAAGATAGCCCCTGAGGGCCGAAGGAGATAGAGAAGACAAAAATAGGAAGAGACAAAGTGTAGAAATAGACAAAATAGTCCAGGTGGTAAAGGGAGGTGTTGACTCAAGGATTTACTCTTGTAGTTGAAATAGTGTCTGCCAAGAAGTCATCAAGAGGTGCGAACATGAATGGTGTGCCCTATTTTCTCCACTTTGCATTTATAAACAGAAAAATTGCATGAATATCTAAAAGGAGCAGTCTTGTTTGTAGAAAAAGACGTGCAACCCATGATTTTACATTAATGTTTGAATGCCAAAGTTAAGATCGGTGATTACACAACATGGTTCTAGTAGGCCTCTTCTAGAAGGATGATATCAGTAACATCAACTTCCTCTTCTCGATGCTCTCAAACACACATGGGCCACTTGTACAAAAGGGTGCCAAAGTCTTTTCCAAAAAGTGCCAAAGTCTTTTCCTCTTCTCTATATATATTTTAAACTTCTCATTTGAGGATATATCTCTTAGCCCGTAAGGCAAAGCTCTGCCCAAAAATCTCTTGGAGGCAAAACTCTGCCGGATTTTAACTTAAATCAAGACTTAGCAAACTTTTACCTCCATTTGAACTTGCACTCACACATATGTCTATGTTTTCATTTTGTGTTAAGTCATTATCCTTTATGCTTTCACAGAATGATTCCAGCATGTTTAGTGCATTGTGAAGTTTCTTCTTTTGTGGGTCTGCCAGAAGTGTCTATAGCAGGAGAATAGGTGCATGTGAACAGGCTGCCATAGTGTGTCTCAGAACACCTTTGATAGTTCTTCCTCCCTGTATCTCTAGAGGACCCCTAACTCACTGATGTAGAAGAGTTTCCCATATCAAATGAAGTGTATGCCAGCTTGTTCTTGGTGTAAAGTGTAGGTTCAAGCTAAGTAGATCAAACTTTTTTGGTGTATCACCATTTAGTTTAGGTTCTATTTTCAGCATCCTTCTCCCTTTTCACCCCCCCCCCCCATTGTTAGCAGTAGGAAATCCAAGACCTTAGAGATACATCAAAGGGAGCTAGCCCTTATCTAGAGACTCCCTCCAGTTTTTCCAGGCCCATAGGTAAGAGGGGAGTTTCCATTGTGACGTGTGGAAGGCAGGAGCTCAGCCTCCTGTCAAGGGTGCAATCCACTACGTCAACATTTACTTATACATAATTATAAATTTAATGTATAAAAAAACTTGTCAAAAGAAATTTAGGAGAATATAATGCATCCTGAAACCTCCAAGAGTTTTGTAAACAATCTTCTATAAGTAGTTCTTTGGGATGTAAGGTTAGTTGTTAATGTAGTCACAAATTTGACCTTATTTAAACAAGCTATAAGATTAGAAAAATAAATATGTGACAATGGTAAAAAATAAATCTTATAATCCTCCAAAAATTAAAAAATTAAAGAGAAGATTCTAGTTCAAGGTGGATCTTATCCCAAAAGATAAGTTTCCTCACTGGGTAAAAAACAAACCCAAAACAAATCTCTAAAAATTATCTACTCCATGGTATATGTTCATCCACATGCCAAATGTAACATTTTTCAAGGCCCAAATTATGCCATAGATTTCCATAATAAAAATGAAAATTTATTGGTCAAATCATTCTTTAAATCTTTTAAAATATAAGTTTCGTGAAGTTATGTCACTATCAAAGAAAATCTTTCAAATTGGATAAACAATATTATGAGCTAAAATTATTTTTTTCAAAATACAAAATCATGAGAAAATCCAAGGAAAAAGTACTTAGACAAAATATTCTCAAAGAGGAGTGGAAAAAAAAAACATCATTAGAAAGTAAAGATGATGACCTAGTGCTCAACATCATAAAATAATAGATTAAATATATTATGACTCAAGAAGATACTCAAAATAATAAATAAATATTTAAGAATTATTGTACCAAAGATGATATGAATAATTAACTCTTTAATTAACAAGAGAAGGTAGTTCAATTAACCAAAAAATAAAAATAAAATAATATTGGCACAATAGAAAGCTTTGACCTGAGTTAATATTTTAAAGGTTCTAAACAAATGAAAATAAAAAATGATTATGGCTATAGAATGATGCATTTCATCAAATAATAAAAATATGAGGAAGAAAAATAAGGTGAAATAAGGAGGATCAGACGAATAAGAAGAAAAGGGTTAGAAAGGTGAATTACTAGGATCACCACAATGGCAAAGAAAAATAACAACAAATCAAACTGTTTTGAAAAAATAAAGTCTATAAAAATTAAAATAAAATATTTGATAAAATCTATTGTATAAATTAAAAATAAGATGAAAATAATATAATAAATCATTTTAGATAGCAAACCCAAGACCCAAGATGAATCTTTTGCTAATAATTTTGTTACCAACAATGCCAATATATCTATGTAGATATCAAATTTCTTGGATATAATAAATATAATTTGCATGCATTTTTAGACACTCCTCACCTAGGTTATTTCTCACAAGTCTTATCATTCTATATGAATACTATAAAAAAATCATTTAGATGTCATAGGAACCTCTATCATAGGTAATCAACTTGATTTGGATAGATATGCATATATAGTTCCCTTAACCATACAAGGTCTAAAATTTTATGTAGATGTTATATAATATTATAACCATTAAGAGGACATGTTAAAAATAAACATTTTTCTTCTCCAATATGAGTCATTTATTTAAATCAAAAGAGAATTCATCCTTCACGATCGCTGTAAACATGCATGTATCCCTAGACTAATGATTGCAGGAGAAAAGATTAATATTAGAGATTCATATTTATTTAGGTTAATTTATTAATCCTAAGTCTATTTAGGTGTGCATTTTTTATTATGATAAATTCACATATTATAGATTTATGAGGTGTCACACCTATTTTGTCCCTTTTGAATGGAACCTTAGAGTAACATGTCACATGTAACTCCTCCTAAACTTGTCACACAGTTCCCCTTCATATTTGAGGATTAACGATACTAGGTACACACTAATAAGGTTGTGCAAGTCTATGATGGATATTGCTTAATAAATCCTCTTTCCTTATAACTCTATTTAATGAGCCTTCTTCTCTCTCATTCGACACAAGTACATATTAAGACACTGGCATATAGATATAGGCCCTTCTCTATATCTCATTCTCTTTTTTTTTACTAAGATTGTAGTTTGAGAATAGTTTTTTGCAAGTCTTCTTTATACACATGGGGTTTTCTTTCGTTGTCTCAATTTCCCCACTTAACAACTTGTTCCACATTCTCTTTGTAAATTGATTTTGAGGTGAAATATTTATTTATGCGCTTATTTTCATACCTTCAACATTATTATTTTACAATCTTGTCAAGTATTCTAATATAGTATTAGAGCAAGTAACTTTTAACACTTATCTTTGATAGTTTTGGAGCTTTGAAAGTGGAAAATAATTTTTTTGATACCTTTTTTATGTTCTCTATCAATCAAAATCATCATTCCATTAATATTCTCCTATAATTATCTACATTATAATCCAATCTTATGGTTTATTTTAAGGTAATTTTAACATGTTAAGACTAATTTGTGCATCCTCGTATCCTCTCTGGTGATTCACTGAGTAGTTGCTTGACATTTTATGTACTATTTTTATTCTATTTTTTGGAGTTTTACTACTATTCCTCACATTATTTAGTTATGTTTTCTTGATTTTTTATTCTCTGTTGTGGTACACTTGATAGTATCTTTCTCATAATTTAAACTTGTGGTTTTTTACCTATCCTATTGAGTGTACTCTTGACCAATTTTTGTAGCACTTTGTAAATCTCTTCAAAGGCAATCATTATATTTATTATTCTTTATTGCCATTCTTCTTTGAGTTTTAGCACTTTATCTTCATCTTATTAATGTGAATCTTTGGAATTTTAAGTAAGGTTTTTTGGCTCTATATCTTGGCCTTTATAAAAAAATGTTCCTACCGTTCTTTTTTCCCCTTGGGGTCAATTTTAGTATTCCAATAACTTATAGATTGGCACTTTGTCTTCATCTACACTTTTTTTAATTATTTATTCTCAGTGGCATCACTATTTTCAATTCATGTGCAATCATTGTTTGGCCTTATTAATGCACTTTACTCCATCTAGATAACTTGCCTTTTTATAATGTGTTAGGCATTCTGGAAATTGTGTGTTCCACTAATCTTTGGTGTTTTGATTAGTGTGCAGGCATTTTTTTTGGTAATGTATTATATAGAAGTATTAAATTACACAAACTAAATTAGCAATTTCATTCCTAATTTTTATCTATTTCTTCACCACTTAGAATTTTAGCCATAATTTTGCATGCTAATTTTCCTCTTTGATATTAGCCAGAGCATGAAGCTCATGTTTTTGGTCACTTTTCATGAAGCACTTCTAAATATTGAGCATTTGGTTTGACATTTGAAACTTTTAGCGTCATGTGGAGAAGAGTTTTAGAAGCACTAGAATAATTATTAATTTTGTTTTCTCTTTTTAAAACTTAAACCTTTTATTCTCTAGCATTGTGTATTACATGTTTTTTTAAACATTCAAAAATAATAGGTTTAAAATTAGAAGAGAGAGAGAAAATAAAATTTAATTATATATATATATATATAATCTTAAAAGCCTATTATCACTTGGTATAATACTTAATGTTGAAATTGGTTTTTTAAATATTTTGATAATTTTTTTTATGCATTAAATATTTTTAAATAGAATATTTGTTTAGAAAATGGCTTTTAAACTAGTTTTATTTTTATCATTTAAAAATGCTACACAAATAATTACTTTCTAAAATAATAAGATTTATATTCTTAAGTGTCAAATCAAATCTCAGACCATGACTATTAGTAATTTTTAAACCTCTTTTAATGAGAAATTTGAGAATATGCATATCTTAATTGATACTTTGAATGCTAAAATTATGTATTTTGATCACATTCATACCTCTAATAATGATATCAAATGTGCTTTTATTAAAAATTGTATTTTATTGCACACTCATTCTTCTAATTTTGGACCATAACCTTTGTATATATATGAATCTCTTTATTTTGAATTAGGACCTAGTGGCACATGAAAATCCAATAATAGGAGGAAAAAATGGGACAAAATAAATGGTCACCAAGTGAAAGATACAAAAAAAATGATAAAAGGATAAGTCTGAACACATGCATCATAGTTGGACACTTTCATCGACACAAGATTCCAACACAGACATAGGTGTCCAAAGGCAAAAAACATAGGGATAATAGAAAATACATGTTTGGATCCTCATGATACATTATATAAAAGATAATTTACATCGTATATCCCTATAGGGAAAGATAAAGCAAGTGAAATAAGATGGAACTGAAAAGGTCCACATGAGACCTTGTCTCTAAGTAACTATCTCTCAGTCAAAATATGTATATAAGCAAAGAGATATAAAAACATGTTATGAAATTATGTTTGTACCATTTATGGGTATCGACATTTCCCATCCTTTAATCTAGTAATGCATCAAAACAAAAATTAATAGTTTAAAATAAATGAACAATGAATACTTTGGTGTGTACAACATACTTGTCTTTGCTTGAACTTTATATGAACCTTTTTTTAATATTACCTACAATAAATGGCATGTCATAATGCAATCAACATATATAATTTTTATATGAACTATAATAAAAAGCAACATCAATAAAGAGCATGGATAGAATACACCTATATATGTGTTGTGTAGTAATGGCTCTAGAATCCTAGAAATTAAAGAAGTAGAAGGGGACTTGCAACCTCGTCCATATTCTAGCTTAGAATATGAGTGAGCTCATAAGTGGTAAACTGGATTGTACCCTAGTGTTGGTGTATCTAGAGTAGGGAGTGTATGGGAGTGATCATGCCCCCAACCTGGAATAGTAAGAGTAGTGCTTTAGTTGTCGAGAATATCATCTCCAAAGCAACATAGTTTAAGTTCATAACCTAGTGAGACTCAATTATTTAATCACTCCAATATATAAATATTACTAATCATTTCACATGGATAAGGCCCAAATTATAGTTAGTAACAATCTAACCTAGGTTTTATTCGATGATGTGATAAAGTCCATGATATAGTAATAGTTCATAATGTGATAAAATCCATGATAACTTGGTGAATTTGAAAGATAGATCAATGCCTTAGTACCTAGAAGGAATGAACCCTTGTTCATGCCACCTATCATATTTGGAGTGAATATAGTAGTCTATATAGATTGTGCCTTTTGGTTTTGCATAAGTATCATTTCTATGAAATATGTGTATAACGGTAATACCAATGTATATACTTCTGACCCATTAGTATACACATTGGTATTACCATTATATATATATATATATATATAAACCATATATTGTGCCTAAAATTTGGATAATTTTTGCATGACCTAAGCATAGAGGATATGTTTCTATAACATGCCCCCACTATCATGTGGAGAATCTAATAACAATGTACAAATGTGGAAGAAATGTTTCCAAAACATGTCCCCACTGTAATCTAGATGTGTTGAGTATTGAATAACTGTGAATGTGTAAGACATGTCCCCCATTTAGGGAAGAAAGGAAATAAAATATGCTAGTCAACTCATCCTGAAAGGAATAAGTGTCATTGTCATGTATTTGAGTGTATAATAACCAATTCTACCCTGGTAGTATGGGTACAATAGAATGCAACATTGTATTAGTAACACCTGTGATTGAGAATAATATTTATGTAAGCAAAATTTTAAGAAATTTTTGGTATTTCTTTAATTTTTTTGAAATTGAGATATATGAAAGGGCTCATTTCTTAGGTCCCAATACAACTTATGATTTTGAATTTAAACATTTGGTAGTCAAGATACATGCATTTGAAGTTCTTATGGAAGTTGTATATTAGGTGTGTTGAATAGAAATTTCAATTCATTTGTACTTTTATCCTTTTGAAATTTTGAGCTTTAAGTAGAAAAGTACAATGTCACATGGTAGAGCTCAATGACCATTGTGATTTAAGGTGCTTTAGATAGTCATAGCCAACCAAGATTTTGATGAGTTGAGAAGTAGGTTTAAGTGTGAATTGAATGGTAAATTTAAATTTTTTCAATTTGTTCCTTTGTAGCAAAAAAAATGGTTTTCAAGGATTGAGGGACACTTACATCGAACCTTGGGAAAGTTGAATTTAAGTATTAATATTAGTGTTTGATTTTTAATGCAACTATCTGATGTTTCTATCTTGTGTCGACACTAGCATTCAACACCATTATATCTCTAATTTTTCTAAGTTTTAACTGTAAAATCTATAATTTATTTCTGTAATATAATAGTTAATACTTATTTTTGATGATTTTTTATTTTGTATAAATGTGTACATATCTAATAATTTTGGAATGGTAGGTATTTTTCCACTCTGGTAGAGCTAGGGCTAGATGCAACTGACTAGGTCATGATAGATTAGGTCGGATTGGACCATGTGGCCTGGTTAGGGTAGGTCCCATATGACATCTACATTTTCATGACATTAGTTAAGAGGTGGAACCCAAATATGTGTACCTTATGGATCCCAACATGAGAGATAATAATTACATTGAAGAATGTGTATCAAATTTTTTGATTGCCTATTAAAGGTGAGGAGCACAGATTACATGAGATGGTATCTGTGGTTACATTCAGTAGTACCATAGATATTTTACTAGGCTTAGAGCACTAGATGTAGATTTGAGTAACATGGTTCACCTTGATAGCATTATCATAAATGATGTTCCACGGCTACAAAAGTTTATTTGTGTATTGTTAACCTCATTTATAGTAGTGAAGGGTGGCACAATTACAATTTCATATTACATGTATCATATAGTTTGATAGATTAAGCTGGAGGGTACTAGATATTCTTGGGGTCATACTATACTAACCCACCTATATAGATAAATGTACATATTTATATTGGACAGCCACGATGGTGGTATTAGAGTTGGCACCTTACTACAAGTGTGGGCTTACAAGCATATTATGGTAGTTCAGCCCCTTAGTAGAATGTTTGTAGGTTGGGTGGATATTCAAATATTTACAAAGAGGTGGGTACCTACTTGTGATAGGTTACATACCACTATGGAGTGTTGTACTATTTTTGATAGATTAACATTATATCAGAGTATGTGGCATCCATATAGGATATTTGTTGGGTGGCCTGAGGATGGGCATGAGCTTCAAAATATTTAGATTAGCATGAGGTTGGTTGACTAGAATCCTAGTGTATATGAGTTGTTCTAGTATGATCATGTTTTATGGTAGTTTGGCTTAAAGCAGGGGGTGCCATTGGCTTAAAGTAGGGGGTGCCATCGGTGCCATACCCATGAAAGCATATAGTGCAAAGTGGGCACAAGCCCAATAATAGACCAGCACCAATAATTAGGGATTTATTCCCATGTCTTTGTGATGAGATATATCTTGTGGTTCCTCTAGCTAAAGGGATGATATAGGGGCCTGGTTTACATTATTATTTTTTATTGTAGTTGTATAGATTGGTATCATACATGTGACACAAGGAGATACAGGAAAAAATGGAAGTGGTGGTGGTCCCATAGTACCAACACTTGTATATGTGGAGGCTATCAAAGCCACATGTAAGTACCTTAATTTTTAATTATTGTATTTGATTGACATTATATTTAGTATGATGACTGTAATTGATTTATATTTTGTATGTCTTACGTGTAGGTGATGATGAGTGGGATAATATGGTGATCCATGCAGTGTAGGATCTCACTCAAAGTGTACCCATGGATATATCTGGTTATGGATTTATTGAGAGAGTTGTTCATATTGTAGGTACCCATACACACTTTTTTGATCCATTAATGAGGGAAATGACTACATATCACACTGTAGGTATTAAACATGAAGAGCTACATATAGAGCTTGACTAGAGATAAATCCCATAATGTAGTGCCACATATATTATACAGATTTTGATTGAGAAATATGAAACTTTATAGAGTGAGAATGAGGATATAGTGCACTAACTATGTGCATATGATGAGAGAGTATGTGAGTTGTCTTGGGCATGAGGAACCACACTAGACCCAAGTGTTTCCACATCAAGAGGTGAAGGGGTTGTGGATATATATGATTATGATGATTATAAACCTGGGATATGCCTCCAACATATGATTGATATTGTTATTTGTATAAACTTTATATCATTTTGATATATGTATGTGTGTGTGTGGCACTATTCACATGATTTATATTTTCTTCATATGGATGTGCATGATTTAGTTTTGTATGAAATTTGCATAATTTAGTTGTATTTATTTTTAATATGTAGATCCAAATATAATAGATTTCACAGTTGTATGAAATATGTCATTTTAAGGAACTATTTGCATTTATAGGAATAATAGAGTGATCACCATATGTAATGAAATCCAACTAGAAATAATAAAGACCAACTGTAATGATCATGTGGTAATGTAAATACTAGCTTTGTTTTTATCACTAACTTTGAACTATTTCTATAAATATCATATAAATATATATGCATCTATTTAGGTGCCCATATCTATTGTGTAGGTGCACCTTTTCCATGTATTTCTTTATGAAAGATCTAATCAACCAATGGTTCTTTGGTAGGATCAGTGTAGAAGCAATCAGTCCTAGTAAAGGGTACACTAGGAGAAGGACTTCTACTAGGGGTTGTCATAGAGGAAGTTGATGGACCATGTGTTCCTCAAAAGGAGCGGCATGGGATGTCTCAACCTCTTTGAATAACCTCTAGAAGAAGTATTTGAAATAGGTCTAGATATGTCTTTTTGAAATGTAATAATTTATTGATTGGATAACTATGTAAGCTTTTGCTTGAAAGCAAAACAATCATTATCTTAGTGTTCATTTATACCATGATAAGTGCAAAAGTTTTGTCCTTTTACATTTTCAAATCTATGTGGTGGATAATTAGAATTAGGAGGAAGCTGTATCATTCATTTATCCAATAATATGCACAATAGACCATGTGGTATATCTTGGTACCAATCAAATTGAATTGATTTTATTTTTTTAGAAGTAGATGGTTTAACTATAAGGGGACTCAATAAGTATGTGTTTTTACTATATTCAATACCTTTACTATTTATTCTTTGAAATTCACTGCTAGTTTTGAAGAAAGTTTTTGAAGTGGTTCATGACCCTTTTGAGTTTACTTGTTTTCTTTGAAGATGTTATTTGTACCATGTTTGCCTTTAGGTGGTGAAGTAGGTAACTTAGTTTTTGTATTCATTAAATCACATGCACATTATATCCCAATATAAAATATCAAATGAAGCAAAGGGGTTGTGCAACGCTCTTTCTCTAAGTGGGAAAATAAGACTCCTACTAAATATAAATTGTACTTACAAATCTAAGGGGGTATAGTATTAGGAATTCAATGTGTCCTTAAATCTAATATCATAATTTGGAATGGACTCATTTTCATTTTGTTTTAATACTTGTATATGTTATAATGGAAACTTAGGTAAGGTATATCAATGATTTTTTATAATAATGCATCTTCAAGTTTTTTTAATGTTGACAAAGAACCATTTGGGAGGATATAAAATTAAAGAAGATCCTCTTGAGCTAAACTTTGATGGAAGGCCTTCAATTTCAGGTGTCCATCCTTAACCCAATGTTCAAAGGAATGTATATATCATTACAAGTGAATAGAATGATCCTTGTGACCATTGAATCAAGAGAACTTAGGCATGATTAAGTTTTAAGGGCAAGAAGATTCAAACACTTCTCAATTAATAGGTTGTTCTAACATATTATCCTCAAAGGTAGCCTCATGAGATGAAACTTGCAACTTAAGAATACTTACTTGTTGTAGAAGATCTCCCATAGTAATCATGATGGATAACATATCACAATTAGATAGCGGTGAATAATTTTAATATTTTTAAGATGTTTTAAACTACCATTCATATGAAACATATGAATGATATATTCTTTAATACCTTCTAAAATAGGATCATCACATGGTTGTGTAATATTTATTAAAGGAGTATCCATGGATAAAAAGACAAGTATATCATTTTGGATGGCATGAAGTTTCATATCGTCATAATTATAAGGTGCTATATTATTTGAAGTTTTGTGACATATAATAAGAGTATGCGAAAGAACTTCACTTGTAAACACATGATCCTTTTGAACAACCAAGGAAAAGGAGGAAGGAAAAGAAACATTATCTAATTAATGTGTAACACTAGGAGAAGGAAAAATGGAAGTTTCATTTTCATTTTTAATTTTCAAATAAGGGAGAAGAATTGAAATGCCAATTTTGATTTTATTTTCATTTTATCATTCAATCAAGGGAGGAGGAGAATTAGTACATGATTTTTTTTCATTACAATTCTGAGAAAGATAATTAATTTTGCTATTTTTATTTGAGTGATCCAAAGAATGGATAATATTTTGAAGATTAACTCACTTTGAAAAGAAGGCATACACTATATTTCTTCAACAATTTTATTATTGGAAGGAGAAGAGGAACATTCAGTTTTTGATGCATCTAGAGAATGTAAAACATTTTGATTTGCAATATTATGAATGCTAACCTCTTGCTTATCTATGGTATCATTTATTTTCAAGGAAGTAACAAAATTTATTGTGCTTGACTTTTTAGACCCTTCATCATTAGAGAAAGAAGAAACAATAAAACCAAGCTCCACATACCCAAGATTAATAGCATCACAATCATAACCATATGAAAGAATATTATGATCATTACCATGTTCACTTATACATGCATTTTCATCATTAGTTCTTTCATTGTCATAGTTATAAGAAAAATAAAAAGTTTTAGCCTATTTTTAATATGCCTTGACTTTGCTTGTTTGATTTGAAGATTTAATTTGTACCATGTTTGCCTTTAGGTGGTGAAGTAGGTAACTCAGTTTTTGTATTCATTAAATCACATGCATATTTATGCATATCCCAATATAAAATATCAAATGAAGCAAAGGGCTTGTGAAACGCTCTTTCTCTAAGAGGGAAAATAAGATCCCTACTAAATATAAATTGTACTTCCAAATCTAAGGGGGTATAGTTTAAGGAATTCAATGTGTACTTAAATCTAATAACATTGTTTAGAATGGACTCATTCTCATTTTGTGTTAATACTTTTATATGTTATAATGGAAACTTAGGTAAGGTATATCAATTATTTTTTATAAGAATGCATCTTTAAGTTTTTTTAATGTTGACAAAGAACCATTTGGGAGGCTATAAAATAAATCAATATCCTCTTGAGCTAAACTTCGATGGAAGGCCTTTAATTGTAGGTGTCCATCCTTAACCCAATGTTCAAAGGAATGTATATATTATTAAAAGTGAATAGAAGGATCCTTGTGACCATTGAATCAAGAGAACTTAGGCATGATTAAGTTTTACGGGTAAGAATATTCAAACACTTCTCAAGTAATAGGTTGTTCCTTTAGCATATTCTCCTCAAAGGTAGCCTCATGAGATGAAATTTGCAACTTAAGAATACTTACTTGTTGTTGAATATCTCCCATAGTAATCATGATGGATAACATATCAAAATTAGATAGTGGTGAATAATTTTAATATTTTTTAAGAGGTTGTAAACTACCATTCATATGAAACATAGGAATGATATATTCTTGAATACCTTCTAAAAGAGGATCGTCACATGGTTGTGTAATATTTTTTAAAGGAGTATCCATGGATAAAAAGATAAGTATATCATTTTGGATGGCATGAAGGTTGATACCATCATCATTATAAGGTGACATATTATTTGAAGTTTTATGACATAAAATAGGAGTATGGGAAAGAACTTCACTTGTAAACACATGATCCTTTTGAACAACCAAGGAAAATGAGGAAGGAAAAGAAACATTGTCTACTTAATGTGTAACACTTGGAGAAGGAAAAAATGGAAGTTTCATATTCATTTTTACTTTTCAAGTAAGGGAGAAGAATTGCAATTCCAATTTTGATTTTATTTTCATTTTATCATTCAATCAAGGGAGGAGGAGAAGTAGTACATGAATTTTTCTCATTACAATTTTGAGAAAGATAAGTAATTTTGCTATTTTCATTTGAGTAATCCAAAGAAGGAATAATATTTTCAAGATTAAAATCACTTTGAAAAGAAGGCATACACTAGATTTCTTCAACAATTTTATTATTGGAAGGAGAAGAGGAACATTCAGTTTTTGATGCATCTAGAGAATGTAAAACATTTTGATTTACAATATTATGAATGCTAACCTCTTGCTTATCTATGGTATCATTTATTTTCAAGGAAGTAACAAAATTTATTGTGCTTGAAGTTTTGGACCCTTCATCATTAGAGAAAGAAGAAACAAGAAAACTAAGCTCCACATACCCAAGAGTAATAACATCACACTCATAACCATATGAAAGAATATTATGATCATTACCATGTTCACTTATACATACTTTTTCATCATTAGTGCTTTCATTGTCATAGTTATAAGCAAAATTAAAGGTTTTAGCCTATTTTTAATATGCCATAAGATCTTCATATACAATAATTTATCATCAAGAACATTAAACAAATAATCTAAAGGGTGGGGATTTTTTGGGCCTTTATAATAAAATCCATAATAACTTTAACTTTGAACCCAATCATAAAGAGAGCAAGAAAAAAATTTAGATCAAATAAATAAATAAGTATTCCTTAAGTGATGATGAGGAAATAAATCATATATAAAAAATAAATATAAAAACTTGAAATAAACTTTTTGAAGGAGAGAACCCTAATGTGCTAAATAGGGTTTAGTTCAACAAGCAGAGGTCAATTTCACTAGAACGTTTTATGTTATTTGGGGTTTCACATAAACACACTTAAAAAAAAAAAAAAAAAAAATTTGAAAGGAATAAGACTATATTCATATTTACGTTAAAATACAAACAATAATTTAAATTTACCTAATTTAGAATATACAATCAAATACAATGTGGCCAAGGGATAAAGAGATCATATCTTGTTTGAAGTTTGGATTTGAGACATGATAGTTATTTGCAATAATTTTAGAATATTTTTTAGGATATAAGATATGATCAATATATATATTTGATTATTTTCACCCACAAGACACTTTCCTTGACCATAGATAGTTGTGTTGATGCAGATGTCCAAATTTAATGTAGGTGTCTAGCCTAAAGTATACACAAAAGTGGATCCAAACTTATGTTAAACTTGTGTTATCACTTTTATGCATGTTTCATACCTTAGAATATGTTTATATATGTGTGATATCTAGCCAATAAGTAAAACCCTAATCTTCTTTCATTTGACCTACTATAACTTGGTAAAAACAAGTTAGCACATGAGTCAAGCTAACCCTAGCAAACTTGATCATTACTAAGTGTTGCCTACATATCCAATGCTACAAAGAGATCCTTAGAATTGCATGTAGTTATCTCTCCTAGGCATGTATGTGGAATTATAACTATGTAACTATATGCTCTTTCTCATACAATAACCCGTAATATAAATAATGCAAGAGTATAGAGAAATTTTGAGTGCTTCAAATATTCAATTTAATAATGTATTGTCATTTGATAGCTTGGAATATAAAATGCTTATTAATTATAACTTGCTTGATCAAATTACTAGATGACATAATTAGACCATAACCTTTGTATATACAAAGATCTCTTGATTTTGATTTAGGACTTAGTGGTGTGCAAAAAACCAAAAATAGGATGAATAAAGGGGACAAAACAAATGGTCACCAAGAAAAAGATATGAAAAAATGATAAAAATTCTAGACATATGTGTCATAGTTGGACACTTACATCAATGCAAGAGTCTAACATGGATGTAGGTGTCTAGAGGCTAAAAACATAGGGATAATAGAAAACATAGGTGGGTATCCCTAAGATACACTAGATAAAAGACAATTTACAACATATAATCACATAAAAAAGATAAACCAAGTGAAATAAGATGGAACTAAAGAGGTCCACGTGAGATTGTGCCAATAAATAACTAACACTTAGTCAAAATATGTATATAATCAAAGAGTTATGAAAACATGTTATGAAATTATGTTTGTACCAAATATGGGTATCTATAAAAAGTACATCTTGAGACACTTGATTATGTTTTGAGGCCCATCTCTCTTTCTCATTCTCTTTTCTTCTACTAAGATTGTAATTGGAAAATGGTGTTTTGTAATCCTTCTGAATACACATGGGGTTTTATTCCATTGATTTGGTTTACCTACTTAACAAATTATGTCTCAAATTATCTTGATGGCTTAATTTTGAGGTCAGATCTTTCTTTATGCACTTATTTTCTTACTTTTAATGTTATTGTTTTACTATCCTGTCAATTATTCTAATAATTAATATATCTTGTGAAGAGAAACATGCAATTGTATCTAAAAAAGAAGTTTGGGAAGAATAATTAGGAGATTATATATGTATAAATTAGTAAAAAAATTATATTAAGAGAGAAAATACTAAAAAATAAAATCCTACAAGAAACCTAGCTTGGTCAGTTAAGGAATATTCATAGCTATCCAAAAAAAAACTAAGACACATCAATGAATGTTGTATCATGAATCCTCTTCAATTTTGGTTAGCATTTCAAAAAGAGTGTGACATTAATATTAATCCATAATTTCAAGATAAAATTCATAAATAAAAGGTGTATCCTTTGTTTCATTTAAATATAAATGAAATGGATATTCAACTAAAAGAGGTCATAGATAAAGGCTTCATAAGGCCAAGCACGAGTGCATTTTCCTATGCTACATTATTTGTAAATAAAAGGTCAGAGTAGGTGAGAGGAAATAAGATATTGTGCATAAATTATAAACTTATAAGTGGTATAATTATGCCATTTAATTATCCCATGCCATATCTTATTGATATGATGCATGAGACAACACAGTGCAAGATATACTCAAATTTTGACTATAAGTCGAGGTCGTGGAAAGTAAAGGTAAAAGTAGAAGATAAGTTTAGGACTAAATTTTATGTTCCTCAAGGATTATTAAAATAAAATGATATGACATTCGAGTTAACCAATGCATCTACTTATTTATAGAGGCATATGGATAATTCTATTAAGCATTTAAATGAATTTTGTTGAGTGTATATAGAAGATGTAATTGTTTTCTTCAAAACTATAGAAGAGCATGTAAACCATCTAGAATTTTTGTTCAAGGCTATTAAAGCCAATGGAATATGTTTCTCTAGTATCAAACTTGTAATTAGATATATTGATATTATTTTTTTAGGTCTACATATAGATTAGGGAAAAATTGTAATGCAACCACGAGTTGAAAAAAAAAAATGAATTCTATGATAGTTTAACTAGAATAACTCAAATTTGTAGGTTTTTATGACTTTTGAACTATGTGTCTCAATTTTTTGAAAATTTAGCTACTTGAAATAAAATATTATAGAAACACTTGAGAAAAAATGGCCCCATGTGGGGTGATATGTCTATATTATTTGTCAAAAAAATTAATTATAAGTGCAAAAAAATCCAACACTTCATCTGCAACAAGAAGGAAGTCTTGTGGGTCTAAAAATAGATTCATAAATGATACATGGAGAGTTGTTCTCATCTAAATATTTCCTAATGGTAAGAAGGATATTTATGGCTACGAGTTAGGTACTGTTATCAAATTGAGTTGCACCCTTTGAGGAGATGTTTTAGGTCTCCATGCTCAATTAACATACTCAGAACTCTCTAAGGTTATGGGTGACCTATGACCAGAGAAAACCTCTAGAGAGGATTGGTTCCCTTGATGCTACACCTAAAACTAACACTACACCTACTTAAATATAAGGAAAAGGGAGAGATAAACTAATCATAAAATTAAAAAGGGGTGATGTACTAATTGTATTGACCACTACTACTCATTTTTAGGTGCACAAGTGAACAATATGATTGACTTAACGCTACATAACTCTTAATCTGATCTTCTTGCATTATTATTTTGTAGATAGGCTAGAGATACAATACATAACTAAGAGGGATGGAGGTCTCCACTAGTAATCAATGTATAAATTAGATAAGGCACTAACTTCAACATAAAATAATGACTTAAAACTACATATAGGTGAGCAAATAGGATAAAAAACCAAGGAGAATTTAACCATCACTTTATAAGATCAACCATTCATGAAAACACACTAAACATAGTCATAGAAGAAGGTAAAAATCAATATTTTATTAATTCAAAAGTATTATAAAAGGAGTAGGGCTTCTCCATACTCATGTGGAGGATTTTTTACAAACCATTCAAGACCAAATATATAGAATCATGGAGAGGGAGAGAGAAAGAGGACATAGGAAGAGTCTATGATGATTGTCATCCATCATCAAATCAGTTACAAAGCCAAGAGAAGGTGAAGAAACATTCCAATCATTCATCTTTAACATGTGTTGGCTTGGTTTGATGATAACCTTAAGAGAGGTAGTGTAGAATTATCTCTTCATCTCCAATGACTCATATTCTCTCTTGAAATTTCCCTTTTTTGATTGAGTAATTACAATTTTAGGTCTTGAAGAGCAATATAAATATTGACACATGGACTACTTGATATCTTGAGCATCCTTCTACACCACTATTGGATCTTGCAATTCATTTACCACATTTTTGAAAGTGATACTTAAGCTTAGACCTCCTCATACTATGATCCTAGTCCTTATAACCAACAACTTCATGTCAAAACTTTTTTGACACAAAGAATGTGATGAAGGTAAGAATATCTCTCATACAAGGTATGGTCTTGTGCTTGAAGATTATCACAACCACCTATCCTCCTCATGGATGTATTTTATAATATCATGAAATCTTTTCTCATCTTGAATTCCATATTCAAGGACTAATGTGTAGGTAAATTAGGTTTCTTAATGTCTTCAAGAGCATGCTTAACTTAAGACAATGTTTCCATGAGGGGACTTGGTTGAGAACAACTTTTGAGACCTCTTTCTAAGATTTTTAGAGGCAAGAATGAGGCTTATCAAGCCATTTAATCCTAACTGCCTATAATCAGTCATGATATAAGGTGAAAATACATTGAGATAAACTTGATAAAGTTGATAGAGAGCTACAATTCATCTTGAAGAGCTTTCATCACTTTTGAACTAGTAGACTACCTATACAACCAACCCTCCAACACTACCTATATACATTGAAATAGGATTATACATGAATTTAAGAGTCATAAAATAATAATATGAGATGTATATAGGGTGTTATAAATCTTATTTATACCATTTATTACCTTAAGAAGGTCTACAAACTCAAACTTTTAAGAAAATAAGGAAAATCTTCACCTAGATGTAGTTTAGTTGCTTGCAGCCTATCTTAGCACCATGAAGACCTATTATATGAATTATTGAGGACAATTATACCTTTTTATAGGCTTTGGAAGCCTCTCCAACTGGTCAATAAGACTTCATTCATTTAAACAGTTGCAAACAAGCCCAAATATGTAGTCTTTTATGCCTTTTACTCCACACGTGCCAAATTATTGCTCTAACAGGTTCTTAAAAGATTTGAAAATGTAATATATGTGTTTATAAATAATTTTAAGTGCATTATAATCATTTAAACCAAAATTATCTTTCATTGAGCTCTTTGAGGACAAAATAGGGAATTTTGGGCCTCTATCTTTTTAACAATGTTTCATAAAGTATAGGCACTCAACTGATCAACCAATGCCATAAATTTGAAGTATAAAAACCTTATAATGTCATTTTTTCCTATGTATCTCCTTTTTTGACTTCCCATGTAAGAAATTTGACCTTTTCTAACTTTCAAGCCTATAGGTGCCTACTCGAGATGACTATTTTGATCCAAAAAAATTCATGTTTGTTTTATGTTATAAATTTTTTTATTTGGTCTAATATATACCCTATAATGTTTATATACACTTATATAATCATTTTACTCTTTAAATAGCCTCCAAACTTAGTATGTCCATGCCTAGGGTTTACAGGCAATTTAGTAATCTTGACCCTACTAGCCCTTTTATGATGTTTTCATCTCATATAAATGAGTCTAGACACTCTTATAATATTACCTCATGTGAATCATACCTTTTATGAAGATCCAAACTTTTATCTTCACTCAAAATTTTCAACTTTTTTTCATATTTGGTGTAAAACTATACTTTCTTGTAGCTACTCTTTTTTCGGTAACTAGTTGTGTATAATTATATGCATTACATTTTTCAAAAAAGAATGTCTATGGAGTATAATAGATTCATTATAGTGTTAATAAATTTTTTTAACATGCACATACTTAATACAACTTTATGATTCTGAATAATGAGGCAAACATCTCATCTAGCCTTCATCTAGGCTTAGTTGGGTTTAAAACCAATCAGGGTTCTTGAGGGTCATTCATAGAGATAATGGATCTAATTATAGATATAACACCATGAATATATGTCAAACAAAAACCTTCATGGTTTCTTACATTCATAATGAACCTTAAAAACCTAAATCTTAAACTAAAACTTGTTATTTCAAATCATATTCATACTTGCAACATTGATCTTGATCTCTCCTCACTTATTTGCTAACAATCTTAGAGGGGATTGGTGTAGAATTGAACATATTATAATGGTTTATGGTTTTTATTATTAGGATAAGAATTAAAAAAATCATTTATTTCTTCATTTTATGGTTTCATGTCTATTTCTTACTCTTTCACACTTAGAGCCTGGTTTAAGAACCTTAAATCAATGACCTTCATCTCATTCCACCTGGAACTTATTGGAAATGATGATTGTAGAAGATTTAACCACTTTAATGATGATTTATTAAGATTATATATCATTTATAATGAAAATAAACCAATCCCATTATTGGTTTCTTAAGGATTGGCTTAATGGTAATGTTTCCCTTTTAGGTCTTTACAGGCCTAATATCTTCTCCATGAGATTTTGGCCTTCATCTCATGGTTTATTATCATGTAAAGGGACTAATAAATATATGAAACTTCATAAATTTTATATAAATAATAAATTACCTTTAAAACCTCCATCTCAACTCCAAACTTGCACTCTCCCTTCATGGACTTACTCACAAACTTGATGTAATCAAGTTGGGCATGTATGCATACATTATTTTATTGGAGTTTTTTTTCTATTTGAGACTTATTTAATCACTTGTGACACTATTTAAAATTTATTTAAATTCCTTAGGTTCTATCTTTCATGCCTTTAATGGTATAAACTAGTTTGAAACCTCAAACATTCTACCATTTAGGTCTGCACAGTCCACTAGCAAACTAGTCAAGGAGGACTGTAGGTGATCCTTATGCTATGGAAGTCATGTATGGGCTTGATTAATATGTGTATATATTTTATGCATTATTATTCACATGGTGAAATACTCCATCCACTTTATCATGCTCTTTAGGCCATATAAAACAATAACAAGCCCTCCATATTTAGGCTTTTTAACACCTTCTTCATGTTAGTGTGAATTATGAATATTTATAGACATTGGAGTGCTTCTCAATGACCCTTTATAGCTTTATTTAGTTTTTAAAATTATCTTATAACTTATCAATGAAATCCCAAATTCATTTCCCCCATCTATAGGTATCAAACCCTTTGTACTCAAGTCTACAATCTGTCTAATATGGAGATTTTTCCCCATTCAATGCTTGCACATGCCAAATGGATGTTTGATATGGTATGACATGAATATTAATAAATTTTAATAACTCAAACAACCATTCTCTTGGAACAACTATCTCATAAGTGCCTTAAAATTGAGAAAATTAAACCTATAGGGTTTTGAAGGGGTTTAAGAGCAACTAGTCTTCTTAGGGATGATTCATAAAGCACAGGCCCTCAATATATAAAATCATGTTATGTATTGGAAAGTTATAGTGGTAACCTCATTACCCTAAGATCATTTGACCTATCACTCCCTCTCCTCCATGAAACAAGCTTATTAAAATGGCTTTCTTGATTGTGTGAGTGACTTGATGGAGACATCAAGTGATTTTATATCTTGGAGAGCTCTAAAAACTCTTTATGAGCATTATTTTTGATTTATTAAGGTTTGAATAAGTTATAGTTGACCCCATTCAACTTGGACCAACGTGATCACCTAAAAAATGGCACTATTCTATGTTGACAATCCATGTAAGACTCTTATAATTGCCACTTTCACATTGAAACCAAATCAAAAGACTTGTGCAAGTGTGTAAAAACATATTGACCACCTTTTAACCTAGTGTTGACTCTACCACACTTGAATCACATTAGACTAAGACACAAGCATGACCTCCAACAAGGATTTGCATTAGGCATGCCTTAGACAAGTATAGAACACATGTAAACACTATACCTTAACTTCTCCAAAATAACCTTAAACTCTAATAAATTGCTTATAAAATATCTCATTTGAAAGGTAATTTTATGTAAAGGTCAAGTTTTGGATTATAGTGGTTGAACTTTAGCCTAGGAGGCTAAATTATCAATAGGTACTTTTAATGAAACTCAGAAAAGGTAACATATTTATGAAAAATGATTTTTATCTATAATGAGTTTTATATAAAAATTCAAGATATTTTCAAAGCCTAAATAATTTACAATCAGATTAAATAGCCAAGTTATGAGGACACTTATAACCAAAAATTTAAATAAAGTTATCCTAATGAAGAATTTCTTGATGGTATACTTTATTGAGCAAATTTTATTTTACTATTTGATGGTTCAAAGGTAAAGATACTACAATATTTGATGCCCTCACCAAATAATTCAAAGTGTGTATGATGTATGAGGCAAGTTCCAATTTAGATTTATCTCCTTAAAAGGATCTTCCAAAACCTATCAAATATTTTCTTATCAAAATCTATTATGCTAATAAATGAATGTAAAGGACCTTGCAAGAAACAAGAAAAATCATTATAAATGCTTATGATTTGAAGACTAATGGTGAGAGTGATAATTTTATTGTTGAGGAAATGAAAATACAAATTGCCCAAATATGAGTGGAATCTGTCAACCATAAAGTTATTGGATTCGATCTGGTGGATCCTTGAAGTGAAAACAAAGGTTCTTAATTAGTGCTCTATGGGAGTTTTAAATATATTATATCTCCCAAATTGTCATTTTAATTTTATGTTGTGAACATGGACCAAGCATGGATAATGAGATGAAATTCTTCCTTGACTAGATACATTACCAATTCAAAAACTAAATAATTATAGGATTGACAGAGTTTATGATTGATCTAGTAAATTAAATTATTCATAGGGTGGAGTATTATCCCAAAAATTAACTACAATGGTCCCCAAAGGTGATTATCCAAAATATAAAGGTTTCTCTAAAAAATATAAATATATTTGTAATTATTGAATGGGACACTATGCAAGATAGAAGATACCAAAGAATTACACATGCACACCATGCCACACCTATGAGGACATCCAACAATAGAAGTGACAATGATTTTGATTTTTTATTAAAGACCACTATTTTGTGTTGATAGTATTATGATTAGGAAGGAATCATGAGGAATAGCACTACCATGTGTCATTAGTGTTGTGCTTGTAACTAGACATAGGATGCTAAAGTAATATTTTACTAGATGGCAATTTAATTACAATGATGTGAAATTATAATGGACCCTTTTATTTTAGCCTATATTATTGTACATTATATTTTATGTCAGCATTATCTTCTTATCTATTGATATGGTATCTTTGTTAATCCTATGACACATTTCCATACCTTTCACGATATTTTAATTAAGGGTGCTGGGATATGTTCTTGATGTATTTTAAAAGAGGAGTTTTGAAATGATTTCAGAGTCTATATAGATTCAGAGTGTGACATATCCTTAATTATTCTCTTTACCTATGCCTAGATAAATTTGGTAAATTATAAAAAGGAAATTTCTCATCATATATTGTAAATGATTTTATTCTAATATTATTGGTATATATATGATTTGACTAGCATGTGTCTATGTCTAAGGAATGTAGGAGAGGTAGTAATAGGTTCCTCCTATATGAGAAAAGTGTAAGAAATATAATCAAAATCAATAAGAGGTCCCTATATGGGAAATATATAATCAATGTAGGAACAAAAATACCATGCCACAATATGGACATGGTATAACTGATGTAGGTATACAAGTATGGTATTCATAATGGGTAATATATAATCAATGAAGAAAAAATAATAGAATGCCCCAATATAATTAGTGTATCAATATATAAATCAAACTAAAACATATTAATTGAGAATTTACACAATAGACTCATGGTAGGAACCATGGTAACATAATTAAACAAATACATATCCAATCAAGAAAAAATGTGTATGATATATATCATAAAACTAATTGTATAGTAATATAGATTGAACATATAAATCAAGGAATGCATACCAAGAACATATTAAACATGTCATACACAAATTACTCATGTCAAATAATGTTAGACATGTAGAGAAATCAATGACACAATGAAATCAAGAAAATATATCTAACACAAAGTATACAAAGAAATCATCAATCATTTTGAAAATAATAGAAGCACACCAAGAAATAAGCATATGAAGAAAACACATCATGCAATGATAAACCAAAAGACACACACTAGATAGTAATCACATAGATAAAACATAACAACCAACATATAGGAAACCAGTCACGCTAAAGTATATGTTAGGCAGGATATAGTAGGAAATGTATAGCCAAATGAAAGCTCAATATGAAAAAATAAACCAAGAAATATATCACTTAAAGCATTGGTAGGATATTTCCTCCAATATTCCACAAAAAATAACATGAAAAATGTCTCCAATCAAGCATGAATACATAATCATATGTATAAACATATATATATATATATATATAAACATATATATATATATATATATATATATATATATATATATATATAAACATATATATATATATATATATATATATATATATATATATATATATATATATATATATATATATATATTCATAATTAATAAATTTATGTATTCATGCAATTCTCAAAGATAAAGGAAAATAAATATCAAAAGTTTTGAAATAGTTAATGCAGTCAATCAAACCCAAATAAATCAAATTATAAAAAGCAAGAAGAAGAAAGAACATATGGGTCCCTACTAACCTAAAAATTCCCTTATCAACGTGTTTGTAAATAGGTATGTTGCATCAATATATAATGTAATATCATCATGGTAAATTTATTTTAGGATTTTAGGATGAGAAACAACAAACAAAGGCAAGGGTCACAAAACTAACACAATAGAATAAATAAAGGGGATAAGAGATTGATAAATATGTACATTAATAATGACCCATTAATAATAATGTGAATTAGAGGAGAACATAATCATATACACAATGAGATAATCATGATAAGGAAGCCTAAGTAAAGGACAACTACAATATGAATAGGGGAGAAGGAATAAAGTAACATAAATATTCGAACAAAAATAAAAGAATCATAGAAAAACTAGAAGAATTTGGAAGCAAAAGAAGAAAAAAGTGGGGAAATGAAATGAAGGAAGTCTAAATAAGAAATAAGAATTCCTAAAATACATAAAAATAAATAAACAAGAAATTAATCATCACAATCAAGCAAGGAAATCAAAAGAAAAGAAAATTTGTACAATAAATAAAGATGGCTCAAGTGCGAACATGCAATTTAGCGATCAAGGATAGATAATAATATTGGGTGAATCATAAATATATTATATCTAAGTGGAATAAGTCTTATAATTATGGTAAATATCTATATGTCTAAGTACCCATCAATGTAATAAAGATAATATGACATCATTAACATTATAATTATCATCACTATAAGAATCATCTATGTAATCAACATTATTATAATCATTAATATGGAAAACAATTATGTTATCTTTTGTATCCTCTTGTAAAGTATTACTTAACTTTATTTGAATTTTAACTAGAGAAATTGGATTTTTTTATAATATTTATCTCGTATAGGCATGAGAGGTTGGGATAAGATTAATTTGGTAGGTATACAAGTAGGTACTTGAACTTAGGGTGTATGGATGTGAGTTTTATGATTAATTGCTTCTTTGGTAGCTATTTAATTATCACCTCATCTTGAACTTGTGGCGTAATATCATTGAGAGTCCTTGGGTATTGATCACTTTCATGAAAAAAAAATTCTTTGGTGTAGTGTTGAGAAAATTTCTTTCATTTGATTAAGCCATGATCATCCAAGAAACATGTCATATGTCCCATTATTTGGTAATAATTGAAACTAAAAAAAAATGGTCTTAGGACTCACTATGACAAGTAAGGTAATGCCTCTAAGTGGTTTCTAGGTAATATCATCATATCTTATAATAATCATATTAGCGCTTACTATATCCTTTTGAGTATATCTAAGACTAGTAACAAACTTCATTGGACAAAATTTTATACTTGAACCACTATCAACCATAATTTCATTTTTTATAATTGAATGTGTATGAATTGAAGATTAAATGAATTGAGTTACATTATTAGAGTCATATTTTGGGATGTTATGATCATAGACTATAATTGGAGGCTCTTTATGCATTATATTAACACACTAATGAATCTATTAAGTAGAAAAACATTAAAATATTGTAATGGTTATTTTTGAGCTATCATATGAATATTAATTAATTTGGAATAATATTTATGAATATTTTAAAATGTAATTATTATTGTGAACCTCTACCTAAATTTGATTAATTTTAACAAGTTCTTGGATAATATATGGGTAAGTGCACAAAGTTGGGGGACGAAAAGGGGCCTACCCATGGACATGTTTTCCCTGAAAATTGATAAATCTGAACTTTTATAGATAATTTTAAATGACTACACTCAAAATTTGAGGATGGTGTAAGAACAAGAATTGTAGAATTTTGAGTCTAATTTCCACAACACTATTTTTTTAGAAAAAATAGTTAAGTATAATTAAGTCAAATATATAAAATTTGAATAAGACTTCCTATTTTTTTGGTAAAACATAGTAGATAGTCGATCGTGTGGCCCCTCTTTTTTTAACATCATTTAATATTATTTAAAATAATTTGGTGAAACTTTATATAAGATCATCTAGTTTTTAAGCTATATTTATTTAAATTTTTTAATGAATATATTTTTTTATTAATTTTACGAGTAATAAATCCTAAAAAATGATAAAAAATGGATAGCCAACCATACCCCCCCTAACTACCTCAAAAAAATAAAAACTAGTTTTTTAAAATGTGTGTAGAATTAGGCCTAGTTTGTAACTTAATAAAAAAAATTGAATTTGGATCAATGAAAAAAATATATGTAAACATATATAGGCATTTATATTTACAGTGTGTAGGGGCCTATAAAATCTACAGTTAGAAATCAACATAGATTAAAATTCATAGCAAGGAAATTTTTAGTGGCCTATAAAAAACCTTGGAGGTTTTCAGGTAAATTGGTTTCAAAATGGTGGAAAATCAATTTAGAAGGTGTATAATTATGTATGTGAATAATCTGGTGGAATGTGATGAATCATATATATTAAAATCATGTACATTGATGTTGAATGATAGTTTTGTTATCAAGTGATAACATAGCTATCATTCAGCATCAATGATGTCTAATGGTAGCTATGTTGTCACTTGATATCAAAACTATAATTTGGTAGTAATGTTGTTGAATGGAAGATTCACTATCAAGGAGTAACATATTTATCATTTGGTAGCATAGCTATTGAGCATTTACACTTCCCTTTTTCATTGATGGTTCCCTTACAAAGCATAGTTGTCGATCATTTGCACTGGCCTTTCTCATTAATGGTTCCCTTGAAAATCAGCATTGCTACCAAGCAATAGCATTGACCTTATGTTTTTGGGTGTCAGATTTGATGTCGAGTGGTTGATTTACTTTCATATGCATCAACATCATGTAGTCATCCATTAGCCTTCCCTATATTATATAGTGGCAAATGCACCTATATTGTATTTTGAGGTACTGACAATAGACATCTATAAGAAGAAATTTATTTTAAAAAGTAAGTGAGTTGACCCTCAAAATTAACTACCACCCCTAAAATTTAGGTGATTTCATGTTTTTAGCTACCCCAAAATCTTTTAAAATGTTGACTTCAAAAAATATAATTATTTGTCAATTAACAAAGATTCATCATTAAAAAAACCTTGGTTTATCATCGTGATAATAGTTTTTTAATTTTCTCATTGAAATTTGTAGTGTATTTGGTGATGGAAGTTGAATTTTGTTATTTTCTATCAAAACTCTTGGATTTGACTATGTGTTGATAGTTCCAAGACTTTGGCTTGGGAATCCAACCCATTTTCAAGCTCCAAAGCTTGGTTTTTGAATTCAAAATGAACATAATGCATACACATTATAATGCATACATGTTATTCTCCCATAGCATCAAAAAACAAATTTTAATTGATTCTACATGTTTATGTTTGTCTATTTAGCATGATATACACTTATTTAGTTTATGTTTAAAATTTTCCAACCTCATGAACCTAATTTTGACTATAAATAATTTAATTTGGGCATGTTGACCCCAATGGCATAACTAAATAAGCCAAATAGTCCAATGGTTGAATCTTAAGGCAATTGATCTAATTTGAGCCCCTTCAGCCTAAGTGTATGATTATAAAATGTGATTTGGGGTTTGATCAGCTCCAATTTCATCACAAAATGAAGCAAAGAATCATTTGATTCACTGAAATATGCAAGTTTGACATGTATAAGATGTGATTTTGGGCTCAATAAACTTGAATGTCAACATATAATGAATGAAATAGTTGATTGGTTTGATTGTGGAGGAAATTAGGGTGAATATGAAGCCCTTGAACCTAATTGTGAATATACAACATGATTTATGGCTAAATTGGATTTGATTTCATCATATATTTACCTAATTAGTCAAATGGTGTAATTAGTTACATGATTTTTTAAAATTTGAGCCACAACAACCTATTTTCAATTGTATATGATGTGATTTGGAGTGAAATTGACCTTAATGTCATCATATAATGAACCAAATAGTTGATTTATTTAATCAAAGAGGAATTTGAGGCCAATTTATGCCCTTTTAGTGTAACTGTAAGAAACTAAAGGAATGGGCTATACTGTTTATTTTCCTTTTGACATATCAATTTTAAGGGATATTCGCTGATAAGGATGAAAGTGAAAAGAATTAAAAATGTGTATTTTGGTGTGATTGATGTTGGATAATTGGGAAATCATATTATAAAATCCATAAGGTAAAAAAGGAGAAACAATGGTTATTCATTCTTTATTTCATCAGATTTAAGCTTGCACAAATTTTTTAGGTAAGTTCATGTAAGTACAATGAGCAATTGTTCTACAAAATAACCTTGTTGGGTATTTTGGGTTAGTGATTTGTCTAATTTAAGTGTCTAGTATGAGTTTGAAATTAAAAAGAGCAACATAATGAAGCATTATTATGTCCACATTTAAATGGATATATTAAAAGTGCATTTGATTTTTCAAAATGTTCATGGATTGAGAATGAGTGATCGATTGCACAAGCATATTTCATCATCTTAAATTTGGGCATAATGAAACATTATCACCGTGAATTTTTTGTATGCATGCAATGGATAATAAGCATGAATGAATGCAAACATACACTAATATTTTTGAAGGATGATTTGGTCTGACTATCTCGCTTCACAAGTGGTCATGAGGATGATATTTGGAAAACATTTTCTCTATTAATTTTTTTTTATAAGAACGTGTTATATTTTTATGATATAAGAGATTGGTTGAGAGATAACATCTTGGTTTTCATTTAGAAAGTATGATAGATATATCCTAACTTTAATAATCAAACCCTATTATTCAATTGTTATAACCCTAAACCCTAAACCTAAATGCAATAGTCAGACCCCATTTTATCACAAATGTAAACGTGAAGGTAACTGGGGCACATATAAACTCATTTAACCTAACTATGAACCTAACTTTGACTATATGTAGGTAATTTAGAGTTCAATTGACCTCAATATCATAAAAATTAAAGTATAAGGTCAAAAAATTAAATATATGATTACATATACATAATACATAATGTGTATGCATTATAATGTGTACAAGTTATTATCTCCATAGAAAACAAGTCATTGTCCAACATTTATTTTTTGTGAATTTGATCCCCATAGACATTCTCTACATCATTATACATTTTCCATGGTGAAGACAAGAAGAATCAAATTATTCTTTGGGTCCACCACCATAAAAAGGAATCAAATTGTTCTTTGCCTAGTCATGGGTGATGGAACTCATTCAAATAAGAGGAAAAAGTTAAAACATAAAACACTGGAGCAATTAGAAGAGTTGAGAGAAAAATAAAATGTATGAATGCAAACATTTTGCTTGAGACAAGGTATGAACACTATCCATAATGAGCCAAATATTGTATATAATGATGAAATTAATAATAATGAATCCAATAATGATGATGAATATTTACCTAAAAGTTCAAATTATGTTGCAAGTCCACATTCAAAACATAAAGTTTTTTTTATTTTGTTGATGATGAATCTATTCATGATGATTTAACCACTAACAATGAAGATTTTATGGAAACACATAATGATGAAAGTAATAATGAATAAAATGTCATCCCATAACTAAACAATGAAACTAACATTGAAGAAACTAGTAGTGAACATAACAATTTTGAAACACCCTCTCAATGAATTCCACCATTAACAACACCTCCAAGGATTGTGTGTAGAAAAGGAAAGTACTTAATTGAAGTTGATGAAAACATTTTGAAGCCAATACATAACAAAATGTATGACCACCATTCAAGAAGACTAGTTGAAAAAAATTGGGATAATTTCTTTGATAAATTAGATTTTGATAGTCAAAAATGTCAAGTATTTGTTTTGTTGATGAAATTGATTAAGATGAGACCTACAATATACACCTTAGTACTAATAACATCTAACATGGATGATGAAAATAATGAAATTATTTAGAATATACATGACATATATTATATTATAGGCCTGAAATCACATAATAAAGATTGTAATGTTGCCTGATGAATAATTACAACTTGTGCAGTTAGTGATCAAATGGGGGGAAAATGATTGATTTCAAAAACTAGCTGAGCACTAGACATAAATAGAAAAACATTAATGAAAATAATATAAAGATGCCAAATACTTAATGATGTTAATACCACTAAGCTGTGGGCATTTTTTAGTAGACTTCCATGAAAGGACAAGACTATAGCTAACAGTCTCCAAGATTTACTTGCACAATTTTGGAAGGATAATACAAGAGTTTCACCCAATACAAGATATGTAGTTAAAATAAGAGTTAGTTATCATGAATGTGAACCACATCCAAAACATTTCTTGGATATGACCCAAACATAGTTGTACTCTAAATTTTAAAAAAAATATCCACAAATTTATATTAGTCAAAGATATCTTGAGATAGCCAAACCATTTTATGTAAAAATAAATCACACATGCACCACTTGTTGTTGCAGTTACCATGTTGAACTTTCAATGCACTATGATATTTTTTACCATATACGTTATAATTTACATACCGACAAAATTTTGTAGGAATGCGTCATATAAGTTTCACTAAAATCAACTAGGAAATTTATTCCAACCATTTTTTGTGAAAAAATAGATGGATGGTTCTTTTATAACAAAGCATGTTCAGATGGAAATTGCAACATTTGTGGTGAATTGCCCAAATTAAAAAATTATATACATGAGGAGAGTACAAGTTCAATTGGATAGGAATTAGTTGGTTTAAGCAAATATAAATCTATGACTTATTAGGTAAAAGATGGCAAAAAATCTAAAAGGTGTGAGCTTGTTACAAAATAGATACCTGTGTCAAAATTTATGGTCAAATTTAGGGAGGAAATATATGAGTATGCAAGGCACACACAAAAAACTAGATGGTTGTATGAACATTTAAAGTTAAGCAAGGACATATTCTCACTTGGTTTTATTATTTAAATAGTCAAATTTTATGAGATTTACACATTCAAACCACAAATGAAATTTCAGTCACAGTATTACAACTCAATACAAGTTACCATATTTGTGCATATAACATTCATGCATGCACCTAATAGTATAAATCAAGATAAAAAATTATTAAGGGAGTACTATTTATATGTCAATGATGACCGATCAAATTGTACATGGTACATGCAAAGTTATTTTGAGAAGTTTTATGGTGTTGTCACAATTTTGAAAATTTAAAAATTAGAAAAAATTGAATTAATTCTCAACTATTTTTGGTTTGGGTCTAAATTTTTCAATTTTAAAAATTAGAAGATAATTAATTAATTAATTGAATAGAAAATCAAAGTTGCGAGCAAAATGTTTTATTTCTTAAACCATGAAAATGCCCTTTGAAGTTCCCATGTCATGTAAGAAGATTTCAACTTCTCTCACAACTGTGCAAAAGTCTCATTAACTCTTTTCAAGCTGTACAAGGGCTTTATATTTTTATCTGGGATGTGCTAAATTATCTAACAAGTTGTGTAATTTTGTATTTACACCTTTGCATGTAGTGCAATTGTAAAATAGAAAAACAATAAATTTAATTAAAATAATTTTTAATTATTTTAATTAAAATATGTATTTTTTTATTTTTAATCCCTAATATCATGTAATTGCCTAGATACATTCCTAGGTTATGCAAATGAGCCTTGACACTTCCCTAAAACATGCAATTAAAATCTTCCCTTCCACTTTTGTGTAAGCAAACTTTATTTCTTCCCTAACCGTGCAGATGTTGTTATTATTTGTTTGAGTCATGTTAAAATAAAACTTATTCTCTTCCAAATATTTTAAAATTATTCCACACCATTCAAATATGCAAAATCTCTTAATAATATTTGTAACTAAGAAGCAGATGATATTAGTCAAATTCTATTTTATTTTGCCCTGCAAGAGGAAATCTTACAATGTAGTTGAAATTAGAAGAGGCTACAAATTGGAATATAAAAAGAAGTGAATCAAATTAAATTTGTTTTGGTTGTCATACAAAACCATATGGAATGGGAGGAGAGAGGGTTTTTCTTTTTTTTTAAAAGAATTTTGTTCATTTTCTTCTTTCTACTCACCAAGAAAGAGTCATATGATTACACAGCCAAGGAGAGCAAACATGTTGTGTAAAATATGAATAAATTAAAAAAAAATTATTTTCCCTTGCTAATAGAAGCCTGTATGGTGCCATAGCAGTTAAATGAAGGTGAATAATAAACAAGATGAAAAATTAATTTTTTTTGCATACAAAAATGAGTCGTATGGCACAAATGTGATGAGAGATGTAAAAAAAATAAGCTGGTAAAAGTTATTTTTGTTTCTATCTGGATACATAGGGAGGTCATACGATATCAAAAGGAGAGGAGTGTAGTTAAAATTTTGAAAAATAAAAGAGCATATTTTTTTTGGTTTACATTTACTAAGAGAGAATATACAACCATGTCATATGAAGAAAAAAGTAAATAAAAGAGAAAATAAATAATTCAATTTTAATTTGTTTCATGTATTAATTGTACAACACTCTACGGGAAGTGAAATTCATAAATGAACAAGTCAAGAAGGATGTAAAAATTTCAAATTAATTTGATTTCTTCTTTCAAGCAAGAAGTTGTGCATTACAATAAAATTTCTCCTTGCCATGTGGATGAGGAAATATAATTAAACAAGTGGTGAAATTAATCTGATGAGATTAAAGAAGCATTGAAGTAAATTCATGGCCATATTAGTTATTAATTATTCTCGAAGGCATTTTGTTAAATGGTTCTCATGCTTCTTTTTCAATATTTTACAGCCTCATAAAAGGGTGATTTTAGAGTGAAGAAAACTTCAAGGGAAACGTTGTGAATACAATTTTTATGTGTAATTAAATAACTTATTTTGTTTTGTAAAAAAATTGCAAATAAACCGTCATTGTCTGAATACCTCCTGACTATCAATTCTCCTACAAAATTAATTTATTCATCCTTTACTCTAGAAAATTCAACTCCAAACAAAGACAAAATAAATATGAAGTGTTAGTTTTAGGGGGTAATACCTCTTTCACCATTGAAATCCAATGTGGCAAACATTTTAGATACTGATATGGATCATATTAACTTAGATGATTATTGGGGGATAATTAATGTAGTACCCAAAACTAACTTTGGTTAAAGTACTTTTGATAGTGGATTAGCATAAGCTATAACCTTTATAATTTTAGTGAAATCTCCTAAATTGGTTTTGGTCATGGTAGAACACTATAATTCAAAAACAAGAGAAGTGAGAGGTCCATAGGGTGAATTGGTGGCAAGCTTAACTCTAGATCACATAGAAAGTACATTGCATCTTCCAAATAGAGAGTCTTTTATACATTTAATTTTTGATTCCTCTCATTTTTTTTGAGATCATAATAACATCTCATGTGCTAAAAAAGTCAACAATGAATGGTTGATCAAACCAAGGCACTCTTCTACATGACTCCCAAATAATCTTGTAAGATTTGACTTCAAAAATGAGATAAATGATATAATAAATCTATTGCATTGAATAGTAGGGAGCCCAATAGCTAAAAAAATTTAGGCATAGATGTACAAGTTCATTTGGATCATTCATAGGAATAGGGAATATTTCAATCAGGGACAACTAATCAGTGATGTAATCCATAAACAACTAATAGAGGTAAAGGTCATAAAAAATTTATATGACTTTCTATCTTGTCTATGTTGTTGATAGTCAAAGATATTTTGATGGATTACATATGGTGGGTGACTTTAAAAAAAAAGTATATAATTTTTATTTCTAATTTGTATTGAAAGAAAGAACTTGACACTTCAGGAGGGTAAATGATTATTTTCTTCAATTTATCATTCAGTTATTTGAAAATTTACTTTTCAATACAATGATATTAGTGGTGGATACCATAGAAATAGTTAGATGGAAAACATGGTTCATACCATTCTTGACTTTTACCTATTTGAGGATCAGTGGCTATGAAATCACTCCATATATGCTTCCACATTATGTCAATGATAAGTGAGAATTAATGGAGTTAGTGAGACAACTTATTGAAACACACATGTTTTTAATAAGTAGACGTAGAGTCGGGGTCAAATTTATAATTTATATTAGTAGTTACACTTGTCCATCATTAATGAAAGCTAAAACAATGGAGAAATATACATCTCATTGCAATTTCAAAACTTCTAAAAGCAAATTTGCATTTGATATAAGGATTTTAATTGAACATAATCTTGGGATTTCATTTCAACATCTCTCACACTTTAAAGATTACTAGACGGACTATGATGATAACAAAAATGGTAAAAATCAAGGAATATTCATAGTTTACCATGAAATAGATAGTCAAATTTGGCATAACAAAGATCCCATTTTTGAAAAGGAGGGCATTACAATACCACTACCCATAGTTCATTTGGATAAGAAAGAATCTACTTCCCTCAGAAGTAGAACAAGGACAGTGCTTGAAAGTACTCTCAATTGGTTGAGTAAAGGAATCAATTTTGGGAATATTGATTGTCCTACACCTCTCAGGAAAAATGAATTTGGTAGTTTCTATAAAACAAAGAAAGTCCAAGTAGAGAACTCTTGGTGATAGAAGAACACAAGAACTAGAAACTATCCAAAAGAATATTCCACCATGAAGGGTTTTAAACATCAAGATAAAAAGGTTAGGTGGAAATCTATCATATTCTCCTAATCCATCAATTTCCCAATAAGTTCTTGTTGATAACCTCCCAAAGTCCCAAGATCTTGTAGAAAATCCAACTCAGTAATTCCTTACTTCTAATGACATATTGCTCCATATATCATCTATTTCCCCACTAAAAGAAGTCACTTCTATTTTGTCTTATCCTTAAAATATTGAAATGTCTATTATTTCCTCTCCAAGAACTCCAATTGATGTAGTTAGAAAATCAAAATAAGGAGAAGCATCTTTTCAAGGTATCATAATTGAAAGAACACCTTCTTCCACCCTAGCAATGTTAGGCCCACAAATCTCAAATTTTGTCTCACTTCCTTATTTAAGCACAATAATGTCAAATTGGTTATCCATAGTGATGAATAAAAGAAGAAAATTTGTTAAACTTGAGGAGATTGATTTTGGTACTCTGACAATTCCAATTCCTTTTTCAAAAAGATCAAGAAAAGTAAAAATTCCTACAGTTGAGAAAGATAAATTATAGATTAAAGTTGAATACTATCAAGTATCAAGAGTTTATTTGGGGAAACCCATCAGAGAAGAGATAAAGGAAGATATGCAGCTAGAAATTGGCATTATTTTTGAGAAAACTGATACAGATAAAGTATCAAAAGATGAATTTAAAGAAAAAGTGGAGCAGTTCAATTCAGTAATGTAGAGGTTGATTAAACCAGTTCATCGAACAATTATTTCATCAAGTATTTATGATGAACATTGAAGAAAATAAAATAAATAGGCCAAATGGGTAATGCAGTAAAAGATTGGATCGAGAAGATCACTGATCAAAAAAATTTCATCAATTCTTATTGCAACACCAATGGTTTCTGAAGTCCAATCAAAATATGAACATATAACAAAAAATTAAAATGGGTATATGGAGGAAATATAGAGGTAGGAATAGTTTATCCCTAAATTGGTTGAATTATTATAGTTTCCCTCTCGTAATCTTATTGACAAAGGAGTCATAAAAAGAAGTTATTTATCAAATTGAGTTCCTTTGGGACAAAAAATTCAGAATCCAATCACTTCAATAATGAATCAAAAACTTCAACATTGCAAGGTCACTTAGGAGTGACATAATGATAGAAATTGATGTAGAATTCAAAAGGTTGAAATGTCATTTCATCTGTGATAGGGATCAAAAGGGAAATCTTGTTTTAGTACAAGCCATGGTTGAAGAATTAGAAAAACATATTTAAGGAAGTTGTAAATCATGTATCTTCATTTGATCATGAAATACTTCATCAATTAGCCAAATATCAAGTCAATGCATATAATCTTGACTTGACTATAAACAAACTTTAGGACAAGTTTCAGGAAATAAAAGAGTTGAATTGAATAGTGGATATTGCATACAAATATACAGATGGTCTTGACAAAGATTTTATAAGATTATTTTTTATTGAATATTTATCTACAAATAAATAAAAATATTAAATTCATTCTTAGCATTCCAAAGCTTTATTTTCACACTTATTTTTGCAATTGGCTTGTATTGTCACATTGTATTTCTCCTTACAAATGCATAATGTTACTTTTACAAATTGTGTCTCTTTTAATTTTTCTAACTTGATTCTTTAAGTTGTGAAAATTAATGATATAGTTTTATTAGTGTTTTCTTGTAAAAACACCAAAACACTTTTTTCAAGTAGTGTCAAGTGCTCAACAAACTTTTACACCCTTTCAAGCTATAATTTATTGTTGATGTTTTTACAACTTTGTAGAAAGGCAAAAAGGTGGTTATTCACTATAACCACCTAATTTATCCTATAAGTACAATTTAAACCCTCATAATAAGGGTTTGAAATAGTGAAAAATTTGAGCAAATCTTTTTTGTAAAGAGAGATTGGATTTTCTATTCCATGAAGATCAATATAAAAAGGTTCTAAATTTTGTGTTAGTGATTCCTTTTGAATTACGTATATCTATGTAATTCAATGTATTTGATCCTCACTTTTAAATTGTTATTGCTATCATCTTTTAATTTTTAAGGCCAAAAAATTATGTTACAAATTTATGTTTGGAATTGTAATCGATATTTCAAATATAAGTGAAATATCGATGGGAATAGAAGCAAAAATTTTATTGTTTTTATTAGAAAAAATATAAAGTTTTTTATTTGTGTTATCAATACTAGGTATCTTTCTGACGTATGTTTCATATTCTTAAGGATATGAATATGCCTTTTCAACTCATTGAATGAAAGAAATTTTTCCTTTTGATGTCAATTTTTCTCTGACACTTTTGTCAAGTCTCAATGTTTAAGTTGATTAATTTGTTATCTAAAATATTCCCTCTCTTTTTGTCTCTCTAAATATTTCTTACTAAAAATTCATTTTCATACTTTCTAGTTAAAATTACTACCCCATGATTTAAACCTTTTTTTTTTGTAACTATTTCCTTTTTTAGTATCTTTTTTTGGGTTTCAATAAAATTAGATCTACCTTCCAATAAGAGAGGGACTTAGTTCCCCATATTGTTGATGTGAATGCAATAATTTGTCCTCTAACAAATTTTCACACTAACATATGGACAATTAACTGAGAGGAACATTAATTTCAATCAGCATTACATTTGGTTAAACAATTGCACATCATAATTCAAGAATGCATAAGTGTTTTACTAGTTGAGCAAGATACACATTACCACTGGTGTATAACATATTTGGAGATTGACTAAGGCTGGCCATGGAAAAATGAGAATGATGGTGTTGGAGCATGTGTAAAAAAATCCATTACAAGAGAGGATTTAAAGTTCAAATATGGTGTTGTTTTGACTGATTCAACAACCATTGTTGAATGGTGTAATGAGAAAGTGGGTTATGGTACTCAAGAAAATTATACTATTCATAAATATTTTTAGTTGTTATAGGAAAAATATTTGGTAAAGTATGAGGATTGTATGACTATAACGAGATCAAGTGAGCTCCAATAATTTCATAGATTAAGTGCAGGTTCTTAGACTATTCATAGGAAATACTTGGCATATTTTTTTTGCATGCATCGACTCTATTTGGAATAAGTGTGAGTCAAAAGAGTGGATGGATGAATGGAGTAACAGACCTCTAATTCTAATTGACACATATCAAGTTCCACCAACATTACAACTTACAGATATGACATCATCACATGACTTTAACCATGTATTTGATATAGTGGAACCAGATAGAATATTAATCATTATATACTATTTATTCTCATTATCTATCTTGAAAACATCATTAAAAGGGAATATATTAAGTTATTTATTCTCATTATCTATTTTGATATAGGGCATGTTTTTGTATTTATTGCTAATGAAGACAATGAAGAGGGAACATATTACTACTTATGTTGGTGTGTAGAGTAAAATAAAAAATTGACTTCCCCAGTCATAGATAAAGAAAACATTGACTATACAATTATTCTTGTGGTTGTCACTCAAAATTGGCTTCGATAATATCCTAGAAAACATTTAGATGTATGGTTATTTGAAAACTTTGAAACACATAGGAAGATACTACACTATTAAAATTGGTTTATTGCAACAAATATTCAATTGGTAAAATATTATGGGAGGCCATTAAACAAGAATATATGGAAAGTTAGTGAGTAAGACCATGCATTTATTCTTTCTACTATCAAGATTAGAGCAGATCCTAGTGATTTGTTGGATTGAAATTCTAAGGTATGTTGACTTATCAAATGTAGATGTATTTAATTTTACCATTTTTTAATTTATTGTATAGGTAGTACATTAAGAAATAATTTATAGTTTAGTGGTGCCAAATAAGCTTCCACCTTCATGTGGTTGACATTGTTAGTAAAGAATTTCATATTCTTGAAGCTAAAAGAAGCTTAATATAATTACTCATTTATTATAGAAATGGTGTTCTTGAGGCCAAAATGAGTGGTGGGTCTATTGATCAAGTGTGATTAGATGTAAATAATCTATTTCTAGATGTTATTCGCTACCCTGGATGTGTTGGTAGCACCAGTTTCTAACCATGAAGCACCAGAGGTAGAGTTCTCCAACTACTGCTTCAACTTTGATAACATTTATTGTCATTATTTCCATGCTCCTAAATAGTAGTGAAAACATGCATCCAGATGGATTTGGACATTGAGGTCATGGGAACACATGTCATTCACCTATTCAAATATTTTTAAAGTGATAGACTTGTACCTAGAGGTCTTGAAGGTAGAAATGTCAGTTAGAGGATAAGAACTTGACTCTTCACTACAAGAAAGTTACATTCCAGGACCCATAACTATAACTTGTGCCATGTATTGTTATTGAAGGTTATATAAACATGTTCTAGGATAAAATTAGAGGGATTCGACACACATGTGAGGGTTCTTTTAGTTTATTTCAACAACTTATGGTTTCCATTTTATGCACACTTAAAGTTAGGCTTGAATTTTTTTTTGGTATTGGGAAGGGTGTTTTTGAGGCTGGAATGGGTAGTGGGTCTCTCAACCGAGCATGATAATAAGCCAAAAAGCTAGTATTAAATGTTATTTGTCACATATATGTATAGGTAATGTTAGTTTCAAGCCATGAATCATCATAGATAGAGTTATTCAACTACAAGATCAACTTTGACAACATTTGTTGTCAGTGTTTCCACCTCATAAACATTAGTGAAAACATGATTCAAGGTGGTTTTAGAGGTTGAGTCATCGTATAATGTTTCATTTTCATGTTTAGATGTGTTTTAAGTGAGTAACTTGCACATGGAGGTTCCATAGGTATAAATACTAGTTGGAAGACAAGAACTTGTCTCTTTACTATAAAAAAGTTATATTTTAGGATCGATCACTATATCTTATGTGATGGATTGGTCCTAAAGGTTCCATAAATGTTATTTGAGATGAAATTATATGGATTTGACAAAAAAAATGTGGTTATTTTTTTTTTTTTTGACTTAAGATTTATGTTTTACACATGCCTGAAGTTAAGTTAAAAATACATTTTTCTTATATTGGGAAGTATGTTCTTGAGGCTAGAATGGGTGGTGTGTCTCTTGACTAGGCATGATTGTAATGAACCTTACTAATAGGATCACTAAAACGCTGATATTTCACTATGCGATTTCGTCAAACACTTTGAGGAATATCAGAAATTATATTGTATCAGGAATTTTGTCAAATATTTGCATGGAATATTATACTGTAATTTTGTCAAACAGTTTGTAAACAGTCCCAAATAGCTTAGCAATAATATTATTAAAATTTTGGAAAAATTACAAACCTCCTGATAAAATATTTATGGCTATTTCAGCCTTACAAATTTTGTAGAATATATATAAAAACCTGATACATATATATATGACCAAAAGAAAACCTGTTTGTTGCCTCAGACATTGTCCAGCCACTGCAGGTATAGTCTGTACGGTGCCGTAAAGATGCAAACCATACAGTACAGACCTATACGAATGGACTATTTCTGCCCCTAGAAACCTACGCCTAAGTCTGTTGTGGTGTTGCGCTCAGCTGGGCGACCTCCACAAATTTACCAACAATTAAATCGCCTTCTCCTTGAGGCACTGCGTGCCATATAGATTTGTTGACTGCTGTTAGCTAAGGGTACAAATTTGTAGGCCGTACCTATACAAAAAAATGGGGCACCTCTCAATAATTTGCTAATATATTTTCCCTCCTATAGATTTCAACTAGCAAAACTTTAACCTGAATATTTAGCATGAAATAGCTGGATGCTATCTCCAATGTGCAACCCTTCGAAAGAATCTCTCACTCCCTCAGTTATGCAAATCAATTGAGAGGTATCATTCTCAAGGATTAAATCTAAGAATATGCAGACTTCTGAAGTCTCCAAATGCTCGAGAAGATGCAATGATCAATAGAATGAATTTGATGCCAATTACATAACCCATAGGGTCTATTTATGCACTTTTTCGGAACTTCCAAGAGTTTTCATAATACATCACAAAACTTATTATAATTTTTAAATAAAAAGTAATTTTATTAAAATAAAATTAAAGAGCATTAAAAATATAGAAATTTGGCCTCCATAATAAAAATATACTATCTCTCGCATCATCGTGAGCCATCGAATTGCAAAAATGACCCTCTCACCACCTTTTATCTGCCTACGAGAGTCAGGAATAGGCAAATCCTCGTGAAATGTTGAGTCACCCTGGAGAGGGGACATGACAATCCGCCCCTCCTAAAATTGCTTGACCTCAAGCAATCTCAATGCTGGATGTTGCAGAATGACCTCACCCTCCCAAGTAGCACCCTCAACACGTAGATCCTTCCACTTAATCAGGTACTCTTTGATCACTCACCTATGAAGCTGCTTCTCTCTGCTATCCAAGATGGATTCTGGAATTAACTTTCCCTTATTATCCAAGGGAGGTAACACTGCAAAAGGCACCACATTCTAACCCAATGCCTTCTTGAGGCTTGATACATGGAATACATTACACACTCTATCTGGCGGTCTGCCTGGTGGAATCTTGATGTATGCCTTCTTATCAAGATGATATTTAGCCTTGTGTTGTTCCTTATGTGAAGGCATCAAAGTACAAATAGCTGCCCATTCTATATCATTATGTTTGGCTAGCCTTTCCATCCTCTTAAGTGTAATAGTCCTATCATCACTATTATGAATAGCCTTCAGCACATGTGTTCTGCCACCTACCTCAAACCACATCTCCATATCCTTAAGTCTCAGGGTAATCTCCTCCAATGAATGTAGCCACTACATCCCAAGCACTATGTCCATGTCACCCATGTTGACCACATAATAACCTGCCTTAAACTCATAGTTGTTCAGGCGTAGAGGTAGATCACGTACCATCCTGTCACATCAAAGAGTATATCCATTAGCCACCTTGACTTTCAGTCCCTCAAACTCCTCAGTGGTGAGTCCATGCCTCTTAGTGAAGCGTGCATCAATAAAGTTGTGCATGGCACCAGTATCCATGAGTGTACTAACCTTTTGTCCAGCCAAGATACCTCTAATTCTGAAAGCACCCTCTCTCTGAATACTAGATAGACGTGCCTCCTGTAAATGTAAATCTAGTTCCCCCTTTTGTTCTACCTCCTGTTCCTGCTTTGCATCATCAGGATCATGGTACTCTGAGCTGTCTGAGTCTGAACCTTCGTAATAAACCCACATCATCCTGTTGGCCTTTCCCTTAGGCCTCATAGGGAAATCATGTCCAAACTCATAGGGATCCTTACAATAGAAGCATAACTTCTTCTTACGTAGGTCATTAAGTGTTTCCTTATTCAAAGGTGCAGCTAACTTGTCTTTCATATCTTCATCCTTCTCTTTACCTTTATTGAAATCCTCTTTTTTATCTTTGTTCGATGAAGAGCCTTTTGAACTAAACCTATTTGCTGACGCTGCAAGTTCCATACTGCGGCTTTTCTTCATGGCTTCTTGGAATGTGAGAGGATTAAAGGCCTTGACCCATCCTTTGAGTGGTTCAGTCAACCCTTCTATAAATAGCATGATTATCCTTCACTCTGAGATATCAGGTACCATTGCCACTAATTTTTGGAAGTCATTAATATAATTATCAAGTGAACCATGCTATTTTAATTGTGCTAGTTCACAGAAATTTACCTCAGGATCTTTGACATCGAACCTTTCGATCAATCTGTTGGTAAACTCCTCATAGGTAGTGATGTGGTTGTGTCCTAAAGTAACCAACCCATGGTACCACCACTCGTGAGCAACGCCTTCAAGGTGTAATGTGGCAAACTTTATGGCATCCTCCTCAGCTATTAGTCTTAGAGAAAGATAATTATCTAGTTTTTGAATCCAAGACCTTGATGTACACCTATTAATTCCATCATAGTTAGGCATGGAAATCTTACCAAGTGCTTGTCGATAATCATTCCTTGGTGCATGGGGATCATTTCTTCCTCCTCTCTTAATTTTTTGGTTCATGAACTGGTCAAATATCCATATTTGTCACATATCAGGGGGAGAGTGGTATACTCTAAGTAGGCCTATCTAGCCTCCTCGCCAAACGGAGTAGCTGGAGCAACATGTAACTATTCTTCCCTGGGTGTGACGGTGGGAAAAAGAGGTCTAGAGGCTGATCCTCTAGTGTTTCCAATATGTTGTATGGACCTTTCCTCATTGACTCCACTATGCTCCCTTGTGTGATAATGACCTTGATCGGGAATGGCTTGCTAGTCTATTTTGGCCAATAAACGTGACATCATATCAAGCATGTTGTCAAATTTTCTTTCAGCACTTGTCTCTCTGTCTTCTTCTACCATATTCTGAATTGATTTTTTGATGTACCTCAATGCTTTTGGCAATGTATCTTCTATTATTTAAGGATTTTGATGAGGTTGCCTCCTCTACTCTGGGCTATAATACCTGATTTCTCTATCGCTCATCGGCTATTTAGCGTATCATAGGATGGCAGGATGATGGCTTTGATACCACTGTAATGAACCTTACTAATAGGATCACTAAAATGCTGATATTTCACTATGTGATTTTGTCAAACACTTTGAGGAATATTAGAAATTATATTGTATCAGGAATTTTGTCAAATATTTGCATGGAATATTATACTGTAATTTTGTCAAACAGTTTGTAAAAAATCCCAAATAGCTCAGCAATAATATTATTAAAATTCTAAAAAAATTACAAACCTCCTGATAAAATATTTATGGCTATTTCAGCCTTACAAATTTTGTAGAATATATATAAAAACTTGATACATATATATATATATGACCAAAAGAAAACCTGTTTGCTGCCTCAGACACTATCCAGCCACTGTAGGTACAGTCCGTACGGCACCGTATGGATGCGATCCATACAGTATGGACCTATACAGATGGATTGTTTTTGCCCCTAGAAACCTGTGCCTAAGTCTGCTGTGGTGTTGCGCTCAGCTGGGCGACCTCCACGAATTTACCAACAATTAAATTGCCTCCTCCTTGAGGCACTGCGTGCCATATAGATTTGCTGACTGTTGTTAGCTGAGGGTACAGATTTGCAGGTTGTACCTGTATGAAAAAATGGGGTGCCTCTCAATAATCTGCTAATATATTTGCCCACCTATAGATTTCAACTATCAAAACTTTAACCTAAATATTTAGCATGAAATAGCTGGATGCTATCTCTAATGTGCAACCCTTCGAAAGAATCTCTCACTCCCTCAATTATGCAAATCGCTTGAGAGGTATCATTCTCAAGGATTAAATCTGAGAATATGTAGACTTCTGAAGTCTCCAAATGCTTGAGAAGATGTAATGATCAATAGAATGAACTGGATGCCAATTACATAACCCATAGGGTCTATTTATGCACTTTTTTGAAACTTCCAAGAGTTTCCGTAATACATCACAAAACTTATTATAATTTTTAAATAAAAAGTAATTTTATTAAAATAAAATTAAAGTGCATTAAAAATATAGCAATTTGGCCTCCATAATAAAAATATACTATCTCCTGCATCATCGTGAGCCATCGAATTGCAAAAATGACCCTCTCACCACCTTTTATCTACCTACGAGAGTCAGGAATAGGCAAATCCTCGTGAAATGTCGAGTCACCCTAGAGAGGGGACATGACAATGATCAGAGGCCAATAACCTAGTATTAGATGTGTATTTAGTGCCATTTTTTATCCATAAAGCATCGTAGGTTGAGATCTCCAATTGTAGCTTCAACTTTGACAACATTTGTTGTCAATGTTTCCACTCTCCTAAACATAGTGAAAACATGCTTCCAATTGGGTTTGGAGGTTGATTTAATGGGATAACATGTAATTTTACTATCCATATATAATTAAAGTGAGGAAATTACACCTGCAGGTCTTATAGGTAGAAATTTTAGTTTAAAGATAAGAACTTATCTCTTCACTACAAAAAGTTGCATTTCAGGACCAGTCACTACAACTTGTGCCATAGATGGTTACAAAGGTTACATTGGTGCATATTAAGGTTAAATTATAGGTATTTGACATGTATTAAAGGTTTTATTTTTATTTTTTACAATGACTTATAATTTTTATTTTATGCATGTCTGAAGTTAGGCTTAAAAACTGCATTTTTATTGTATTAAGAAGGGTGTTCTTGAGGCCAAAATGGGTGGTGGATCTCTTGAATAAGTGTGATAAAAGGCCAATAACCTTGTATTTTATGTTATCCACCACCTTGGATGTTTAGGCAGTACCATTTTTGAGCCACGAAGCACTAGAGGTGGAGTTCTCCCACTACAGCTTCAACTTTGACAACATTTATTGTCAATGTTTTCACACTCCTGAATAGTAGTGAAAACACACTTTTGGGTGGGTTTAGAGGTCAAGGTCATGGTATTACATGTCCTTTACATTTATATATGTGATATAAGTGAGGTAATTTCACCTAGAGGTCCCAAAGATAGAAATGTCAGTTGGATGATAAGAACTTTTCTCTGCACTATAAAAACATTACATTTCAGGACTCATCACTACAACTTGTGCCAAGGATTGGTCCTGAAGATTACATAAAATTTATTTAGGGTGAAATTATATGTATTTAATTTGAATGTGATAATTATTTTGTTTTGTGCCAATGACTTATGATTTCTATTTTGTGCACACCTAAATTTAGGCTTAAAACTGTATTTTTCTTATATTGGGAAGGATGTTCTTAAGGCTAGAATGGGTGGTGGGTCTCTCAATCAGGTGTGATTGGAATAAAAGAACCTAATATTGAATATTATATAACACTTTGTACATGTAGGTAGTGTCAATTTTGATCCATGAATCACTGGAGGTAGAGTTCTCTAACTACATCTTCAACATTGACAACATTTGTTGTCAGTGTTTCCATGTTCCTAAATAGTAGTGAAAACATGATTTTGAGTGGTTATAGAGGTTGAGGTCATGGGATCACATGTAATTTTATTTTCCATACATGCTTCAAGTAATGGACTTACACTTGGAGTTCCCATAGGTATAAATTCAATTTGAAGGATAAGAACTTGTCTCTTCACTACAAAAAAATTATGTTTTAGGACCTGTCACTACAACTTGTGCCCTAAGTTGGTCCTAAATGTTTCATTGATGTGATTTAGGATGAAATTAAATAGATTTGACACATATATTAAGGTTCTTTATATTCATACCAATGAATTATGGTTTTTATTTTATGCACACTTGAAGTTAGGCATAAAAATCACATTTTTATTATATTATTGTTGACGCAGTGGATTGCACCTAGGGCAGGAGGCCAAGCTCCTACCTTCCACATGTCAAAATGGAAACTCCCCTCTCACCTATGGGACTGGTGAAGCTAGAGGGGAGAGTCTCTAGGTAAGGGCTAGCTCCCTCTGATGTATCTTTTAGGCCCTGGTTTCTCATACTGCTAACAAATAAAATAAAAAAAGGGGGGTATGAAAAGGGAGAGAGAGATGCTGGAAATAAAACCTAAGCCTAAAAAACAAAAAGGTAATACACCAAAAAAGTTGACCCACCCAGCCTGAATATACACTTTCACCAAAGAGAAGCACCCATACACTTCATCTGAAGTGGGAAGCTCTTCTGCAACAGTCAGCTAGGGGTCCGTGGAAATACAGGGAAGAAGAAACTACCAGAGGCATCCTCAGACACACTTATGGCAGCCTATTCATAGGCACCTACATTCCCCTAGGAACACTTTTGGTAGACTTGCAGAAAGGAGACTTCACAATGCACTGGACATGCTGTAATCGATCTATGAGAAGCATGAAAGACAATGACTTAACACAAAAGAACACAGACATATACTTTAAAGTGCAAGTCTAAATAGAGGTAAAAATGCTAAGTCCTGATTCAAGGTAAAGACTGGTAGAGCTCTACCTTACAAGCCCGAGAGATTTTTGGGCAAATTTTTGCCTTAAGGCTAAGAGAGTCCATCCTTCTCAAATGAGAAGTTTTACAATATATAGAGAAAGGGGAAGAGAACTTGGCACTTATTTTGAAAAGACTTTAGAGCTCTTGACAAGCTAGTCCATGTGCACTCTAGGCATTGGGAAGAGGAAAGCCACTCAAAGGTAATGTTGTGTCAACCCCTTGCTTCAAGGTGAAATTATGGGCCACCATTTGTCTATAAAAGACTGCTCCTTTAAGGCATTTCGTGGCTTGCCTACTCATTAATGTAGAATGGGGAAAGATGAGTTGCACCGCTTACTGTTTGCATCATTTGGTAACCATTTGGCAATAAATCACCTCCTCTTTGCCACTTGGACTACTTTGTATCTTTTTGCACCTTGTCTTCTTCCTGCTTTGTCTCTTTCTACTCCTTTAGCCCTTGGGGGTGATCTTCTAGCAGGTCGCTACGTTCCTTGGGCTCTTTTCATGGTTGGCACTCAGGCAATTTAAAAGTAAATGGCTATTTCACTATCTTAAAATTGACATCTGTGCACCTATCATTGCTTAAAAAATAATGGCTAATATGTCTTCTTGAAGTTGATGGCTTCTGAGACATCACCGTCCTTGGCAAATTCCTTCGGGCCTTTTCTGCTGGTTTCTGCAGGCTTTTTTCTGCGGCAATTTTCCCATGGACAAAAAGTCCATGAGAATTGTCTCAGTCTTTTTGTCCTTTTGCCTTAATGTCCTTTTCTTTTAGGTTTCTTGCTCACGGCCTTTTTTGAATTCCTTTGGACTTTTTTTTAAGAAATTCCTTTGGACAAAAGTCTAAAGGGTTTCTTCTTTGCCTCTATCGACTGCCTTGGAATTTTTTTTGAAAGAAATCATCCTTGGTGGCCTTATTGAAAATGACCCTTCCAAAGGGTGCCTTTGTTGGCTGAGTGCCCTCCACAAGGGCACTTGTCCTTTAGCTTTTTAGGATGCTCCTTTGAACCCCCTGATTGAACTAAGTCGTTGAACCGACCAATTGAACCAAAAATGGTTCAACGGTTTAACATTGCACGCCACTCCTTTGTTAAACCAAGCCTTTGAACCTACCTCTTGAAACAAGTGTTTGAACCATTCCTTGAACTAAGGCATTGAACCAATCCATTGAACTAATCATTGAACCTTTTCATTGAACCAATTCAATGGTTCAAGCGTTTGTTGGACCATTTGATGAACCAAGCTTGTTGAACTGTTTGGATTGAGCCGATGAACCAAACCATTTGATTGAACCAAAACATTGAACCAAGGTGTTAAACTAATGCGTTGAACCAAGCTGATGAACTATTTAATTAAACCAAAGTGATGAACTTGCCGATTGAACCAAGGCTTTGAATCGAAGTGATGCACTGACACATTGAACCAAGGCGTTGAACCAAAGCATTGAACTCTGCCATTGAACTGAAATTGTTGAACTTAGATGTTAAACCAAGGCATTAAATCAGTTCAATGGTTCAAAAATGCTAACTTTCCTTGTGAATTTCTAGACAAGAGTCTGAAGAACCTTTACTACTGAGTTCGTAGAAATCCAAGCTCTGCAAAGTCTATAGAAATAGACCTACAGACTCCATAGAAAATTTGTAGAGTCCGTAGAAATTGCAAGACTCATGCAAAATCAAAAGTACTGGCTCAAAATAGCATAAAAAAGAAGGGGGACCAATTTTTTAGCCTGTTGGGCAAAAAATGGTCAACAAATTGGTGACTCCCAGGGGAAGCATGCCTGCTATGCTTAGAGACCAGTTGCCTTGTAGTCCATTGGGCACGAAGTTAGAATACAGATTTGAAGAAAGGTTAGTGACAGGCCCAAAGATCCAAGAATCAAACATGAAGCTTTTTACCCCAGACACAAGGGAAAGCACACACAAGACTAAAAACACTACTTGTGTAAATTGCACTTAGGGAAATTAGAAAAATAAACTGAAAACAACTACTATATACAACTAACCAGGTGTATTTGCTTCCCTCATAGATCAAAGGGAAAACTTCTTAAGTCTCCTTCCTGGAAAGGAAACTTATGGTGCTAGACAAGTGGCTGAATGAAATGGAGAGTTGGTGACCTACTTCTCTTACCTACCACCTGGGTTGGTTTGTATCTAAGTGGATCAGATTTAAACATGCTTCCAATATATACGTACTATGTTTGTTCTTGGAAGCTTACCTCTTGTTGGTTCTTCATGCTAGTGTATCTCATCAAGAAATCAATCACTGCTGGCTCATCACCATAAGCCCCTTGATATGCATCATTGACTAGCCTGTTCTCTTCTGCCTCATGCTCGGGTTCCATGGTATGACCATCCTCCTTGATGGTTTCAAAGAAAGTATCTTCAGATTCACCAACCTATTGAAGGGATAAATTTGAAAGCCTACAGCCCCTTTGCATACTTATTTGAGTCTCAATGTTGCCTTCTCCACTCTTAGCCAGCTCATAGCCCCCTTGAAGATTAGTGTAACCTGCCCCAATGACTTCAAACAAATCATTCAAAGCATGATAAATAAAGTGTCCATGCCCCTCTGCAATGTCTTGCAAAATGAGAAAAAGGGTAGAAATCACTTCTTCATCATCAGAGATAGAGTCAAAATCTTGTGACTGGTCTTCTTATTCATCAAAGGTGGTACCTATGGTGATCTCCTCCTCATCCACACTTATGAAGTATCCTTGATCAGTCATGAACTAAGCATACTCATCTTCACTTACTTCCTTCAAGACAGGTTCCTCCTTGAGAAGGGGTGAAGTGGAAGACTGACAGACAAACTCATGTGGAAGAGGAGGTAGTCCTTGAACTAGAATTAAATGATTCTCCTCTTTCCATTTGGTCAGCACTTTATTTATATCAGGCATGGCCTAATAGCTCTCTTGGAGATGTGTAGGTGGGGTGTGTTTAGGCATGGAATGTGTCATTGGGTCTAAACTATCCATCACACACTGGCTGAGGAATCTCTCTCTAGATTCTAACTCTATAATTTGCCTGTCTATATCCTCTTGAAAGAGCCTTTCCTAGAGGTCACAATCATCATCGGGCATAAGAGCAGCCTCATCTTCTTCAAGGTTTTGAGCAAAACCTTTCTCCTCCTCTTCCTTTCTACCCCAAGATTCCATTATTTGCTTCCAACTTGTGATCTTGGGATTGGAAAGTTGCTCCTATGAACATGCATCAACTTTATCCTCTTCAAGGTCCTGAGCTAGTTCATGATGTTTCTTCTTCCAGCTTGGAATTTGGAGATCATGTTGAAAGACTTAAGGAGGTTGGAGAAGGTTTGGGAGGGTCTGCTCATGTATAAGAAGAGATGCCTAAAAAGAGGCATGCTGAAAAGCTAGGTGTACAAGATTAAAGGCAGGATCGATTGATGCATTGGATGAGTCAGAATGAGCAAGTGACATCTGATAGAAAGGATTTGGCACACAAGAGGGAGTTTTCTCTAGAATAGGAGGGGGCAAACCTTGGGCTAAAACTTCTTGATTTTCATCCCTCCACTTTACCAACACTTCACCAATATTGAAATTAGCTTGTGGATTGGTGGAAGGGGTGTCTTTTGGCATCGGCTCCTCTACAAGGTCTGAAAACTCCATCTCTCTTTCTCTAAGCAGTCTCATCTTAGCCTCTAATTCCTCAATCTACTTAGCCAGATTATCCTCATTTTGTACCTCTTGGAGCCCATAGGAATCATTATAGAGATGGGAGTGCATGAAGGTTTCCATGAAATACAAGAAGCTTCCTAAGGAAGGGTGGGAGGGACTTGAAAAGGACTAACCTCATTTTGTACCTCACACTCTTAGACAATGTCTTTCTCCTCCTTGTCATTCCATGACTCAACCACTTTATTCTAACTCAAGATATTCAGACTGGGCATAAGGCTGATATAGCTCATGATAGGGCTAGGATCGGTCATATTAAATCTGATAAGGATCACCATAAGGCTAGTAAGGATCATAACCAGGCTAGCCAAGGAAAATAGGTTCCATGGCTCTGAACAATGGAATTATACATACCAAACTACTATTTCTTGGTGGCACCAAAACTTCTTAACCAGTTGATTTAACTCAGAGTCACCATTGGTGTTGATGCAAAAGCCTCCAAAGGCTGGTTAGTTGAAGAACACACCAATAATTCTTTAACTCTTTAGACAAAACTTGTCCTAGTTGATCCCACCGGGCATGAAAAAAATTGTTGACACATTGGATTGCACCCAGGGCAGGAGGCCGAGCTCCTGCCTTTCACATGTCAAAATGGAAACTCCCCTCTCACCTGTGGGACTGGCAAAGCTGGAGGGGAGAGTCTCTAAGTAAGGGCTAGCTCCCTCTAATGTATCTTTTAGGCCTTGGTTTCTCCTACTGCTAACAAATAAAATAAAAAAAAGGGGGATGAAAAGGGAGAGAGAGATGCTAAAAATAAAACCTAAGCCTAAAAAAGGAAAAGGTGATACACCAAAAAAGTTGACCCACCCAGCCTAAATATACACTTTTCACCAAAAAGAAGCACCCATACACTTCATCTGAAGTGGGAAGCTCTTTTGTAATAGTCAACTAAGGGTCCGTGGAAATATAGGGAGGAAGAAACTAACATAGGCATCCTCAGACACACTTATGGTAGCCTATTCATAGGCACCTACATTCCCCTAAGAACACTTCTAGCAGACCTGTAGAAAGGAGACTTCACAATGCACTGGACATGTTGTAATCGATCTATGAGAAGCATGAAAGACAATGACTTAACACAAAAGAAGAACACAGACATATACTTTAAAGTGCAAGTCTAGATAGAGGTAAAAATGCTAAGTCCTGATTTAAGGTAAAGACTGGCAGAGCTCTGCCTTACAAGCCTGAGAGATTTTTGGGCAGAGTTTTGCCTTAAGGCTAAGAGAGTCCATCCTTCTCAAATGAGAAGTTTTACAATATATAGAGAAAGGGGAAGAGAACTTGGCACTTCTTTTGAAAAGACTTTGGTGCTCTTGACAAGCTGGTCCATGTGTGCTCTGGGCATTGGGAAGAGGAAAGCCACTCAAAGGTAATGTTGTGTCAGACCCTTGCTTTAAGGTGAAATTATGGGCCACCCTTTGTCTGCAAAAGACTACTCCTTTAAGGCATTTTGCAGCTTGCCTGCTCATTAATATAGAATGGGGAAAGATGAGTTGTGCCACTTACTATTTGTGCCATTTGATAACCATCTAGAAATAACTTGCCTCCTCTTTGCCACTTGGACTACTTTGTCTCTTTATACACCTTGTCTACTTCCTACTTTGTCTCTTTCTGCTCCTTTAGCCCTTAGGGTCGATCTTCTAGCAGGTCACTGCATTCCTTGGGCTCTTTTCATGGTTGGCACTCAGGCAATTTAAAAGCAAATGGCTATTTCACTATCTTAAAATTGACATATATGCATCTGTCATCACTTAAAAAACAACAGCTAATCTATCTTCTTCAAATTGATAGCTTTTGGGATGTCACTGTCCTTGGCAAATTCCTTCGGGCCTTTTTTGTGGGTTTCTACAGGACTTTTTTTGTGGGCAATTTTCCCATAGACAAAAAGACCACGAGAATTATCTCAGTCTTTTTGTCCTTTTGCCTTAACGTCCTTTTCTTTTGAGTTTCTTGCTCACGGCCTTTTCTGAATTCCTTCAGACTTTTGTCTGAAGGAATTCCTTCAGACAAAAGTCTGAAGGGTTTCTTCTCTGCCTCTGCCGACTGCCTTGGAATTTTTTTTGAAAGAAATCATCCTTGGCAGCCTTCTTAAAAATGACCCTTCCGAAGGGTGCCTTTGTTGGCTAAGTGCCCTCCACAAGGGCACTTGTCCTTTAGCTTTTTGGGATGCTCATTTGAATGGCCCAATTGAACTAAGCCATTGAACCGATCGATTGAACCAAAAATGGTTCATCGATTCAACAGTTCAATGGTTCAACTCTACGTACCACTCCTTTGTTGAACCAAGCCTTTGAACCTACCACTTGAAACAAGTGTCTGAACCATTCCTTGAGCCAAGGTGTTGAACCAATCCATTGAACCGATTGTTGAACCTTTTCATTTAACTGATTCAACGGTTCAAGCGTTTGTTGGACCATTTGATGAACCAACCCTATTGAACCATTTGGATTGAGCCGATGAACTGAACCATTTGATTAAACCGAAACATTGAACTAAGGTGTTGAACCAACGTGTTGAACCAAGCTGATGAACCATTTGATTGAACCAAAGTGATGAACTTTTCAATTGAACCAAGGCTTTGAACCGAAGTGATGAACTAATACGTTGAACCAAGGTGTTGAAACAAAGAATTGAACTCTACCATTGAATTGAAACTGTTGAACTCAGATGTTGAACCAAGGCATTGAACCGGTTCAATGGTTAAAAAATGTTAACTTTCCTTGTGAATTTCTAGACAAGAGTTTGAAGAAGCTTTACTGCTAAGTCTGTAGAAATCCAAGCTCTATAGAGTCCATATAAATGGACCTGTAGACTCCGTGGAAAATATGCAGAGTCCATAGAAATTGCAAGACTTGTGCAAAATCAAAAGTTTTGGCTCAGAATAGCATAAAAAAGAAGGGGGACCGATTTTTTGGCCTGTTGGGCAAAAAATGGTCAACAATTATGAAGGGTGTTCTTGAGGCTAAAATGGGTGGTGGGTCTCTTGATTAGATGTGATAAGAGCTTTAAAAACTAATACTATATGTTATCTCACACCCCATACATGTTGTTAGTGTCATTTTCTAAGGTAAAGTTCTCCAAGTATAGCTTCAACTTTGATAATATTTATTATCAGTGTTTCCACGCTCTTGAATAGTAGTGAAAACATGCTTCCTGGTGGGTTTGAAGGTTTATGTCATGGGATCATGTGTAATTTTCCTATATATATGTGATAAAATTAAAGTAATTTAACTTAGAGGTGCTAGATGCAAAAATGTCAGTTAGAGGATAAGAAATTATCTCTTCACTGCAAAAAAGTTATATTTAAGGACCTATCACTACAACTTATGACCCATATTGATATTGAATTTTACATAAATTTTATTTAGGGTGTAATTATATGTCTTATACACGAACCTAAAATTTCTTTTGGTTTGTGAAAATGACTTACATTTTCTATTTTATGCATGCTTGAGGTTAGGCTAAAAATTACATTTTTCTTGTATTAGAAAAGGCATTCTTAAGGCCATAATGGGTGGTGGGTCTCTCACTTGGGCATGACCAGAGGCTAATAAATTGGTCATAAACATTACCCAACACCTCATACATGTTTTAAATTATAATTTAAATCCATTAATCACCATAGGTGGATTTATCCAACTATAACTTCAACATTGATAACATATGTTGTTAGTGTTTCCATGCTCCTCAACAATAGTGAAAACATATTTTTGATTAGGTTTATAGGTTGTGTCATGGTATCATGTCTAAGTTACCTATCCATATGTGTATAAAGTTATGTAATTACACTTGGAGGTCTCAAAATCATAAATTTTAATTGAAGGACAAAAACATGTCTCTTCATTGTAAAAAAGTTGCATTTCAGGACCCATCACTGCAACTTGTGCCACATATTGGTCATGAAGTTTACATCAATGTGATTCACAATAAAATTATAAGTATTTGAGACACACTTGATGGTTCTTTAATTTCATAACAATGACTTACATTTTCTATTTTATGCATGCCTGAAGTTAAGCTAAAAATTTGCATTTTTCTTGTATTGGGAAGGGCATTCTTGAGGTCAAAATGGGTGGTGAGTCTCTCAACCGTGCATGATCAATGGCTAAGAAACTAGTCATAAATGTTATTCACCACCTCATATGTATTTTTAATTCCAATTTTAATCCATGAATCACCGAAGGTGGAGTTCTCCAACTCCAACTTCAACTTTGACAACATTTATTGTTAGTATTTCTATGCTCATAAACAGTAGTGAAAACATGCTTTTGGATGAATTTATATGTCATGATTATGAGAGCACATGTAATGAGTTTTTATAGGTATAAATACTAGTTGGAGGATAAGAACTTATCTCTTCATTACAAGACCCATCACTATAAATTTTGCCATGGATTTGTCTTGAAGGTTCCATTGACATGATATAGGGTGAAATTAGAGCGATTAAACATACATGTGAGTATTCTTTTGATTTATTACAATGAATTATGGTTTTCATATTACACATGCTTGAATTTAGGCTTAAAATTTACATTTTTCTTATTTTGGAAAGGGTGTTCTTAGGGACAAAATGGATGGTGGGTCTCTCAATCGAGTATGATTGAAGGCTAAAAACCTGGTCCTAGATGTTATCCACCACCCCAAATGTGTTTTCAATCCTATTTTTGAGCCACAAATCACCATAGGTAGAGTTCTATAAATATAGCTTTAACTTTGACAACATTTGTTGTCAATATTTTTGTGTTCCTGAACAGTGGAACAAATATATGATGAGAAGAGAAGAAATGGCCAGGATGAGTATAGTTGAGAGGGAGACAACATATTTTATTAAGTGAAACAAAATATTTATAACCACCAAAATATTCCAAGGCCTCAGGAGACATGATAATTATAATTTTGCACTACTTCAAAGGGCCAAATAAGAGTCTCCAAACAAGAATGTAAATCATCTCCAAAGAGAGAACATCCCAAAGGAGGAGGTATAACATAACCACTTCATAAAAAATTTAAAAAAAAAAAAAGTATAAGGGTATCTAAAAAGGTATGTGAGAGATGAATATTCCATTGTTTGTTTCAATCAAGTACTTATAATAAAACTGCATTGTGTCTATAAATTCAATGAATACAAAACATGATAATCAAGTCCCAAATGATATTAAACTAGCTCTAGCAATGGTATCCACATTTGAATAGTGATAAATGGTGTAACCCAATCATGAGAGTCACTTCACAGTAATATATGACTTTATCTCAAACATGATACTCTTTTCTTCCATATAGTGTTAATTGCAACACATATTGAAAGATTGTAAGTTAGTATTAATAAATTACATGAATAAAATATTAAATATGATCATATATAAATATGGTCATAAAACCATCAAATTTAGTTTTTAAATAATAATGTGAGCCAAATTTTATGTATAAATATGATCACCATAAAATGTGAACATACATACATACATACATACATACATACATACATATATATATATATATATATATATATATATATATATATATATATATATATATATATATATATATATATATATATATATATATATGCCATGAAGGCATACAAAATAAGAACATAATAGAATGTCGATGAATAGGTATACAATGTCAATAATGCATACATTTTCATATAGGCATACAAAAAATTACATCATCTAACAACATAATAGAATGACAGGTTAATATATTATATGTATATAATTCCAAAAATGAGTACATTGTCATACATACATACAAAAAAATACATCATCCAAGACATTGTACTCATCAAATAATATCCCTCTTTTTACCTTCTTTGAATAAGACTCTCACTGGGATGACCTACTCATACATAGAGATCCCTCAAATGCCTTGGATTCCTCTAAGGTCCAACTGTAGGTCCTTCTACACTCATAACTCACTTGTAGTAAAAATGAAAATTTTCCAATACAAATATTATTATAAAATTTACATACAATACATGCAACTAAGTTAAGAAATTAATTTTAAACTAGAATACAAAAATAATTTAAGCATTCATTTACTACAATCTCCTAGTCATGCTCAATATATTCCTAACGCTCAACAGGGTCAATGATGGGTTGGAGTGCATGAATGAGAATGTGAAATGGGGAAGAAACATAATAAGGTGCCTTAGTAATCATATGAATAGGACTATCAAATGGCATATGAAAACCCTGCATACACAATATGTTCACCTAAGTCATATTTCCCATGTAGTAAAATTATTAAAATAAATCTATTTTTATAATTCAAAATTACAAGTTAACATGTACCTTGGTGATTGTATATGTAGATGATATTGCAATATCAATGCTTGTGTCTATCTCTACTCATAGAGATGGAAGAGTTTCTACTATGGTCATCAACTGAACAAATAACCTCACTTGGTTTTCTAGAGGACTTAAGTTATTACATAACATACATGATTCACACAAGGGAACAAACTCACGAATTTGAAAGATAAGTAGTGGTACTATAGGTAGCAATGAAAATATTGAGTACTTAAGAAACACTATGAAGAAGAGATGATAATCAATCAAAATGTGAAACATTAAAATAAGTTTGAAAAGGTAAAGAAACATCAACAATATGATTATAATAAATAGGAAGAAGAATATATTTTTAAACAAATATGAGAAAGACATCATTAGACATTGAAGGAGACTATCTAGAAGGTTGATAATTATTGGGTTATGGATTTTCCCTTTATATCTTTCAACACATCTAACACATATAATTTGTATTCACATCATTGTCATTAAAATTTTAATTTGAACATGTATGATTGTTAGTCAAGAGAATAGATCTATATAACTAAAAACATGTACATATGGTATAATATTAACTCAAAATTTTACCTTTGTATATGTAAATGGTGACCTAGTAACATCAATAGATGAATTAGTGGTTGACCCACAAGCTAGCTCTGCATATGTAAACATCAGTTGGTTAATATCCATAAATGTAGTTATGGACCATGAACATGTAGGCACCATCTCCTCCTGCAACATAAAATTACATATATATTATTTAATTTATATGTAAATTAATTTTTATCTTTTAAATAGAAATATAACTTAAATTTAACATGACACTTATATAAAATATATCTACATGTGTGTAGTGACCAACATGTGCACACCAAATGTATGTGTCAAAAACTCATCATTCATGAATATATCATCTAATCCATTAGAAGCACCACCATCATCATTCAAAGGTCTAATACATATAGAACCATAACATATGCAATGGTGAGGTTAGGTACATACATTGGGTGGAGTATCTCTAGCATTGATCTCAGAAAGCCTATTTTTATGTTGAACAAGTATAATAGTTAGTGCACTAAGTGCATGCAAAATGTCAATGTCCATGACCTCCTTCACCATAAAGGGGATCTTGGGTTGAAGTGGATTTTGGTTAGGGATCCTTGTAGGCTGATTAGGTGCATGACATGCACTTGGTCGATCTTACATAGATCCTTTCCCTCAGCATTGAAACTCACCATAGTCAAAATGGTTGGGAATCTCATTGAGGACAAACTCGAAATAGATTTTCATCAAAAAATATAATGGGACCTCATGGTTGTTATATGGTGGGTAATCAAACACCATCCAAAATTGGTCCTAAAAAATATTTCTAATCAAATTTTTTTGTCATAGGTGGATTTGGAAAAGTTTAGTGGTTGTTGGAAAAGGTGCATTGGTTTTTGGGTTGATTAATAAGGCACAAATTAGGCATTTTTATATTTATTTATCTGTCACCTCATGTGTTGATTATTTTTCAGCATACTAAGCCCTACATCTATCCCTATATGATTCCCATCTATCAATTTGAGTCATTATCAAGTTAACGAGACCTAATATTGATTATAGGGTATTGGCCAAATAGGTACAATGAGTGTTGGTTAGTTTGGAGTCCTTCATTCTCCTAATTGTTTGTTCAATTTCTATTTTCTTTTTCATTTGTGTGTAGCTAGATCCTCTTGACTACCTGGGGGACTTGTGGCATTAAAGGATGGCTATGAGGATTAGGAGAGTTAGGATGAGGGTTATGAGGACAGTTAGCATGTTAGTATCTTGCAATGAAATGAGCTATTAAAAAAGAATAGGATTTACTAATTAAAGAATTCAAATTAAAAAATTATCAAAATTTAGTATTAATAGGTTTAGTTTTTTATTACTTACCTCCCCTTTGTGGTAGCATGATTGATTCGGTGAGGTATCGGGTGATCTAGGTGTGTTTTTTTCCTCCTTCAAGTAGAGCATAATTTATGTTAGCAAAGAGAGCGAAGAGCAAGTAGGAAAATGAAAATAAAATAGTTGTGCCCATGAATTGGACCCTTTTTTTTTTTGGTTTCAATAACATATATGTGTCATTGTTATTAAGATTAATACTAATAATGCATACGCGTTATGTTTCCATAACATGTAAAACTTATGGCTCGAGAATCCTAATCCTAAATTTAAATAACATGTATGCATTATAGACATAATGCATATCTATTAGGGTAAATATCCATAGAATTTTCCCTTAACTCCATGCACATACCCATATGTCAATGATAAACATCAACTTAAAGAATATTTGGCACCTCTATGATAATTACATTATGCATTAGTATCATAGATTTTAAGCAAAGAACTTGATAGATTTAGCTCTCTCAAAGGAGGTAAAGTAATGATATTATAATCAAATAATCATCTAAGTACATTGTAAGGATATTCACTCAATCTTATAAATCATCTTCATTCTTTGTGTTGCAATAATACTAACATATTAGATGGTTATTCCTCTGCATTCACTATGTTTTTGGCCTCAAAATTACTCTTAGCCTTGATGTTTAGTTTTACCTTGATATTTAGCTCCACTAAATGTAGGTGCATTAATCACATGTTAACCTATAAATCTTGATCTCATAATTTATAACCACATGACAAAGATCATTGAAAGACTGGTAAGTGTTGAAGATGATTTTATCCTTAATGGGTTAAAAAAAAATTGAGTAAATATAATCTTTAATTCATAATTATGTGATTGGTGAGTCATTTTTGTATCCATACTTCTAAATCTAAGCACATACTCACTAGCATTCTCATTATCTCCTTGTTTGACTTGAGAAATTTGAGAAAATGTGAATATTATGATAATGTTGATTGAAAATTGGGATAAGAAATCATTGGAAATGTATTTAAAGAGAGCATGGATTCATATGGAAAATTAAAAAACTAATCTACAACATTTTCCTTAATGTTTATAGGTGTTTACATTAATTTTAGGTTTACATAAAATAGGTATAAATAACATGGAATTAAATATATCTAAGTATATACAACTAAAATACAAAAATTGGATCTATCTACAAGGAGACATAATGGAAAAAATACCAAATGTCATAAATTAAATATAAATAAAAAATAATTAGAAAAATAGGTTAATAAATAATCAAACATTGATTATTCTATAAATCTAGGTTTATATTCTATGTTGGCTATATTTGACCTACTCTTGATTTTTTGGATTTGTGCACTACTCTAAGATGAACATGTACACGTATGGTCCTATCTTTAAAATTTTAACCACAACAAGATAAGACACTTTGGTTTTGTCCATGTGTCACTAGGATCATCTTTGTGTTGTTGGGTGTCTCTTTAGGGTTTCACAAACTAGATTTTTTGGTGCATATGTGTTGTGTCTTCATGATTAAAACTATAACTTCACTTTATAGATGTGTAAGGAAGAATATTATTTGTGGTTTAATCTTAATTTTATATCATATTTAACACACCACAAAAAAAATTAATTGATTCAGATAATTGTTGAAGCATAATTACAAAATACACATCCCACACGTTAATAATCAAACCTCCATATAGTTCTTGGGGGGTGTGAATGGAATAGCTCAAGGGTTTCAACCTCATCTTACATAGAATTGATCATTGTAAATAATGAAATCTAATTACCCTCTTTTTTCATAATGGAATTTGTAGAGAGATCACGATGGATAAGTTTCACAAGTGTGTAGGATTTAATTCAATGAAGCACCAATTTAATAGATAATTTTTGCTCTAGGCTTGACCTTTGGTTTAGTAAAGTGTTGAATACTCTTATAATTATTTTGATTATAATATCTTACCTCATTATTAATTCTTATTTTTCAAATGGATTGGCAAGACCTTGTATTTATAGGATGACTAATGTGCATCAACCAACTTTTAAAAATAAAAATGGGAAGGGTTAAGGCCCATAAACAACAATAATAAAGAGATAGACACCCAAATATAAAATATACAAACCATATGTGTATGAGGTTGTCTAGGATGGGCTTGTATAACCACACATATGTCTAAGGAATAAGTCAATCTTTATTTTTAAGGCAAAGCTATCTAATGGATAAGATATAGTTTAGACATATAAATGTATATCTTTTGAAGAAGCGTTTAGATAATTTTAATCTCCACGGACCAAACATACACTTATGTGTGGTAAGGGAATCCTAGAAATGATTTATAATGTATGAGTTTTCAAAATAAGTTGAATTGGGAATAAAACACAAGACTAAGGATTTTGTGCCAAATTTGTGTGTCTAAATAATTACCACTTTGACATGGGTATGTGAGTGAAATGCATGCTTGCATCAAAGTATACATATCAATAATTTTAAATACATATATTCACTTGTCTAAGTAAGAATGATAGGTTTTGACCTTGCTCTTTCTAAGTTTCCATCCACACTTGATTAGTTGATTTACTTGAAAAAAGTTTAAATTGTTGTACGTAGGTAAATTTCTCATGATATACATGCACTTTTTTGATGTGTTTGAATATTTTGTAGATAAAATTTGAAAATAGCTCTCTAAATTGAAATAAAACATAAGAAATAATACACATGTTTGGTATTTCCCCCATATGCCACCATAATTGGTTCATCTATAAAATTTTGATAGGTGTTGAAAACATATCCCAACACTTTCTCATGGGAGTCACTAGTTCCCAATACACACATGTTAGAATTTTTAAAAGTGATTAGAATGTAGCCAAGATACTCATATGGGAGTCACCAGTACCCAATTCACTTACTAATCAAGGAATTAGATAAATTATCTCATCTTTGAATATTTCATTATATCTTTAATTTTGAAATGCCTATATATATACTCTCATTTTGAGGTGAGGGATGAAGTCTTTATTTCTAAAATCACTCGTCTAAAAAGACACATGTTAAAAGCACCATGTGCTAGGAAAAATATTTAGTCATCACATATTATTATGCAAAAATGTAATTGAAAATTTTCCCTCATATTAGAAAAATAAATTATCCAAAACATGTTACTATCTACAGATATGGAAATTGAAATTGAATTTTGAAATTATCGTATTGTATGAATTTTTCATTAACATCTAGTCATGCCATATTGGATCATGCAAAGTTCAATTTAAAAATGGGAGTAACTAGTACAACCCACATAAAAAACATGCCCTTAGAAGGGCTACATAAATAAATGAAAACATAATCAAGAAATATGTCCCCATAGATGCATGGTAACCACCATGACAACATAGGCACCAAACAATTACCTCAATATAGATGTAAACATGGCAGTGTATATAATGTATTTACGTTAAGATAACACAATGTTAGTGACCACACCCAAGTTAATGACCCAATTCATCATGAGATGCACAAAACACGATGGAAAGAGGATCTTCTATGGATAATATGTACAAATAGGAAAACATATGCACTCACAAGCAAACATTCATGCATAAACAATCAAAGTAATAGTGGAAAATCACAATGTATAATATCCATGGGATAAGAGATGTATAAGATACAATCAAAATGTGTTATAATATAGATAAATATAATAAAGGAAAATTAAGGATAGATATCACCAAGAAAAAATCTATTTAAATGGTAATCCCCCCAAGTTTTCTATGAAATTAGACCCTCTAAGTCATGAGCACACAATGTGAAATCCAATATTATGTAACCTTTGAATCTGCATGGTAGTCACTCAAAAAATACCATGAGAAACATATATGTATAAACCATAGATAAATAAAAACCTATATAATAGGTTAATATGTACCATGTATAAATAAATATTTTTGAATTTTAAATTTTTCATTTTTTTTGAATTTTTCCAATGCTTTTAAAATTTTGAAATTTTGCAAATGTTTTTGAATTTTTTATTTTTTTCAATGTTGGTATGTTTCCACCCATTTATGGGAAATATATGAGCTATATATTCATCAAAAATTATAATCATATCATGATAACGCACATAGAGTATCATGTTATAGGTAATAGTGTAGGCTAAATATATAATATAGGTGCTAAAGTGTAGTATAAAATTGAGATGTCATGGCATATGATAAGAAAAAAAATAGAAATTGAATTATAAGCTAAGGATACTAATGTACATGGTTAATACCTCATATCTCCCCCCCCCCCCCCCCCGCCCAAAAAAAAAAAGGTAAATAAATAATCTCAAAGAAAGACAAATATAAAAATGATAATAATCATACGTCAATTGTGAAATTTTAAGTTAAACATAATTAGTATCAATATATATATATATATATATATATATATATATATATATATATATATATATATATATATAACATGCTTGGGTATAATGCCTCCCTATGAAAATGTATGTCATGTACACTAATGTGATATGAAAATATGTAAACGATGCTAAATATATGAAATCCCAAACCAATGAAATAAGGCCATGCATTCAAGTAACATGGTCTGCTAAAGTAATACATGTATAATCAACATAATGTGTAAGATAAAATTGAAATGACACACCTACATGCAAATTTTATGCTAAATTTGTGTTCAAACAAACTCATAATATGTCAAAGAAAAACATATGAAAGCATAATGCGACCCAAAGGCAAAGATGTATACATATATTTAATAGTAAATATCATGCTTGGGTATCATGCCCCCATAAGAAAATATATATGATTGTGCATGAAACCATGTTATTTATTTATTTAGTTATATATGTAGAATAAAATATAAAGTATCAAAATAAATCACAGGGCTACACAGGAAAGGAAAGGAACAAGGTTTGTAAATTATATGAATGTAATCATAATACTTCACCAAATAAGCAGAATAACATCAATAGATCACAATGACATGGAAATATAGAAGAAAATATGAATAATAGATAATCCACTTTGAGGGGTCAACCTCCCAAATGCTTGAAATAAGAAATGAATACTCCAATATGATGATGAAAACTAACCCTACCTCTTATTTATAGTCAACTAAGGCTATGTGTAACCCATAGGCTGACCTACCAAGCATATGAATGCATAGAGAAATGTAAAATAATATGCAAAAGGGTTATACAAGCCACAAGTCAGCTACATATATCCCTATACATGCCAATAGTTAAGGGCGTGGCATGCCACTCCCCATCAAAACAATTTTATCCTCAATGTTGAAGCAATCCTGGATGTTGTTACAAAAAGCTTGATCCTCATATCAAAAGGAAAATTATTCCATTTGATCAGATACTCTGTAATCACTCTTGGACTATAACTACTTAGTTTGCATTTGAAGGACTATTTCAGGATCAAGAATAGTTAAATGTTCATCCAATATTTATTTTAGATTAGGATGGGTAGATTCCTTAGTTTGTTGAACATCAATGGAAAAAAAGTGCACCATAAATCCTTTAGCACCCTTTTTTAGCATCTTGGTCATCTGATGTGAACTAACCACTTCTGGAGATTCATCTCTTAATCCCCATAGTTCTATTGGCTTTCCTTTAGAATGAAAGTGTATGAATAGTTATTGAAAATTCATCTCAACAGTGCCCAATGTGGTGAGCCATTATACTCCCAAAATAATGTTAGTCCCATCCATAGGAATAACAAACATAGGAGAATCTAGTAGATAGTCCTCCATTGCTAACTTAATATTGTGGCATTTTCTAGAATAATTAATAGTACCACCATCTATAACCATGACCTAAAATTTTGGGTTTGGGTAGATGAAATAATTCAACTGAGTAACCAACTTAATATTGATGAAATTGTGTGTACTTCCTAAGGCAATCAACACTGTGACCTATTTCTTAAAGAAACCCACTGCCTTAAAAGTCTAGGGAGTACAAATACCTGTAAGGGCATGGTAGGAGATAGTAGGTTGAGAATCTATAGCTTCCTCCTTAGGTCCTTCAAACCTCTCACCAAATGCCTCCTCATCTTCTTCATCCTTGTTGGTCCCTTCAATGTAAAATAACTTATTTTTAGCATATCGATGACCTTGTCGCAACCATAATATAAATCTTTGGCATGTTTTTCTTCAATTTGTTATGGTGTCAATCGGGTAGGTTAAGGAAATGATAGAGTTAGGGAGGTGTGTTCCCAGCTAGTAGTGAAAGGATGATGTTTACTCATCTCTTTTCCCCTGGTAAGCATGCCTTTGGTATATCTTTATATATAGTTGTGAGGTTAAACATGTAGACCTCCAATTAAATTCTATCTTTTAGTCCACCCCAAAAAAGGTCAGTCAGGCTTACCTCAGTGATATCCTCCACACATAAGGATATATTTTGAAACTGATGAATATAATCCTTCACTATTCTTATTTGTCACATTTTGGCTAAATTTTTGAAGTATTTTTTAGAAACATTATCTTGGTAGTGAGACATCAGTTCATCAGAGAATCCTAACCATGTAATAGGAGCACCAATCTTCTTCTTTTGATCACACAACCAACAATACAAAATGGATGGCTTAGGTTCTAGATATAAAGATGCCATGACCACCTTTTAAGAGATAGGATTTTGGTGCAAATCAAAAAGATTTTTTATTTAAGTGATCTAAGTGAGTGGATCCTTACCATTAAACTTGTGCAAGTCTAGTTTTGGCAACATCAGTTTCACCCCAATATTGGTAATGTTAGTGTTGAGAGGAAGAGGAAAAAAATGAAAAAGTGGAGGGTTTTTGAGTGGAAAATGAGATGAAATGGTATCCAATTGTGCCATGATCTACTACAATTGATTGCTCATGCCATTAAGCTCCCTTTGCATTACTGACATTTGATTTTGGACTTGCACATCCTTCTGCATTAGGCCATGTAGATTCAATTAAATTTGAGAAATGATCTCCAAAGACATAATATCAGAGGTTATATACTCTATGTCATCCCCTAAAGGTGTTTTATGGGTTTCTTTCCCTTTCCCCTACATGTGAGTGTTAGGACCAACCATAAGAAGGCTCAATGGTGAGCCTCATCTTGCCTCATTGACCCAACTTTGACCATGAATTTTTATAAAGATGCCAGCATCAAATCAAAAATATCAAAGAACAAACCCAAACTATTTTTTTTAAGCTTTCCAAAAATGTAAATAAATTTGAAAATTTCTACAAATTGTGAGATATGGAGTGAATTTATGAGAAACCTAAATTGGTGATAAATTTTTCAAAATAGATCCAATTAAACCAAAATTTTAATGGAAACTTAATTGAATAATTTATCAACTCCAATCAAAAAAATTAAATAAATTCACAACCATTTGAGATATATATCCAGATTCCAAGATCTAGGGTTTTTTACCTGATTATGGCTCAAATCGAAGATCTGATACCACTTTTAATGATATTACTTCACCAAATAAGTAGAATAAAAACAATAAATCACAATGATATGTAAATATAGCATAAAATATGAATAATAGATAATCCACTTAGAGGGGGTAACCTCCCAAATGCTTGCAATAAGAAATGAATACTCTAATATGATGAATAACTAATACTACCTCATATTTATAGTCTACCAAGATCATATACAACCTATAAGCTGACCTACTAAGCATATGACTTCATAGATAAAATTAAAATAATATGCAAAATGGTTATGCAAGCCATGATTCAGCTACATATATCCCTAGACACGCCAATGGTTAAGGGCATAGCAAAGAATGAGATGAGGAGTCTAAGAACTTATAGGCTTCTCTAAGAGCTTAATGCATATTTTTAGAAAATTTCTTGATAATTGTGTGTTCATCATCAAGAGGACATGCATAAGTGTTAAGAATGGGAAAAATAGTCAAATGGTCGATGCCAATGAAACATAGAAAACAACTAAAACAAATGGCAAGAATAATGTAAATGCATATAAAAGGCAACTGCCATGTAAAATCTAGAAAATATAAGAAAACAATCAAACCAAAGAGGAGGCCTAAATAAAATTAATATATTTTTGTATGATGATGTATAAAATGTACTCTTCCAATATAATAATATGGTAAAAATAGCTTGAATAGATCCATGTACATGATTAATATATGCATACCTTATGTAATTAATTGATAAGAAACATGATGCACACACACACACACAGAGATATATATATATATAGAAAATGTGATTACTTAGAAAAGTAAAAAATGTCTCCCCCTCCCGTTTAGGAGAGCCATATATGTAATCATATGTATATCTAGTTATATTATCCCTCTTCTCACCTAATTTAAGGCATGCCATTAGAAATAAGGTGTGAAAACATGGATGCATAAACTTTGAAGTGATATGTATGATGTATATCTGATGACCAAGGTAAATGCAAATAGTTTATTTATATTTTTATATTTTATGAATGTTTTGTATTTTTAAATTTTGATAAAGTGAACACTAGGAGGAAGGAACATGTAAGGCACAACATATAAAATAATAAATCTATGTATGAGATAATGGTATTATAAATATGCATAAAAGCATATTCATGTTTTATCATTTTTTTTGTATTTTTAGAATTGAATTGAAATAAAAGACAAAGTGTGTATAAAATCAATCAAGCATAATGTTTATGACAAGAGGGATTTGAAAGATGTATGTGTGGAAGCACTCAATTTGAGTAGCTAGTCTACCCTATAATGGTGGAAACGCCAAGATATGAACTAAAGGAATCATAAGCATTACTTGATGTATCATAAAATTATTTGTTATATGTGCAATAAGTGTTATTATCTTTGAGTGAAAAAAATTTAGGATGCGATGTAAGTGGTACCAAAGATTGTGTAAGAAAATTTTGTGTCATAAAGATCGACCTAGATTATAAGTCAATATTAGGTTATAGATATCAAGGTGCATCCTATCTTGTGTGTGAAACTATTGGATTTGGGGATTGAGATATCCTCTAGATATAATGGGATGCCTTTGTCTCAAATTTCATACATGCATAATAAAATTTTGTTTATAAATAAACTATAAGTGGTCTCTTAGGATAGATGATATTTACTTTTCAAAGTGTAGTAGCTGGTTGATGAATACATATTTCATAAGATGAGCCATGAATAGTGTGAATGTTATTTTTATGCACAAATTTAATAAAAAGTTAAACCATTGAAGGGATTTATTTGAGTTCATTTAACCAAGGAAATGCAAATAATATATTGTATGAACTTGAATTTTGTATACCATATAACCAAACTAAACATGTCATAGTACAAATTATGAGAGAAAGTGCCACACCATCGAAGATATTATTCTAACATCCATCATAACCATGTAATTTTTTGGTTACATCGCATAAGTCTCTATGAGTGAATTCTCTAGTGGATAAGAATTCAACATTGAAATATTATTTTTGCTAGAACCATTATCTATAATAATACCATTCATGATTGATGGGTTACATCCAAAAAACCCAATTATGTATAAAGAACCATTGTTTGACCCATTATTAGGTATCTCATGATCATGTAATGTTATTTTAAGTGAATTTTTTTGATAACCCAATAACATTCCAATGATTTAATCAATCTCTTGTTCATGTTCCATGGTTATTTCCATGTGCACATTGTCTTACTTTGGAATATCATGATTTGGAAATGGGTTTTTAAATATCTTCCAATGTTCATTTTGTCCCACCACCAACTCATTAACACTAGAGGCATGCCTATCTATTATGATAATGTTATCATTGATTAGATCTTGAATTTTAGGGTGCAGTTTATAACCACCATTGGTTGAATGTCTTGATCCTCAATGCTATTCACAAAATGTATTAGGATTATAAATTTTAGATGGTGGCTTATTTGTATCTCATCAAAGTGGTTTGGGTAAATAAATGACATTTACATTCCAAAATTTAATTTTGTACTTGACTAGGCAGATCAGGTAACCTTATGAACTCTCTCTTTGGCCTAGCAGTTGAAAATTTAATTTTATCTTGAACTTATGATACCATGTTAATAGTTTTGGAAAAAAACTAGCTTGAGAACTAGATATATGTTAATATTTTTGGAGTCTAAATATCATTTTTACTTCATATTTATAAGCATTGAATGTTAGATTAATCAATGCATGTTTAGGCATATTTACATTTATAAGATTAGTCTTGATGTTGCACAAATCATGAGAAAGGTCATCAAATTAATCATAATCATTTATCATTACTTTTTCCTTAATAAGATCAGGTAGGATATTTGATAATACAATTTTAGTTCACTATCAATAATTGGGTGAGACATCTTAGTAAGCAAGATTTTCAATTTAAGGACATAGTCCATAACACATTTATGAAGACCTTGGTTGATTTGAGCAACTGGTGTGAAATTCATGCTTTGGATAATGTTAATTGAAAAATGAGCTAAGAAAATATATATAAATTCATGAAATTTATTTATTGAATGGTTAGGTAAATAATAAACTAATTTAAAGTGTAGCATGTGAGACTTTTAGGAAAAAAATGGCCATGAGGATCATGTCATGTTGATAGCCCAGACAAGATGTGTTAAAATGTTTTATGTGTAAAGAGGGGTCTCATTTTTCAATAAATTTCATAAAATTAAGCATATGAAAAGATGGAGGTAAATGGTGATAAGTATCTCAAAATCCAAAGGATTATGTAATATGCTGCCAAATGATAGCACATGATTAGGCTTGTTGAATACTTTTGATATTAATTAAATCCTTACATTAATGCCATTGAGTTGTTTGTATTATTGATTCACTAGATGCACCACTAGATGTAGGATTACCATTAATATTAACATTAGTATGCCCAAGACCAAGAGATATTATGTATGAATTTCTTGGTGATGCATTGATGTTTTGGTTGTTAACATCATATGGGGGATTAAACTCACCACCTAATGTAGAAGGGCCAAATTTATCCAGTGGAGGTTGTTCAAGTATAGGATCTTCATTTTTAAGAGGTTTTTTCTTGAATTTTAAGTGTTATAATAACTAATCAATGTAGTCTAGACTTTGTGTAATTGCATCTTTGAAGCTTTTTAAGGTTTATTTCCTATAAGGGAATTTTTTGGGTATTCATTATCATAATCCTCATAGACTTCATCATCACTTTGGTTGTTTGGATATACATCCTGCATGAAATTTTCATCATGAGTGTCAAACATATTTAATAAGTGGATACATGCAATGCACAAATCTAAAAATCAAAATTTGAAATGATTGGTCAAACCTTAATATTATGAGGGTTTTGAAAACCATAGGTTGAATGCAAGGAAGAATCAAACCATAGGTAAAAATTTGCATGATATGGGTACCTAAAGAGTAATTAGGGTTATTGATAGCATACATGGAAATAATTCATATATGAAAATTAGATCTAAAATTAGCCATGAAAGTGTAAAATAAAATGGTGGTATGAAACCCTAGGTTGAGTGTTGGAAACATTTGGGCTTCACCATTTATGTTTACCCTAATTTTAATTTTTACACCAAATAAGTATAAACAAGTTGTAAATAAATATATCTAATCATACACAACTAAAATATAAAAAATCGATAATTTTTTCAAGGAGGTAGAGAGAATCCATCATATAAATAATGATTTCCTTTACTACACTCTTCCTTACCCATGGGGAGAGGTCTATCATCAAATCAAGAATTATATTACTCATGAGGTTAAGTATTGATTTATTTACTCTCATCATTTCATTCTTATAAACCATTTTAGGCATCACAAGCTTATAAGTCTCACATTTTACCTTATTATGTCCCTCAAGTGTTATGTGTTAACCTAACAAATGGATAAGAATGATTATCTTTAGAACCAAGGCCTCATTTATTTCCTTATCCAAGTGGGTCAACCTTCTTTGGACCTAGCCTTAGGTAAACCTGGAAAAAATTCAAAAGGGGAAAGGTTTTGGTGATTTTGATGATAACGGTAGAATAATGTGTGGTAAAGAGGAGGATCAAGATACTTTGAATTAGTATGAAAATAATATTAAAAATACCAATGGAAATTCCCTCATTAGGGAGAGTAAGAAATAGAGTACCTTAGGAATTGGTGGTAGTCTTAAGATAGCAACCTTGATTCAACAAAACTTAAATTTTTAAGGTAATTTTGGGAATGAGGTTGAAGACCAAGTCTTGTATATTTATGATGATCTTAGGGATTATTTGTTCAAATTTGAGGAGACAATGAGTTTTTGAGGTGGAATATTAAAGGATATAGCTAATGAGATCGAGGTTAAAAATTATTTGATGGATTTGAAGGCTAGGTCAAAGACAATAATAATAAATTTAAGCAAAGGATTATTAATCTCTTAAATATTACTCAAGATATCAATTAGATGAAAGGAGCTAAGGATAGTACCCCTAAAGATGATGAGAAGGGGGAGGAAGTTGGAACAATGACACAAAGGAAACCTAAGGGAATCATAAAATAATTATTATTGTTGCTGGAATGGATGGCCTGAATAAGAGAATAAGGGCTAATAAAAATCAGATTGAAGCAAAGAAGGTGGGGGTTAAATTTGTTTAGGATGAAAAGGAAGATATGGAAGTGAGTGTCTATCTATAGGAGTAGGAATTTGTAGTTATCTCTATGTTTTATCCTTTTTTTGCTTTGAAAAAGGATGGCTAACTTTTTGTTGAAGCCTTGTTAATGTTTATTGCCATTTACTAATTTGGTTGTTTTATTTCTTATTGGGTGTATGTTTTTTTTATTGATCTATAATGTATTATCTTCTTGGTTTGTATTAGATTTGTTGGGCCTTCCAAAACCCAGTGTTTTATTATTACCAAATATATATATATATATATATATATATATATATATATATATATATATATATATATATATATATATGGTAATAATAAAACACTGGGTTTTGGAAGGCCCAACAAACCTAATACAAACCAAGAAGATAATACATTATAGTATATATATATATATATAGAGAGAGAGAGAGAGAGAGAGAATTATATAAGAGGCTAAGTAATGGAAACAATCCCAAGTGTCATAAATGAAAGTGAAAAGAAAGCAATGAATTTACAAAGATCTTAAGAAGCGATCATACTTTAATTGTTCTACAAATATAAGTTTGTATTCTAACTATGATGATTGTGTTTGACATGCTCCTGATTTTATAGATTTACACACTACTCTAAATTCAAATTATACCTATATGGGCATGTCTTATGCAAACTCAATTACAATAATTCCAACTACTTTGATTCTATTCCTATTTATTTAAGGGCATATCCATGTCACTAATTTTGTGTTTGTAAAGTTTTAAAATATATATTTCATGGTGCTTGTGTGCTTTATCTTCCTGATTGGGACTATGTTTTTGTTTTCTAGGTGTACATGATATAATGTGTTATGTGGCTAAATATTCACTTTGACATAACTTGCACACTCCAAAATTAAAAAATTAATGGAAACTAGAAACTTCTGAAGTAGTGTTGCAAATGACATATCCCACATGCTCATAATCAAACCTCCAAATAGTTAATGTGGTGTGTGAATGGAATAGATCGAGTATGGGTTTCAAAATCCTCTTCCCTAGAAGTGATCAGTGCAACTATTAAAGTATAATTACCCTCATTTATCACAACGGAATTTTCAAGATACTAATATAGATAAATGTCGCAAGTGTGTTGAGTTTGATTCAATGAAACATCACTTTAAAGGAGAATATTAGTTATATGTTTGACCCTTGGTGTAGTGATGTTTCAAATCTTCTTATCCTTCTCTTAATTCTAATGTCTCCTCTAATTTTTAATTCTCAAATGGCTTGGAAATACCTTTTATTTATAATATGACATAGGATGACTAATATGTATCATCTAACTTTCAAAAAATACAAATGGGAAGGGTATGGCTCATGACCAAAATAAATAAAGAGATTCACCCACAAATATAATAGAGATAAACCCATATGGGTACAAGTTTGTCTAGAATGGTGGTGCAGGCATGGTAGGAGGTCCCAATGAATGGATTCCCTTATTCATGCATCCAAAATTTCATAGCATAAAACATTCATTATTTTTAATAAAAACAACTTTTATAACATCTAGATTCATAGTGAATTTCTACACTAATCAATCTCTCTTTGAAGCCTCCTTAGTAATTTACAATAGCACTCTGTTGTACACTCTATAAACTTCTCTCTAAGATCTCTTTGATATTTATTCTCTTTATCCAATATTCTTGATTGGGGAACCCCTTCTCTATGGTTGTGATCTCTTATATCTATATGTTCCCAACTCTCCAACTTCCATGTAACTACCTTGACAAATCAATAGATTGTTGAATCATCTCACAAATGGATTTCTAATTTATCTCATCTAAGAAATCATAATTACAAGTGACCATCTAACACTTGGCCAATGCTAATCAAAAGCTATAATGAATATCTTTTCAAAAAACATAAAAATGCATCATTTGGTGATCATGTTGATGACTAAATGTGTACCACTAGTTCAACATATAGTGTTTAAGAAACACTTCTCATTTTTGGATTCACAAAATCCATTGCATGAGTTTTTGGTTGTGATAATCCTATTATCCTTGGTGGAATAGAGGTAGAATAGGTTGATTGTTTCACAAATTATATTAGTTAGTGGTTAAGAGCCACTGTGGCCTAGAGTAGATCTATGAAACTGAAGAAAATATATGCTAATTAAAGTGAATTATTCTCAGAACCTAAGTCTAAAGCTAAAATAAGATGAATTATTCACAATGGAGCTAATCTAAGGTGAATTGATAAAAAGGAGCAAAAGGAAAGGTAAGGCAGAAAAGAAAGATGTTGTTGGTCTTTATTTTAGACATTATGACAAAGTTCAAAGTTCATCTGAATATACATTTAACCAATACATATCATGAAGTATCATAGGCTCATATCACACAATACATGATGCAAACATCTAAGGATATCATGAAATTATGCAAATAAGAACTAGATTTACTTTAAAGATTTTACTCTTGCAAGAAAACAACATTAACCCAAATGCAAGAAGGGTTAAGAAAGTGAAGAAAACCTAAGAACATTCAACTAATATATCATTATCACAAATTAACAACTCTGGATTCAAAGATACACATCTAAAATCCATAAGAACCATTCAGATCTAAAACTTAAACCAAACAAATGAGAGAGACACCATGATAGCAATTCACACAAGCAATTATGGACAAACTTTATATAACTCCTTGCGTTTATTGATTTGATAGAAAATTTACAATATAGTTTTGACTCAAAAACTCCCTTCCTTTTTTACAATGGGAAATACCTCCTTTATATAGAAAATTCATGAGATATGCTAGTCATTCCTTCTCAACATACAACTGGACAAGTATCAACATGCAATTAGACAAGTGTTATAGATGAGTATCCTTTTACAAATGCTTCAAGACCAATGATCTTATTTAACTATGACTAATAGACCACAAGCTTTATAAGTTGCACATGTCTTCATAAAAGAATATTCCTTCTCAAAATGTTATACAAGCTTAGTTACTAAAGGAATATTCCTTATCTAACTCAATTGTGAGACCTCATGGCTAATGATAAGCATAACTCAAGTTTCAAAAGATATACATGTTCTATCTATGTGACAACACTATGGCATCTTCATGGTATACTTGTGGCATTTTCATGGCACTTTAATCATTAATATTTTTAAAATGATGGTTTCCCTTTGAATTTTCCATCCTCATCTCACACCATCTGATTATCCTAGGTTGGATCACCATGAACCATTGATCTCAATCCTAAAGATTGAACACCATTGGATATTTTGATATATTCCTTGTGCTCATGACACTTTTCACCACCGTGTTTTTTTTAGCTTCATTAAAATGTCAATATTGATCTCACACCATTGATCTCTTTTACACGGATCAATCACACTCTATCGATTTTAACCTACTTAATTATGCAACCTACTTCACAAATTGTTGAACTTTGAAAGATGCTCAAGATTTAATTTGTGGCTCATGGTTATGCCACATGTCATCTTCATGTTCATCCTAAACTTTTAAACATTTTCCACACATCATCCGATCATCTTTGCCTAAGAAAATGCATTCTATTGGATCATGATATGTAAGGTTGAACATCATTGGCTTTAGTGTTTTTTAGCCATCGGCATGACACTTATCACCTCCTCATTGTCTTGGGGATCCATTAAAAATTTAACTTAATACATGCCATCATATCATTTTCACTCGAGTGAACGTGCATCATTGATCAAGATCCTTGACTTATTGACTTTGTCTCGCATCATCCAATCAACTTTGCCCAAGCAAATTTACGTCATTGGATTTTGATCCACCAGGCTGGACATGATCAGTTCCTATGGACAATGAAGATAATTAAGTTAGATCTTGAAAATATATAAAAATTAAGCTAAAGTCTTAGACTAAGGTTTTTTTATTTGTATTATTAAATAGGGGTAAGATCTTAGGATAAACACTTTAAGCTAAGTTTCAAACATGATAAAAGGGACCCCAAAAATAATAAAAGACATGGCATAAAGTCTTAGGACAAGGTTTTTAGCTTAAGTCTAAATCATAATAAAAGGACCCTACAGTTAGTTAGACCATGTGGAAATAAAAAGGACCAAGGGGGGCTTAGAACATAAAGGGACCAAATGTAAAAAATTTAAACTAAATTTTGGTTGTGTTAATAAACATGGCTAAACCTTGAAATAAAAATTTAACTAAGTCCAGGGCATAAATAATTATTCTTGTATAGGTTTTTCCTGCACAAATTTGAATTTAATTTAAAGAGACCTAGATTAAAACATTGGACTAGGGTAATTTGAATAAGGGTTCCAAGATGCTTAAACATGAATTGAATTTGATCCTTGATAGACCAAAGGATATTAGAAGGCTAAATTATCATTAAAATATGAAACCCTAGATATTTAAAACATGAAACCCTAGATATTGTCCATTTCATATGGACTCCATTAATCTTGTAACTTAAAACACAAAGATCTAACGTTAGCAAATTTAGACAAGATCAAACCATAATCATGTGTAAATATACCAATCTAACCATGGTGTTGATGATCTTCAATTAAAGATAATGTGAAAAGCACTCTAATGGTACTTTGATCAGATGAATTTTTAATTTAAAGCACAAATTTGTATAATTTGAAACAAGGGTTTTTATTTTTAAGAATGGGGGTATGTTGACCTCAATAAATGGAAACTTCTATGGAAAACATAGCAATATGTTAGAATTTAGAGACTCTATTTCAGACTAATAATTATTTTATTCATTTTATTTTATCAAGTGTCATTATTAAGATCAATTCACAGTTAAAAAAATCCTACACATGCAGAATTAAGATCAAACATCAAAACCTAGTCATGTTGTGTGCGTGCTTTGATTTTACTTCCTATTTTCCATGGGATTTAGGGAACAACTTCCAAATTCATGACCTTGACCATTAATACTGACTCATAGCATATTATATGTTCCTTAAGAACCATGCTTTGTACAAAGAAGGCTTGGGCATTGCTTTGCTACTAGCTAGGCATCTATAGCCCTAATAGAGATACCTTTGGCTCCACTCAAGGCCTTGCTCCACTGCCAACCAAGTGTACATAGCCTTAATGGAGATTACCAAAATCACCTCTGCTTAGAAAGATCTTAAATTTTGAAATAAGGCTCTTATTTTATATTTTTCAAAACATTTTTGACTTTCTAGAAAAGGATGGGAACCAGGGTAGCCAAGTTTTGGAGTTTGGTCAAGTGTTTTAATCTTCAGACACTCATACTTGGTTACAAACTTTATCCCAAAAAGTAATGTTTATTAAGTGCAAACATGACTGTGTTTCAACTATTCAAGCTTTCATCTCACATGTGGAATCCTTCTTAGAATCAAGTTTAGATTAGAACAAGGTTTAAAATCTCAAGGAATAATTAACTTTTCCATTAGTCTTTGTTAGTTTCTTTAAACTATAACATCAAGCTCACATTTCAACAATCCATGATCAACCAATATTTAAGAGTCTTACCTACATTTTTGAACTATGAAGTTCTTGAGTAATTAGGTGAAATTTGAGCTAAAGGTTGTCCAAAAGGGCTTATTGAAAGGAAAGAACAAAACAAATAAATCAAACACAATAAACACAAAGTAAAACAAATAGTAAGCAAATAAATATTTACAAGCACTACTTACAAACAAGGGACAAGAAAAAAAAAACTAAGCTAAGCCTCACACTAAATCCATAAAAAACCTACCTCCATGATCAAATGGAAGGTTATTTATCCTACCATATAACCTTAAATCATGATTGCTTCCATTGAATGGCCTCTTTTTGCGGATAGGAACACTTGTATGCTTGTGTCTTCTGTATGATGTAGCTTGGTTTTCCACCTCCATTTTCAAGCATATGGATTGAAGATATGGATCTAAGATCCAATCATCTTCTTCCCAAACTATTATTTATTACATTAGGAATGCTATCTTTGATTCATTTAAAGATTTATCATGATTTATATCATTTGCTTTTCATGGTTGGATTGTGAACTCAGTTGGTATGCTTGGATTGATGTCTTCATTAGGATCCATCTCATCTTGAAAAAACTATTCATCATAATCAACTGAAAGGACATGAGATTCATTTGAAACCTTACCATTTGAATTAGGTTGATCACCTACTTCCAACCTTTTGAAGGTGTCACATAGAAATTCTTGATCTGCTACACTTGCTTCATCTTTATCTTCTGTGTAGAATGGCACCTCTTCTATCCAATCAAGTCCCACCTCATCTTGGTTTGGGATCTCCAAAATGACCTTTTATCTTGGAATACCTCAATTTCCTTCAAAAAAATCTTGGTACAAATGTTTCCACTTGTCAGCTTCTTCAGGGATATCCTCAATTTTAGCAATAACCTCATATGAATTGTCCTCATAGCTATCTTTTGAAGAGAGATCAACTTGTATCTGAATTTATTCATGGGGTTTCTCATCTTGAATGACTATCCCTTCTTATGTAACATCTTTAGGTTCATTTTATTCTTTGAATTGAAAATCAAAAGCTTGTACCAAGAAGGATTTAGATGTCCTTGCAAAGACAAATGTCCCTACAACATTATCTTGATTAAACATAGGTTTAGATGTATCCTTTTCATTTTGATCTACTTCAAAGACATTAAAATGATCATCGAGACCTATATCACAAAGATTCATTTCATGTACATCCTCAAATGACCTATTATTGATGTTATCATGAAACCTATTTGTAGGCCTATAAAACCTTTGAGAAGCATAGTTTTTGTTGGAGTTTTCCCTAGTATTGCCCACTTGCTTTTACAATTAAAGAAAATCAATGATCAATTTCTGAACCATCTTAAGTATGAATTCATTCTCATTATTTGGTGCTTCTAAGTTATGAACTTGATTGTCATAACTAGTGGGCACTAAAGCTCTCTCTTCCTTGTGGATGAAATCCATTTGTAGCATTATTCAAGAACCCCAAATTTTGGCCAAGATGGGCATGGATTAAGGGTAATTGGTTCAAGATTGAAGTCTAATTTAAGGTAAACATATTATTATTGGTATAAGGAATGATATTTAGTGATGGAAAATTAGGGTTAAAATTTGGGATAACATATGCAAGCTGACCTTGAGGCTACATTTGATCATTGATTATTACAACTTCAGCATAAGCTAATGCTAAGGTGTTTATGACTCCAATAAAACTTTTAAGAAACACAAAAGTCATGGGATCCAAAGCATCCTTGTAAATATCTAAGAGTAAAGCCTCATCAGGTCTATAAGGGGCTATGGTTCTACTGAACATCTTTTGGAATTTGGCATTAAAGGCTCTTATAGGCTCATTGGGATCTCTTTTAACTATGGTGAACTATTGGTACAAGACACAAGAACTAATGATTTTTCCAAATTGGTCAATGAAGTAATCATTAAAGTTATTCCAACTGAAAATGTAGTTCTCAGGTAGGTTAAGAAACCATTCATATGTAGCATCTTTGAAAGTAAATGGAAAAAATCGATATGCTACATATTTATGGACTACATTCATAAGTCTCAAAGTAGCCTTAAATCTTTTAACATGTTCTTCAGTTATGATAACATTATTGGGATCAAAAGAAGGCAAATACCTTTTAGGATTTGTTGGTAAGTCATGTACCTGGCCAAGCACATTGATAGAAGATCCACCTAACCATGCCATGCTTTGATGAGGATCTTACTTGTGGTAATTACAACTTGAAATCTTTTTGAACCCTATTTGAAATATGAGGTGTAAATCTTATCTTTGTAAAGAATAATGATCAGACTTGCATATTACACAAATTTTACACAAATATGTATAAAGAATAACAAAAAACATATGTCTTTGACTAAATTAGTTCAAAGATATGTCCAAATACATATATATGAATGATATTTACATGTTTAAACTCAAATTTGTAAAGGATCTATCAATCTTTAAACAAAAAAACTATTACTAACCTCAATCTTGTTGGATTCATATATCTCAAGATATCTTTACCATAATTACTTATGGATCTTCAAAGAACATCTATATTTGTCTAAATAAGTACAAAGACTAGTCTAAAACCATTAACATCAATGATATTTACACAAATATGCTAAAATAAACATAAATATGCAAAGAATACATCAATCTTTGAACACAATTCACTGCAATTAGTAAATATACTTCAATTTTTCAAAGATATAACTAAGGCCCTCCTTCTAGTGCCAATTATTGATGATTGAATGTGTACCACTAGATCAACATATAGTGTTTAAGACACACTTATCATTTCTGGATTCACATAATCTATTGCATGAGTTATTGGTTGTGATAATCTTGTTATCGTTAGTGGAATAGAGGCAAAATAGGTTGACTATTTCACAAATTATATTAGTTGATGGTTGGAAGCCATCATGGCCTAGAGTAGATCTATGAAATTGAAGAAATTCTATGCTATTAAAGTGAAGTGTAATCAGAACCTAAGTCTAAAACTAAACTAAGATGAATTATTCACAATGGAAATAATATAAGGTGAATTGATAAAAGGAACAAAATGAAGGGTAAGGTAGAAAATAAAGATGTTCTTGATCTTTATTTCAGACATTATGACGAAGTTCAAAGTTCATCTGAATATGCATTTTAATCAATATATGTCATGAAGTATCATAAGCTCTAATCACACCATACATCAGGCAAACATCTAAGGATAGCATGAAAAGATGCAAATAAGAACCAGATTTAATTTAAGGATTTTACTCCTGCAATAAAATAACATTAGCCCAACTACAAGAAGGGTAAAGAAAGTGATGAAAACCTAAGAACGTTTAATTAATCTAGCATTATCACAAATTAACAACTCTGCATTTAAAGATACACATCTAAAATCCACAAGAACCATTCAAATCTAAAACTTAAACCAAGTGAATGAGAGAGACACCATGATAGCAATTCACACAAGCAATTGTGGATAAACTTTGTAGAACCCTTGCTTATATTGATTTACTCAAAAAGTTACAATATAGTTTTGGATCAAAAAGTCCCTCCATTTTTTACAATGGGCAATTCCTCCTTTATATAGATAATTCATGAGATATGCCAGTCATTTCTTCTCAACGTGCAATTGGACAAGTGTCAACATACAACTAAACAAGTGTCATAGACGAGTATCCCTTTACAAATGCTTCAAGACCAATGACCTTCTTTAACTGTGACTAATAGGCCATGAGCTTTATAAGCTGCACATGCCTTCATAAAAGAATATTCCTTCTCAAAATGTTATATAAACTTAGTTGCCAAAGGAATATTCCTTATCTAACTTAACTATTAGACCCCATGGCTGACAATAAGCATAACTCAAGTGTCAAAATATCTATGTGTTATGTCTATATGGCAATGCTATTGCATCTTTGTGGCATACCTATGGCATTTTCATGGCACTTTTCTCATTAATATTTTTTAAATGATCATTTCCCTTTGAAAATTCCATTCTCATCTTGCACCATTTGATTATCTTGATTTGGATCACCACGGATCATTGATTGCAATCTAAAAGATCAAATGCCATTAGTTTTTTTTATAATTCCTTGCAGTCATGACACTTATCACCACCGCATTTATTTTGAGATTCGTTAAAATGTCAACATTGATCTTGCACCATTGATCTCATTTCCATGGATCATTCATGCTTCATCAATTTTGACCTACTTGATTATGCCTCTTACTCCATGGACTATTGATCTTTGAAAGATGTTCGAGCTTTAATTTTTGGCTCGTGGTTATTCCATATGTCATCTCTATGTTCATCCTTGAATTTTCAATGTTTGTTGCACACCGTTTGATCATCTTCACCTAAGCAAACATGTTCTATTAGATCTTGATCTGCAAGGTTAAACACCATTAGTTCTTGAGTGTTCTTTGGTCATGGGCATGACTCTTGTCACTTGCTCACTATCTCAAGGCTCTATTAAAACTTTGAATTAATATGTGTTGTCAGATCATTTTTGCCTGAATAAACATGCATTGGTTATCAATATCCTTGACTTATTGATTTTGTCTCGTATTGTCTGATCAACTCTTCCTGAGCAAATGTGCATCATTGGATTTCAATCCGCTAGGTTGGGTGTGATTGGTTCCTGTAGATAATGAAGATAATTAAGTCAAATCTCAAAAATATATAAAACTTTAGCTAAAGTCTTAGACTAAGGTTTTTTATTTATATTAATAAATATGATTAATATCTTAGGATAAACACTTTAAGCTAATTTTTAAACATGATAAAGGGGAACCCACGAATAATAAAAGACATGGCATAAAGTCTTAGGACAAGGTTTTTAGCTTAAGTCTAAAACATAACAAAAGGACCTTGTGGTTAGTTAGACCATGTGGAAATAAAAGGGACCAAAGGGGGCTCGGGACATAGAGGGACCAAACATACAAATTTTAGACTAAGGTTTGGTCATGTTAATAAACATGATTAAACCTTGGGATAAAAATTGAACTAAGTTCAGGGAACAAATAATTGTTCCCATGTAAATTTCTCCCACACAAATTTGAATTTAATTCAAAGGCACCTAGGTTAAAAAATTAGACTAGGGTAATTTGAATAAAGGTTCCAAGATGCTCAAACATGAATTTAATTTGATCCTTGACAGATGAAAGGCTAGTAAAAGGCTAAATTATCAATAAAATATGAAACCCTAGATATTTAAAACATGAAACCCTAGATATTATACATTTTAGATGGACTCCATTAATTTTGTAACTTTAAACACATAAATCTAAAATTAGGAAATTTAGACAGGATCAAACCATAATCATGTGTAAATATGCTAATCCAACCATGGTATGGATGATCTTCAAATAAAGATAATGTGTAAAACACTCTAATGGTACTTTGATTACATGAATTTTAAAAATTTGCACAATTTGAAATAAGGGTCCCCATTTTTTTAGAATGAAGGTATGTTGACCTCAACAGATCCCAAATGGAAGCTATGGCCAATTAAAATTTGTCTTGTCATTATTCCATTGTGACCAAATTGTGAATAGTGATCATAGGTTTCACGTGATCATGCCACATGGAATGATACTAGGGTATCTATTTATCAAGATCCAAATGTTCCCCATGACCTTTATATTTCCCCATGGGCCCATGGGAAATATTAACCACAACTTAAAATCCCAACACATATGTAAGTATTCATGTACCTTTATTAAACATGTGATCCATATGTGAACACATAAATATGCCATTTGTCACCATCTATAGAGTCACTAAATTTATGGTTTTCCCATGATTTCCAATGTTTCTATGGGATAAATCTAAGGCCATGAGCCCCATGAACCATCATAGTTTGACACCTATCCTTATCCATTTCACCATGGTCTTTCAATATCCCATGGACCAGTTGGAGTTATCAAATTGAATTAAAAATTACTCGCATGTCCTTCAAATAATTTAACCACACAAATGACTTTCAACCTATAAGTACACCATGATGTGACATTTTTCACAATCTTAGACTCCCAAATTCACACTATTGCTTTTTTGCCACTATGAGATCCTTGTGAAAGTTGATTGATTTGTACTTGTATTTTATAATTTTTTCAATCAATATATATTTAGATGAACTAAAATTCATAGAATCCAAACTATGATGAACATGTGTATGAATAGATGCTCTAGTGTTTTGACTAGACCATGACCAATAGATGTAGCATGAGAAGTAGGTCTAGAAGGCCTAGTAATAGTAAGAGGAACAAAAGAGTAAGACATGGAGGAATAGTCATAGTAACATGAGTATAACTAGTAGGATGTAACACAAATATGGATCAATAATAACATTAGCCTCTTAACCTATTTAATAAGGATAACCTCTACTAGGTGGAATAAAAACATTCAAAGATCCAACTATTATATGTTTATTCTCATGTGTAGATTCATTAGCCAATTTCAATTTATTATTTTCATATATAACATAAATCCTATCACATATTTATTTAAGAACAGTTCAAAGACATTTATTGAAATTAGTTTTGTCCATAGTACTAAATTTTTGGAAAATAATCATCATTAGAAACATTTACATTATCATCACAAGTATTATCATCAAAATTATAATCATGTTCAACATATGCATATCCACCATTCACATTAGCACCATCTTCATTATAAACAACCATAGGAATAGGAATTTCATTAAAAAACACCATTTTATTTTTCAAACAAGCACGAGTGCCAAGCAAAGGAACATACATTAAATAAATAGTTTCAACACTCCAAGTAATTTTCCTAGTAGGGATTACATATATATATTTATTAACTGGCATAAGATGTAAACATAGAGAACATGAAAGAGGATACATCTAATTATATTTTAATAACATAGAAACCCCTAGATAAATATGAATAGAAATGATCACAATAATAAACCCTAGGTGGAAAGAGAAGATGAAATACTAAGGTTGATAGGTTCAAAATTGAGGGGTTCACCAAAATGTTTTATAAAAATGTTGCACAATTTTTCAAAACACTATGTCAATTATGTAATATGAGAGCACTAGGTGATCTTACTAAATAGGTAAAATTTAGTAAATCAAACTTGCCCTAGTGTAAAAATTGATAAATTGAGGATGATTGACTAATTTAAATATTAAGAGAAAAATGAAAATATGTGGATAAAAAGATATGTGTACCTAAATATGAATTACCTTAGATTTGGAAATGATTGAAATGCTTTAAAATAGACTCTAGAATTCAACATAAGATATCCTAAGTAGACTATGTTTTTTAATGATGATCACTTTTTATAGGCATCAAATATTGGTTGAATATTTTTGATAAGAAGCAAAAATGGACTTTTGGAAGAATTTGGAAAATATCTATGAATATGGTGCTACTGTTCCTTCACATCTAAATTTTTTGAAATTCTTTGTAGAAACAAAGATATAAAAATCCATCTTCACTACATGGAATAAGTATGCATAGTCATATGAATATCTTCTCCTTTGACATAACCCTAATTATCCACAATTTCCCAATACTAAAAAAAATGTGAAAAGTTAGTGTCTTTGAACCCCTTGAGGGTTGCAAATACATATCTTGCATAATCAGAATTAGGGATCATGTAGCTCTTTGCATGTGAGTGATTCAATCCAAGTGAGATAAATGACATCACCTTCTCTCCCTAAGTTAATCAATGATAAATATATGTAATATTTAATGCAACCTTATTTTGTTAAACATGTGTCCACAAGAATCCAAGAGATGATGAAGGAAGAATATGATCAATGTTTAGGCTCATTGACAATTATGTAATGGATAGACTTAATGTGCAACTTAATAACTTGGAATATAGGAGGTTCCTAGATAGATTGATTAATTATAAATGACTTAAGATACATGTGTATATATAGGCTCCATTGAATTCAAATTTAGACACATTCTCACATACACTGACCACATAAAATATTGAGAACCAAAAATCAAGGCTAGGTAAATTAATACATGGCATAAATGACTCACAAAGGAAACTTGACAATTTTTAGCCACCATTGAAACTAATCAAACCACTTTCATGGTATAAAAATACCATGAAACAAAGATATATTTTATCTAAAGGATGACTAAATGGATCATGATGTAGATAATTTATAGATTTGAAGGTAATCATGGGAAAATGTGGATGATTCAAGGCTACAAAGGGTTCAATGTGAAGATAAAGTGTACTAAAAAGATCCAAATGTACGTAAATGATCCAAGTGTACAAAAACATGAAAAAAAATAATGTGACTCCATGGTTTATACTAAAATTAATTGTCTACAATATACATCAAGCTTTGTAAGCCACATGTATGCATAATCTTAAGAAAAAAATACACAAATTCAAAACATTTTAGGCTAATTAAAAAAAATTATATTTATATATGTGTGTGTGCATGTGTCATGTCGAATTACATATATAAATCTCAATACAAGGTCATTACACTTAGGAAAAAGTGTGTAATTTTAATATCATGAAAATTCCAAAAGTAACAAGCCTAATAAATATATATCTATGTGCACTATGTGACATTTAGTGTCACAAAATTCTACTCTTTATTTTTGTCTCCTATTATTTCTAACCTAACATCCTCTATGATGTCTTCTTGTGGTTATTGCCATATGTCTATTAGAGGCACTTCACATCCCACACCTCTATCCATGAGGATCTCCTTATATTCATATGCCTACATCCTATAAGAATCTAATTGAGTGTCTATATAAATAGTCCTAATCTCCCTCAGTGTCAACTCATATGAAACACACCATGTATAAGTGGGCACAGTTGTATGTCTACCTACATTATTAGGCACCCTCATCCTTAGCAGCAAAGCCTCACAATTTGGCTTGTAGGGGTTAGGAACATATCCAGGCATGTGTTCCTAAATAAGATTATCACTCACTAGCATTACTTATAATCTACATGCACACACATGTTATATATTAGTGTCATGAAATATATTAAGTGATCAATTAGAATAAATTAATGAGGAGAGTTTGTATTTAAATCATAAGGGTCTCCTTCATACCAGTTAGATTCCTCATTATACTTATCCTTAAAATCCTCCTCGTCACCTTCTCTATTCTCCTCACCCTCAAGTAACTGTCCCTCTAGTATATGTTTATCCTCCTCTCCATCACTTGTCATTATATATTATTGTTGTCACTACCTTGCAACATAAACTACCCCTATCAATTATTTTTTGGATACCTTTTAACCTAACCTACCCCTAATATGAGTATTTATATCCTTGATGTTAGCTCTCTCTCTCTCTCTCTCTCTCTCTCTCTCTCTCTCTCTCTCTCTCTCTCTCTCTCTCTCTCTCTCTCTCTCTCTCTCTCTCTCTCTCTCTCTCACATAAACAAGTTCTACATATGATAGATCAACTATGTATCCCTCCCTAAACTATTATGGAACTTATTCTATTAAGATGAGCTCATTATTCCCCATCCTAATTATTTTTATCTCGTAGGTTTGGCATGTTTCCAAAGTCAAACCCTTGTGTATCCCATGACCCAATCTATAATCAAACATAAGGTAAATAATCCCCTTTATTTCATTTCTCACATAAATAAAGTCCTATAAAAATTAAGCTAATAAGAGGCTCTTTTCAAAACCTTTTAGCTCAGTAAATCTCCTTTTCTACTTGGATAAGTGCTCACATATTATTGGTTATTTTGGATAAATGTATGGGGGAATGTGCTAAATCATTGAAGTATCATGTTGTCCTACCTTATATTTCAATGATATGCCCTTTTATCTTACTGATTGCATGAGGTCAAGATTTGGGAATAAACACTTTGCTTATAATTTTACAACTTGTTCACCTTCCCAATATTTGATGTTCATCCATCACATATGTCTAAATTGTATGGGGCCAAGATATAGGAGTGAGAGGTACCCTTGAAAAATCTAGCCTTCTATGGTGAGCACTTATAGATTACCAGTTGAATGGGGCTAGACTTGGGAGGTCACCTTAAACAATTAAAAGTTGATGTTGGTATATCTCAAAACACCTCTATCTTTTAAAAACATTTTCAAAAAAGGAATCTTACCACTTAAACAAAAAAATCACATTTCCCATGATTTAATTTAGTTTTCTATCTTTGAATATACGTCTAGAATGTGCCTATAAAGCTTTAAATCTTTGAGATACTTTTTAGAAGATGCATCACCTAGATATTATCAAGGACCAATATCAATCATTCTCCCATTATGACTTTGATTGTTGGAAATCCTCCCTCTACTTCTCACATCCGCATTCCCCTTACATTCTAGTTAAAATAATAACATATTTCTTTCCTTATGAACTAGTTTATTAATTATTACCTAAAAAAAATTTGTGTCATATATGCATCACCCATATTAAATGTCCACATACATATATGTATCTAATATGAATTCCTTACATTTTATGAATTTCATGTATAAATAAATCTACTAAACCATCTACGTCTATAAGCTTAAGGAAAAATTACAAAAATTGAAAACATTGTAGTCAAATCCATATATGTGTGTATCAAGGATAATTTTAATAAGGGGACCTAAAAGCTTACTATAAAATATTGGTGAATCCTAGATTTCAAGTATAATTCCATAGGTGAATCTTTGGCAAAATTGCCATGCCAGTATAAATTGATTGGTGATTTCTATTAGCTCTTTCAAAAAACTTATAGATAGTTGGTGAATCAAATGTCAATTTCAAATCAATAAATAAGGGAAAAAAATACAAGTTAAACCACTTTCCCCAAACATATTTATAGCGAAAATATGCTTGAGGTGGAATAACAATTATGATTAGTGGATACCCTAAGTTTTTTAGAACAACTATTTTGTTTGCCCTGTGAAATTGGGGGCAATCTAACCATTTCAAACACTTGTCTAAATGGATAAATCCAAGCAAGGAAGACATGAAATGCATCATGAATAAGAGTAGATACAAACCCATCCTAAACCCTAAGTAAGTGGTTGCAACTCTAAAAAAATTCATCCCCACATCAATGCCCAAAAACACATTCACAATATTTTTGAGGTCTTGTTGATCTTGTTACTAAGCAAATAATCCGAAACAAATGCAAAGATCTTGTTGATCTCATTACTAAACAATTAATCATGTGTGATAACCAAATTATGTCTAATATTAAGGGTTTTGATATAAGATAAAAAATAGTTTTCACATTGAAAGTAAAGCTCTGATGAAAAATTAACATGGCAATAGTTTGAATCCCGTAAAAGATAAGAAAAATTCATTAAATGTGTGAAAACATTTGCATATATGTACGAAATGTATTTCTTACTTGGATTGTGCTTCATTGTTGACTGCTTATAATCCTCCTTGGCCTCCTCTAATAATTGTCACTCACTTCATGATTCTCACAACATCTAGAGCTTGTATTTCGTACCTAGATTATACTTCATTGTTGGTTGCTTAGACTCTTCATTGGCCTCCTCTTGCAATTGTCACTTGCTTCAAGATTATCATGACATGTAGGGCTTGTATTTCTTACTTAGATTGTACTTCATTTTTGGCTGCTTAGACTCCTCTTTGGCCTCCTCTTGTAATTACCACTCATTTTGTAATTCCCACAACCATAAAGGATTAAAAATGTAATAGAAATGAAGTTATATGAATTTAGGTTTTAGGGTTTTGTGGTTCTAGGGTATTAAGCAATTTGAAACACTTACATAGATTTATTTTATAGGAGGTAATGTGTGTTAATTAGAAAACTAATGGAAAAAGAGGTTAGAGGATGAGAAGTCTAAAGTCGAGATCTTATTTATAGTTCTTTATTTTTAATGATTAAATTTGTCATTATTTTTAAAGATTAAATTTGTCTTTTTTAAGTGTTAAATTTGATGGCCATATGATTAAGTATAAATTGGGTACAAACCTCTTTAAGTCTCTCAAAATAGCAACCAAATAATATAATAAATTGAGTGTCATAAAAATTAGATTATAGAATATAAACTATGGGGCCATATGACAAGACAACTATGAAAAGAAAGGATGACATAGCTGAAAAAAATATATTCAAAACATTTTCATAGTTTTAAAATTATAAACTATATAATAAGGTCTACCAAAATGTATTAACCACATCCATATTGGCCTTTCAAATATTTTTTTATTTCAATTAATAAACCATGCCAACCAGAATATAATTATTACCTTAAACATTTAAAAATGAAATATAGTATGATCATGAGGCTCTATCATGTTTATTCAGTTGTTCTTTATGCATTGCTTAAAAAAAGTATCATGTATGCCATTATTTCTCAAAGGAAATCAATTTCTTATTTGTTTAAAATAAGTATATGGTAAAGACTAGCCAGATAATATAATAAAGTAAGTATAGAAAAAATAGTGACAAACAATTAGAGTTTATAGTATAAACTATAGGGCCATAGGATAAGATAATTATGAAAAGTGAGCATGGCAACTGAAAATAATATTCAAAACATTTTCATAGTTTTAAAATAATAAACTATATAATAATGTCTGCCAAAATGTCTTAACCACATTCATATTGGTCTTTCAAATATTTCTTTATTTTAATTAACAAACCATGCCAACCAAAATATAATTATTACCCTAAACATTTATAAATAGAATATTTCTGTATTTGTTTAGTTTGTTCTTTGTGCATTGTTTAAAAGAAGTATCTTGCATGTCATTATTTCTTAGAGGAAATCAATTTCTTTTCTTTTTTTTTTAAAGTATGTGGTAAAGACCAAAAAAATATTATAATAAATTGAGTATAGTAAAAATATAATAAATAAATATAATGATAAGTTCCCTAAAAGTTAGTTCTTTAAAAATATTTTCTCAAAACATTATCTTTCATATCTTCATAATAAAATCCATGGCTACTAGAATCCATGGATATGATGTACCCTCAATATTACAAAAATGTTATCCCATCATATTTTTAGAATAAAATAAAAACCTTAGCCCAACACTTCTACAAGAGTGTAGAATTGAATGGTGAACAAAATAAAGGCATTTTAGATTTTCCAAAGCTAAGGAAGCGATCTGTTCGATTTACCACAATAAGTTTTGGACCATGCTTTTGATGATGGCTTGATCACTAGACTATGGACTATCTTAAGTTTGAGTGAAATACTATGTGATGGTATCTCGAAATATTTTAATCTTACTAATTTATACCAAACAATGATTTTGGGCTCAATGGAAGATGAGACAATTTTTAGTGCATTGTCATTTTTAAAGCCAAAGTTAAGAAAAAAGCTTGACAAAAATTGGAGACTTCCTTAAGGCTCTATACAACTAGATACAATGTCCTCAATTTTTTATTTGATAGAGCTTTGGAAATTTAGAATACAATATGTAAAAGAAGATGATTGACTAAAAATTATTCAAACACACTCAAGTTATGCAATACTAGATCCAAGTCCAACAACTTTTGAAGAGAATGCAAATAACAATTATAAAGAACAAAATGAAAAAAATTGGCATGTAGAAATTTGAAATTTAGGCATCTAAAATACAAGGTTGATCGAGAAAGGATAGCAAATTTTGTGATCAATTTTGAAATTTATTTTATCAAGGTTTTGAGATATCTTGTTGAAGATAATTCAAAGTATATAAATGATTAAGAGGTAATTTGTGTATTTTTATTTCTGTTTGATTAAGAGAACATGTCTATAACAGTTGGAAACTCTCTTATAAAGATGCATAAGTATATTGTGGTGTTCCCTTGTTATTTTATACCAAACTTATTTGAAATATCTATAGTGTAATGAACTGTAAGTATCTATATTGAACCAACAACATCAATTCCATCAATAGCTTCCATAAATGACTAGAAATTTTGAGAAAACCATCACATATGTATTTGAGCAACTTCCATTAATCCACTGGGTGACACGTTGGACTAACATTAAATTTTTTCTTGGGGCCCCTCAATATGCTAGCATAAATGCACTAAAAAATAGGGTAAAATCTAAACCTTGATCCTCATAGCTTTAATTTCACCAGCACTACATTCAATGCTAAAAATAAAATAAATATTAGGTTTTAAATTTATTTTTTATTAAGTTTTTTAATCATTAAAACTATATATAAGGAAGAATATGTTTGTTTTACTCAATTTTATAGATGTTTTAAGGACCACTTGTGACTTAGGACATAATAATCTTAAGGTAAATTATTATATTTTAGTTGGCATGGTTTGTTAATTGAAATAAAAAAATATTTGAAAGTTCATTGTTGATTATAGATATGTTGGCAGACCTTATCATTATTGATTATGTATATGATTAAGACATCATCATATATTTATTCATTTCAAGATTGACAACTGTGCATGCAAACAATTGCTCTCAAAAAAAAATACAAATCTATACCTTACACAGTTGCAATCACAAGGAAAACAATTTAGAAATTATCTGCACCTAGTCCCAATATTTTGAGTACCAGAGATTTACTTCCACCAATAGCTTGCATTAATGACTAGAAAAATTGAGAAATCATCAGCAAATATATTTAAAGAAATGCTTTTCAAAGAACTTAGCATTATATTTATTCATTTCAAGACATACGACTATGCATGCAAATAACTTCTCTTAGTATTCAAAATAAAAGAAACATAAATCTATACCTTGTAGTTGTAATAACAAGAAAACAAGCTTAGAAATTATCTACACCTTCATTTCTAACCTCTCATCCCAATATTTTGACTACCAGAGCTTCACTTCCACCAATAGCTTGAATCAATGAGTAGAAAAATTGAAAAATTGTTAGCAAATATTTTTAAAGAAATGTTTTTCAAGGAACTTATCATTATATTTATTCATTTTAAGACATATGATTATGTCTACAAACAACTTCTCTTAGTATTTATAATAAAAGAAACACAAATCCATAACTTGCAGTTATAATCACAAGGAAACCAGCTTAGAAATTATTTGCACCTTCGTTTCCAACCTTACATCTCAATATTTTGACTACCAGAGCTTTGCTTATGTCAATAGATTGCATAAATGATAAATTTTTTGAGAAACCATCACATATGTATTCAATTAACTCATATTAATCTCATGGGCAACATGTTGGACCAACATTAAATTTTGCCTTGGGCCCCTCAATATGCTAATGCTAATTCACTAAAAAATGGGGCAAGATCTAAACCTCAATTCATGTAGCTTTAATTTCACCTGCACCACATTCAATGCTAGAAATAAAATAAACATTAGGTTTTAAAATTATTTATTATTAGGTCTTTTAGTTATTAAAAACCATATAGAAGGAAAAGCATGTGATTGCAAAGAATATTCAAAACATTTTTATAGTAAAATATAATTATAACCTATTTTATTGTGTCCTAGGCAATCCTTATTACACACACACACACACATATGTATGTATGTATATATATTTATGTATTTATGTGTACATACATACATACATGTGTGTGTGTATACACCTGTTAATTCTAGACTAACCTACACATGTCTCTTATAATTTCTTGTCAAATCAGACCCATACATGTATAGTAACTCTAGCGAATCTATATCCCAAAATACGATCGATTATAATCTATAAGGAGAATCTATATCCCAAACTATAAAATTGATTCTATTTTACATATATATATATTTTCTCATACTTATCCATTTTCAAAATTAAAAAAGCCTACTAATAGCCTTTTGGCTATAAATAGCCTCTAAAATTTTCCCTAGTTTGTATCATGTCAAAGTTTCTATACAATAATCAATACAAGGTCATCACATTTAGGGAAAATATATAAATTTAGTACCTCATAAATTTAAAAATAAGGATCCTAATAAATATCTATATGTGCACTCTATGACACTGAGTTTTGTGGACTCTAGCTCCAGTTCCTGTATCTCCTTCTAGTGCCACCTTGATATCTTCTATGAGATTATCCAATGGTTGGTGTATATCTTCTTTAGGAACCACAAATCCTACCACTCCTATCTAGGAGGATTAATATCCAATTAATTTTCTATTTGATTATCTTATCCCCTCATTGTCAATTTTTATGAAGCGTGCCATGTAGAACCAAAAACGTATGTATTTTTTCCTACATGATAAAAAAACCCTCAACTTTACTAGTGGGGCCTTGAAAGTTTGAAATTCAAGCATTGGGTACATATACAAGCATATTTCCATAGATAAGATCCTATACTTGTTGGAAGTACTTGTAATCACATGCACATCATATGTTAGTGTCATGCTATAAATCAAGCTAAGTGCTCAAGTAGAGGAAAAGAAGGAAACATTTCATAGCCTACTCATAGGGATCTCCCTCATACTAGTTAGGGTCCTCCTTTACCTCAATTTAATCCTCATCCTCACCCTTATACCCCTTATCATAATCTTCTCTAATCTCCTCATGCTCAAACTCTTCATAATCCTCTCTACTCTCCTTATCCTCATGAATCTCTCCCTTAGCCCAAGATCATCCTCCTCCCTACCATCCACCACTATTTGTTATGTTTTTGGATGTCTTATATCCTGACATGGCCCATGGGGATACATTAGTACCCTTGACATCAACCTCCTCAACATCAAGTGGTCGAATGCCACATCTCTCCCCTTTCTCCCTACTAGGCATGTTCGATATGGGGTAGATCAACTCTATAAAATTCCCCATAATGATGGGTAACTTATTATAATAGGTTAAACTCAATGTCCCCCTATTATATTCTAGTATATGGGTGGTTTGATATATTGTTAAATCCATCCCCTTGGGTGTCCACAAGCTAAGAATAGCTACATATGACTTGACCAATAGGTTAGCTTCAATTAGGGTGCCTACAACTTGTTGAGCATCCCAAAATCTACTCATGCCCCCCCTCCCCCCATCGAGCCACTCTAATGGCTCTTGATTATGCTATCCCCACTCTCCTTTGGTAGGGATTGAATTTCCTACACACCCATCTCATCACTAGTGTGTGGTATCTAAGATAAAATACCCCTAGTCTTGTCACCCTATAGAAGTCTTGGTAGATCTTGGCTAGAATATCTATTCATCAATTTTACCTTGTCTCATGTTCTTATATATACCTGATTATGGTAGCCCATCATTAAATTAGTCAATTAGTCCCATATTATATAGCCATAAGTAAGGCCAACACTCCAATGATGACCTTGTATAAATTTGGGATATGGGCTATGCTTGACACTCATGTTAGCAACCCTTCCATTCCTAAAATATGCATCCCACCTATTAATTTATATTGTTTCCATCACCTCATATATGGGTAGTCTCCTTCCCAATACTATAACCTCTAAGATCTTATATACATCATGTATATAGATAACCCACTTCCCCTACACTTATGAGAACTTGAAAGTGTTCTAGTATGCATCCCAACATGTCAATAAGACATATAGAAGGTGACTAATAGGTATGACTATTTTTACTTGTGACAATCTCCAAATCTTATCCATCTCTAGTTTTCATAACTCCTCCTAGGTCAATAGGGATATGACCTAAGTGATTATTCCTACTCTCTAGTCATGTTCCATCTTATGTAGTCTCCCTACAAACACAAAAGCAATGTGTGTCAATTCCAATGCTAATATCTCTCTTTTTCTTTCATCATGTAAAAACTATAGGTATATGTAAATGTGGATATTTTGTAATTGTTACCTATTTTAAACACTAAAATTAACATTTAATGTTAAAATAATGCACTTATGACCAACCCTTATCCACACCTAACATATCCTCAATTTAATGGTCTCAAATCACCATTAATATACTTCTATGTGAATGGACCTCTATCTTAAGACAACTCTGATACTAAATATTCTTATTTCTCATTTCAAGCAACCTAGACTCATTACTTCACTAATTCATACTTTCAATTTGACTTCCTCTACTTCTTAGATGAAACCACTCCTTTAAGATAATCTCATAAGTTTTTCATGTATGAATCCACTAGTTTCACCCTCTGCTAATTCATGACTAATTTCCCCAAGTTAAATTCATTCCAATGGGTCATTTCACAAGCTTGATTTGAGTAAATCCCAAAAATTCTACTATATAAGCACATTTTTCTACCCATTTTTTCATGGGATGGAAAGATATGACTAAGAGGCTTCTATCATTGCAAATACCAAAATAACTAACTAAACATTGAGAGGAAAATACCTATTCTTTCCAATTATGAGTCCTTATAACCCAAAGATCCCTGAACTAGGTTTGAATACAATATCAAGGTCACAAATCATTTGTTCAAGCACATAATCACTCTAGGATTACACTAACATATACATTTCACAAATATTGTACATACCACTATAGCATGGGAGAAATACATAGAGTTTGAACCCTCTTTATATTATTGGTACATAAGTAGTGCTCAATACACAGTGTGTTGAGGTCAAGCACAACCCCATCCCCTTGCATGTTTCCCTCATATATAGTATTTTATTCTCTCTTGTCATTGATCTAGGGTTTTGAGTGAATAATAAGGCACATAATGGCTTTCCCAATAAATCAAATGCATTGAATAGACATGTAGGACTTACATGCGAAAGTGTATCAATCAAAATTTACACAAAAGCCAAATAACCTAAAGTATCAAGTTGCACCCTACAAAAATTATTGGAAGCCAACAAAGTCCAAACAATGTAGCCTTATCCTAGGATAACGCAAAGCTTTGTTCCTGATTCATAGTAACTCGCACAGTCTCACAGTAAATTTCACTATAACTATTGTAGTCCCACAAACTTAAATTCTAGCTAAGTTAGTTATTTCTTAGTATTTCCTTCTTTTATTTAATGTCTAAAAATAGTAAGTTACAAATCAATTTATGTGTGATTTATTGTATATATTATGCATTAGTAGTTTGTCTTAATTAGATTAACCCCTTAATCCAAATTCAGATTAAATATTTTGGTGAACCCATTTATTTTTTAGTATTATAAAACCCTAACTATTCATGTTGTTAGGGTTTATTTCCTTCTTTTTATTATTTCTAATTATTGTATTAGGGATTTAGATTTAGTAAATTCTTTGCTAACATAAATCTTTCAAGTTTCTATTTCTCATTTTATGCAATCTAAGAATTTTGTTTCTACCTTTCTTAGAATAAGTGCTCTTGAAGTTGAGCATTCTCATATTTTAGTTCATAACAATACAATGGTAGAATCATTCAATAGATTTGATGATAATGATAAAAGATAATTAACAATATATCTTTTTAAGAATTCAGACATTCAAGATGAGTTTTTAGAAATTGTTAAAGAGGAAATAAATAAAGCATCTAAAGGTTATCCCTATGAGACATCTACTCCAATGGGTTTCTTTCCTTTCTCTGCATCACTAAATACAACTTTTTTACCAACATATATTATGGGAGAAACCCAAGGGTTTCAGTAGATTACTATGCCAATTCCTAATCAGTCACATTTTACACCACCTTTAGTTAACACAAATTCCATTCATGATACACAATCCCTAATGTAGATTGTTTTAGTTCTGCAAATTAAGGTGTTGTAATTGAAACAAGGTGATTAGAAACCTAATCAGACATTTAAATCACAAAATTTATTCTATACGCCATTGGCTTAGCATATTTCATCATATCCTTTACCAACTAATATTGTGTCACCTAAGCTTACATTGTATGATGGAAAAGGTGACCCAAAGAAACATTTGAGAGCCTTTCATGCAACATGTTTGGTCTATGCATCTAACAATAGATTGTTAACCAATTTTTTTCCCTAAATTTTAAAAGAGTGGGATCTGACATGGTTTTATGATTTACCATATCAATTAGTGCATGCATTTAATCCTTTGGAATATTTGTTCCTTGCACATTTTTCCATTAACATAAGTGAAAATATTTCATATACTTAGATTGGTAAGCTCAAACAAAAATCTAACAAGCCTATTGCATATTATGTATTATAGTATAAAACCATGTTATCCAAGATGATGAATCTTATGGTAGATAAGGAATTGCAAGACATATTCAAGCAGAGTTTGCTTCCACCTCTTCATGAATCTATTATGTTTAAGAATTTTTTATCATTTGATGATTTATATGACATATTTAATGAGCAAGAGGTTAAGTTGTTAGAAATGAATAATCTAAAATATGTAACCAACCCAATTTCTACTTTTAATACAAAAAATAAGATTAAGCCACCCTACAAGGTGAACCCAAGTGAAAATAAGAGTGATCAAAATACAAAAATGAATGCAGTTTTAGAACCTACTCAACGTATTACATTATCAGTTCCTTTAAGGAAATAATTTAAGTCACCTCATATCACTCCCTCCCATAAATATGTTGATGTGAGTAAACCTATTCCAAAAGGATTTAATAACCATGCTTTATGTGATTTACATAGAGCACCAGGGTATACTACCAATAAACATGTTAGTTTTAGATACAAGATATAGGATTCAATAGATGATAACATCCTTGATGTGGGCACATCTATTGAGAGTAAAAAGGCACAACCAATTGAGATTCGAACAATGAAGGTATTCACTAATCCTTTCCCTACGCATACAAGTCAAGAAACATCAAATAAATTAGAAGTGTACTACACATATAATGTACATCCTACATTTTTTCTATCATCCTTAGATAGAGGCTCAATATCCTTTGAATGGAATCATTGGTACATATCATGTTCTAGGTACATCTAAACCACTTATTACATTCCCAGAACAATATAAAGTAGATGATGATTTTTATTTTCACTCTTTGCTTATTCAATCTTACATAGATCATCAACCTATACAAAGTGTTATGGTTGATAATGGTTCGAGTGTGAATATATGCACTATCACACTTATTTCACATTTGCAATACACATATAAGGATATACTTTCTATAACAACAATAATTAATGGATTTAATGGGCATGTTCAAAGTTATATTGGTATGATCACATTACCACTATAGGTTGGTCTAGCACATGTGACCACCAAGTTTAAATTAGTATCCAATGCATGAATCTTTGATATGTTATTGGGATGTCCTTGGATTCAACATCTTCATGTAGTGCCTTCTATAGTACACAGATGTTTTAAATATATTTTATTTAATGAGGTTATCATAGGTCATGGTATTCCATGTGAATATCCTCTTCAACAAAAGTTTATTATTCATACACAACATATATCAATTGAGAAACCTAAAAAGTTTCAACCTATGTAGATAATTCAAAATAAATTGCTTAACTTTATAAGGAGACCTATCTTTGAAAATCCACTTAGTCATTAATTTATCACAAATTCTAGAGAGATAATTTCTACTACAATGTGTCCTAGATTTGCATTATAAGACATTAAGAGTGTTCCACAAAGAACACAAACATAGAGTTATTACATTACATGATGGGTTCCAAAGAGTCTTATAGTTCAAAATAATAAACATCATACTCATGATACTATAGATTATCATCATGGCACTGGTACTTATGTTACAAATCTATTGGCAATATTTTATGTTATATTTCTTACTCAAATTATTTTTGTGACTCACCCAATAAGATGCGACATAAAATTTGTAACAATTGATAAACCACAAGTTTAGGCATAATTTTCCTCTATGTTTGAGAGGGGAATCTCCCTTTTATGATGTGTTTTTGGTAGTTTTCGCTAGAAAATACAAAAGGCAAAAAAATGGAAGAAAAGGAGGGGAAAGGATGAAGAGAGAATACAAATAAATGGATAGGATAATGGGAAACCTAAAATGGAGTAAAGACGTAAAAACACTTAGATTACTCATATTAATTGAGTTAGTTGGTAATTTTAACAATGGAAACATGTATCCACAGAAAGAGCGATAAAGACATACTTCAAATAGGGGAATGAAGACATCACTACATAAGTTTCAAGACATAAATTTTTATGGAATGCCTCTATATTTTAGGCTAGAAATTAACACAAATTTTATGTTTCATCCTTTCAAGCAAGTTTTGTTTAGTATCAAACAATCCAGGTTAAAATATTTCTTTCAGTAGTATGAATAACAACACAAGAAAAATGACGTGAATGATTATTGTTGGAGGCTTAGATTGAACCCTAGCTAAGTAAGGGATTGTTCAAGTCCTCTATTCAAATCTGGTCCAACATGTGAATGATCTTAGGTTATGGGTTACCCAATCTTGGGTCAGACCTCTAGGATTTTTAACGAGGCTAGCTCCTATGATGTATCAGTTAGCTCATTTCCATTAAAACCTACTGATTATTGGGGTGAAAAGGGAGAGAAGAATAACTAAAAGATAAATCTAAGCTAATGTTGGTGATGCACCTAAATGGTTACTCATCCACTCTATTTAAACTTATAAAACACTAATGAAATGAGCAAAAGACTGAATCTACAACTCTAAGAGTTTGTTATACATATATATTTCATGTAGAGATTCACCAAGTGATAAAAACCTAAGGGAAGTGATGGAGAGGTCTGATTCAAGGCACTAACCAATCAATGTATCCACATGATATCTTTAATAAAATGATATTAAACACTAAACATGACCTACATAATAAGATAAACTAGTAGCTAGGTGAGATCAGGACTTGATAAGAAAGAGATTCATACCACATATGTAAATCAAACTAACATTAACACACTATACCAGAACAATGAAATTTAAAACCGTCATCTATTTATCTCAAGAGGTTAAAAAGATCAATCTTTGATGAGTCTAGTCATTCCCAAGAGAGGTATCCATTTCAAGGCTTAGAAGCTTGTATTTTTAGCAGAAGGAAATGAGAGAGATGGGGAATATGTGTGTAAAAATCAATAAATGGGGTCCAATCACTTTGATGGAGTCCCAAGCACCTTTCTTGAATTCTCCACCACCTTTTGAGTCAATAGGCTTTTTCCTTCATCAGTAGTTAACTTTGCATTAGCTCTAAAAGTTTTCAAGCTTTCTCATTGGTTGAGAAATATGCATTATAAGATAAGAATGTTCTTAGGGCAACGAGTCATGCTCCTAATAAGAAAGAAACAATCATTTAGGTTCTAAGAATGCATTAAATGCTCCAACTACAATTTTCAACCACTAGATCTCCATCTTGGGACTCTACACCATCCTCTTCATGGCTTGCTTATAAGGACAAGATATATATGTCCATCAACATGATTGAACCATGGTTGTGTCTACTTTAGGTGGCTGAATGTTCTTGCTAAATGTTAGATGATATGAATATCATATTTATGTCTTGGTGTGCTCTTTACTATAACCACTGAACATGTATCTACTATAGATGAAAACCAATCCCATTTATTGGTTTTTATATAGTCATCATATCTACCTAGGTGCATTTATGTTGCTTGAACAACCTAGTAGCCCACCTTCAATTTTTAATAGACCTTATTTACCTTTGCAAAGATTTAATGGTATCGTTTAAACTTGAAATATATGTTCTGGTTCAACCTAAATCATATTTCAACCTCCATACAAAGTCTCCATCGAAGTCCCTTAGCTTTTAAATTTTAATTTTTGCCATCGATATATGATTTGTAATTGGATGAGCACCGTTGGATCTTCTTTGTTGTGCACCATCAATCTTTCTCTGTATGAATGAATGTGAGCCATAGATCTTCTATCGATTTAATGTGGTTGAGACACTTGTCACCCATGCATTTATCTTTGAGATTTACTGACCTTTTGACCCATCACTCACCATTGATCTTCGGTAAATGATTAAATATGCTCCATTAGATCTTTGGGACCCACTGACATTAGTCCTTGTGCATGCACTATTAGATCTACTTGTATGATTACACACGCACCATTGATCAACTTGGATCCACTAGCTTTGTTAGTCACCATGCATTATTGGATCTTTGATGTATGATCAAATGTGTACTATTGGATCTAATTTTTGAATCTAAATGTCTATTTGTCATAAATTTAACTTGATGTCTAGATGCACGTCCCAGACTGTTGGTTTAACTTTAATTATTTATATCTTGAGATAAAAAAGACATCAAGATATGAAATTTATAGATCATGATCTAGGCATGAAGAAATTCATGTCCATAAAACTTTTTGACTCTAAGAGGATTTCTAAGCATACTTATAAAATGCATAAATGAGCTGACTAGTTTATTTTTGCATGACATCCTATGATGGTCTAGTCTTTTAAAGCTTGTTTTTCCCATCTTTTGATCATTTATGGGTCAGGAAATTTTCTCATATTTTCTATCCAGGTGGAATATTGGTATGTGAGCCAAAATTGGCCAACATATTTGGTGACTCAATTGGGAAACATGTTTGTTATGCTTGAGAACCCAGACCATTTATCTTGGCTAGTCCATTGCCCATGGAGTCTCTGCTCTAGTTCAACATATTGATCTAAAGGTAAAACTGGTTATCAACCCTTAAATAACTCCTTTTGAAACAATCAAGAAAAAAAAGGAACAAAACAAAAAAAGTGCCCAAGGCACTTATTGAAGGGAAACACATAACATAAGGGAAACTAACCTAAACAAAACAAGGACCATTAATCTAAGGAAATAGGGAAAATAAGACAAAAGAGATGTAGACTACTACTTATGCTAATCACTTATTAAAATAAAGCAAACCTAGAACAACTAACCTAAAGTAACAAGATTTCTTCCAGGGTCAAATGGGAAGTTATTTGATGTACCATGGAACTTTGAAATGTATTTGCCATCTCTTGATAGATTTCTTCTATAACTAAGATCAATTAGATGCCCATGTCTTTTTGATGATACAACTAGGCCTCCTATCTCCATTCCTAGGTACATGGATTGAAGATATGGATCCAAGACCCAATCATACTCCTCCCATATCCTTCTTTCTTGCATCAAGGATACTAATTTTGCCTCCTCCATAGGCTGATCATGATCTAATATGTCTTCCATTGTACCTTGATTCTACTCCTCATAGATAAGTGATTTGTCCAAATCTTCATGATTGATCTTTCGGATGTCTTTAGGCATGTTGTATGACAAGATATCTTCATTATATTTGTAATTAGGGACAATAATTTGAGGTAGTACATCATCAAACACATGTTCATTCTTCTTTCAACATGAATTTTCTCTTCTTGTGAACCAAAATGAATAGATTCAACAACTGATTGGTCTTTAAGGTCTTCCATGGGAAGTGTGAGATCTTGAAAGGCTTAATATTTATTACAAATATCCATATATTACTACCATAAATCATCATAATTACCTTAACTCTTATCCTCTTTGGTTGTCTTTCATTCATCAATGGTCAATTCAACAAGCTCTTGAGGAGCTTCTTGAAGTGAGACAACTGATATGTGATCAAGAGACTTATAGGAAACAACTTATTGTTGTATACCTAAAACTTCTTCTTCTTGCACTTGTTCTGATACTTGTATCTTAGCCTGTACCTTAGCTTTCTCTTTCACTTGTGTTACATCACTATAGAAGATTAAAACATGTTTATCGTTGCCAAGAGGTGTCTTGATTATGATTTCTTCTTCCTGGTTACTCAAGTCACATTCATTCTTTGTTTCCTTAGTTGCATCTTCTTGATTTGCCTCACAAAGGAGAGGCTCTTTTTCAAAGATTGGTACAATAGACCCTTGAAAATATTCAATAAGATGAGAAAGGTCTAAATAATTTACTATAGATGCCTAATCATGCTCATGAGGCTGATCTTCTTGGATCACCTTCACCACTTCTCCATGTTGCTTTGCTTCTTGAATGGGTTTCCATAAAGGAAAGGCTCTAAACTTTTGAGGGGAAAAGAGTGGGGGCTAAATGATCTCCTGATTGATATTGACTTCAACATCGTATCTTATGCCTGATTGTTCTTCCTTCTTTCTTGATTATTGAATTTGATTCTAAGACATAAACATAGGTTTAGAAACCTTTGCTTCTACACTTGTTTTTGTTATAGATGAGAAAGAAGGAGTTTTCTACTATGTTGCCTTTGTAGCTACTACCAAATGATGGAGATGTTGATTTACAAACTCAATTTGCTTGGCTAAATTAACCTCAAACTTGTGAAATAATTAGTTAGAGATGTCTCCTACAAAACTTAAGATAAAGTCTCATATATGATCTGCTAATAAATATGGAGATTAATCTCCTCAAAACATGCTTTTTTAGCCTTTGAGGCCTTTCTTGGATAGATTTCTAGGTAGGAAAGTTAGGCAAGGTTTGAATTGAATCTTGAGGGCTATAGTAAACATTTCTTTGGCATCCATGAAGGGAAAAGGGTAGCTCTATGGAAACATGATGATGATTATGATGACCCTGGTGTTTCTTATAAACCACTAACCTCTCTTCAATGTTTACTATTAGACCTCCAATGTCTAGAATATCAGAACTAAACTTTGAGTGACCCTACCTTATGAAATTTTCACATACATATTTAACTTACTGCAAATTAGCTCTCATGCTTTGAATTTCATAGTTGGATATCTCCTCTCTATAGCTCTTCCTAGTGTCTATGCTTATCATCTCTTTCTCATAGCCAAATAGATTTTTCTTGAAACTTGAGATGGATTGCTTTGGGGTTTGATTGGTATGATCAGAAAGACAACAAGATTCATGAGGGTTACCATAGGATTGGTATGGGTCACCATACTACTAGTAAGGTTCTGTACATGGTGATACTCACCATAAGACTTATAGAGATCATGGTAGGGATGATATGGGTTATGAGGAAGGTAAGAGCCATGCCCTTGATAATAAATATCATCAACAACTTGATAAATCTCATCATAAATTTGATATAACTCTTGGTAAGGCTGATTAGACTCATATAGATCATGAGGATCATGTTGAAACTATTGATAAGGAGGTGAATAATAAGGGTATCCATCATAATTGTTCATATCAACCTCATATGTCAAATGAGATGTAAAAATTGATTAAAATCTTCAATGAAACATACTTGGGCTGATTACAACTAGGATATTTGATTCAGAGTAACCAGTGGTGCTAAATTGCTTGCTTCTAAAAGCTGATTAGAGGAAAGGTACACCAACAATCTTTTCACTCTTTTGGATCTTGGTCTCATCGGGCATGCAAAAAATATTGGAGGCTTAGATTGCACCCTAGCTAATCAAGAGATTATTCAAGTCCTCTACTCAAATCTAGTCCAACATGGGAATGACCCTAGGAAATGGGTTACCTAATCTTGGGTCAGAACTCTAGGATTTTTAATGAGGCTAGCTCCTCTGATGTATCACTTAGCTCATTTGCACTAAAACCTACTAGTTTCTAGGATGAAAAGGGAGAGAAAGATAAATGAAATGGAAATATAAGCTAATATTGGTGATACACCTAAATGACTGCTTATCCACTCTATTTGAACTTCTAAAAACACTAATGAGATAAGCAAAAGACTGAATCTACAACTCCAAAAGTCTGTTATGCATCAATATTTCATGTAGAGAATCACCAAGTGATCAAAACCTAAGGGAAGTGATGGAGAAGCCTGATTCAAGGCACTAACCAATCAATGTATCCACATGATAGCTTTAATAAAATGATATTAAACACTAAACATGACCTACATAATAAGATAAACTAGTAGCTAAGTGAGATCAGGACTTGATAAGAAAGAGGTTCCTACCACATATGTAAATCAAACTGACATTAACACACTATACCAGAACAATGAAATCTAAAACTGTCATCTATTTATCTCAAGAGGCTAAAAAGATCAATCTTTCATGAGTCTAGTCATTCCCAAGAGAGGTATCCATTTCAAGGCTTAGAAGCATGTATTTATCGCAGAAGGAAATGAGAGAGATGGGGAACATACATGTATAAATCAATAAATGGGGTTCAATCACTTTAATGGAGTCCCAACCACCTTTCTTGAATTATCCACCACCTTTTGAGTCAATAGGATTAATCTTTCATCAATAATTAACTTTGCATTAGCTACAAAAGTCTTTAAGAGTTATCATTGGATAAGAAATATGCATTAGAAGGCAAGAATGTTCTTAGGGTGATGAGTCATGCTCCTACTAAGAAAGAAACAATCCTTCAAGTTTTGAGAATGCATTTAATGCTCCAACTATAATTTTCAACCACCAAATATCCATCTTGGGACTCTACACCATCCTCTTCTTGGCTTGCTTATAAGGACAAGATCTTTATGTCCATCAACCTGATTGAACCATGATTGTGTCTAATTTAGGTGATTGAATGTTCTTGCTAAATTTTGGATGATATAAATATCATATTTATTCCTTAGCATGATCTTTATTACAACCACTGAACATGTGTATACTATAGATTGAAACCAATCTCATTTATTGGTTTTCATACTGTCATCATATCTACCTAGGTGCATTTACATTGCTTGAATAGCCTAATATCCCACCTTTGATATTTAATAGACCCAAAAGACCTATTTTACCTCTGTAGAGCTTTAATGGCATCATTCAAACTTGAAATATATGTTCTAGCTCAACTTGGATTGTATTTTGACCTCCAGTCAAAGTCTCTAAGTCCCTTAGATTTTAGCTTTTAATTTTGGTCATCGATCTATGATTCACAATTGGATGAGCACCATTAGATCTTCTTTATCATACACCATCGATCTTTCTCTATACGAATGAACACGAACCATAGATATTTTTTTAGATCAATAAAGTTGAGACACTTATCACCCACACATTTGTCTTCAAGATTCACTGACCTTTTGACCAATTACTCATCATTGATCTTGGGTACAAGATCAAATGCACTCTGTTAGATCATTGAGACCCACTGACATCAATTCTCACTCATGGGTTGTTATATCTGCTAGTATAATTGCACGTGCACCATTGATCAACTTGGACCCACTAACTTTATTACTCATCATAAATTGTTAGATCTTTGATACATGATTGAATGTGTACAGTTGGATATGACTTTTGAATCTAAATGTCTATTTTACGTAATTTTAACTTGACATCAACATGCACGTCCCAGACTGTTGGTTTAACTTTGAAGATTTATATCTTGGGATAGAAAAGACATCAAGATATGAAATTTATAGAGCATGATCTAGGCATGAATAACTTCATGTCCATGTAACTTTTTGACTCTGAGAGGCTTTCTCAACATACTTATAAAATACACAAATGAGTTGACCAGTCTATTTCTACATGTCATCTTGTGATGGTTTAGTCCTTCAAAGCTTGATTTTTCCATCTTTTGATCATTTATGGGTTAAGAACTCTGCCTAGATTTTCTATCTAGGTAGAAGCTTTGGTATATAAACCAAAATTGGCCAACAATTACCCAAAATATCAAAGTCTTCATTCAAGCCAAATTAGGTGTATATATCACAATGTCTATTTTATAGGGTTTCCAACACAAAGTTTGAAAAACCTCTTAAGAGATTTTACATGTAATCCAACAAACACATGTTTTAATAGATTTGTTAATTCATAGATTATACAACATATATTATAAATAAGAATTAATCAATACTTGTGAAGTAATATATTCATCTTATGGTTTGTTTGATTTGAATTCACCACATTCTTAAAAAAATAAACAACTTATACAAAGACAACCATTATTTCCTCCTTATCTCTAAGCAAAAGAAGTTATGAACCCTTTTACAATGACAATCATCCTATTTATATGAAATATGGGTGTAACCACCCAATAATCACCTATATAACCATATTTTCAATAAAATTTTATTTTACAGTTACTTTTCCCTAAATTACTTAAAAAATTAAATATGACCTTTTTAAGTTATTACAAAAAGTGCAACAGAGAAATAGAAAGTTAAATAGAGAAAACAAGACTTTTAGTGGTTATGAAGAAGAAGACAAATCTTTTTGTTGAGAGGAACTTTGTTCAATTGCCACAACTAAATTTGAGCTTATGCATTCTAAATATCTAAACATCTATATGTTTCCTGTAAATAGTGTGAAGCATGCATTTACATGTTTTTATCTGGCCAACTGATAACCAATTCACCTATTCCAATTGTATGAAAAATAAACATGAGTTGTTGAGCAAAATCTCTTTGAATACTGTCCATATTTTTTTTATTTCTTGATGGAATGCATGAGAATATTTTTCTGTCTACCTAACACTTTCTCCAAATTAAGTTTTCAATACTTACTCTACATTATGTGGGATTTCACAGTTTTGTAACTAATTTTTTGTTAGCTCATCTTGGATTGTTTGCAATTGTCAATTCCTATAACTCTAATACGAGAAGAAAACAATTATGAGAGATATATCATTGCCTTCTAGATAAAACAGTTTTATGAATATATCTACATGCATGAAATAGTTGTCTCAAATCTACAAGAATATTTTGAAGAAGAGAAATGTGATATCAAGTTTGAAAACAATGTGATTCTAACAATCTCAAACTATTGATCTTGATATTGAAGACACCAACAAATTTCAAACTTCTCTTAATTTTTTGACTTCTTACATGTGAAGTGCTTACATGAGAGTTTTCAAAAGGTGGAGGGCTTGGTAAATCAATTTTTCTTGAAATAACAAGCTTTGAGAGATCGCACAATGTAAATAATAATTGTAAGGGATGCAATAAACAATTTGGAACATGTTTTACATAGTCAAGATCGTCAAGAACTCTTCAAAATAGTGTCGAGACCTCTTGGCACATGCACTCATGCATAAAATGAGAAACCACATTGTATGATCAATCAAAACTAATAACATACAAATGATGAGTATCAAGGAGATGCAATGAAAATTAAAATTTGTTTATGCTACCAAAATTATTATCTAACTTTAAAATCACCTATAGAGATTCCTACACCTATTCACATATAATGGAAGAAGGCAAAAGTCCACCTAGAAGGATTTGAATTTTAATATCTAATTCCAATACCACGTATTGTTTCTCCAAATTTGCCTATAAAAACCTCAATGCTACATTTTAACACTTAAAACTGCCTTTTGAATGTTGATATGGCAATGTATGATTGTGAAATCCATGTAGAAGGCCTGAGGAGTTGTTTATAAGGCTAACAAGGCTAATAAAACTCAATACCATCCATACTCCCACTAAAACTATTTTCTATAGCCAATACCATGTATTAAGGCTCATAAACCACCTTGGAGAATTAAGAATGACTTGGCAGACTTCCAAAAGGTTATTTACATGTAAAATGAGTTGTCAAAGGCTGTCGAGTTGTAAAAGAGAAGAACCAAAGCTAAATACCACCTTTCAACTATCAAAACCACCTTATTTTAGCCAAAAACACCTTATTTGCCTTGGAAAATTGCCTTGGAGGATTAAAATGTTTGTGCATAAGAATGGTGGGATTTTATAAGTTTTTTTACATGTAAACAGGCTTTAAAAATCCCACACAATGTAAAATGGCATGTATAACTTTGTATCATACAAAACCATTTTCTATTTTTATTAAAACCACTCTTATACAATCTTCAACACCACTTTTTTAGTTAAAATGACTTTGGAGAGTTAAAACAACCACGTGGAGGGTTAAGGATGAGATTTGGAAGGCTTTTGGTTTTTTTATAAGTGTTTTACAAGTATGTCAGGCTCTTAAGAAGGATTTTACATGTAAAAAGGCTTTGAGAAGCATGCACAAGTGTTTACCAAGGCTGCATCATGGTTTTAAAGCATTTTATTTACTCAAAACAAACTTTATGTCCTTAAAAAATACTTTGCATGTTCTTAGAGTGTGGCAACTTTGAGAAAGGCATTTTTCATGTAAAAGTGCTTTATGAAACCTGCATATTACAAATTAAACCCACAAAAGGATAGTTTGAAACTGGTTTTAGGCTTGTCACATGCAATTTGGAGAAGGTTGGAGGTAATGAAAAATCATGATGGGCTTCAAATGGTGTTTACATCACAAAATAACCTTAAATTTTCCTCAAATGCAAATTAAACATTAGAACTCCTGATATTCTTCTCTTTCATAAACTCAAATGAATCTTCACATACTCCTTATCAAATAAATTTTCATCTCCCAATCTATCCACATTCTTTACCTTTACAAATGGTCCAGTCATTAGGCCATTCATAGCCATCTTAATGCAGAGAAATATCCAAATAATCACTCTTAACCTGGTTTCTTAACTCAACTTCTTTAAGCAATGCTTACTTACTCAATTCTCTTTATTAAAATTCTGAATTTCTCTTCTTAGTATATGATTTCAATGATATTCAACATGCTTATATGGTATTCATCACTCTTTAAATCTCATTCATCATTTCTATTACACCTTGTTTTTCACAAACATCTTACAACTCTCTTCACTATATAGTTTACAAACTCTCTACACTTTCTTTGTAGCCCTATATAACTCAAAGTCCTTTATTATGGACAAAGTAAAGTCCTTTATGGAATTTAAAACCTCATTTATTGTTTTTCAAGACAAAATATTCCTTATTATTAAATTTGAAGCTTCAACCCTTTCATTAAGAACACTTATCTATTTAGACCTAAAGAACTAGGTCTTTTCTAAGCCTAATCCACACCATACCACTCAAATATGTACTTAAAAATCCGTAAATTCTCTAAAAATATGTTATTTACCTTAAGCACATGAATTTTGACTAGAATACAAATTTTTGGAAAATCTGACTAGTTAAAACCAAATTTATGGTGAAAACCCTAGTTAGGGCTTTTACAAGCCTGTCTCTGCCTAAGACTAGATAAAATTACCTTTCTTTCATTGTAATTCATTTCAAATACTCCAAATAGTTTTATAAGGTCTATCTAGACCTAATAAAACTCTCCCAAAACTTTTATTCCATTGATCAACCCTTTGACATGCATTTACTTCTTTAATACATTTGATTGTGCACCAAATTTAATACCCTTCAGACCTGTATTCTGTCTTGGAAGCTTATACCAAATTTTTAGACAAACAAAACATTATAACATTATTAAATAGGGTATATCACCTTTATAATTTTTTTTTTTATCACTTGAATTTAGTCATTGATTTTGTATTTCAAGAAAATAAGACAGTCCACGTTACCAGGGTTCATTCATAGGGAACATGAGATCTTAACACCTTTGTCTAATATCACTTGAGTTTCAAAAAAGTTTATAATAATCATTAAGACAGTTATTAAAAAATTCCAAGACATTTGAAAATACTTGTATTTCAATTCTTTGATCATACCCTCTCAATAATCTAAGTGCACAGTCTACCTTTCCAAAGCATAATTTCCAAACAGGGGACTGCTCCAGCAAGATTAATAGTAATAGGGACTTTCTTCAATATTTATTGAATTTTGAGTTTACAAACATCCTTATACCATCCTCAATCATGTTTATAAGGATATTTAAATCCATCCTATTATTTCTTGAAAATACAAGACACTTTGAAGCATTAACTTTTCCTTCCTTGAAATAAGCACATGGATAAATACTTAGTGGATGACCCTCCAAATAGGGGTCTGGTCAAAATTCAAATAAGATTACCCAATGCTCAAGTATAATCAAGTAAGTAATTAAAAACTTTAAACATATTCAACCTTATTTATAAACATTTATAATTATTTTTAATCAAATATTATGTACAATATAATTCTACAATACCAATAGTCATCTTTGAATGAGATTTTGTCTTACCACCCTCAACAAGGTTATCTCACACTTTTCTTGTCTCCTCTAGTTTTCTATACAAACTAAATTACATTCACCTTCATTCTCACTCAAAATAAATTATCCATTCCCCTTATTTCACTCATAAACTTATACAACCATCATCAAACAATATAGACAACAGGATTTACAAAGACCTTCAACAAAGGTCTGCATGCATATTTCATTCATTCAAAACAACAAAAAAATTACATATCTTAATTCCAAAACTGGTCATTATATACTCCATTTAAATATTTGAATGTGAACATGAGAATACAAAACTAAAACTGACTCCACATCCCTAAAAAGGTGTATAACTGAATCTTCATCAACTTTCCCACATAGAGTATTGTGGGTTACAATGTAACTTTCTTGTTTTTTAACAATATGACATATTTTTTCCTTATGAAATTGGTCTAATGAAATTTTATAGCTCTCTTACATTTCTCAAGACCCTTAGATAAGTTGACACATCTTCCACCTTTACAAATTTGCACAAGATTCCTTTTACATGACTTGACAACATTCAAAAATTGAAATAATGATTTTGGAGGGAAACACTAGAATTCAAATTTTATGCCACTTGAACAAACCTAGATCACACTTATGACTTCATGAGGACCTAATACACCTAAAAAAAACCTACAAGAAAAATTCAAGCCAAAAATGAGTCCATTTTGGGATCCATAAGGATGCCACTGCATCACATCTCCTTACTTAAAAAGATTACTCAGGGCCTTCTTATTATCAGTATCTTTTGCAACCACTTTATCTAACATAAGCTCAAGATCAAAAATCAATGTTTCATTTAGTGGGACATAATAATTATCTCTAATTACTTCAATTCATTTATCTCCAAATTGATACTTGGTCTTATTGTTAGTCTAAATTTTCCGTACCCTTTTTCATTTTTTTAACAACTCTAGTAAAAGTATGATAGAAATAACCATCCTTCACATAGAACTCCACACCCTCCTCTGATTTGGAAATGATAGTTTCATTATCTAACATAACTTCATATTTCATCATCATTTCATCAACTTATTTTGGGTTCTCCCACCTTAGAATTGTGTATTCTAACAATTTTTTTGATATCAACACTTCTTGTTATTTATCCACCAGGTACTCTCAAATCAAATGTAAGTTCAACATTGACTATTGTACATTTTTGTCTTGGTGGATCAAAAACAAATGTAATAATGTCACCATGAAGAAACCCCTTGTCAACTAATAAAATGTTAAAAAGGCCTGCTTGGTTTATTGTTTCACAAAATTCACCAAGTTAAATTCTCCTTCAAGATAATATTGGCCTTGTTTTGCTTCATGGATTCCCCAAAATGTATAAGGGTCAATAATATTTGAACCACCATCTTTGTACTTTTGTATAAGATTGCACCATATCTATAAAGTGATTTGTGGATAGTGAATATTGACTGAGATGGGAATTATTCTTTATTTATTGGTAAGGATGGATCTATGATCATATCTCGCATCACCACCTGATAACAAAGCCATAGATAATTTTATTATGGGTCAAGTTGATGATGGATTCATGGGTTTCATGTCAACCTATATTATTCTAATACTCTTTTACCTCATCTCAATAATTTGATTGAAATCTTAATATGTTTCACATGCATTTGGGATAAAACCTCCTTTCATGGTACCACAACCACTTCTTACAAACCTGACTATAATACTTGATTTTTAGTAAACAAAGGTCAAACATTATTTTCTAAGCCATTATCATTAGTAGTCCTATGAGGAGATTCATGCAAGTGAGATAAGCCTTGTCCATTGGGATATAGATTCATCATATTAAAATCTTAAAACTTTTACCATCCCTATCTTTGTAACACTTCCAATCACCTATACGAATGCAAATGGGGGTGTTATCACGAAATGCAAAATTTCATGACAATGGTTGGATCTAATTGTGGGACCACATTCCTTAATTGAATGAAGGATCATTATAAAATATTTAATGACTAGTGCCTTAAATATTCTATGAAATCTTGAAAATAATGTGTAGCACACATTTGCACATCTTGATCTGACTAACTAAAAACCAATTCACCACTCACAATCATATGATAAATGAACATGCACTGTCAAGCCAAAGCACTTAAAAATTTTCATGTAATTTGATCCAACCAATTGATATTTAGATCACATATCTCAATCGTATGAGAAATGAACATGTGTTATAGGGCTAGATTACTTGCTTAGAATACTTTGCATGTTTGCTTGTTCACTTGAAGAGATTCATGAAAATATTTACTTGTCCATCCTACCACTTGAGGAACAAACAATCATATCACCATTTTCATTACTACAAATGTCATCTTCTGAATACATTATCAAATGTTCCAACTTGGAGACCCACTTGTTTGAAATGCTTCAAGGCTCCTTTTGGCATGTTATTCTAAAAAAATGAAGCTATGCACTATAGAACTGGAATGGGGTTAGAGATGTCCTTATCATTTGGATTCAAATAATATGTCTAAAGAAACATAAATTTGAATAGTGAACCATCAAATAACAACTGTATTTCTCCCAAAAAGTAATCTTTTCAACCATTCTAAATTAATGACTATCTTGACCTCCTTATGCAAATCATGTGATTCTCTACTGAGAGTTTCTAGGTAGAGAATACAACTACAGACATATACAGTACAAAAACCAACACATGGAGAGGGGGATAAAAATAATCTGTCTACTTCATTTATTTAAAACCAACACACACACCAAAACAAAGACAAAAAAGGAAAATAACCCAAAGTAGGGAAATCATAATTATTTACAAGTAGAGGAAAACAAAAAGACTATACAAAACCATTAACTAGTTAGGATAAGTATCTAAAATTTTGGAACAATGTGTTTGACTTATGAAGCTTGAACACATTCAATAATAGTAACCAAGCAAGTGGGAAGAGGGTGAACATATAATTATCACGCATACTGAGATAGTCATGAATACACAAATCAATAGTGTCTTTAGGTTTTGAAATGGAATCATTGAAAGTTATCCAATCTTCTATAAGCACTTTTTAGCAATACTATATTTATTTGATGTCTTCTTGGATGGCTTTGAATGCATTTGTGTTAGATATAGGACCCAAATCAAAGATAAGTGTGTTGCATGTTTTTTCTAAGTCAGAACAATGATAGGATTATATTATGGAATGAATTGAGTGAAGGTATATTTGGCTAAATTGTTTTCCATAGAAGAAACAAATTCATTATCAAACGATTCATCATCATCATCATCTTCATTAGTTTATTTTGTCTTGATTGTTTCCATTTCACTTGAAATGAATATCGGACACCAATCTTTTTTCTCCACCTTCACATCTTCTCTAATTTCAACCTTAACATGATGATGACTTCTGATCTATGTAACCTTGATTGCTTTGGATTCCAATATTTTAGAGAACTCCTCTACAAAGGGACATGAAAAAGAAGTGTTAGGAAAATATTCACTTTTGATCGTTGACTCTACTATTATGATACAAAAGGGATATTATTCTTTAAAAAACCCAATCACATGTTATATTTTTCATCAAAAAGAAAAACATCACATTCTCCATTATGATTCCCTTTTGTTTATGGTTCAATTATTTTTTCTTCAGATATATCATCTTCTCCTAGGATTGTGAGGTTTGAGCAATCTTATGAAATAGGAAAAACCTTTTCTTCTTTGCCAAGCGGTAACCCAAATTATTCGTTTGTTTAATGATCAATCACTTACTCTTCTAATTGTTTAATTTCTTCCATGATTGTTGAAACAATCATACATCACATGAAACACTTTCTCTTTTTCTTTATTTAATTTTTGACATGCTTGATTACGGATTTGTTTTTTGAAACTCTATTTTGAATATTGAGAGTTCTTGATTATATTAAGTTTTTCTTCTTCATCATCACTTAAGAAAATTGTAGCATGTTTTAAAAATTAGTTTCTTAAGATCCTAGACAAAATAATGGCATTTTCAATGCCAATAACTTTTGGTTGTGTAGATTCTATGTCATTTACCTTGTTTCTCATGAAGATGAATCTGATATCCAGATGTAGAGAGATAATGGTTGATTTGTTTTAGGAATTAGTCTCAACAATTTATTGAAGCATGTTAAAAACTCTCTCATCTTATCATCTTACTACTTCTGGATTTGGAAGAAATTTGACAACAATGCACACACGTCCATAACTGGTTTGAATCTATTTAGGAACTTTTTATTCAAGGAGTCCCAATTCACCATGCATCCAAATTTTAGGTGTTAGAACCACTCAATAGTAGGTTTAGTGAGAATTTCAATTAAAATTATTACAGAAACATCTTCATAAGTAACTCCCAAGATGTTGCAGGACACTGTGAAAGCAAGCATATGATTGTTTGTGTCTTGAGAACTCTCTCTTGAAAATTTTTAATATCTCTTCCATGATCCTAAAGGTAACTCATTATATTGGGTCAAGGCCAATATCCCAAAACATTTTCCCTATGGGACACATAGAACATTGGGGTTGGGTGAACCAACACCATTTATTCTATCACAAATATGTAGGCACTAGATACTTTCCATAAATAAAGTCACCAACCTCCATTCCAGAGGAGGTTCCTTGATATGTCTATAAATTGAATGCACAAGATAACATGATCCCCAACAAAGTCTCCAAAAAATGTTGGCAAGATTTTATATCATATTTCTTACTCAGATTCTTTTTGTGACTTACCCAACTAGATGTGACCTAAAACCTTGCAACATTGGAGAAACAATGAGTTTAAGCATGATTTTCCTCTATGTTTTAGAGGGGAAACTCCCTCATATGATGGGGTTTTTGATTTTTTTGGTAATTTTAACAATAAATTACAAAAGGCAACAAAAATGGGGGAAATGGGGGAAAATGGATGAAGAGAGAATAGAAATAAATGTATAGGAGAATGGGAAACCTACAATGGATTAAACACATAAAACTGCTTAGATTACCTAGATTATTTGAGTGAGTTGGATAGTTCAATAATGAAAAATTATATCTATATAAAGGGTGAGAGATACATAGTTTAAATAATGGAATGGAGACATCATCAAAGGGGTTTCAAAACACAAGGTTCTATGGAACACTTTTTTATTTCAGGCTAGAAATAAATTCAAAGGTTTGGTTGCTTCCTTTTAAGCAAAGTTTTGTTTAGCATCAAACAGTCTAGGTTAGAATATTCCTTTCATTATTGTGAAGAAAAACATAGGATAAATGACATGAATTATTACCTAAAAGCTCAAAATATTCATTCAAACCAAATTAGTTGTATATAGCATAAAGTTTATTTTATAGGGTTTTCAACAAAAAGTTTACAAAAGCAAGAGAGTTTACACATAACCTAAAAAGCACATATTTTAATAGCTTTATCCATTCATAGATTGTACAATATATATTACAAATAATAAATAATCAAAACCTATGAAGCAATCTATTCACCTTAAAATTTGTCTATTTATTTTTTGATGAAATATATCCTTATATTAACTAAATATAAATATACAAACAATTCAAAAAAAAATATAGGCAATATGAGAGCACTCCATGCAGTCACACTAAAGCAAAGTGATGCAGGGGCATCCTTGTGGATCCCAAAATGGACTCATTTTTGGCTTAAATTTGTCTTGTAGATGTTTTTTAGGTGTATTAGGTCCTAATTGTGTCATATGAGTTATATATGGTAGCACAAGTGGCATAAAATTTGAATTATGGAGTTTCCCTCCAAAATGCACTATTTGAAAATTTGAATCTTCTTAGCCTTGTAAAAGGTTGTTCATGCATTGTTTGAATATGGAAAGGGGTAGGACCATGTCCAAGAAGTGTCCAAAAGGTATTAAGACTATTTAAAGGTCTTAAATATCTTCTTAAGTCTATAGGTATGGTCATAAAGTGCATATATTGGTAAAACATGAAAAATGTAATGTAATTTTCAATCACTTCCACGTGGGAAACCTCCAAGATCCAGTTATTTATCTTGGAAGAAGGTGGTAGAGTTAGTTTTTTATTTGATATTTTGATTACCAATTGGAAGGAGAGATAGAATAAATATGTAATAAAATAAATTTGATGAAAACTGGATTATGATGATGAAATTTCTGAGTGCAATGGTTTTGCATCGCTAAGACAGAGTATTTATTTGTTTGAATATTCAATGAGGTGAGTAATTATGAATATGTGATTGTTTTTATTATTGTGATCATATTTAATCCCTAGTTTGAGATAGGTAACAAGCATTGAAATTTCAAAGAAACTCCTGTTGAGAAGATAGACAAGTCTGTTAAGCAATGTGTGAAAGTATGCAGACTGCTCACTTGATAATGTGACCTTATCTCATTGATTTCTATGTTTAATGTAGAGATGGAACATTTATGAGAGTTAAAAATAGTGTGTGATGATATAAAGGAGGACTGAAAGGGGTTAAGTTTTAGTTTTCTTAGTGTTCTTACCCAAACTATTAACATACAGTCATAAACCCTGAATTGTTTGTCGTGTTCTTACCTTGGATCATGTTTTAGAATATAAAATGGTTAAGAAGGGATTTAAATAGTTTTGTGATGTGGAAATAAACCCAATACAATTTTAAAGGCTGCTGAAAATTTTGAAACAACCAAACTTTGAATAAAAACTTGTTAACCCCTATTACTTGTCATACCACATAGTTAATAAGGACTGAGATCTTGAGTTTATAAATGCACTGTGGCTCAAAGTGGCTTGATCAAAGAATGAAAAAGGTGTATGAACCCATACAAACCCATCCATTTTTTTTATTTTAAACTTATTGTGGTTCATTTTATGAAATTTTGACCACTCTCAGCCTGCTTAGTGACTACAAACCCTGTCACCTATGGTTTTGCTCATTCTAGGAAAAGTAACCCTAGGAAAATTGCCAAAACTTGTAGTCTAATATATTTTTGTATTTCCTAACTGATTAACATAGTTTCATGACTATACAGTATCTGTAGTATGGATTTCTAGTAGGAGGTGTTGGAAAAGGGCTAAAAGAGGCCTAATTTGGAAGGTTCAAAGAAGGAAAGTGGACTTAAGAAGTAAATTAGGTATTAAAAATTGACCCACATGTGTATTTAAATAAGAAAAAGGTTAATATAATATTTTCAAGCCTTAATTATTAGTAATTTTTTTGTACTAACCTATTTGTAGTCAAACAGGGCTACAAGGAAGGCTAGTAAAAATGGCAGAGTTGCATGAGTGCAAGGTAAGGAGTTGAAAACTGAGTCAAGAAGTTAGTGAGGGTTATAGAGAATCTCTTAAGATCAATATTAAGATTTTATTTGTCCTAATTCAATCATAACAATCATTTTTTTGGCTTGATGAGTGGTTTCTTAAGCCTAAAAGTAAGAAAGTGAATCTTTGTTCAAGAACAAGAAAAGGAAACTTGTGCAAGCTCTACATTACAAAGCTGAGGAGCCTGAAACAAAATCATCACTGATAATTAGGCAAATCCTAGGACCAAGTCACATAATAAAAGATAACACTAATAAACAAGAGCAAGACTAGAAGGTGAAGGATCCATATCATCAAGACCCTAGCCTGAGCTTGGTAAGTCATTGCCATATGGAATAGGCTCCCAACCAGTAGCTTGTAGAGTCCCTATCATCATCTTCTTCCTATGTTCGAGTGGATGAAATGGCTAGAGAAAGACTAGGGAACTTGTCCATCATGTCTGATTAACCTCTAGGTGGTTCCCCCCCAGCATTTGGGTGCAAAGGAGGAGGATGAGTGTCCCAACCATCTTGCCTAATAGGGAAGGAGGCAATGGCCGCCACCCTCACTACTACCCAAGAGGGGTCATGCACTAGTATGGGGTGCCATTGTGAGATTGATGTTGGGAATGACTGCAATGATGCCCACCATGAAGTGGTAAAGCCACTCTATCCTCTAGTCTAGGATCCCTAGGTGGAGATGGCAGAACCTGAGCCATTACACAAGGTGCCTTTCCCTAGTGGGAGAGGAGATCTTAAAAATGCCCAAGCTCGATAGCCACTTTATTGGCTTGGACTTGAATTTGCAAAAGAACATTGGAGATGATAGATGACTTATTTAAAGTAGAAACATTACAATTAGCAAAAGCATTATTAAACATAGAATTATTTCTTTCTTTCTAAACTCAGAAGATAATTTTCACTCTAAAAGTATGCTAGAATTGTGTGTATTTGAAGGGAATCATGAGTTTATCTCCAAGGATGATGTGCTGCCAAAGAAAAAAATTGGGTTGGAAAAGCCTAAAAATGTCATGGATCCAAGTCCAGACCCTTTGAGCTTTGAAACAATACCAAAAGAGACGAGGACGCATCTCTAGGTGACCACAAAAAGGGAAAATGAGAAGGTGGACACCTAGATGGAGAGTATTATACCAATGGGTAAGCCTTGGTATAGTATACACCAAGCAAAATGAGCAAGTTTGGGCTCCACACAAGCTCCATAAATAGTGTTGAAGCGAAATATCCATGTAGTAATGGATGAGTACAGCTCCCAATGGGCAGTAAGCTTGTCCACCATGGACAAATGGGGGGGGATTTGTCTATTTTTAATTCACCACACTCTTCAAAAATGAACTTGTACAAAGACAACCATTCTTTCCTCTTGAGCTCTAAGCATAAGAAGTTTTGGACCCTTTTACAATGAAAATCATTTTATTTATAAGCTGTTAGAGTGTAACCAACTTGTAACCACACAATTAGCACCTTTTTGGTAAAATGTTTCTATTTTAGTTACTTTTCCCCAAATGAATTAAAAAATTAAATATGACCTTTTTAAGTTATTAAAAAAAGTGCAAAGGAGAAATAAAATGAACTTATACAAAGACAAAGCCATTCTTTCCTCTTGAGCTTTGAGCATAAAAAGTTTTGAACACTTTTACAATGAAAATGATTATTTATAAGCTATGAGAGTGTAACCAACTTGTAACCACACAATAACCACCTTTTTGGTAAAATGTTTCTATTTTAGTTACTTTTCCCCAAATGACTTAAAAAAGTAAATATGACCTTTTTAAGTTATTAAAAAAAGTGCAACGGAGAAATAAAAAGTTAGAGAGAGAGAATGTGACTTCTAGTGGTTAAGAAAAAGAAAAGCATTTTTGTTGAGAGGGGACATTGTTCAACCATTGGAACTAAATCTGAGCTTTTGCACTCTAAATATATAAATAGCTTACATGTTTCATATAAACAATGTAAAGCATGCATTTACACATTATGATCTGGCCACCTGATAGCCAATTCGCCTATCTCAATTGTAAGATAAATAAACATGATTTAATGGTCTAAATAACTTACTCTAACTACTCTCCATATTTTCTTGCTTGCTTGATGGAATGCGTGAGAATATTTCCCTATCTATATGATGTTTTCTCCAACTCAAGCTTTCAATACTTACTCTGCATTATGTGGGATTCATAGTTTTGTAACTTGTTTCTTGTTAGCTCATTTTGGAACATCTACAATTATAAATTCTTGTGACTATGATAGGAGAAGAAAATAATTGTGAGAGAGATATCACTCCCTTTTGGATCAAATGGTGTTTTGAATATCTCTATGAGCATGCAATAGTTTTCTTGAATAGGTGAGAAGATTTTAAAGAAGACAAATGTGATATCACATTTAAAAGCATTGTGAATCTGGCTGTTTCACACTATTGATCTTGATATTCAAACACTAAAAAATTTCAAACTTATCATGATTTTTTTATAACTCCTTACATGAAAAGTGTTTTCATAAGAGTTTTCAAAAGGTGGAGGGCTTGGAAAATCAAGTTTTCTTGCAATAACAGGTTTTAAGAGACTGCATAATGCAAAAAAGAATTGCACGGGATGAAATAAATAATTTGGAACATTTTTTATGCAATAAAGATCATAAATAAATCTTCAAAATAGTGTTTATAATTCTCATGGGGTGTGTTCATACATATAATGAGAAACCACCTTCTATGATCAAGCAAAATATTGACATTCAAATGATGAGTATTGGGGAGCTACAATGAATGATTTGATTTTGTTGATGCTACCAAAACTATTATCTAACTTCAAAACCACATGTAGAGATTCATGCACATGTTCACATATAAGGAAGAATGGATAAGTCTACCAAGAAGGATTTGGGATTTTTTATTTGCTTCTAATACCAAGTATTATTTCTCCAAAACTACATATGAAAGCCTCAATACTATGTTTTAACACTTGGAACAACCTTTGGAAGATTGATATGGCAATGTATTGTTGTGAAAGCTATGTAAAAGGCATGAAGAGTTATTTAAAAGGATAACAAAGATACAAAAACTCAATACCATGCATATTCCTACCACAACCACTTTCTACCAACCAGTGCCATATTTTTCTAGCTAATACCACATATTAAGGCTCATAAAACCACCTTAGAGGATTAAGAATGGCTTGGCAGACTTATGGAGGTTATTTACATGTAAAATGATTTGGCAAAGGCCACCAATTTGTAAAATAGAATAACTAAATCCGCATACCACCTTTCAACTGTCAAAATAGACTTGTTGCAACTGAAAATGTCTTATTTGCTTTGGAAAACGGCCTTGGACGATTAAAGTGTTTGTATATAAGAATGGTGAGATTATATAAGTATTTTTACATGTAAAAAGAATTTCAAAATCATGAATAATTTAAAATGGCATGTATAAGTTTGCATCGTGTAAAACCATGTTCTATTTTTATTAAAACTGCTCTTATATAGCCAAAACCATGAATTGATACTTTGAAACAACATTCAATACCATGTTTTTCAGCTCAAGCCTCTTTGGAGAATTAAAACAACCATGTGGCGGGTTAAGGAGGATATTTGGAAGGTTTTAGGGGTTTTTTAAAGTATTTTACAAATATGATAGGCTATTAAAGAGGATTTTACATATAAAATGGCTTTGAAAATCCCGCACAAGTGTTTACCAAGGTTGCATCATGGTTGTAAAGCATTTTATTTACTCAAAAGAAACTTTGTATCCTTGAAAAATACTTTGCATATTATTGGAGATGTAGTAGCTTTGAGAAAGGCATTTTACATGTAAAAGTGCCTTATGAAACCTGCATATTACAAATCAAATTCAATAAACCCATAAAAAGATAATTTAAAACTAGTTTTAGGCTTGTCATGTAGAAGTTGCATAAAGTTAGAGGTAATGAAAATCATGAGGGGCTTGGAAGGGTGTTTACATCGCAAAATGGCCTAAAATGTTTCTCAAATGCAAAATGAACATTATAACTCCTGGATATTCTTCTCTTACCATAAACTCAAATGAATCTTCACAAACTCCTTATTATCAAATAGATTTTTGTCTTGCAGTTTTCCCACATACTTGACCTTTACAACTTGTCCAATCATTAAGTCATTCATAGCCATCTCCTTGCTTAAGGAGTTTCCTTAACACCTTATTATTAGTATCTTTTTCAACCACTTTTTATGACATAAGCTCAATATCAACAATGTTGCATTTAGTGGGACATCACAATTATCTCCAATTCCTTCACACCCTTTATCTCCAAAACCATACTAGGGCTTGACTATTAATCTAACTTTTTCTTACCCTTTTTCACTGTTTTAACATCTATGGCAAAAGTAGTATAGAAATAATCATCCTTCACTTAGAACTCCACACCCTCTTCTAATTTGGAAATAATAGTTCCATTATCTAATCTAGATCCATATTTAATAGTCACTTCATCAACTTCATTCAGGTTCTCCCACTTTATAAACACATACTCTAACAAGATTTTCACTTTTAACACTTGTGATTTCTCTACCAGGTGCTTTCAAATCAAATGTAAGTTGAACATTGACTATTGTACCTATTTGCCTTAGTGGATCAGAAACAAATGCAATAATATCACCATGAAGAAACACCTTGTTAGCTATTAAAATGTCAAAAAGTCTTGCTTGATGTACTATTTTCAAAAACTTCACCAAATCAAATTCTCCTTCAAGATAATACTAGCCTTGTATGGCTTCATGGATGCCCCAAAACACATAAGGGTCAATAACATCAAAACCACCATAATTGGCCTTTTGGATTAGGTCAATCCACATCTCTATAGTGCTTTGTGGATAGTGAATAATGTATGAGATTAAAATTCTTTGTTGTTCATTGATAATGATGGCTCTATGATCATATCCTACATCATCACCTGATAACAAATCCAAATATGATTTTATTATGGGTCAATATGATGATGGATTCATGGGTTTCACATCAACTTCTATTATTTTGATACTCTTTTCCCTCATCTCAATGATCTACTTGAAAGCCTCGATATGTTTCACATGCATTTGGGATAAAACCTCCTTTCAAGATATTGTAACTAATTATTGCAAACCTAAAAATAATACTTGATTTTAAGTAAACAAAGGTCAAACATTCTTTTCTAAGCCACTGTCATTAGGAGTCCTATGAGAGATTCATGTAAGCAAACTAAGCCATTTCCATTGGGCTATGAATTTGACATCCTATAAGCTTAAAAATTTTACCATCCTTATCTTCGTAACACCTCCAAATGCCTATAGGAATTAAATTGTGGATGTTGTCTCTAAATGCAAAATTTCACAACAATAAGATACAAATCATTTTTTCAAATTCCAAATTGAGATCTAATATTTTATAGTAGCATGATACTTTCCATTTGTGAGAGGTCATCCTTAATATCTTAGATACATGACCAATTGATTGTGAGGGTCTGGTAGAAGTAATTTTTTAGTATGTTCATTTTTAGTTATATATACTCAAAAATACAAAAAATAGAATATTTCAAAAATTCTAAAAATCAACACTTATGCATGACATGTGTAGTTTGTTTACATCATTTGATTTGTGCTTCAATATATATATATATATATATATATATATATATATATATATATATATATATATATATATATATATATATATATATGTATGTATGTATGTATGTATGTATGTATGTATGTATGTATGTATGTATGTATGTATGTATGTATGTATGTATGTATGTTAAATTCTATATAAAACATGTTTCACAAGTGTAGTTGAGTGAGTTGTATAACTTACAAGTTGTCTCTTTTAGATGCAATTTCAAGTGGTGTTACTATCTCAGACTCCAAAAAAATACATAGAGAAAACCAAACCAAATCAATGTTGTATTGTGCTCTTGTTCCATTCTAGCGTACTTGTCCTAGTGAATATAGGATCTAATTTATCATATTCAAAGTAGTCATAGGCCTTATAAAAAAATATATATCACAATAAGTTCACTAAGGGAATATTTTACATGAGTTTTATCACTTTATGATTATACCTATTGTTCTTTTTATAGTATAGAACATTATGTGCATCTTTCATTTTTTGTTCACCTACTTTCACATTGTTATTTGAATAGATACTTGAGTTGTTGTATATGATGATGTTACAAATTGCTTATGTAGATCAATTTCATTTATTCATGTACTCTTATCTTATTTGTTTCTTTACTTCATGCTTTGTATGTATTTAACTTCTTTGGATTGTGGACATTTGAACATGTCCTTGATTATGGATATTAACTTTATTGTGTGTTTTTATGTATATGAGTGCCATTTGAACATGTCCCTTATGTGTGGTTTATTGGCCTTCTTATGTGTTTTGTGTGCTCTTATGTGTACTCTTTGTATGTGTGTCATGGCCATTACTATTGCTTGCTATGTTTTACTTATTTTTTTATGCCACAATCAATAGCATGCATCTAACCAATTTTATGATGCCATGATAGATATCATGCATCTTCCCCAAGTAGATCTATATTAGTTTCAAGTATTCAATATATTATCATTATTCACTACATGCCTAATTTCTAACATCTATCCAGACATGACACTATATATGTTTGGTTCTACATGTCTCATACATTACTGTATTGCTTTGATTTATCACTATGTTGTCATCATTTCCAATGTTAACATTATTACTTCGTATTTAAATATTTATATAACATCATTTGATTAAATTTTCTTTTGAGCTAAGTTATTATGCAAGCTTCAGAACTCACCTTAAAATAAGGGTCATACACAGTGGCTTCTCTAAGAGACTAAGCTACAAAAATTCATTGCACAAAGAAAATAGTAGTATTTTCTCAATTGATCATAGTGAATACTCATTTTTATCTAGAAAGTATATCCAAATAGTACCGCACCCTAAGGACAATGACATAGACTGTTATTGTCAAAATCAATGTGTTTTCATCCCAAACATCAAAAATAGTATTTTCCAAAATTCTTAAGATCATACTCAGTCTATAGAACAATTTTCAATGGTTTCCCAAAAATAGTTTCAAATATATACACAAGATTATTAAAGATCTTGCTTAGAATGGGGGAAGCATGCCCAACATGTGTTCCAAAATTTACACAAGTTTCTACTCAAATATTAAGTTGATATTACTCAATGATCAAAATCAATATACTTAGATATCAAAATGGGGGCATGTACATGACACATGATCATTTTATAGCTCAAAATTTTTACCAATTTCCACATAAAGAATGACAATTCATGTCATTTTCTATGTTGTATACACCAAACTTAGTTCATATTGTATTTCACTAGTTTTGAACTAATTTTTCCCTAGGTATTTGACCAATTTTGCATGAAAATGAATCTTATTCCAACTACAATGGTTGATTCAACTTATTGCACCAATTTTGTACTAGCTTTGCACCATAATGATCTATTGTATTTCATACAAAGATTCCAAGCTACTATACTATCTTGAGTTGTGTGATGATGAATTCAAGTGCATAGTGAGTTTTTATGCATAATTTTCCTATCAATGAGGATTTGGGCTTGCATAGTCCAATCCAAGTGTTTCAAGGAATAATTCTCTAAGGGTTCCACACTATCTAGTCCCCAGTTTTGCACTAGAAAACACAACATTTTGTGTACATAAAAATGTGTATTTATTATTTGTTATTTGATCTATAATTTTATTGTCTTTATTTTCAAGTTTTTATCTTAAGTAAGGACTGATTTATATATATTTCATTGCATATTTTCATGAAGCATAATTGAACATGAGATCTAAATTTAAGACCATTCTTCAGAGGTAAACTCAAGGAAAACACTCTTCCTTTTATTCTAGTACTTTTTCTTTGTTGCATTGCTAAAATAAAATGGAGGCAAATGTAGACACTAAAATTAATATTTAATGCTAAAATAATGCACTTATTACTATCGGATTGCTTCAAGGTCTCTGAACATCACAGATTACATGAAAACTCTAGGATATATGAGAGTAAGAATGTAGAGAAAAAGTGAGCTTCATAAATATTCATTCGTTGATAAGTCAAAATCTACAAATGAGGTACATTGTATAGTGAGAGATTAGGTCACCATAAAGGTAATAACTCAACTCATAATTAGAAAAAATATTGTGTGTTCCCATAATGACCTTAAAAACCCTAAACAAGATAATTAAAAATCATGTAGGTAAAACCAAAAAGTGGGAAAAACCCTACATTAGCAGTTACCACCCCTTATACACACTTAACCCATGCTCAACTCTACAATTTTAAATTGTTATTCCTTTGATTCTATGTGGGTGATCCTCTATCTTAAGATAACTTTGATACTAAATATTATTATTCCTCATTTCAAGTAGCCTAGACTCATTACTTGACTGATTCATACTTCCAATATTGTTATCTCTGCTCTTTAGACAAAACTACTCCTTTAAGACAATCTAGCAAGTCAGTTGTGTCTAAATCTGTTGTTTTCATCTTCCCACCAATTATTGGCTAATTGACCAAAAATTTTGATGGGTCATTCCACATGTTTCACAATCCCAATTTGAGTAAATCCAAAAAACCATTATATAAGCACATTTTCTACCCATTTTTTCATTGAATGGAAAGAGATGACTAAAAGGCTTCTATCATGGAAAATACCCAAATAGCTAAATGTACATTGAGATGAAAATACATGTTATTCCCAATTCTAAGTCCTTATACCCTAAAGAGCCCTAAGCTAGGTCTAAATACAACATTAAGGTCACAAGTCATTTGTTCATGCACATATTCACAACAAGATTGCACTAGCATATATAATTTCACTAGTATTGTATACATACCACCATAACATTGGAAAACTACATGGAGTTTGATCATTCTTCGAAGTATTGGTATGTAGGCAATGTTTAACACACAGGGTGTTGAGGTTAAGCACAACCCCATCCCCTTACCCATTTCCCCCATTTATATTATTTTATTCCCTCTTGTAATGTAGCTAGGGTTTTGAGTGAATAATAAGACACACGGTGGCTCTTATAGTGAAACAAAGGTATCTGAATAGACACACAAGACCTATAAGTGAAGGCACATTAATCAAATTTTATACAAAGGTCAAAAACCCTAAAGGATGAAGCCGCACCATATAGACATTAGCATAGGCTAGTGGAGTCCAAACAAAACGGCCTTATCCTAAGATAATGTGGAGCCTTGTTCCTAATTCACAATAACCTCACATAATGTCACAATCAATTTCATAGACATTATTGTAGTCCTACAGACCCGATTTATAGCTAAGTCATTTATTTTTTATTACTTTCCTCTTTTATCACATTTATAAAAATAGTAAATTACAACTCAGTTTATTGTGATTTATTTTATATTTTATGTATTCTGATTTACTTAATAGTTTGTCTTAATTAGATTAGCCCTTTAATCCAAATTCAGATTAAACATCTACATCTATGGGTGTTCTCATAATCATTGTGTCAGTTTCATTGTTGTAGCCCCAAAAAAATAAAATGCATACTAATTTAACAAAAAAAATTAAACTTTGGATTTTTTGTGCATACCTAATCTACTCCTTGCATTGATCATTTTCACTACCACTTTATGTTGTTTCATAACCTTAAGATGATTTTTCATGCAATTATAAGTTTCATGTGGTTTTGGGGAAAAGTAATCATATCTTACCTAGCCATGGGCCCCACCTACTTCCAGTGTTAATCCCACCATCTCCTCTCTTCTAATTTCATGATTCTTTTCTCCACTTGAGGTTTGGTCACTCATAAAACTAGAGATCATTTTCTTAATGGTGAAAAGTTGAAATGATTTCTATTTGTGGTTTGAAATCCCTTTAATACTTTACTATTTTACCCCCTTTTCTTTTCTTTTCACCCTCTCTCTATTTTTAATGTTGAAGTACTTATTTATGTTTCACATATTTTGGAATCACCCAGGGTATTATATTGAAAGGATGGACACTCTACAAGGTGACACAAGTTGTATTATTTTCCCTTACATAGATGTTGCATCCTCTTGTCCTTAAGTTTTTGAAAGATTTTTCCAAACAATTCTATATATAATAGGTCAACAAATGACTTAGTTTCCATCATCTTGGGATGGCATTCCCCATTACTACCCTTCTTAGTTAAACCACCTGATGGGGAAACATAGGTATTATTCCACTTCCTCACATAGATGGTAAGTTATCTTATTATTGATTTATCACAAAATATTTAGGTAAAATTATCATTCCCTTGTACTTTATTCCTCATATTATTTATTGTGAGAAGATGGGTGGCCCAAATAGTAGTACTGGTAGATGGAATTGCACCAATATCTTGGTATTTCTAATGGTTTTGCTTCAATACTAAAAAATTGAGTCACGGTATATTCTCTAACCCTTACCTTAGGTAGGTCCACACCTACTTTTGGAAAAATCACTTTTCCAACTCGTGATAGGTGCCTTCACCAAGGGTAAATATGCATGCACTCAAAAATAACATAGTGCAACATCCTTAATCAATGATGAGCATAAGACCTTCATTCTCTAAAGCATGATTTTTTAATCTCCCAACCTAAGTCTAACTAATTAACATTCCCCATTCTACATGTTGCTCTACCTAACTACTCAACTATGATTGCCTCATGTTCAACCTCTTTATCCCTTTTTACCTAGGCTTATGGTGAAACCACATTTTTAGGAAATGGGTGGTTGTAAAACTATTGTTAACTCATAGCAAAAATTTTGAAACCAAAATAGTGGTTATGTAATCTTCGATCTACCTAAATTGATAGTTATGTAGGAAAATGAAGGGGCAAGTTTTGAAGAGGAAGTGTTCCATGTGTCGTTTCCACTTTGTCGACACTTCCATCTCACTCCAAATTCACCAAAAATGTCTTTTTTACTCTATTACCTATAAATACACCCCCTCAATCCATTATAAAGGAACATAAAAATCATATATATAGTTTGTTCTTCCCCAACCTCAGTAATACTCTTTTCTACCACTAGTGTAGGTTTAACTAGGTTTTTGGATCTTGTTCCTTTGTTTTGTGAGACTTCTTGAGATAGTTGCATGACATATTCAACCTGAAGGCTACAACCTAAGGAAATTTAGTCATTACACTTATTCAATCTTAGTTTTTTATTGTGATTAATAGGTCAAGGATTTATTTTTGTTCATTTGGTTCCACAGTGTACATTATTGTTAGTATGTTATTTATTTGTTTGTGCTTCATTATTTTATTGTTTATATCTCTTAACACTAGTTTTCATTACTCCTCTTGAGTCAAGTTTTTTGAGGTTCAAGTGATACTACTTCATATTCTATACCTCGTACTCAAAAAAAAATCCCCATATTTCTTTCCCAAATCCTAATTTTAATAGTTTGTCATTTTATTCTAGTTTTTCTAGTTTTCCCTGCTTCCAAAACCCACACCTTATTTCTCAAGATTATAAGAGGTATATATTATACTTTTCTATAGTGATAATATTAGACTCTTCTGAAGCCATACATTGTATCATGTGAGTGTTTTTTTATTCTTCTCTTCTCATATTTGTAGGGCCTTCAAGCTACCTTATTATAATTCCCATTCATCATTAGCACTTATTGTTTTTGCTCTGATTTTTGTATTTCCTATTATTTGATCTCTAATTTTAGGTCTCTTTTTGATGTTTGTAGATTGTATACATGTGTTTAGAAGATCCCTTTTTTTAATTATTCAATCATTGTGCTTTCCAAACAAATTAAGTTTTCCTCACATTGATTTTCTTTCTGTCATTCCCAAAAACTAACATAATAGAAACACACATAAAAGCAGACCATTTTTTTTTAGAATGTATATGCACATCCTACATAGTAGCATTGCCCATTAACTATTCAACAACATGGTAAGATATTCACCATGTGTTCAAACAAACTCGTAGGCCTAAATGATATGGATGGTAATGTGCAAGTGGTTGCATGGTCTCTACACAATCATATTAGCCCCACTTGCTCTAATCAACCTACAAACTATCAAAAAAGCCTATAATTCTCTAAGTTGGCCTAGCATGCCCCATATGCCTAAGGCCCAAAAGGAACATTTGATTAATGTGAGGTGGGTTAGATTAACCATTGGCTCAAACTATACTATCTAACTCTTCTTAGTGCTCAAAATTATCTCTGGACAAATCTGGCTAATCATAGGGCTCGGTTTGCACTTAAGTGAAAATCAAAAATCATTTTTTTTAATAAAGTAAAAGTCAAGGAAAGACCTCAATTAAAGATCATATAGTCCCCATAGACCTCTAAAGCGAGATAAAATATCCCAAATAAGCCCCTTGAGGATGGATCACTCCATCTCAACCATTGGATCAATTCAACCTCGACCGTGAGATTCGATCAAATGTGAGGAAACCCTAGAAATCCTTATGGAAGTCAATAAAGGCTTCAAATTAGACATAAAGTCACAAATTTAGAATTTGCAATGGAGGAAGGAGGAGTTGGAGGGTGACTTGTCCATAGTCATCCCTTCTCTCCTTCTTCAGCCTTGGATGACTATCATTAATGAAGTCTCCAAGTTTTTTATCCTTTTTCCACTTATTAGTTTTCAATTCTATTTCAATACGTGCATACATTTTTTTATAGGTATTCATATTTTCAAAAATGTTTCAGGAGGTGTTTGTCTCCCACAATTTCCAAAAAGGTCTTTGAGAGCTTCAATCTCCATCTCAGCCATTAATGGTCACCAACAAGGTTTGAGGTAAATTTTTTATAAAAGCTTAATTTATTAAAATTTATTTCAGATGATAGAGGGCACATAAGAAGGGTTTCTTTTTGGTTCAGTCAACTCAAAGCTTTTAGAAGATTGCACAAGCCAACAAAGGCCAAAAAGGCCTCTCTATGAGAAAACTTGCACAAAGTAAAAACTGTGAGGTTTCAGGTTCTAAAACCACCTCCATACGAAAGGAACAAAAAATTGAGGAGGGTACATTTTGGGTTCCCCCACCTTTGAGCTACTAGGTATCCATAATTATAGGTACAAAACAAGTAGATTAATTGAAAAAGGTCTAATAACACACCTTTGTGAAAAAGGGTTCATAATAGGAAATTTATGTTGTACCAGGTATAAAAAATCATTTCATGTAAAATAGGACAAAAATTTGAAAGGGGTCTTTTTTTAGGTCACCCCACCTCTAGGTTTCCACGTCTCCACAATCAAATGCATAAAATAGGTATATCTATATTGAAATTTTCTAGTTTACAAATTGTGATTACAGATTTGAAACTCTATAAAATGCAAGTTTTAACTTTAATGATTTTAAATTGAATAAAAATTTATTTATAAAATTTATAATATGGACTTGGTTAGCTTTTATACTAACCACATAGGAGACAAAACGTATGGGGTGTAGACACTTCATTTTAACCACTTATGTGTCTAAATTGTAATCAAGAGTGAATTTTTGTAATTGCATGCAAATTTAATCAAAAATCACCACTGGACCTAATTTACCATCACAACTACCAATTTAATCTGAAATCATAATGATACATTTCTGATTGTGGCAATGGATTATGTCACATCATTAATCTTACCAAGTGCATCCTAAATTAAATCAACCCTTTACGTGTGTCTATATATGACAATTAAGTGAATACTCAATTGAAAAATAAACACTAAAAAAACCCACCATTATTATAATTATTGATTAATCCCACTTAATTGAGTTTAATCATTCCTCTAATAGGAAAATCTATGGATTTAAAATTATCATATTTTCTTAAATTTCGAATTAGAATATTGCCTCATAAATGGATGACACCATAAGCCAAAGTGTGCAAGCAAGCAAAGGTTATGACACGTCTTACACTTTACCTACATTCTCAATAAAAGTTCTTACACCTTACTTACACACATAAAGGGGTCATGATTTGCATTTCTTACATTTTTATGACATACTCCATCCCTTTTCTTTCATATTCCATCTTTCTCATTTATGAGAATGGAGGACTAATCTTGGGCCCTTGATCTTCATCTCAAGATGTATGATCCACAATCATTTGCCAAATCTATAAATGAAAGGGTCTACACACTCTTTCATAATGATCAACCAAGATAGCGAAGATCTACCAAATCTCAAGGCCATCACTCAACAAAAGAAGTTGATTCCTACAAACTTTATCAAATTATACAAGGAGTTTCAACCAATTTTCATGCCAAGCCAAGCCAAAAAACAAGTGTAGACAAAGAGAGGCGATTCTCACACACAGAATCAAGCATTGCCAAAGACTCCATAGCCTACAAGCAGAGCTCAACCTCTTCAAACTAGATCTCAAGAAAATCTTCTATGGAGGATAAACATAGTTCTTTATCTTATAATGTGTATTTCTTGCTTGTTTTTCATATAGCTTAACCTATGGATTAGACTTGAGATATTGGTTCTTGAAGTTCATTTTGACTTCATTCATTAACGGATTGACTAACCTCTCTTGAATTTTTAATCTACATGGGGGTCAACAAGGATGGCAGTTCCATTTATTAAAATATGGGGTTACCCCACTCCCATCCATACCACCTAAACTAAACAAATTTCGGTTTTAACCACTTTACAAATAGTGATACCCTATTTAGACTCTAAAACCCTTACCACATGGTCACATGGGTGATTGTCGGCCAAACAAGCAAGTACCCTACAAGAAGTGGCATGTGCCCTTCCAAAGGGCATGTGCTTTTTTAAATAACCCTACAGAGTGATTAATTTCAAAAAATCTTACCATTAAAATCAGGGGTCCAAAAATTATGAAACCAATAGTGTTGGGTCAATATTTTTACTAAATTTATTAAAAAATTATTTCAGGCATCTGATTGCCACATTTTATGTGCTTAAAATTTGTATAAAATTAGACTAATTTACAAATGAGATATAAAGAGATTTGGTATTGAAAATTTAAAAAATTCATAACTTTGAACCGATAAACCAAAAATATACCATAAATTGCTACGAAATCATGGGAAAGCCTACTTTCTATTAAAATTTAGATAGTTTTAAATTTGCATAAAAATTGTACAAATGCATCTAGCTTTTCTTGGTTTCACATGGATCAATGAAGTTTGAAATTTGTGGAAAGAGATAATTTTTATTTTCATATAATTGTAAAAATACAAAGAAATATAAGTCCATCCGGAATATGAAATTTGATTTTGAATACAAAATAATTATTTTACTATTTTTATAATATGATGCACTCACTATGAGGAACATGCAAACAATAGAGAAACATCACACTATTGCCAATGATTATTACAAATTTAATTCTAATATATACATATTTTTAACTAAAAAATAACAATAACACGTCTCTAAAAAAACCATTATAATTTCTTTACATATTTATACAAGAGTTTGCACAAGTTGGTCTTCAAACGAACTTCATTAGCAACTGCAAGACCAACTGAAGGAGGGGCTCACCTCCTATCATTTTTATATCATTAGGTGGCTTCCCTAGGCACCCCCGATCCTAATACTCCTAGTGTTGGGCACCATAACATCATGGTTTAGGGTGTAAAATTTGATAAAATGGGGTTTGGAGAGTAACTAAGGCTTGTCAAGGAACACTCACTAGGAAACACATCAAGGAGGCTACAAGTTAATCTACACAAAAAAGGTTCCATACCCCAAACCAACATACAAGGAAAGAAAAACACAATATCAAACACCAATTATAACAATCAGCCATAACATTTTTTCAACACAAAAAAAAGACCTTGCCAAAGGATAAGGAGAACATGGAGATAACTCACCCTTGTCCTATTGTCTCTTGGCCATGGGATAGCATACACAAAGTCAACCATGTCAAATACCATGTATGAGGGCATAGGAATTTGGTTACATAGTATCCACTACCAATACACAAGGGATAACCACGTATAAGGGCATAGGAACTCGATTCCATATTAGCCACTATCACTACATAAGAGATGACCACATAGAAGGGCATAGGAATTTGGTTCCATAGTAGCCATTATCACTATGTATGAGTAAGGACACAAATTCACACAAATTTTTACAACATAACTTTTCCATTTTAAGTCAATAAAATGGCATAAAAAATAGCCAAAAATTAGGAGGAACGTTACATCTCCAAGCCCAAATAGGCATTTATAAACCACATGGTGGCCATTGACACAACCATGGAATACAAGTAAATAAAGAGGGTAATCCAAATGACCTTACACCTATTAAAAATTACAATCAAAGGAAGAAGACGGATAATTTTAATATAAATTAAATAAAATAAAAAGGGGCATAGAAGCATACCTTGATTCCCTCTTCGATTCCACTCAAGAACACCACATAAAATCTTGGGCAATGGTTATCCTATTCGTTCTCTAAGGTATTCCTCTAAGTTCCTCCTCTTCATCTCCACCAATTCCAATTTTTCAAATTTCAAAATGAGCAAAATTCCTCTCAAGGAAGGCTTTCCTTCCTCATATATACTAAAATTATTTCTCTACAAGCCAATGGAGAGGTGACATGTGTCTCTTCCCATCCCTTGGCTCATGGTCAAAAAGTATTCTCTCTCCATAAAGCCACTTACAAGCCCATGTGGGAAAGCAATAAAGTCCAAACCTCATAAATGAACCCACTATCTCATGCCATAAATGACACATGGGTTGCCTTAAAATTCTTATTTGGCTCCTAGAAAGACACTTCAACATTCATATTAGTCCAAGGACATAAAAATTAACACAAAATATATAAAAACCACTTTATGTCACTCTCTTAAGTTGGATCTACCATTCCATCTAAGTTTTGTGTCAAAGGGGGCCACTTAAGTGGCCTACAAAACACTTTATGAATGAAATAAAACTAAAAGAGAACTCCTGAGGTTTAGAAGGAAAGAAGAATAGTATCCAAGGCTAGGCAAATAATGCAAGAGGGTTAAGGAGTTTTATACTTTTGACTAGGTCCACAAATGATGCAATGAGTGGTTTGGATCACATAAGGGTCAAGTAGACATTCCACCATTATACCAATGATGTGATTATTCCCAACATAGTCATACTTCCCTTATCAGCTTCCCCTGTCACCTACACAACATTGCATAAATAAAATGTCCTACCCTAGATATTCAAAGTTGTAGAATATAAACAATACAAGTGATCTCAATCCACATAACATGCACACAACATAACTAAGGCATCACATATCAATGGAAACATATTAATATCAATCATCTAAACATGTGTATAGTTCAAATACATGCTTAAGAACAATAGCTCTAGTGGTATGAAATCAATACACATCATAATGAACAACCAAATAACCTAAGTAAAATAATATTATAATGTATAGAATAATCATCTAATATAAGTAAACAAAATAAATAAAAATAGGAGATCCAAAAATATAATAAATTTTTGAAAATAATAAATGGTTAAACAACCTCAAAATCCATAACAAGGAAAATCATAAAAAATACCATTCCAATCATAAATCCAAATCAATATCCAAAATAAATTCAAGGTTCACCACATCACATGATAAAAGTTCACAATTCTAAATACAATATACTAAATAGTATGGCTCTAGAAGGCCACAAGTGGAGACTAGGGAGCTAACATATAAATAACTAGATACATGACTTATTCAATACCCTCACACAATATTAAAAATGGATCACAACTCCAAGTTTCCATGACCATCACACACTTTTTTGGATTTCTAAGTGGTAAATATCATAACACATTTCCCTAAACTTGAGGAAAGGATTAAACCACATGGAGGCATCAAGTTGCTCCATCCAAAAAATTATCTAGCCAACATGATGCAGAAGATACCATTATGCACAAGCCAAAGAATGTAGTTGAAACAACACTAAAGAAACAAGTCCTCGATCAAACGAAACACTTAATGATATAATATATAATCCACTCAATGGACTTATAATTATGTCACTTGATGGTGAGAGTGTGTCAACTCATCTCAATGTTATCCAAGTACTAAACAACACCTCTCCCCTAACTAAAGGAACATATGGAATACCAATCCATAACCAAATTCCTAACACATAGGAAGTCACTAATAAAATTTATTACACTCCTCTACTATGAGAAGGATGCCCACCACTCAAGGGTGGAACCAATATGCGTGGGGTCTTCTAAGATCCCCTCCCCTAAGATTTACATCAACAAGCCTCCCATCTATAGGTGCACACTTATTTAGGTGAGAAGTATCACATGCTTACACAACACAATACACAAGTGGCCCTTAGTGACATTGCTTACCAAGAAAAAAATTTAACCATCACCAATGATGTTCAATCTATAAGGTAATCAAGAAGGTTTTAGGAACCTCTTGTTCATGGACTCATGAACTATGTTAGGTACTCACCTACCCAACATGGTACATAACAAGAACTCACAAAACTCAATCAAAGTAACCACTAAAAACTCTAAGAAGTTATAAGTGCTCCTTAAGGACATGCACTCATTATGCCACAAATCCCTAATTTAAAGGGTCCTCAGAACTATATCCCAAGTTCCAAGACTCATGTCATATCCATTATGGTGCCCTAGAACTCAGTTCCTCTAAGTCAAATTTGAGACACACTCGCATGGGCATTCTAAGTAAATCACACAAAAATTGATGTCAACCTTGCGAATAAGGGGGGAAACCATAATTTAAGGAGTCAATGTAAAAGTGACACTCCTATATGATTAAGAAAATGACACCACTATAGAATGCATCCTCATAGGCCTTCAAAATTTTAAGAATCAAGGATGTGCAACCCCTGCACTATTCATAAATGCATACTCAAGGATGGTCCAAACTTCATAATCCAAACAAAGGTGTGGTGTGGTTAATAAAATGAGGCACTAAAATCCCTGACACAAACATCCAACATGATATTGCATGCCACTAGATTATGCATGCATTTTCACAACATGTATTATCAAAAAGCTGTTAGGGCCAACACAAAAAGATAAGGGTCACCTCAAATGATTGACACCCACAAAATTTTGGATATCACAATCAATGCTAAACTATATGGTCTAAGAAACTAGCATATAAGCTACAAAAGCAAAGGCATACTCTTATCACAAGCATGTTTAACAATTGGGATGTACACCTACTCAGGGTTACTATTGTCTCTAGCTCTGAAATAGACTTACCTTACATCAATGCTATCAACACTCATAGGCAACCCACCCAATTAGGTGCCACCACCATAGATTAAAACTTATCTATGAGGAATTCATCTCCTTATCATCAAGAAACTCAAACTATCATGGATTCATCAATCCATTCAAGATGTTCCACAAGCAGGATGGTATGCTCTAACCTTTGGATCAACAAGGAAAACCAAATCATATTCCTCTCCAAGATCCTTATTTACAAGGTCACCTCTGAACCACTATTGGTTCAACACAAGGGTGTTTTCTAAACAAATACTCCAATAAATAAGGTCATAAAATTAAATGGGTTGTTAACCACAACATTTGGATATCAACATCCAAACTAGATTCGTATACCTTGAGTATCGAGTAAACATGTAAAACAAATAGTATTACCACTCTAACATAGTAAAGATTTTGACTAAGTCTATGAGTGCACCTACTTGGTGTCAAGATGCCACAAAGGCTTGCATGTTCTTCTTTAATCAACACCAATGTCCAACTCTAATGGATAGTCTCTCCAATGTGTGGATAAAAAAAAAGCATATCTCACTACCAAAAGGAGGCAAAGGCCATTCACCACAAGGATAGGTGAAAACAATGTGACCCACATGAGGATTCTTATCAAGGCCATCCACATGGTATCACCAATCCATCACACAAGGTGAGGACTAAGTCTCACCACACTCCAATGTATGAAAATAGGTTTCAAGTGGAAACCCATGTGCAACACCCCAAGTCTCTTGGTCCTTCACATAGACCAAGTATGTCCCTAAGTCTACGTAACCATTTGAGGTCTACAAAGACAAGGCTTTTGGTATGAGGGACTATGCCCAAACTCTTCCTAGAATTACCCATAAGGAAAGAGTCGACAACTAAGTAAAAATGTAATGGCTTCACTAATGTATATTGATCCATTATAATCTAATCAATCAACGTGAGAGAGACATCAACCAACCCTCTAACACACTCCACTTCAGTGGCAAGGCAATGTTTGCTTGAAGGATGGAGGGGGGTAGGTGGGGGGTCATTGAACCTAGAAAATCATCTAAACCTAAACGTACAAGACACTTTACTGTGTAACTGAGATCAATCTCCATGGTCTTGATAACCTAGATCAACATAGAAAATGAATCATCTAATAAGTCTTGCAAGTCAATATGCACATGAAAACAGTCATGGGAAAGTCCCATTGACCTAGCACTCAAGATATCACTCGTGAGTTAATAGTCACTTGGCCCTTGTGGCCATCTGACTTCATAACACCTAATTGTAACCTTGTTCCAAGCTTTCATCAAACCTCATCTATTCAACTAGATGGGTAGATGTCAAACAATCCTATCATGGCTCTCTCAAGCATGGAGACCAGAATCAAAAGCCAAGTGTTTGATACTCAACTAAAGAGTCCATAGTCCAAAGAACTCTTCATGTGTATTGTTCTTATCTCCTTAATGAGGCATAACACCCAACAAGTATACACATTAGTTTACTGTGGAATAAGTGGTACCAAACAATGATACCTAGAGCTCTCGGTGTAGAAATTATGCTTTGATACCAAAATGTCATGCCCAAAAATTGACACAATAGAAACACAAAAATAGGTCATTTTTTTTGGAATGTATAGTGCACATCCTACACAATTTTATTTCCCATTGGTAGCTAACAACATGGTATGAGATTCACAATGCATCCAAACAAACTCGTGTGCCTAAATGGCATAGATGGCAATGTGCAAATAGTTGCATAATCACTACGTAACTATGTTGGCCCCACTTACTTTAATCAACCTACATACAATCAAACAAGCCTACAACTCTCTAAGCCAGCCTAGGGGGGCCCATGATCCCAATGCCCAAAAGGAATGTTATATTAATGTGAATTAGGTTCGAGCAACCACTAGGTCAAACTATATTATCTAACTCTTCTCGATGCTCCAAAATGTCTCTTGTTAAATATGGCCAATCACAAGGCTCGGTTCACATTTAAGTCCTAATCAAAAATGAATTTTTGATTTAAGTCAAATTCAAGGAAAGATCTGAACTAAAGATCATATAGTCCCCATATGACCTCTAAAAAGGTCTAAAATATTCCAAATAATCCCCTTGAGGATAGAACACTCCATCTTAATTGTGGGACTGATTCACCTCAACCATCATATTCGATCAAAGGTGAGGAAGCCCCAAAAGTCCTTATAGAAATCAATAAAACCTTCAAATCTAACATAAAGTCACAAATTCAGATTTTTTAATAGAGGGAGGAGGTGTTGGAGGTTGACTTGTCTAAAGTCATCCCTCCTCTCCTTCCTCAGACTTGGACTACTATCATTAATGGAGTCTATCTTTTTTCCACTTATTTATTTTTCAATTCTATTTTGATACATGCATACATGATTTTGTTTTACAGATACCTATATTTTCAGAAAGCTTCTAGAAGGTCTCAATGTCCCATAGTTTCCAAAAATATCTTTGGGAGCTTCAAGCTCCAACTCAACCAGTAATGGCCACCAACAAGGTTTTAGGTTAAAATAATTAGCAAGACTTAGTTTCAGTCTTAAAATTAATTCTAAAAGATAGAGGTTACAAAAATAGTAGGGGTCTCCTTTTGAGTCAGCCTATCTTGGGGCTTCCAGGAGACCACACAAGCCAACATCACCAAAAAGGCCTCTCTAGGTTGTACAAAGTGAAAATTATGAGGTTTTCGATTCTAAAACCACTTCCATGTGGAAGGGAACGCAAAATTTAGTGGGTACTTTTTGGGTCCCCCGCCTCCAAGCCACTAGGTCTTCCTAATTAGGTGTCTAAAACAAATTTTAAATTTTTTCCTAATTTATTTTAAATTTTTTTTAGACACCTAATTTCCTCTTTTTGTGTGCTTAAAATTTTCACGAAGTTGGGTTATTTTACAAATGAGGTATAAAGAGATTTGGTATTGAAAATTTAAAAATTCATAACATTGAGCCGATAACACATTCAAATATTTTGTAAATTGCTATGGATTCCTAAGAAAGCCTAATTTATGATAAAATTGATTTAGATAAAATTTAGGTAGGTTTAAAATTGTATAAAAATTGTACAAATGCATCTAGCCTTTCCTGGCTTCACACGAATCATTAAAGTTCAAGATTTTTAGAAATAGATAACTTTAGTTTTTAGATAACTATAACAATGAAAAGAAATATGTGTTCATATAGAATATAAAATTTCATTTTTAACACAAAATAATTATTTTATTACTTTTATAGTCTGATACACTCACTAGGAGCAACATGCAAGCGATAGAGAAACATCACGCTTGCCAATGACTATTACAAATTTAATTCCAAAAAATACATATTTTCAACTGAATAATAATGATAACATGGCTCTCAAACAATCAATATAATTTATTTACATATCTATTCAAGATTTTTCACAAGTTGGTCTTCAAATGAACTCTGCTAGCAACCGCTAGACTAATAGGAGGATCTCGTCTCCCATCATTTTGCCATCATCAAGTAGCTGACCTAGGAATCCATGAACCTAAGACTCCTGGCTTCAGGCATCATTACATCATGGTTCAAGGTGGGAAAGTCAATAAAAGGATGTTTGGAGAGTTACTAAGGCTTGAGAAGGAATGCTCACTAGGAAACACATCTAGGAGGCTACAAGTTCATCTACACAAAAGAGGTTCATACTCCAAACCAGCATACAAGGAAAGAAAAACACAATATCAAACACCAATGATAACAAGTAGTCATATGTGTTTTCAACACAAAACAATGTCACCAAATGAGAATAATAATATGGGGATAAGTCACCCTTGTCCTACCTTCTATTGGCCATGGGAAAGCATACACACAGTCAACCACGTCAAATACCATGTACGAGGGCATAGGAATTTTGGTTCCATAGTATCCACTACCAATACACAAAGGATAACCATGTTGAAGGGCATAAGAACTTGATTCCATAGTAGCCACTATCACATAAGGGATAACCACGTTGAAGGGCATAATAACCCAATTCCATAGTAGCCACTATCACTACGTATGAGTACACACCAAGCACATAAATTCACATAAATATTTTCAACATAACTTTATTATTTTAAGTCAAAAAAATAGCATAAAAATTAGCCAAAAGTTAGGAGGGATATTACATCTCCAAGCCCAAATGGGCATTTAAAAACCACATGGTGGCCATTGGCACAACCATGGAATACAAGTAAAGAAAGAAGGTAAGCCAAATGACCTTACATCTTTTGAAAATTACAATCAAAGGAAGGAGAAAGATAATTTTAATATAAATTAAATTAAATAAAAAGGGGCATGGAAGCCTACCTTGGTTCCTTCTTCGATTCTACTCAAGAACACCACCTACAAGCTTGGGCAATGGTTATCCTCCTCTTTCTTTAAGCTCTCTCTCTAAAAGCTCCTCTTTTTCTTTCTCTTTCTCTCCTCCACTTCCAATTTCTCAAATTTCAAAATGAGCAAAAGTCCTCCCAAGGAAGGTTTTCCTTCCTCATATAGACTAAACTCTTTTCGTTACAAGCCAATGGGAAGATGAAATGTGTCCCTTCCTATCCCTTGACTCATGGTTAAATAGTCTTCCCTCTCCATAAGTTCACTTACAAGGCTATGTGGACAAGCAAGCAAGTTGATACCTCATAAATGAATCCATATCCCATGCCATAAATGGCACATGGGCTGCCTCAAAAGTCCTCTTTGGCTCCTAAAAATAGTCTCCAACATTCTAAGTGGTCCAAGAACATAAAAATCAACACAAAATATCTAAAAACCACTTTTAATCACTCTCTAAGGTTGGATCTACCATTCCATCCAAGTTTTGTCAAGGGGAAACTTAAGTGGTTTAAAAAACACTTTATGAATGAAATAAAACTAAAAGAGAAATCCTATGGTTTATAAGGAAAAGTGAATAGTATCCAAGGGGTGGTGAATAATGCAAGAGGATTAAGGAAGTCTATACATCTGACTAGGTTACAAGGAGGAGTTTGGATCATAGAAGGTTCAAGTATACATGTCACCACTCTACCAATGAGGTGTTCATGTGTAACGTAATCTTAATTCCCTCGTCGGCCTCCCCTGTCACTTGCACAACATTACACATATAAAATGTCCTACCCTAGATAGTCAAAGCTATAGAATATAAACAATACAAGTGATCTCAATCCACACAACATGCACACAACATATCCAAGGAATCACATATCAATGATAATAAACTAGTACCAATCATCTAAACATATGTATAATTCAAATACATGCTTAAAACAATAGCTCTAGTGGTACAAAATCAATATGCATCATAATAAACAACCAAATAACGTAAGTAAACTAATATCATAATGCACGAAATAATAATCTAATCTAATCATATAGATGTTCTTGCATGGTAAAAATATAAACAATTCATAATATATAAAATCTTTGTCTGAGACACAAGTGACCAATAACATCTTGTGTCTCAACAACACATAAGGCACATCTCAACAGGGCGTGTGTACAACACAAAATCTCTAAAGATAAGCATTGTGAAAATAGGGATCTCACACTTTCACTCCTTATAGTCACTTTCAGCCTATGTTGTATTTATTTTTGGTAATGTTGTAGTATTACTAAAATTTCTTTATCCTCTATCATAAAAACAACAAAAATGCCATTCTTTAGCTTCTTTGTATAACAGAATTTCTACTTATTTTGCAAGTCCTACTTTAAAGTTTAAATTAGTTTGTGAGTTGTAGTGAATTTGATATTTCTATGAGCATGTTTGTTGTCTTTATGGTAGGTTTTTTAAGTGGTAAAAGTGATTAGTTTGTTTATTTTGTTGAAAAAATAGTTTTGTTCCCTTTCCACAATTTACATTTCATTGCAATTAAATTAGATCCAAGAGGCCTCCAGCTATTCTAAGCACACACTAATATACATATCCTTTTTATTTATTTTCCAAGCCTACTTGGCCAATTGAGTAGATTCTCAGTTATAACTTTGCATATTTTCATTTTGTCATTTAATAATGCTTATGGGGAAGACGAACCCATAAAGCTGGAAATATTATGTGAATTATCCTACTTGATCTTTTTATTTCTATCCAAAGTAGCATTGACCAGAGCTTCACCAATAAGTCTTTAGGGCCACTTCCTATCTGGCATTTATTGGTCCCCAACTCCAAGTCCTTGATATCCACCTTGAGGATGCAAATGATTGCTAGGGACAAAGAACCCAAGATCAAATATAAATATAACAACAACAATCCAACCCACCTTGTCAATAAAATCCTTGAAGCCAATCTTCCCCCTTTTTTTAACTATTTCAACCCAACCCTTGGAGGATCAATTTTTCTATGAAAATGTGTAGTTTCCATTTGCATACAATCACATGTTGATTTCCCCATGTGACCATCAACAGTGTCCTAATCTATCCCCCTGCCCCTTAAGTGTCAATCACCAATATGATCACCCACTGACACCTGGGCACTGGAAACCATCAAACTTCAAGCTAAATGAAATATTTTTATGACGAATAAAAAATGGACCCTAGATATTTGTTGATAAGGAATCTAAAAATGAAATCAAATATCTAGAATGGTGCATCTAAACAAGAATTCCTTTAGAACCCAAACTTATCTATAGATAAAATCTTGTGTCGAGAGAGCTCCACAAACCCATTTCTCTGCGAACAAATTTCTATTATCTGCCAACTCTACGAAGATTTCATATTTGAGATCATAAATTGTCATTAACCCACAAAATCACTCTCTATTCTATTCTACAAAATAATGACCCTTTACGAAAGAAATAAATTGCAACCTAACACCTTGTGTCATATATCCATTCATATGTGCACCTTCATAGCAACAAGGAACAAAATGTAGGGATTTTTTAAAACCTAAAGTCTTATGCTATGTGAGATTAATGAAATATATTCATAAGTGAAAAAATATAAAAATCCATAAGCAAAGAATCAAGCATAGATATATGAGAATATTGAAAGACAATCAAAGAATAATAATCATAATATATAATATAATATATCAAATACAAAAAATGGGTGAATAGGTGGGAGACGTGCTTTTTTATATATGCCTATTAACAATTTACATAAGGGTAGGCCAACCCATAAAAAAGTACTAACCCCAATATATATTAAGTTTAAGTTCCACATTAACCTACATATAATCTAATGATATATCAAATCATCAGTAACTCAAATTAACCCTACAAGGTGGGATTTACACTCATAACAACCATTAAGGTTAGAATATGTCCATATTTCAAGCAAATTCTTTGTAAAGCAAATGTAAATATTTATATAAATTTAATTATTTTAAAATGAAAATTACAAAGTATACATATGTTGATTATAATCATTTGTAAGGTTGGACATATGTTGGTTATAATCATTTGTAAGGTTGGTTGGAATTGTAGTAGGAATATGAAGTGAGCCGATTTGTAACACATGTAAGTTTACCCATTTTGGATAATAATAGTAATCACTTAGAAAATTTGTCAAGGAAATTGAAAATCCACTTTATCCATGTACGATAACTTCATTTCCATAATATTGTAATGGAGAATATCTAATTCAAATCTCTTCATTTTTTTATTTTTGGAATGATGAATTTTATCATGTATGTATTTATGTTTTGTGCTCAGTTTTTGAATTGGCAGTTGAAATTTCTAATTTTAACTATATTCTTTCTAAATGAGTCAATATCATGCATGACTATGTAAATTTATGAAACACTTATAAATATAACGTTAGCTTCTTCTTGGGTGTTCTTCCAATGAATGGGATAACATATGTGTTCCAACTCAAGTTCTCAACACATAATCCATCTCATTCACAATTCAAGGAATAGTTTTGATAGGAACAACTATATGACCATTATAATTGGGGCATACATTTCCAATTTTAATGCGACAACTCTAGACAACTTTTAAAGCACTTGGAGCATGGTAATCTAAAAATAATGGGATATAATAGATTTGAAGATGTTTCCAAACTACTAATCATATATTTATTGTTCAATATAATATTGAGGGAGCTTGTCAACAACTTTCCAATGTCTATTGTTTGTTTGTATACTTTAGGAAGGCCTTTGACTCAATTTTGATATATCTCCTTTTTGAGAGGCTATGAGATAGTGATATTTTTGAGACATTCATTATTACCATTATGAGACGATTGATTTTAGATTACTCTTGGAGAGACAATGGAATGTCCTATTGATGACTCTATCAATGATTTGCATTGATGAGTTATAGGACTTTATTCAACAACATACTCATGCGGAGGATGATTTCTTATTGCACTATGTTATAATCTTCATTATTTTCATCAATAGTGTGGTTCTCTCTATTTTCCCTAATGGATCTTTGAGATGGTTGGAAGCACTTGGTTTTTTTATATTCTCCAACTCATGCTCAAGCTTCACCACGAGTTTATTTGAGATCATTATCCATCCCCAAAGACGATGTCTTTTAGTGATTTTTTTTTTCAAGAGAGAAACCCTTATTTAGATAGGATTGCCTCCTTGGATCTCATTGGGCGTACAGGGCGTTTATCATAAGACTAATGTGCTTCTTCAATTTATTGGAATCTAAAATAATTGACTTCTCTTAATTACACTCTTTGAACCCCCCACTTTGCCTTCTTCCCCAAAGGGTGTGCTCAATAGAGTTATCAATAAGAACATTTGCCAACAATACATTCTTGTCACTTAGACATCTCCACCACCACTTATCATCCCCACGATGGCTTTCTACGTAGAGCATTTTTAAAAAAATTGAAGATGGTATCATCAACCAACTTGACAATCTACAACATGTGGTCACATGGTTTGTGGTTCCCCCTTAGGAAGTGTTGTCATAGTTTTTGAAAACGACAAAAAATGGATATTTTTTTTGAATTTCACCCGAAAATGCCAGAAATTTTGGAAAAATCAAAAAATAAAATTTACTGTTTTGTTAGTTTTTATCTTGAAATGTTTTAAAAGCCCATTTGAACCCTCTGTGTAAAAAGCCGCTTGCGCTCCTTGTATTTTGCAAAAAAAAAATTTAATTTTTTGTGAGTTGCTTGAACACACTTACCTGTTTCACAAATTGTGCAAATTGAAAAAACTTTTTTGGTCTCTGTGCGATTTGCAAAATCTTTTTCAGCTTTGCTGCACTTTACAATTTTGTTTTGGGTTTCCATGCAATTTACGAAAAAGTTTTTGATTCCCGTGCAAATTGCAATAATGTTTTTGGCCTTCGTGTAATTTTTAAAAACTTAATTTTCCCCTAGCCATGCAAATAAGCTTTCCACTTTCACAGCTGTGCAATTTGGAATTTTCTCTCTTCACTCCCATGCAACTATTGCGATTATTTTTCTAAGCTGTGCAAGTGAGACTTAGTCTTCCCAAAAGCTTCATGTTTAAAACAAGATTATCAACATGTATATCAAGTGTGGTGGTTCGCAGATGCTCATGAAGTGTTTGATGAAATGACATAGTAAGACAGCTTCTCGTGGAATGTGATGATTGCAGATTACAAAAGACACTTGTGATCTTGCTAGGCTTTTACAATGTTTCATCAAAATGCAACAAATAAGTGTCCAACCTAATCACTTCAACTTTGCTAGCAAACTCCCAGCCTATGCTAAAATAAAAGCTTTGTAACGGAATATGGACATCTATGAAAGCATAATGGAAAATGGATTTTTGTCAGACATAGTTGTAAGTGCCATGGTAGATATGTATGGAAAATGTGGAATCATCCACAAGACACTTGAAGTGTTTGACCAAATGCCCAAATGAAATGTTGTCCCATGGAATAAAATAATCTTTTCAAATGTTCCAAGTGATATTTTCATAGGTGTTGATGGTGAAGCCTTTGTGTTGCATAAGTTTCATTTAATCATCAAGGGAGTTGGATGAGCATTTTGTGCTGAAGGATATTTGAGGATTTTTTACGATAAAAAGGCAGAGAAACATGTAATTGAGGCATCTATAAAATGTATCAGCTCGAATATCACATACAGGCATACAAAATGTTAGGTTGTGGAGCTAAAAGCTTCGCAGGAATGCAAACATAGAGGAGGTTTTTGAGTGTCACAGTAACCAACGTTGATCAGGCCAACCGACATCGGTCAGGAGTAGACAGCTAAAAGCTTCACAGGTATGGAAACATGGAGGAGGTTGTTGAGTGTCACAGTAACCGACGTCGGTCAGACCAACCGATGTCAGTCAGGAGTAGATAGGAAGCTGCCGACATCGGTCATGGATCGGCCGACGTCGGTCATATCCAGACAGACAGTGACCGATGTCGGTCGTCTGTGCATTCTAGAATTGGTCTAATTTTAGCAGACAGTCAGTTTGCATGTAAAGACTAATTTTAGTCTTGAGTCTAGGTTTCTAATTATTGTAATTGGAAAGTCTAATTATTGTTTGTATGGGATTTATTTAAGAGACCCATGGGGTTGTATTGTAATTTGGAGAATTATAAGGACTTGGAAAGGCAAGGACAAGGGTTCTTCTCAAGTGTAAGATCTAGGTTTGCAGGTGTGCAAAACCAGGTTGATCTGCAGGTGTGTGTGTGTGCAAGGTCAAAGGAGATCTGCAAGGTAGCAAGGTCAAAGGAGATCTGCAACACAATAAGTAGCAAGATCAAGGAGATCTACTTGGAGTACGTAGTGTACTCAGTGGTACTGGCAGTATTGATACTGACTGGTTGAAACAACTCTATGTTTGAGTTGATTGGTTTGTAATTGAGAGAGAGAACTCTTGAGGGAGAATTACTGGTACACCCAAGAGGTGTGGAAAGAGTGTGATTTCTTCATTGTATTTTCTTCTGGAAGAGTGTTAATACAAGATTGTATTGTCTCTCATATTCTGTGTTGTTTCTGATTTCTAGTTACATATTACTTCTGGTTAAATTTCGTGTTTAGTTGCTTATACAAAGGTAATCAATTGTGCTCTTAAGGAGTAGGGATCCTGACAATTGGTATCAGAGCGAAGTTGCAGGTTCATCAAAGCCTGGTTCGGAGCATGTTAGTGTTTGTTGATTACAGGTCACTCTCAGGGGTTTCTGATTGAGTGGGAGTAAAGCAATGACAGAAAAAAATACACTACGAATGGAAGAATTCAATGGCAAGAATTATCAATTACGGTATTATGGAAAGAAAAAACAGGTAAAGAAAGATTGTTGGTTGGTAGAAGATCAGCATGAAGAAAATGAAGAAGCAAATGTTGCAGGTATTGTTGCACATGATGCTCTTGTATGTTCCTTGGATAAAATAGAATCTTGGGTTTTAGATTCTATTGCCTCTTTCCATGCAACCCCAAATAGAGTATTTTTCCATAATTATGTTCATGGAGACTTTGGAAAGATTTATTTAGGGGTTGGTGAGCCTTGTCAAATTGTTGGCAAAGGGGAAGTGCGGCTGAAATTACAGACGGGCAACACATGGGTGTTGAAGGATGTCATGCATGTCCCAGTCCTGAGGAGGAGTCTAATTTCTGTAGAAAAGTTGGGTGATGAGGGTTGCAAAGTTACTCTCACAGCGGAATCTTGAAAAGTTTCCAAGGGTGCACTTGAATTAGCATGTGGTAAGAAAGTAAGTACTCTTTATCTATCTACTTGTATTACTAATTCTCCTTCTGGTTTATCTACTTCAGATGTAGATGCGAAGATGTGGCTCTGTAGGCTTGGTCACATGAATAAGAAGGGGATGCATATTCTTAAGAGGAAGTCTGATGTCTTTGACAAACTTAAGAACTGGAAAGCCTTGGTTTTCATGGAGGAGATGATGGACAGAGATCAGCTCAATGGGCTGAATAATTCTAAGCAGGGCAGTTTGGACAAGGTTATGATCCAAAGTGAGCTCACGGATAAAAGTCATCACTCACAAAAAAACACAGTTACCAACGTCGATCATGTGAGAACCGACGTCGAACAGGTAGGTACCGACGTCGGTTATGTGCAAAACCAGAGTCGATGGTGTCGGGCAGGTGGAGATCGACGTCAGTCAGGGAACCGACGTCGGCGACCAGGTGGACACCGATGTCGGTCAGGGAACCAGCGTCGGCGATCAGGTGGAATCAACATCGGTCGAATACAGACCAGGGTCGACCAGAGAACGGATTTTGGGCAGACAACAAGCTGTCAAGGAGTCTCAAACGCCCATGTGAAGGACTGAAAGGGTAAGTAAGCCTCAAATTCGTTATTCCCCTTCTTTATACTACTTGAACTTGTTGCTCACTGATGGTCAAGAACCAAGAAGTTTTGAAGAGGTAATGCAGGTAGAATCCAGGAAACAGTGGGAGCATGGCATGAATGAGGAAGTTAATTCCTTGGGAAAGAACCAAACGGGAGATTTGGTAGAGTTGCCAGCCGGAATGAAAGCACTGAAAGACGAATGGATTCTTAGGTTAAAGAAATGAGAGAATGAACACGTGAGACAGAAAGCTAGAGTATATGGTCTTGAGCAAGCTCTAGAACAATGGTACATGTTTGACAAGGGTATAACAAAGCATGGCTTTAGTCAATGTCAATGTAATCACTGTGTTTATTTTACCAAGTTGGATAATGGTCGCGACATTATCTTGTTACTGTATGTGGATGATATGATTGTTGCAAGTTCATACATGCAGGGGATCATAGTGGACCTGATATTTGTAGATAATAAGGGGATCAAAGGCCCGATGGAAATATATATGCTTCAAACAAATAATGGAAAACATTTATTTTATCAAATGTTGTAGTTGCAAGTGCCCTAGTAAATATGTATACGATGTCGAAGCATCTACAAGGTGTGTAAACCGTTTGATAAAATGCCTCAAAGAAATGCGGTCTTGTAGAGTTCAATGATTACAAGATATGCCTAGCATGGGCATGGCATAAGGGCATTTGAATTGTTTGATCAAATGAAAGTTTCAAGCATGAAGCCCAATTATGTTACCTTATTGGTGTTCTCTTTGCTTGTAAAAATATCGTTTAATAGATAGAGGTTATGCATATTTTAATTCTATGTATCAAGATCATGGAATCACACCTAAATGGATCAATATAGTTGCATGGTTGGCCTTCTTGATCGGGTAGGGAAATTGATGGACACAGAGGCTCTAATAAATGAAAAAACTTGAGGATGGGTGTGATCATGGAGCTTATTATATCATTTGTTAGATGATATTATCGATTGTTATAATTTTCTTGTAGCAAAGAAGGGTGTTTTGTGAGTGTGAATAAGAGAGAGAGAGAGAGAGAGAGAGAGAGAGAGAGAGAGAGAGAGAGAGAGAGAGAGAGAGAGGAATCTTGTGGATATATTGAAAACAATTGTTAAATAGTTGTACAAATGATACGATAGTGCCCAAAGGAATTGAATTGGTTGATGGTGTGCATATGGACAACTATCCACATATGGTTGTTGCTTCTTCGTTCCACCAACAGGTTCCTTGGTTGAGCTTTGAGTCTCAGAACAACACCAATAAAACAATGGTATCCCCAAAATTATGCATTGCATTCGTCAACCACCATGGCCTAAATGTCAAACATACACTAGCTCTGCTACTTCACAACTATATTCAAGATGGGAAATGCCGAGCATTTCTTGATTCCTAGGAGTTTGATGCAGGGGATTCAATTCCTTCCACCATATGAGATTTGGTTTGCTCTTCCTCAGTTCAAACAACCATCTTTACAAAAGGATATGCACACTCTGGCGTTTAGATGATCTCGTCCTTGTGCTACAACAAACAAAGGCTTCATTTATTCATGTGTTTTATCGCATGAAACCTTGGGAATTCCAACACATAGAAAATGTTGTCTATGCAAATGCCTTCACTAAATTCAAAGAGAACGATAGGTACCTAGACATGCTTGACTAGTGGAAAGGAGTCCTCAATTTTGCTTTCAAATAATTTATGCTATAGATGATAAGTGGGAAGATATGGCGAGGGTTAAAAAAAATGGATGATATTGGAATTGGCTACATTGTGCATGACCTATAATGGAATGAATCCCATGCCGATGATCGGTGTTGTTTGCTTCTAAGATTACCATCTTCATATTCCCAAAGAAGTTGATCCCATGGTAGCAAGGATCATCAATGCATTTTGGCAGAATGCTCTAGGTTTATGGCCCACATTTGTACAACTCTTAGATTCTCTCAAACCATTGCAAAGTTATCATTTGATTTTCAAGATCATGCCAAAAAGCCAAAAGTTCACATTTGCTATATGAAGAGATTGAGCAGATAGTTGTAAAGAAAATTGAGATGATACTTGAGAAAATTCACACAAAAAAGTCCAAAACAAATCTTCAATTATAATCAAAATGTGAGCTTATGTTACCCATGGCATGAGTCAAAGTGAATACAAAAGCAATTGTGCATATGTCATCCCTAAATATGAATAATAGGATGGTGATTGATATTTCTCCCATGTATCGAATCATGTGTTTTGAGGATGAGAGGACACAATCAACATACAAAGTGTAAGTTGACTTAGCATTGTCAGGCCCACGTAAATGTTATCTCAAACTAAATCTATCACTAGAATCTCACATATCATTTGCACTTGTGTGCCAAAGTTTGGCTCACATGTCTTAATGAGAAACAATGAATACAATATGGTAACAAAACGCTGCATCAAATGAAATGGATGTGATTAATGAAAATGAACACAATGGTTCATATTTCACCTAGTCAAAGAGATGCAATTAACTGGTCTCCAAGTGTGATCAAATTCATTCAAAGCAATTTGTCAAACAATTCACATGATTTTTACATGCTTCCAAATTTGGTATATGTGTCTATCTTAGCATAGATAACTGATCCAAAACATTTTCGTTGGCCTTTTTCAGTATCCTCCATCTATTGAAGACATGAATACTTTTCAAAGATAATGACCAGATCGATGGCTTTTGAGTCATTTTATAAAAATATGGAGATGTGTGGAAATCCTGCAATTATCTCATGGGCGTCTTTGACGAGGAGAGAAAAACCCTGAAGCTGCTACCAATCTCTGAAGCAAAGGTTTTCATAATGGAATGTGAGAGAAACAATTGATATGCCCAACAAATCTACAAAGTGCTTAGTTTCTAAAGCGAATCATGCAATTTTGATTTGCACATTTCTAGTGGTGCAAAAGCACCAAAGTATTTTTGCACCATTCAAGTGGTGCAATTTTGTGAATTCATTTTTGCACAATTGCACTTTTGCATCACTTAAGTGGTGCATGTTTATAAATTCAATTTTGCACCTTCAAAAATGCAAAAAAGGTGGTTACGCTTCGTAACCACCTCCCCATGATATAAATATGAATGTAAGGCTCATTGTGCAAAGACTTTTAGCAGTGAAACTCTACAAAAACTTTTGAAGGATGAAATTGTATTTTCGACTCAATAAAGATTAGACCAGGGAGATTTTGCAGACTTTATGTTCAAGATTTCTTCGTGAGTTATAACTTTGTGTATGATTCATCTATCTATGCATCTTTACTTTCAAATTGTTTTCATAATCACTACTAAATTTTTAGAAATGGGGAACTTTACATTAAGTACTTTTAGAATCTTCTTGTGTTATTTTTATGAATGTGAAATCTTGGTGGGGTTTAAGCAATATTTTAATTGTCTTTTACGGGTAAATATGGGATGGTTGTCTTTGGTCTGCTATTAGTATTAGAAAATTGTCTCAGTGTATGTTTTTCACTCTTAAGAGTGTAATTATGTCTTTACCAGCCATTGAATGAGAGAGATTTATAGACACACAGTGTTTTCCCATTTTTGGACTATTCTAGTAAGTTTCTGCTTTTAGCTATCCAAAGTTTTCTTTCATTTTTCCCAAGGTTATCATGGTAGTTTTTGTGTTTAACTGAATATAACCATGTTCTCCCTTATTCCTTTCCTTTCCATATTCTTCCCTTCTTTCCATTATTCTCTTCTTTCCACTCATTTTCCTTTCTATCTCCTTTATGTACGTTTAAGTTAAAAGTACGAAAACCCCAATAGAAAACATTTTTGCTGTAAATAGCTATGAATATATTTTCCTCTGTTTTTCTCTTTTTGCCTTTCAATAAAAGTAGCTCCGCCTACTAATAGGAGAGGGACTTTGTTCTGCATTGCTGATTAATATAAGAACTCAATTCTCAGATTGCTGACTCAAAGTCACAAATTTGTCCCTCTAACAAATTTTTGAGCCAACAGGTAGATAAGGGTTGGTTCCACCCAATTATGTGTAGATTCAAAACATTGTTGGAGATATTAAAATTTGATATGAAGTATTTGACAATGACAATATTGACATACATTTGCCACACATGACTTGAGCACACAAACATGATCATAATCCACCATTCTCTCACACCCACATGCTATCTTATGAGTTTGACCCTTTTGTTTTGTTGTTACATACCTAAAGGTACCTCACTAACTATTGCAAACCTGCTTAACATCTCTAGACCTTCAGTTCAGTTTGTTTGTACATAGGTTGGTACCATCAAGAGATACTAACCTAATCTCGCTGATATTGACCCTCCCAACAATGACTACTTTCTAAAATCAAACTTTTTTTTAGGGTCGACCCATATGCCAAACCTGTCGATGGCATGAAAAATTAGCCAATTGGACTCACATATACACAAATCAAGATCTCACTTAATAGGGGACTTGGGACTTACATGGTATACATCTATACACTGTTGCATATTGATAAAATATGTCATATTCTTCCGAAATCGTGAATCAATCACTGGGAGCAGTCACAAGCCAAGTATGAAGGATACTAAATCCAAGGCAAAGCAAGCATTAACAAGTATCAAAACCAAATCATTAGTTACATACATATAGCGAAGGAGCACAATTGCACAATCGCACTAGGTGGGAAAACTGTGCGTGGCTTGCTTTCCCTCCTTAAAGTATCAAATACATAGGCAACAATCAATCATCAAACGATGATGATTAGGGTAAGCTTAACTCATTACACTTTCCCATTTTTTGCAAGTTTCTAACCCTCACAAGCACACCCATGGTTTCAAGGTGAAAGAAACTAATTTATGAAGTTATATGCATAATCAAGGTTCAACATCGCACATACATAGCTTTCAGAGATAGGTGAAGGTGATCATAGAACCACAATCCCTCTTTTTCACACAAGTCAATATTGACTAGCATAGGCCAGTATCGACAGTCAATACTGGTCCAAATTGTTGCAACTGACCATGTGCAAATAGAAATACAGTTATTGAACAAGATGAATCATTTATGCTTTAGTTTGTTTTATGAAGTCAAAATACAATCACTGGCAAATAGTCAACCAAAAAAACTAAGTACTAATCCCTTTGTTGTACTTATCGTATTTAGCATATGCCACTTGTCAAATCATTGCAAGCAGTTTCAACATTATACATTCCAATATATGTTTGCATGCCATATTTATCAATCTGAATTATTCTACTAGTTTTTATCCTATTAGGGTTGTGAAACCAAATTAAGGCAAACAACTATATACCTAGGGGTGACAACATATAATCCTTTCATTCCTCCTAGAGGTAGAGATTGGGTATCATTTTGTATTTAGATGCCCTAGCTACTATGAGATATGGGGGGAGTGTTACTATTTGTACAAAGATTCAATGACTTTCATATCCAATTTATTTTTTGGCACTAAAATAAAGGTAGTTGGTCCTTTTCCTCCATGAGGTGGTCACTTTTAAACACATGGGACTACATGGGCATTCTCGAGCTACTATGATAGTGTCCTCTTTTTATCCTATTTAAGACATTGGGTTGTTCAATGCCTCTACATATAAAAGTCTACACTCGTAGTCATAAAAAATCACTAAGATGTCATGCTTTGCATGCAACTACTAGGTTTCTCGCTCCTCTTGTCAAGACTATGTATCATGCTCCTACTTCTAATGGAGACCAAGGTGCTTTAATTGTATTGACCCACAAAATAGCAATGGAGTGAACATGGTCACATCACTTGTTTTCTCTACTTCAAACTATTCATCATCTTTGGATGTTAGTAGAGGCTCTAGGGTAAGCACCCCACTTCCTCCTAGGACTATCCAACCTCCCTTAGCCATGGCATTCTCTTATGGAACTCATTAGATTTTGTATCATCCCATTTGAGGTGGTTAATGGTTAACCGATTTGGCTCCACCATTACTACAAAGAGACACAAAGGAACGAGGTGAGTGAGGGAGAGCGAGAGAGTGAGCACATATATCTTTCTTGAAATTTCACATACAAAGCATTCAACTTGTGTATTAAGATTGTGGGGTTCAAAAAGTTATTTTAGGGCATATCCTAGTCCAATATAGATATGGAATTCATGCAAGGTTTTTAGATATCACTCATTGGAAAGAGTGAAGTTCCATAGCAATTTGGACTCTCATTTCCATATTCATTAAGTACTTCACCAAGAATGGAGTTTTATATGAACATTATTATTCATCTAGTCATTAACGGAGTTTAATTGTTGTTTTTTTAAAGATTTCATTCATATATTGTGGATGGAATTTTACTATTGTTTTTAAAGTTACCATTGTTAAAAGTTAACCTAACATTTTAGTTGTTGCTCAACAAATTCACCTTGAATGACATAAAACTCTTCAAAATGTAGATTAGAGCAAGTGAGACTCCGTCTTAAGATTTGTAAAGCCTACAATTGAATTGATAGTGCCTATTTCAAAACAATCATAAGAATGTGATGACTAAGGAAAATTGCAAGTGACCCTCACATTGCCTTGCATTACGATATTTAGATCACTTAAAAGTTGCATTGGTGGAGAGATGCCAAGTTAATGGACTTTGCATCATAGTGGAAAGACATGACTATTGAAGTACAAAGGGTGTACTTTACTCAAACAGCCATAAAAGATTGGTACACCCTCATGAAGTCATTCAAATGCCCAATCAATCTCAAAGATGCCCATAAGTTGTGAAGTAATATACAGAATCCATAACAACATATATTGAGCAAAGGATTTGCTTGTGAAACAATGCTCAACATGAGAAATTTGGACCTTCATCCTAGGAAGGAATCAATGTATGCCAAACTTCATATTCCTTGGTGAAAAACATAATGCTCCAAGTCACAGTGACTTTACCAATAAATACAATATAGAATAGAATTTTGAGTACAATCACATGTGAAGAAGAATTAGTAGCTAGGCAAGATTGACTCCAATTAGTTCTTCTATGTCAAATGGGTCTAGATTTTGGCTCAACAATCCAACAAGTTTTTTGCTCAATGTTTCTTCTTAGCAAGTTGCTTTAGATTGAAGGAATTATCCAATAATTAGGTTGTTAATATTTGGCCTTTTGATATATGTGGGTATAAGGCCATACAGAAGTTTAGTAGTAACTTTAGGATATCAAAGCTTATTATGCAATTCTATATGAAACTAGTCAATAATAACATATTGCTGTGTTTGATTATACCTCTGCCTAAGTTACATCATGTGCAGATCAACTAAATATGTTGATGGCTGAAAAGGCCCTTTTGACATTCTTTACGAAGACGTATAAAGCCAGGATAAGAAATGTCAATATAGAACCAAACCTCCTCTTCATAACCAATTTGTCCAACTTGTTCAGATCAACATTACCATACAATGTTGAGATTAAGAAATAAATTGCACCAGATAAATGGTGCAGACGTACTCCGAGCATGTGGAAATAGATTGTTACTTTTGACTTGGTGCAGATTTTCCCTTTGGATGGTCACTTCTACCATATTATGGGTAAACATGGAACTTGATGCTTTTGACATTCGACGTGATAAGTTTACAATTGAATCATTTTTTCTCATCAGGTGTTGTAAATATTAGGTCTTGTAATTTGATGTAGTTTGTAGTAGTTTTCCTCTTCTAGTGTATCCATTTTTTGACAAGGAATCGCTGATTGATTATTCATTTTGAATGTTATATTACATTCGAATGACCATATGTATGTAATTCAGTATATATAGGGCTCAATTTCAAGGCAATAATATACATTCATTGAAGGGTTCAATTTCAAGATGCTACTATACATTCATTAGATTACTTCTATATATTCATAGGGAACTTACATTTACCACATGTGGGATATATGTTTGAATTGCAATATGATATCCCCTGTTTCATGAGATAGCTTTCGTTGCAGTCTAATATTACATAGCTGTCACACATTTTGCATTTCTTTCTGATCTTCCTCAACTGACTTCTCCCCAGGAAGCCTACATAATGGCCTCCGATCAACACCTTTCCTTGAATACTCTCTCCACTTCCTTGCTGCTGCAGCTGCTCTACTAGCTCTCTCACGGACATTGTTGTTTCCTGCTAAGCATTTCAACCATGCAATTCAGTTTCAATAAACAAAATTATGCAAGAAATAGTGCATCTCTCGTTTTTTTTTAATATGTTTATGGCTCTCAGCACAACATTTAGTAATATGCGAAAAGCTTCTTATGCAAAAGAAATATCAGAAAGTGGAAAGCAAAATACAGGCGTGAGTCAATATCAGGTCAGTTCATGAAAATTTTCAAGATTAAATTTCCGACCTATTGATGGCAAAGATTAGTAATCATCTGTTCTGGTTTAGAATACGATAATGCATGACAAGAAGTTACGTAGGGATGAAGATGGATAGAGCTGAAGAAAAGCAAATAATGCTAAGAGGAAAGACTGGGTTTTTAATCACGCAATTAATGTTTCTTTGTTTCCTTTGATAGGAAAACCCCATTTGCTATCGTCTGAAAAGGATACTTAACTTCAATTGTACAATTAACACTTTATTGTCACATCATCAACGTGTCAAGGGTTCCAAATCACTGCTAGACCACAGTCCATGGGACTATCATAATGTCGATGTTGCTGTGAATCTAGAATATAAACTAAACATAATTTGTAAATTAGGAATTATTATGTAGTTTTCTCATAATATAGCAGGACAGGAAATATCTGACGGGTAAACAGCAAAAACAATCAAAATGCAAGAATAGGCTGAATGAAGAAGGAACAGCCTGCAAACAATTTCATCTCTCACTATATAGCAATTAAGAAAATTTATTGAAATTAAGTTGCATGCAATGTTTCCTTTTTAGAAACCTCAAAAGGTAGTTATGCACACCTGTACTTTGATAGGTCCCTTGACTGTCTCCACCCCAAGCACTATCCCAATATGCTGGTGCCTTACCAGCACGCTTCTCCTTCATCATCCTAATTCTGGCTTGTTCCTATAGAACAGCGTAAAAACTAATTAAAACCTGTGTATTATTATAAAATACAATTAGATGGTAAAAATAGCCATTCTTAGAAAACACGGCATTATATATGTTACCATATTACCGATTGATGGCACTTATTACAAGCACAAATTTACAACCTCCAAATATAAGGACACTATTCTTTAGTGGTAAGCATCAAATGTTACATAGGTTCTTTTAGCTGCCATATGTCCATACCAGAATCCTCAAACTTTAACCACCATTGCCTGTTGATGGGATCATGGGAGTTTAGCAGTCACTGGAAGGTTAAAGTTCAACACAGGTGAAATGCCACTAAAAGGTAAAGACACCAAAAAGTAGCAGGTTACACAAAGGCAAAAGATTATGGAAAGGAAATGCCTGTGGAAAAGTGAACAGTGGTTGACAGGTTATGGATCGACCAAGGTTTCCAAAGCCTTCGTCCACAGTCACTTGGTGATGATACACACAAGATTGATAAAGCAATGTAGCACATATCACTCATATGCATGAACATAGCACCACACAATGCTACCTCAAAAATCCTATAAAAGCACATGAGGTACAATGAATTCCCAGAATACATGCCCCTGAATATTGGAATATGGCTGCCTACCTGATTGTTGAAACTTGAAAAAACTTTGCCACTCTCTCTCTCTTAAACCTCTGATATAACTCTCGATAACTGCACCTTTTGTGAGGCAATAACAACATTAATTTAATACATAATATTTATTCATTTCAATCAGCTTTTGAAATCCTTGTCAATTTCTTTAACATTCCATTTGATCTGCATGCGTTCTCGGTTAGTTACTACAAAAGTGTTAATTTCTTTTCTATCTTTGGACCTCCTGCCTGTTTGGTCGACATCACACATTCTTTATCAAGGTTTTTCCTTCCTGTTTTGCCTGTTCCATATTTCAATCAGTCATGTTCCACTTCCACATAATCCATCTACCAATGTCAGATCAAAATTTTATAGCTCAAGCAGAATTTTTTCTTAGAATTATGTTGGTTATTCTCCTACATTTGCAGTTCAAATCTGGTCATTGAATCTTATTTATTTCTACAAAGTCTCTTCAGTCCAAACACCAACTAATATCTTTTGGATGCAAAACTCTTAAATGCCCTTTCTCAAGCGAAACTGCAAAATTTATCTCACATTTTCTAATCATTCCAGAGTCAACACAAAGTTTTTGACTTATTTTTGTAAAAGATAGGCAATTATTCAATTTTTGTAAATGTTCAACTATATTGGCAGACATTTACGTTAGAAGAATATATACATTTCCATAAGAAAATATGTAGAGATTCCAGTCTATTGGATGGTGATACAAGTGGATAACTGTTAACAACTATTGTTGACCACAAGGAAGACCAACAGCCAGGCTTATGCAGTTTGGTAGTCAAATTTCTGTTGCAGCTCAAATTTCTGCTGCAGCTCCATATGACTATCAATACCTACCGATAAATAATGATCTGCTAGAATCCACTCCTTAAGCCAAGGCTTATTGTACATGCTTTATTTCCGCACAACACTTTTAGGACTTACATTCCAACACAGTTCATACTCTGCAACAATCACATGAAGAGGAATAACAGCAAGTTTGAGCCAAGAGCTCTGCAGATACAATTAACAAATTGTTACCCAAAACTGAAAAAACGATATTTATTACATATCCTATGGAATACCTAACCAACTACTGCCATTATTGTACAAAAATTGATTTGTTGCCCAACTTTCAGACTCCACTAAGACAAGAAGTTACTCCAAGCACTGCCTCACAATAAGTTATTGGAATCAAGCATACTCGCAACCCGTTTCCGATTTATGATAGAATAGATATAGCCTTTAGAGATAGAAGCCTTTCATACTGATATTTGTAAGTTCCTAGTTTTGGTTCTTAATCTTGACATGGATAAGGCAAATGTTCAGCTAAAAAGGAACTTTCTGCTAGGTACACTCATTTCTAAAGGTATTTCAATGCCTAATTTGTTTTGCAGGTCTAATGAAAACTACCAAAATATGTATACTAAAAATTGCCTCTCCTTAGTGCTTTGCTAAGTTGCAGGAGATCTGACAGGCATGTCCAACATCTCCTTTTCTTTTTATCTTGGAATCTTGGATATCCAGTAGGTTGGGATCCCAGCGTCTATAACTTGATAGATTGGATGCAGTAGGTTGGGATCTTGGATATCCAATTGTTGGCTGTATTCAGGTTATTCATCAATTACTTGCAGATGACGCTGTTTTACGGGGGGCTGCTACATTTGAAGAGGCTCAAGCTTGGGGGCAAGCTATCCATATTTTCGGAAGTTCATCTGGTCCAAAGATTAATATACATGAACAAAATCTGGTTGGAGTAGGCCAAACATGTGTCCCATATGCAAAAAGGATGCTAAAACAGTAGAGAGTCCAATTTTCAAATATCATTAGGCTTGAAAAGTTTGGATCATAATGGCAAAGCAATTTCATTGTCAAATTTCTAAATGCCATTTATCTCACAGATGGTGTTCAAATGGGCTGTGATAAAAACGGATATGGGAATGATGAAGATCACGCATCAGCTTACTCCTGGATTTTTTAATCTGGAATCTTCGGAAATAACACAACTATCACGTTTTTTCAAACTCCAGTCAAGATGCTGTTAAACCAGCCACAGATATAAAAAGAAAACTATGCAGTACAGTAAAGGTCTATACTAAGAAATGGTTAGATAAGTCCTCTACAAATATGCAGGATCTGTAAATTTCTTAGTCATGGAAAATTACCTATTATTACAAACTCCCAAGCTTCATAGTCAGTCAGCAAAATGTCTGGCTCCCTCCTCCTGAGGGTTGGGTAAGACTGAATTTTGATGATGCCTCGAGCAGAAAGTCTTGAATTGCAGGCATTGGAGGCATCATATGAGACTGTAATTGAATGCACATCACTTCCTATCACCAGCATATTGTTATTCAAACAAATAATGCAACATAGTCGCAGGCTCTATATAAGGGCCTCAAAATTGTCTGTCAATGTAGATTGTCAAAAGTCCAGGTCGAAGGCGATTCAAAACTAGTAATTTAATGATCAAAACAGGACTGCTCTCTCACCAAGTCAATCATACTTTTCGTCAACAAAGGGATCATATCAATTGGAGAATGGAACATACTCTCACATACATTCAAACTCCAATTGCTGGGTTCACGAGCATCAAAAGAGAAATTATAAAGTCATAGCAGATATGCTTGCAAAGTATGCTCACAATCATCCACAGAACAATAAGCTTGTTGTCTATGATATGCTGGGGCAAATGCCAAGTCACATCTGACTTAGAGTGGGTAAAGAACAACAGGATATTCCAAATGCCCATGCAAACACTTAATGCCCAGAGGGCTGCGAGAAGACTGGACTTCGTAACCTCGAGCACCATACAAATCTCTATGTTAATATCTCTAATTCCTTCCATTTTTAGCTATGGCCCACCAAGCATCCATGCCTATTTTCTTTTAATCTTCATTCACTATGTACAAACCTTAGTGAATATCATTTCCATATGTACTATTAATCCCTCTTTCGTTTGACATTGCTTCTCGTCTCCTTTATAACCCCTCTATTATCCAACTTATATTTTTAAAATCATCTGTCTGTCCCCACTGTTGTATGATCCCACACATCATCTACACTCATGCTAGGCTCTCTCCTATGGTCTATTTGTTAAGCTTATGGTCTGATAGTCCCCCCATAAACATTACCTCTTGAACACTTTCATCTAACACTTACCTTAATACGCTTGTGAAAAAATTTCTTGTTCCTTATCACACCGTCACTTATACAATTTTCAAACTGGAACCAATTACAGAAAGGACTCCTGATGAGCTGAGGACTTCATCCCTTCACTCACGTCATAATCTGAAATATTTGGCGGCACTTTTACACTTCAAAATCTAGCCCTAATCAACATACTAGATGCCATCATTTCCTAAGATCTTTTCATATAGATCATCATCGATTGCAGCAGGACTTGGCAACTGAAATGATGATTAGAAGAAGCTCAAGGCTGTTGGAAAACTCTATAAAAGGAGGCATAAAGTATTGTAAATGCAAATTTTTGTACACAGCCAATAAGCCCTTTAGAGAAGAGAAGAGTGTTTACGATGAGCTACAACACCAATCCTCAACTCAAGCGTGTAAGATCTAGGTCCCCCGCAATGGAGGATCAGCCCATCAATATAAAGGATTAGGAGCCGCAGACAGAGACTCAAACGACCCATAGCTTGCCTCATTTGCAGACCCAGCCTCAAGGTACACAGGTTGTTCGTGGTAATACCTAGCACTCAGGTAATTTCTCTTATCCCACTGGTGTTACTCCTTTCAGACCTGCACTTCCCCTTCTAGTCCAAGATTCACTCCCCCTACACAGGTCTACACCTATGTGGATATTTACACTCTGTCAATTAAAAAATCAGAATCTCATTCGACCCTCCACTCAGCATGGCAATCAAGCCTTTCAACCCTCCACAGTTAAAAGTTACCCCAAATGCTCGTCTTAAGACCCCTAGGAGTAAAAAAAAGGAGGAACAAGAGCCCAATGGAACCTATGATCTTATTCAGACTCTGCATGGTATTTCTGAAAGTGTTAACCTTGTTGGTAGAAAATCTATGACAGTCTTCTAGTTATGGTTAAGAAAATGAACAAAAAGGAGCTGCAGTTCAACCTTCTTGAAAGATTTATAGCCCACATGGTTAACTGCTTTCAAGCTCAGGAGGAGTGCAGCCAACAGCAAAAGGTCTTCCTCCTCTATGTGGTTTAAAATTTCATGTTCCTTCTCACTACTAACAATATTAAAAGAAGGTTGGGGGAACATCTCCAACAGCAGTGTGCTCAACAACCTGTGCCCAAGAAGCAAACCAACCAGCCTGAAAGTTCTTTGGAGATCTGAATGGTTCTGAATGGTATTATCGGGAGATCTGAAGGGTTCTGAACGGAACTATCATGTGTACAAGCGTCAGTCTAGACTTGCTACTCCTACTTGGCAGCCTCCAGCATCATCTCAGGCTCCAATGGAGGATGGTCCCAGTGATCCAGCTCTGAAATGTTTTCCAAACCCTCAAGGGGGGCCTAAACAAATGTTTTCTAATGTTTTTATTGTCAGGTGATACAAGCATATCTGTCAAATTGACAATTTTGTACTTGGCAATGTTTGCCGATGTTGTGGCAGCTCGAACTAGAAGGATAAGGCAACAACATATTAAATTTTCCAAGTTCCAGCTGCCGGTGCATATAGTAGGGGTGGTTGACAATCATAAGGAATAAACATTGTCTTTTGTGCAGACTTTGTTATATTATCGTTGTCGGAATTAGGTAGTGTTTATGGACTTAGTGGTTGTGTTTGGTTGTTAACCATTGCGTTAACTGACAACCATAACTATGGTCCTTTAAATAGCTTGTCAATTATTAGGGTAGGGGTGTTGATATCAGGTCCTCCCTGTACTAAATGCAATGTATGAGCACTAGGTCCAAAATAAATATCTATTGCTCTCATGTTCTTATGCTGTTATATTCTTATGCCGATATGTTCATATACTGTTCTATTAACTGCTGTTAATATAGACATGCTACAATAGACATTTTGGCACCATTGCCTTTCAAGAATTTGGGTCAAGTTTCAAACTCTTGGAAGCAAGTGTCGGTTGACAATACTTTTGATGATGACATACTTTTGACGGAAACTTAAATGGGTCAACCTCTCCAAGAAGTAAAATCCACAACAAGAAGATGAACTCATGGAGGACTTGCAGTACATGTGGGACCTTTCCGTGCATGACAACGTCAAGGAAGAAGTCGCAAGAACCCCAATGTCCATAGATTCCATCTGGGGAAAATTAGCGGTAACAGAAGAAGTAGAGCGACGATTTGATCACCTACCAAGACTTCTTGCCAGGCACTACATATATTGTTCTATTAACTGCTGTCAATATAGACATGCTACAATAGACATTTTGGCACCATTGCCTTCCAAGAATTCGGGTCAAATTTCAAATTATTGGAAGCAAACATCGGACGACAATACTTTTGATGATGACATACTTTTGACGGAAACTTAAATGGGTCAACCTCTCCAAGGAGTAAAATCCACAACAAGAACTCATGAAGGACTTGTAGTACATGTGGGACCTTTCTGTGCATGACCACATCAAGGAAGAAGCCGAAAGAACCAAAGTGTCCATATATTCCATCTGGGGAAAATTAACGGTAACGAAAGAAGTAGAGCAACTACTTGATCATCTACTAAGACTTTTGCCATGCACTACATTATCTTGCAAAACCTTCATGTCGAACGTGACCAAGAGGATCTAATACAAAAAATCTTACAAAGGTACGAAGAGAGGCAAAGTTGTGAAGAGGAAAAGAGATCAGAGGACCAACGTCAATGCCATTAAACCCAAATAAAGGCAAACAAAGAAAACAACAAGAATCAATAGTCAATAGTCTACCAAACATAAATCAATAGTCTACCAGACTCTTGAAACAACGAGAGCAAAGGAGGAGGTTGCAAGAAGAAACCACTTCAAGAAACCAAGCGTGGGAAATCAATAGCCAAAGTTGAGGTTGAAGTGTAATGTCCCCTTTTTCAAGCTAATCGTTGGGATAAGACCCTTAGCTTGTGCGTTCCCAAGAGCTAAGGTATTTTAAGGCAAAAGGGGGACATTGGTGAGCTTGAAGGTTATTTTTGTAAAAGCACTTTATTATCTAATTTTGGGACCTTTTATAAAAGGTCACTTTATAGTGCTATTTAAAGGAAGCTTATAATATATCTTTTTTTTTAAAGAAAAAGTAACTCTCCCTTTCTAATTTTGGGCATCACAATTGGAGGAGACATATAAAAGGTAAGGGAGGACTCTTTTGTGAAGGTTGTGCAACTTTGATATTGGAAATCTTGTGCAAGTATGTCAAGCTTGAACAAGTGACTTGAGGACAAAAACCTTCAAGTGCATCAAGGATTTTGGAAACGAAAACCTTCATTCTTCTACCAGGGCAGCTCTATTCAAGGGCTGTAATTGCGCCATAATTGTGCACAAGTGTATGCAAGAGGTTCTACAAAGGTGTCTTTGGACACCACCATCAAAGAATTTGTATAATCCTTTGCAAAGCTGGAAATCTTCAAATTGTAGGTCAATGAGATGGGCAAACTAGGTGGAGGAGCCCTAGGACAAGTTTGAAGCTATTTCAAGGGTGGCGACCTCCTTTGGGAGGGTGGCGAACCCTCACGAGAGGTCAATTTGGTCTTTGGAACCCTTTTCTAGGGTTGAGGTAATTTTTATAATTTATTTCAATCATTCGGTGATTTGTGTGAATCATTTTGCATGTATGAAAGGACATTCTAGGTCCTAAAATATTCCAGAATTTATTATAATAATTTTGGCAATTGGGCAACTTGATTGGAGAGTCCCGGAAGGTGAATTGATGGACAAATTCCAAGGAATAATTTTCAGAATTATTTCTACTATTTTTCTGAGGTGTGGCGACCCATTTGTGAAGCTTTTTGAGGTGTTTGAGGGGTGAAAAATGCAGTTGTACATTCAAGTAAAATTCAGATTATTTGCAGGGGGTATTTTTAGTTGCTTCATCAATTTATTTGATCCAAAAAAGGTACTTCATTCTTTAATAATTTTCAACTATTTGTGGAGTTATTTTGGATGTGCTTTTGCTTGGATATCCTATAATTTTTCCAGCTAGGGTTGGTTGGTTTTAAGTTTTCAGAATTCAGTTTGGTTTGGGTTTGTTGGAAAACTCTCCTTTTTCATCATTGTCTTAATTTGGAGACATTACAATGGTATCAAAGCCATATCTTGGATATTTGTGGGATTCAGGATCTATATCAAACAGGGGCAAGGAAGGATGAAAGGTATTACACATGCCCAGGATCATGAGGACCAGCCCTTGGTTCATTGGGATCTTATGGAGGATTATGATGAGTACTTAACTCTTGCACCTAAATACTACAGGGGAAGGAGCTTCGAAGATTGGCTAGGTTTAAGGTATGGTAAGAGGCACCATGGGTAAATGGATACGTAGGATGATTTGGGGAAGATGGTTCTTCCAACTTTTGATGGTGATCCAGGTATTCTCGTAAAAGTTTGGGTTGATATGATGATTGAGTATCTTGACTTGAGGCCTAGAGGTCAAAAAGAGTCACTAATTTTTGTTATCCAACATTTAGATGGGGCTGCCCAAGAATGGTGGCATCGTGGAAGGGTGACACAAGGGCATAGCATGATTGGGACACATGAAGAATTGTTGGAAAAGATAATTGATAAGTTCGAATGGAAGATAGAACCACCCACGTCTAAATCAATAAGGGCGTATAACAAAGAACTCCAATCGGGTGAAAGGCAGCCATTAACGCAAATAACAGAACCTAATTTTCAATTGTACAAGGGGCAGCCACTCCACAAGCTTGCCCATAAACAAAAATCAGTCAAACAAAGCTCCTTTGTGAGGTGTGAACAGCATGGAAATAACTCAGAAAATTCAAAAAAATCAATGGTAAGTGAGGCTGATTTTGAAGGGCAGCCACCTCATTGAGAGTCCTTGATGATTGAGCATCAAAAATTGGTCAATAATGGACCCAAAGAAATAAGCAATCAGCTGAGATTAAAGGCAGAAAATTCAGAAGAGTCAAAGGCATGCAAACATCTAAGGAAGAACAATCTGAAAATTGGGAACAAGGAAATGAGTATGTGAAGGTAAACCAAATTGAAAGCAACGGGCAAATGCGTCAAAAAGAAGTGGACAGCCAACATGTGACAAGGGAAGAGGTGATTGCTACCCTATCAAGTGCCAATAGACGCCATATTATCCGTGTGAAGGGAACCATTAGTGGCAAAAGGATAATTGTGTCAATGGACAATGGAGCCACTCACAATTTTATAAATTTCAAAATTGTTGCAAGACATAAGCTGCCCACTAAAGCAAATGAGGGATTTAAGGTAACTGTTGGGGATGGCTCCTCCATCTCATGCATTTCTAGCACTTTGGGGTTAAAACTAACCTTGGACGGATACACTTTTGAAGGAGAATTCAATGTGATTGATCATGATGAGTTAGATGTTGTGCTTGAAGCCCAATGGTTCCAATCCCTTGGTGAATACACTTGTAACTTGCAAAAATCAGAACTGAAATTTATGGCAGCCAACAAGGAAATTGTTCTCCATGGTCTAAGCAATAGAACACCTATGTTAGTGACTTCAAAAAGGATGAAACAAGCTTTTAATAAAGAGTAGATTACTTGGGCAGCAGAGTTATGCATGCATGATACAAGATCTGATTTGAAACAACAATTGCACCACAAGAATGTTCAAGCCATCCTAGATAAACATGAGAGGGTGTTTGGCGACATACCACATGGGCTGCCCCCGGATGGGGGATTTGAACATATAATTGAACTGGAGGAAGGCACAAGATCAGTGATCACTAATCCTACCGCCACCCACGGGTCTACAAGGAGGAGATCGAGAAGGCTATCCAAGAGTTACTTTAGGTGGGGCACATAAGACCAAGCTCTAGCCCCTTTGCTTCTTCAATAGTGCTTGTGAAGAAGGATGGAACCATGAGGATGTGTATTGATTATAGATTGTTGAACAAGAAGACCTATCCTATACCTAGGATTGATGAATTCATTGATGAGCTTCATGGAGCGGTTTACTTCTCCAAAATAGACTTAAAGACCGGTTATCACCAAATTCGTGTGAGGGAGGAAGATGTGCAAAAAACAGCGTTACATTGTCACTATGGGCATTATGAGTTTTTGGTCATGCCCTTTGGACTCGCTAATGCTCTTGCTACATTTCTATCTTGCATGAACCACATCTTCAAGCAACATCTAAGAAAATTTGTGCTAGTTTTTTATGATGACATATTGGTGTATAGCAAGACTTGGGAGGAACACTTGCACCATTTGAATATTGTTTTGGGAATGTTAGAGCAGCAAACCCTCTTTGCAAAGAAATCCAAATGTGAGTTTGCCACTTCCGAAATTTTGTATTTGGGACATGTGATCAATGCACAAGGGGTCCAAGTGGACCAATAGAAGATTCAAGCCATACTTGATTGGCCACCTCCCACTACTATGACCCATTTGAGACGGTTCCTTGGATTATGTAGCTATTATAGAAGGTTTGTGAAAGGCTTCTCCCAACTTGCTGCCCCCCTTGCAAATTTAACAAGGAAAGGTTCCTTTGTGTGGTCTCAAACCGCTTTGGAGACCTTTGAGAGACTCAAGGTAGTGATGAGTTCTTGCCCGGTGTTGGTTGTTCCGGATTTTTCACACCTTTTCACATTGGAATGTGATGCTTTGGGAGAAGGAATAGGGGCTGTCCTCATGCAAAAAGGGCATCCCATTGCTTTTGAGAGTAGAAAACTCAAGGAAGGGGAAAAGAAGATTTTAATTTATGATAAGGAGATGTTGGCTATCATGCATACTTTGGCCAAATTTCGTCAATATTTAATTTGTGGAAAATTTATAGTTAAGATGGATCACAATAGCCTCAAATACTTCCTCACACAATCATATTTGAATGATAGGCAACAGAAGTGGGTGAGCAAACTTCAATCCTATGATTTCAACATTGAGTATACGAAAGATAAAAATAATAAGGTGGTTGATGCCTTGTCAAGGAGGCCCTATTTGTGTTCACTAAGTGAATTAACCGCTGATTGAAGGGCTGTAATTATCGCTGAATATGCTAAGGATGAGTGGGCTAACGTGGTTTTGGAAGGCAAGGTGATTGACAACAATTACAAGGTGAGTGAGGAGCTGATTTTGCATAAGGGCATAATTTTCTTGACCCTTTTATCGAAGTTAAAACACCAAATTATGAGGGCTGCACATGATGATTCTGTGGTGGGCCATCAAGGTTATTTCAAAACATACAAAAAGGTAAGAGAAAGGTTCGCTTGGAAGGGCTTAAAAAGAGGTGTTTTGTTCCATGTTAGAGAGTGTATGGTTTGTCCAAGGAATAAAGGAATGACTACATTTCCAGCTGGTCTCTTGCAACCTCTTCTAATTCCCCATCAAAAATGAGAGAGCATATCCATGGACTTCATCAAGGGGTTACCTATGTCACAAGGTAAATGTGGAATTTTTGTTGATGTGGATAGATTGACAAAATATGCTCATTTCTTTGCAATTCTAGCGAAGTATAGAACTCCTTATATAGCAGAAATTTTCTTAAAAGAGGTTTTCAAGTTGCATGGGTTGCCCAAGAACATCACAAGTGATAGGGACAGCCGGTTTATGAGCCACTTTTGGCAAGAGCTCTTCAAGCTAACTAGTACCGAATTGCTTCCAAACTCTAGTTATCTCCCCAAACAGATGGGCAAACTGAAATCATCAATAAATGAGTGGAAGGATACTTCAAGAATTACATTTCAAGGCAGCAAACAGGGTGGAATAGATGGTTGTACATGGCCAAATTTTGTTATAATACTACCCTACCACATGTCTAGTGGTATGTTATGAGGCTCTTTCATTTTTTGACCTTGTTTTGGGGGATAGTAGGGTGCCCAGGGCTGCCGATTGGGTGCAACAAAGTTCTGAAATTTTGGATCAGCTCATGAAAAACTTACAAGAAGCTCAAAATCAACAAAAAATTTACGAAGATCAGCATAGGTTGGAGAGGCAATTTGAGGTAGGGGACATGGTCTATTTGAGATTGCAACCTTGTAAGCAATCTTCTCTAAAGCAAAGTGGAGCGGAAAAGGTTAAGACATGTTTTTGTGGGCCTTATAAAATTCAAAGAAGAGTGGGAAAGGTGACTTATGAGCCGAAATTACAGGAGGGAGTAAGATTCACAATGTGTTCTATGTTTCTTGTCTTGAGAAAGCTCTTGGAAAGCATATCATCCCCTCCATTGAATTGCCACCACTTGATGAAGAAGGTAAAGTGATTTTGGTTCCCGAAACTATAGTTGAGGTTCGTGAGAGGAGGCTCCACAATCGCACGATCATGGAATACTTGGAACAATGGAAGAATATGTCTATGGAAGATGCTACTTGGGAAGGGGCAGCCATCCTTCAACATCCCAATTTACAATTGCTTGTGGGAAAACAATTTTGGGAAGGGAGAACTATAATGTCCCCCTTTTCAAGCTAATCATTGGGATAAAACCCTTAGCTTGTGCGTTCCCAAGAGCTAAGGTATTCTAAAGCAAAAAGGGGACATTGGTGAGCTTCAAGGTTATATTTTGTAAAAGCACTTTATTATCTACTTTTAGGACCTTTTTTAAATGGTCAATTTATAGTGCTATTATAAGGAAGCTTGTAATATTTTTTTTTTTGTAAAGAAAAAGTAACTCTCTTTTTTTAGTTTTGGGTGCCACAATTGGAGGAGGCATATAAAAGGTAAGGGAGGACTCTTTTGTGAAAGTTATGCAACTTTGATATTGAAAATCTTGTACAAGTATGTCAAGCTTGAACAAGTGACTTGACGACGAAAACCCTCAAGTGCACCAAAGAGTTTGGGGACGAAAAACTTTCATTCTTCTATCAGGGCAAATCTATTCAAGGGTTGTAATTGTGTCATAATTGTGCATGAGTGTATACAAGAGGTTCTACAAAGGTGTCTTTGGACACCACCTTCATTAGGGAATTGGTACAATCCTTCACAAAGCTGGTCTTCAAATTCCAGGTCAAGGAGGTGGGCGAACTCGATGGAGGAGCCCTAGGACAATTTTGAAGCCATTTCAAGGGTGGAGACCTCCTTTGGGAGGGTGGCGACCCCTCCCAAGAGGTCAATTTGGCATTTGGAACTCTTTTCCTTGGTTGAGGTAACTTTCATAATTTATTTCAGTCATTCGGTGATTTGTGTGAATCATTTTGCATGCGTGAAAGGACATTCTAGGCCCTAAAATATTCCATAATTTATTAAAATAATTTTGGCACTTGGGCGATTGATTGGAGAGTCCCAGAAGGTGAATTGGTGGGCAAATTCCAAGGAATAATTTTCAGAATTATTTCTACTATTTTTCTGAGGTGTGGCGACCCACTTGTGAAGCTTTTTGAAGTGTTTGAGGGGGGGAAATGCAGCTATACATTCAAGTAAAAATCAAATTATTTACAGGGGGTATTTTTCCCTGCTTCATCAATTTATTTGATCCAAAAAAGGTACTTTATTCTCTAATAATTTTCAGCGATTTGTGAAGTTATTTTGGATGTGCTTTTGCTTGGATATCCTATAATTTTTCTAGCTAAGGTTAGCTGGTTTTAAATTTTCAGAATTCAGTTTGGTTTGGGTTTGTTAAGGGTTTGTTGGAAAACTCTCATTTTCATCATTGTCCTAATTTGGGGACATTACACGAAGCCTAAGCCAAAGTTGAATCATAAGATGGAGCCGGAGCTGGAATCAAAATATGGTTATGTTGGTACCATAACAAGTAACCAACGCCCTACACCACTCTCAACTATGTAGTGGGAGGAGATTGCTAGTCATCTTCCCCTCCGAATACAATTGAGACGCCCCATAGTGGTATCAAGGGAATCTAGTGAGGAGGTTCCAACTCAACCCCCTCCTTCTAAGGTAAGGCTTCCTTCCGATAGAGCCAAAGCATAAGTCAGAGCCACAATCAAGAGATGGTTCAAGTGGTACCAGAACAAGTAACTAAACACCCTACACCACTCTCAACTACATAGTGGGAGGAGATTGCTAGTCATCTTCCCCTTTGGATACGATTGGGAAGCCCCATAGCGGTATCAATGGAATCTAGTGAGGAGGATCTGACTCAGCCCCCTCCTTCCAAGGTAAGGCTTCTTTTTGATAGAGCCAAAGCATAAGTGAGACGCCCCCTCCTTCCAAGGCAAGTCTTCTTTTTGATAGAGCCAAAGCATAAGCGAGAAACGGACCCAGAATCAAGAGATGGTTTAGTTGGTACCAGAACAAGTAATCGAACACCATACACCACTCTCAACTACGTAGTGGGAGGAGATTGCTAGTTATCTTCCCCTCCACATATGGTTGGGGATCCCCATAGCTGTATCAACGGAATCTAGTGAGGAGGATGCGACTCTACCCCCTCCTTTTAATTTAAGTCCTCTTTCCGATAGATTGAAAACGAGTTCTTCACAGAGGAAGAATGAGTCTCGTACAAAACAAATATCCGCAAAATTGAAGAATTGTTAATTGAAGATCCAGTGTCGAGGACACTAGGACAACCAAAACAATTGGAACAATTTGAACAACAAAGGGGAGAATAGCACAGAAAGGGAACCTAAAGGTGAGTAAGATAGAGTACGCAAACGACAGGTCGAGTACAAAGATGTGCCCATGTTGAAATAGTGTCATGTCCCCCTTTTTGACATGAGTCACTTAGAGTCCTTAGCCTTAAAAGTTGTTCCCAAAAGGCTAAGAGAAAAGAAGAAAGGAAACGTTGAGAGTCCATTTGAAGAACAATTATTGAAAACAATACATTATGAATTCTAATTTGCAATTGAGTTATGAAAAGTACATTTTATTTTAATTTCACTTAAGTTGGGGCCTTATTGAGGGTCATGGGCATCCATGGACTAAAAAAGAAATTATAAGGATGCTTTGTTATATTTGAAAAGTGGATTTTCCCTCCTTTATTTGGGCACTCTTTTTGGGGGCTTTGGCTATTAAAAGAAAGAGTTGACTCCATTTGAAGGTTATGCTATTTGGATATTGAATCTATTGCTCAAGTATGTCAAGTTTGGCTATAGTATCTTGAAAACAAAAAACCTGCAAGTGCTTCAAGGTGTGGGGACAAAACCCTTCACATGCTCATTGTGAGTAGCTCTACATCAAGGGCTGTGAATTGTGCTTCAACAAGTAAATTTCAGATTGAGAAGATTAGCGAGTTGCTTCTAAGGGTTGCTTGCTTGTGTGGGAGGCCATTTCTAGGGTGGTGATTTAATTGGAAGGTTGAAGACCCCTCTTGGAGGGCTGTGCTACAAGGGAATAACCCTCTCCTAGGGTTTGTATATTTATTGCCCAATCATTCCAGCTAGGGCAAATTAGTTTGGAGCTGAATTCTTAGGGTTTGAAGGGCTATTTTGTGCCCAAATACTGTTCTAAATTTTCTATATCAATCTTGAATTTATATCTGATTTTTGTAAGGGTTTGGAGGTCATTGGAGGACCCCTTTGAGGTAATAACAATTCAGAAGATTATTTATATATTTTTTCCAAGTGGGGTGAGTCACTTTGGAGACATTTTGGACTCTTCTAGGGTGCTTCTAAGTCTGAAATAATTTTGAATATTATTTCTATATTTGCTTGCTAATTTTCATGATTATTGGCAGTCATTTTGAGGCCATTGCTATTACAAAACCATTTATTATTTATTGTTGTGTTTTTTTGTACATGGACGACTTGTTCCGAGGGTTATTGATCTCATTTGGTGCTTCATTTCATGCCTAATTACTGCTCGAAACTTCTGTATATTTTTTGTCAATTTTGGTGAAGTGTGTTAGAGTTGCAGGAAGGAATTTGTCAAGGAATAGCTACTATATTTTTAGTCACAAAACCTAAATTATTGGAGGGCAAGGAATCAGCGTTATCATCTTCAATACATTGGCAAAGAAAGTATTTATTACAAATCTTGTTGGGAGTAATTGTTTACTTAGGGTTTGTTGGTCCTGAAGTCATAAATTTCAATTTACATAAGGGTTCGTTGGAGAAGCTCTATTTTGTTGAATTGTCCCATTTGGGGACATGACAAAGAGCAAAGGAACGTCTAACATAGATTAATCTAAGGAGGAAGATCATATTTGACAAGCCACCTCAAAAGACCCAAATATCCATAGCCATGAGTACTTCATCAACCCCATCATCGGAGAAACAAAATTTTCCAAAATTCACGTGTGACAATTTTGAAAATCTGGTACAACACTACTAAACATGTATCGCCATCTAGACAGCCAATGGGCATACAGATGAATGTATGTGGTTAAGATGTTTCCCAACCACCCTTTGGGGAATGGCTATTGACTGGTACATAGATGCACCAAGCTTGGAGAAAGCAACATGGACAACACTCAGACAAGCCTTCGATAAATAAGTCAAACTCCTGAGAGACAACAACAAGATTGTCGCTGAAATTTACAACACGTGGCAGGGTAAGCATGAGATGGTACAGGGTTACAACAAAAGACTCAAGGAATTACTTGGGAAACTCAATAAGGAAGCAACCAATTGGTTGAAGAAGATATGGTTTATTGAAGGGTTGGTTCCTTCACTGAGGAAAAAATGAAGATTATACTACCATCATCATACGAGGATGCCTATAACTGAACGATGGACATCTAAAGTGATAATAAAAATATCCCCGCACACAAGAAGATAATGAAGACAAATACTCTGATTCGAGTGACACTGACGAAGAAGGAAAGGACCTTTGGTGCATAGACTATAAAACAAAAGGGCACACCAAGGCTTATTGTCCCATACGACTGTTCTATGAAATTTGTCAAGTTAATGGCCATGAAATCAAAAACTGCCCATTCAACTTGAAAAACAAGGATGTGCAAGTTCTTCTCAGCAAGGAGAGTCGTCAACACCACATACTGCCTTGAAAAAGTCCCAAGGTAATAAGGGAGCATCCCCTGGCGCATTCCTTGGTGGATATAGAAACTAAAGAAATAATATAAGACACCAAAACAATACAGGGGTAGGTGGTAGCCGCATTCAGTATGACAACCAAGGCCGACCCATTGTATAGTGTCAAAAGTACAACAAATGGAGCCACTTCGCAAGAGATTGCCCCACCAACCAAGTCAATGCTGGAATTCCCTATAGATGGTGTGGGCCTGAAGACCATAAGGATGTTAATTTCCCAAAGCAAGTAAATATCAACATGATTGACGTAACAAATGAAGGGGTGATGGCAATCACTAGGGCCTAAGCAAAGAAGATAAATTACCTCAACCCATGTACGGAGACAGAACGACTGGTTGACGCAAGAATAGAGGTTGAAAGAGCAATGATTGAGGAATGAAGGCATTCCTATGAACATACAAGTACGGTAATCAGTCAGCTCGGGTCTGACAAATAAATTGCAATTCTGGTTTTGCAAACTACCATACCCATCAAAGTAGTGGACCTACTACATAATCATTCTAAAGATCATAAATGCTATAACATATGCTGTAAAAAGCTTTGATGATAGCAAGGAGCACGCAGTGCACCTAGTGTTTGAAGGTATGGAAGTGGAAGGAAAAAGAAGTTGGATGATGAACCAATAGTAGGACACCCATTGTTAGGTGAGCAAGTAATTGATCACGTACTCTTGATAATGAAACTAGCCAAACAATCAACAGTCGTACATATGGAAATCCTAAGCCTAAATCTGAAAAATACTATTTGTCAATAGGGGCTCTAGGATGAATGCTCTTCCAAAGGAGATTTGGAAGAATCTTGGGAAGCCAGCAATGTGGCCTCTGACCTTCCAATTGGTACAAGCAGACCAACAGGCATCAAAGTATTGGAAGTCTTAATGCAACAAAAGGAAATTATTGGAACCCAATCCTTCGAGTTGAATTTTGCGGTCATCTCATTAAAAATGAAGGCTTATGATGCACTACTAGGTCGAGGACGGTTGATAGTAGCCAAAGCCGACCATAATTGGAAAAAAAATATCATCTCTATTGAGAACAAAAGTCGTAAGATCATCACAGAGTTAAAAAATCAAGCTATTAGTGAGGATGTAGCCTCATCAAACTTAGCCCATGAAGCTGAAGAAGAATGCTCAATGGATGAGAAATAGGGTACGAAAGAACCAAATTTCAAAGGGGCTTAGAATTACAATCATGCTCAAAAGACAAGATGAAATCCCTCAATGGTCTTTTCCATTGACAAATTGAAGACTATGAGGTATTACAACTGGCTTGCAATTTCATGGAGATCATGGAAATCAAGGAAAGCAAGAAACCATATCAAGATGAAACTTCTTCCTCACACTTTTCGTACACCCAAGAATTTACATAATATAAAGTTGGGGATGCAAAACTAAATGAGGAACCCACTCATAAGTTCATGGGAGGATATTAAGTACAAGGAACCCACCACAGTCAAGGTGAACCTAGGTTCAGAAGCCGAACCCAAATTGATACTATTAGCGATGACTGGAACCAAGTATTGAAGGCAGCAACGTTCCACATATTCATGGACTATAAGGACTTATTTCCCTAGGCATACAATGATTTGAAATGGGTCCCCCCGAAATGTGTGTACATAGAATTCGCCTAGTACCAAGGGCACAACTGATAATAAGAAAAACTTCTAGGATGAATAAAAATTGTCCTTTTGAAGTCCAAGAAATCGACAAGACTTAGAAGTAGATATAATATTCAATGTAGAGACAAGTGAATGGGTATCTCACATCATGATCAATTTAAAGAAAGAATCGAATCCGCGCAAAGAAGAATATGCGTGGACTTCCAAAGTAAAAAAAAATCAAATCTGCACAGATAAGAATATCCGTGGGTTTCCAAAGTCATAATGTTGTCACTATCAAGGACCCATTTCCGATCCCATTCATGGACTCCATACTCAAAGGTTGTGGGTTATGAGATTTGCTAATTCATGAACACGTTCTCTAGCTATGACCAGATCAATGTAGCCAAAGAGGACAAAATGAAAACCACTTTTACAGTGGAATACAGAGCCTATGCTTACAACCAAATACCATTTGGTATATGTAATGCTCTATAAGATTTTATTGAAAGCCACAAGTTGTGATCATGTTACAAAATAATGAGCCATATATATAGTTCTACAAAATGCTACAATCAAGGAAACTAATTTAGCATATAACAAACTAAATAACCGTTAGCTTAATTTAAGCTTCATGGTAAATCTACGTAGGTATGAGATCTAACCACCTAACAAACTAGCTAAACAATGCAGAGTGTTATTTGTTTAGCTAATTAATCTAACACCCTCCCTTAATGACTAAATCAAATGTTTTAGTCATTATTACAATAAAAAGCTTAAGTCTATATATGAACTTAACCTAAGGTGTATTCATATTGCCACTGCAACAATGTATCCAAATGTCCTATTGTTGCCAATCCATCTTATCAGAGTACATGGGTAATATATCGTTGCAAGCGCCAAGTAGAGTAGGAAATGGTGTTGAATATTGGGTTCATTGGATTATAATGTTCCTTGAATTGTTGTCATGTCTTTAATGTGTCATGTTTTGCTTGTTTGTTAAAGTGATCAGTTCCAACAAAAACTTTAGAATATACATCAAGACTAAACAACATAACATATCCCCTAAGGGATATTTCTACGTCAAGTTGTTGAAAACCCAACACCTACTACTTTTCATTGTTGAATTATTTTGGAACATTTACTATTCACAACACTCTTGTGTTTTTTCTGTACCTTCCTCTTTCATCAACATTTATGGAAAAATTCCATTTATGTTTGACTTTGGTCTTTGAACTTGTACCTAGTTTCACTAACTACGAAATAATATTAAGAGCAAAATTTACCTACTCTTCACCTTGCACCTTTTGTTTTGTTGACCTTGCCAATTGCCCTTCCAACAAATAAGGCAATTCATCTTTCCTTACATCTTTCATCGTGGTATGCTACCACTTAGGCCTTTTGTGTTGGTGTTCTTGATTTGATTGTGAAGAGTGAGAAAAACTATCTTCACCACTAGAACTTGACTCTTCTAGTTTTTCCATCTTTGAAATCTGTTCAATTTTAGTACTGGAACTTGTTCTAGAAACATCATCATCAGGTTGCATTATATAACTATTTGTAGATTGACCATTATTAGAAAAAAAAGGTACTTTCTCATCTACATCAACGTCTTTACTAACCACAATTTTGTATGTAGAGACATCTAGTAATCTGTATGCATTCCACTGCTCACAATAACCAAGAAGCATATGTTTTTCCCCATATAGAAGCAGTGGATACGAAAACACGAAAGTTACTTACATCAAGTGCTTTACCAGGCCATGCTCCTTCTAGTGCTACATTATGCAAGACTTGTGTGGGACTTTGGTTGAGAGTGCACATAGTTGTATTCACAACTTTTCTCAATATTGATGTAGTACATTCTGGATATCCACCATACACCATGCCATCTCCATGACTTTTTTGTTTTGCATTGCCATGACTTCACTCTGATATGTAGAATATTGCATGTGTATAACTTCTTTCTTGCAGAATTCCTTTAATTTATAAGAGACGAACTCCTCCCCATTAACCAATTTAAGAGCTTTTACACTTTTCCCTCCTTGTTTCTCTACCATAGCTTTCCAAGCAACAAATTTAGAGAAACATTCTAACTTTATATGCAAAAAACAAAGCCATATTTTCCTAGAAAAGTCATCTAAAAGCAACAAGTAATACAAAGCTCCAAATATCAAAGGTGTCTACATTGGACTATGCAAACCTACATGTACCAATTTCAATGCTCCTTTGGCTCTTCATTCTTTACTAGTGTTGAATGAATGTGGAACCTATTTATCCAACTGATGTCTTGTGCAAACATTTTAACTCTTTTGAATAGACGGAAGTCCATTCACCATGTTAGTCGGATTTAATGTATGCAAATGTTGATAATCGAAGTGACCATACCTCTTATGCCACAAAATACTAGTGTTTTCAATTGATGTTATTGCATGTGATTTTGTTGTCTTAGGATCTATTAGCTTGTATAAACCTCCTTCCCTAATGCCAACAACAACTACTTTATCATTGAGAACAGGTACTAGACACTTGTTTCCTTGAAACTTCACAACAAGACTTGTTTTTGGTTATCTCACTTACAGAAAGTAGGCTCTTGTTCTTATCAAGTACATATCTAATATTAGCAAATGTATATTTGAAAACATTGTTTAATGTAACTTGAACATCCCCATGCCCTCTAACAAAATGATTCCAACCATCACCTAAGGAAACAGATTCATTACTACTATTATGATTATCCTCAATGAAATTTACATACCAATCTTTATGACACGTATAGTATCGTGATGCTCCCGAATCGAAGTACCAAATGCATGACTCGATGGATTGATCTTGTGATACTACAAAGGCAAAGTCATTGGGTGCTTACTCTTTAGCTTCTGCAACAATATGAGCATACTGAGATATCATGTTGTCGCTTGCCATCTTTCTTGAAATGACTAGGTTCCTTAAAATAAAAACATTTCCACTTAAGTTTCTTATAAGTATTTACATTGTTATTAAAGGATTCTTTTGAAGAACTATTGGCTTTCGATTGTTTACCCTTGCTCTTTGACTGTGCCATGAATGCACTTTTTGTAGAAACTAATGGTGAATAGACTAAATGTTCTTGCCTCCTTTCTTTATGCATGAGAAGTGTAGACAACTTCTCAAAATCAAGGGTTTGCATCTCCACAATCATGTGAAGTGACTCAACAAATAAGTCATATGACAGCAACAAGTTCTACATTACCAGAGCAATCAAGTATTGCTCATCTACATGCTTATCAACTTCTTTCAATTGATCACAAATGTCCTTCATCTGCAATAAGAATTCAAAGATAATGCCACCTTTGTGCATCTTAGTCAAAAATAGCAAGTTTTTCAAATACAACACCCTTTCAGCTTCAGAAGCCTGGTATTTAGTTGTAAGACGTTTCCATAAATCAAAAGCAATAGTGGCATTCCTAACTTCTGGTATTAAATTGTTAGCTACTGAAAGTTTTAATAACATTATAGCTTCTCGATGACACTTATCATAGTCATCAAGTTCATCATCTAGTCTTGTCTCCTTGGCAAGAACTATTTGATCCATGTTTCGATACTCGCATATAGTATCTTATGACCCCATAAACTAAAGTTTTTCTCTATCAGTTTGTGAGAATTTGGCAATAATAGGTATTGTAAACTAGCCATTCTGAACTAGTTTTTCACTAAAACAATTAAACCATAAAAACTAAAAAAAAATTTACAAAAATTCATTTTGCATACAGATTCTACACATTGGACAACGCTATCAGTTTTCAACAACAAACTCTCTTTTGTTTATGAGAAATTAAATTAACCATCTTTTGCAAAATTGCCTAAAATCACAAAAAAAAAATTAAATTTAAAGTTTTACAAACTCTTTGACCAAAATTATTTGTGCATACGGTTTATTGTCCTAAACAGCACCATACCACAAGTTTTCAGAACAAAACCTCTTTCCATTAATATGCTTTTTAAAGACTTATCTTAAGTTGCCAAAACCACTTTATGGAAAGGGCAGATTTAAATTTTAGTTTGACCCTGCCGTAACTTAGGGAAAGGAGTCATACTATTTGGAATTTAAGTGAATGTTATCTACTAATTTTCCTTGGCCACCAACCTGGGTGGAAAGGAAAGTAATTTATGATATTATTTTTGAAAGGCTGCGATTCATCTTGAAGCTTCTTTTATCATAATTTTTGGGTGTCGTACATACAAGTAATATTTGTGAAATTTGTTTATTACAAACTTCTGCTATAATATTCAGGTCTGTAGTTTCACCTATTTGCAAATATTGACATCTATTTATTGTTGAACATATAATTCCTGTTGGTTATATTCTGAATGTAGAATTTGTGATAACATTCCATCATTTTCAGATTACTTATTAGCTGATAAGCAGAGTTTACTGCACACTAATATTGTTGGATGGTTTATATGAGTTTAAACTTCAATTTGTATTCAATATTCAGCACTCAAAAATATGTTCAAGGTAGTTTGGCTTTTGGGCTAATCTGTGACAATAGTACCCATCTTTGAGTTAACATATAAATTCCTAGATGTCTACAATCAGTTAAGTGGATGATTCCTACAACAACTTTGATTGTTTTATACAATGGAGTCATACTATTTGGAACTTAAATGAATGTTATCTACTAATTTTCCTTGGCTGCCAACCTGCGTGGAAAGGAAAGTAATTTATGATATCATTTTTGAAAGGTTGCAATTCATGTTGTGTCATGTCCCCTCTTTAGCTCTGTCTAGCAGAGACTTGAGAGTTGGCCTATCATTTGGGTTCCCGTAGGTCAGCGGAGTGGTTAGGGGACCTATCCAAAGGCAGTGGAGCGTGGTAGGGAGCTTTACAGGGATTTCCAGACAGTTTGCATCAGTTTCCTATTTTCTAGGAAGGGTTCCTATTTTCTAGGGTTTGACCGATAGTTGACCAGGAGGCATCAGTGGACCTCCAGGAGAATTTTGGGAGTTTTCCTATTTTTTAGGAAGGGTTCCTATTTTTTAGGGTTTGACCGAGAGTTGACTAGGAGGCATCAAGGACCTCCAGGAGCATTTTGGGAGTTTTTGTCACAATTCCTATTTTTTAGGTGGTATCCCTAAATTTTAAGAAGGCTCTGTCAGTTAACTTACCATGTGGCGGCATCACCAGTGGCACGAGCTCCAACAGTTTTCAGTTCAGATTGGCCAGGTGATGGACTTGGAATAATTATTGAATATTTAAGTGCGGCTTTAATATTTAATAAAAATAAATTAAAGTGATTAATAATATCACTTTGTAATAAAATTTAATAAATGGACCCCTTCCTAATTAACACATGTTGTGTTAAAAGACGGACATTTTATTAATGAGAAGTTGGACCCTCAACTTGGGCGCCCAACTTGGGAGACTTTAAATAAAGAAAAGAATCATTAAAAGATTCATTTTTGATGCCACCCTAACCCTAAAAGTGGACGCCCATCTTGGAAAAAGATAAAGTGCATTGGAAATGCTTTTGGAAGCATCTTTTTGCATATTTTTGAAGCTTCATTGCAGATCTGAACTCTGAGGAAGAGGGCAGCAGCATATAGTCTCTTGGGAACGAAAACTCTCAGGGATTTTGATGAATCAGACGACAACCCAGTTCATGTTTGTGGGAGGCCTACCCTAGGTCTTCTTTGTGCATCATTGGATAGATTTTTGGGCATTTTATGACAGATATAAGCTTGCAGCAGTACCAAATCAGCATTATTCTACATATCCTTCATTTCCAGTTGCATGCATAGCCTCTCATAGGCCAATACCATCTTTGTATGAAAGTGGCGTTGCAAAACAGGGTTTACAATAAATATAAAATACAGATCTGATAGGTATGTGCTTCAAATTCTTAGTTGGTGTTTTTCTATCATTTAATTGTTAATTTTAGTTCACTTTTATATGAGATCGCAGTTGCATATATATCTATTTGCTATCTTGGCAAATACACATTTCAAGAAAACTGAAACCCCTTCTGCATCTCCTCTCTAGTCTGAAAGAACACAAAAAAATTAATAAAAATCATAAAACAAACAAAATCACAAAAACAAATACTTCATTTCAGCAAAGAGATCCATCAGGGATCTTTCAGTGGTATCAGAGCCCTTGACCTGCCAGCCTGTGGGGTTCAGATAATTGTTTTCTATGCATACAAACTGGTATTATACACACAGGAGAGCCCAACAAGAGCTTGGGGTTGGTATGGCAAAGGACCCAGTTATGGCAGAAAAACAGAGGAATGTCGAGGAATCAGGATGATGAAGAGAGAGAAATGATGAGAACCCTCATCAACACTCAGCCTAGGATTGCCCAGACCTTAGACAAGATACAGGATGCCTTGGACCGGTTGGAATTAGATAGAGGCAGAAGGAGCAGATCAGTATCTGCGGCGGGAAGTCAGCGTAGTCACCAGTCACACGCATCAGACAGGAGCCCCCTTCAGTTCCCTAGGTGTGGACAGACCAGGGATAGACCCTTACTTCCTCAGTTTGCACCAGGTGAACGCCCAGTACAGGTAGAGCCACCAGAGGTGGAATTTCAGGATTCAGTCATGGCAGCTACAACTGAGTGGAGAATCCTACCCCCCGAGGTCAGGGATGTCTTTCCTTTTCCACAGTATTGTGCACAGCACAGAGATTCTGCCAGGTTCAGAGGAGACTGAGGCACTAGACCTCAGCAGCAGAAATATGACCTCAGTAGAGCTACTGGGAAGATCACGTTGGCTACATATGATGGTACGGGTAGTACGAGTGCACGTGCTTGGGTGCACAAGCTGGACATATATTTATCCTTGAGACCCATGCCTGAGCGTGAGGCTATTCAATTTGTTGTCTTACATTTAGATGGGGTTGCCTACGATTGGTGGCATCATGGATTGGTTACCCAGGATCATGCCTTAATTCATTCCTATGCAAGTTTACTGAACGACTCATTACTCGGTTTGACTGTAAGGACACAGAACTCTACTATAGGGAGTTGGCACATCTTAGACAGACTGGACAAGCAGAAGCATATGTTAATGAGTTCCAGCGTATTGCAGTTATGGTACTGGATATGCCCCAAAGGCGTAGCGTGATGTTATTCATTGAGGGATTGCAGGATAGGCTTAAGGGATTGGTACGTGCCTTCCAGCCGGCCACTCTTAAGGATGCCATTGATGTGACCTTGAGATTGGACACCACTCCCACTTATCAGTCAGATAAGAGGCCATTCAGGGAATCACGGCCAATACTTCACAGTTTAGAGATGGACAGTCAGCTAGACCTCCTGGGATGGATCAGGAGTCACGGAATGATTTGAGGAGGAAGAAATTATGCTTTTCCTGCAAGGAGCCTTGGAAGCCCGGACACCACTGTATGGGTAAGGGCAAGGTTCACTTTATTGAGGTCACATCCGAGCTTGGGGATGAAGAGATACCAGACACCGACACTAAGGACAGCCCTGAGGAGGTTATTCAGGAGCAGCCCCAGCTAGAGATAGATATTCCTGATTCATTGGCGGCAGCCAAAGTGACTATAGCTACGCTATCCAATTATCCCAGGTTCCATGCCTTTCGGTTGAAAGGTACATTACAGGGACAGCGAGTCATGAGCTTGGTTGACACAGGAGCCACGCACAATTTTATTAATCAGAAGTTGGTTGAGAGGCGTGGATTACAGTCTGAGGTGTTCGAGGGTTTTGGAGTTAAGGTTGCAAATGGTGCAATGTTGAGTTGTACTAGGAGGACCTCACAGCTCAGCAATTAGATGGGGGATTTTACCTTGACGGATGACTTTTATATCCTACCCTTAGAATATTATGATGTTATTTTGGGTATGCAGTGGTTACAGGGTATTGGGAGATATATTATTGATCACCACCACATGCAGTTAGAGTTCCTATCTGGTGGAAAGAAGGTGATCTTGAGGGCAGCATCTGACGGTGGGCCTACGGAGGTATCTTCTCGTAGGATGGAGCCTATTATTAGACATGATGATGTGATCTGGGCCACACATTGTTTTGTGAAATCCAAGACACCTACTCCTCAGGATGGTAGAGCAATTCATGTTGACATACAGTCGGTGATGGATCGGCATGGCCGAGTATTTGGTGACATACCTCCTGGTGTATCTCCGGATAGAGGGTTTGAGGATGGGACTGTAGAGGCTGTGGATGATGCTCTTCAACTTTCCAAAATGTTTGGCATACCGGTGATTGAACTTGGGAAAACTGCAGTGCTATTTACTTTTACAGTGGTTTCCACTCTGGTTAATGCAATAGCAGAAGACTCAGGTCTGCAAGTTAGATGGTCAGAGAAACAATGCAGGTTGGGTGGGAATGTGGGACAGCATGACATGGAAATAGAGGCACATAAGGATCTTAACGAGAAACGATATCAACATTAGGAATTTTTACGGAGAACAAATATTGTGACATCCATTGGGGTGGTTAGCAAACTTATGGAACACAAAAGAACATCTACATTTTTCCGTCTTGCATGTCGAAACATGACTGAACAGTGGAGTGGTTTATGTCAATGCCCGCAAGTATTAGAAGCTCACTCATCATCGCCAAGTTTAAAGATAGATGGTGAATTATTTACACAGTTAACGGGCTCTATTCAAAGGTCTTTAAGCCTGGAATATCAACCAAGCCAACACCAGGGAATTAGAGCACTTATTGATTCAGGGTCCCGAACATCAGCATTTGGGCACAGTTTGGAGTAGGCCGGGCTACCACATGGCTCCCTTTTGATTTATTTATGGAGGATACAATGGATGGAAGGCAACTTCTAGTGAAATCTACCATTGAGATCCTAGCAAAACTGACAAAATCTCTTCAAGCAGTAAATGGTGCAAGTTGGCAAGAGAAATTTTTAGGTCTCGGGACTGCAGCCCTTCGGCTTGTCCAAAGGGAATGGGATCCCATTGAAGGTCCTATTCCCCACTTGGATTCAAGGTTATGCATACTACTGTGTATTACACCATTGGTAATTGTTTCTATGATTGAGGAAGAAGATAAAATTCTTCAAGCTGCCAAAAATAATGTATTAGGAAATATTGCAAAGGTGCATGAACATGACAAAGAGAGGAAAGTCATGGGGTTGGGTACAAGGCGTGTAGCCTTAGTATCAAGTCTCCAAATTCTGGGACAGTTTGACGAACTGTTAAAAACCCCTGAATCTATAGTCTCGGCTGCCAACCAGGCTGCTCTTAGAGCAGAAAAGTTTGTTGCTGGCCTTAAGTGTGGAACTAGGAACTTTGATGGCCTTAGCAGCAATGGTATTTGAAGTGCAGTAGGGGGAAACATGCTGCACCTAATTTTTGAAGCTTGCATTACCATAAATTTGATAGATTCCTCAGCATATTTATGGCCAGGCTATGCTGAAAGACTAGTGAATCCATTATCTCACTCAACACCAGTTCAAAAATATCCATGGTCTGATTTTATGGATGGAGCCCCCTTATCTGTTTCACTAAAAGATGCTCTTATTAAATCTCCCGCTTCAAGCATAGTAGAGCTAGAGAAGGTGTATCAATTTGCAATGAATGGACCAAATGAGGAAAGGTCTGCTATGGCCAGCATTTCATGTGGTGCATCTCTTATTCGTGGATGGAATGTCCAGGAGCATGCAGTACGCTTGGTAGTAAATCTTCTTTCACCTCCTATTCCTGCAGACTATCATGGATTTGGAAGTCATTTAGTAGCTTATGCACCATTGCTTAATGTTGTCCTTAGAGGAGTAACTACTCATGATAATGTTCATGTTCTCTCATTGTATGGGGTGGTTCCACAGGTTGCAGCTGCACTGATGCCAATTTGTGAGACATTTGGATCCATTTTACCTACTGTGCCTCAAATGTCACACACCTAGGAGGGAGAGTCCATTTTACAGCATCCGGCCTTGCAGTTGCTTGTGGGCAAGCATCTCTGAGAGGGGAGGACTGTCATGTCCCCTCTTTAGCTCTGTCTAGCAGAGACTTGAGAGTTGGCCTATCATCCGGGTTCCCGTAGGTCAGCGGAGTGGTTTGGGGACCTATCCAGAGGCAGTGGAGCGTGGTAGAGAGCTTTACAGGCCTTTCCAGACAGTTTGCATCAGTTTTTTTATTTTTTAGAAAGGGTTCCTTTTTTTAGGGTTTGACCGAGAGTTGACCAGAAGGCATCAGGGGACCTCCAAGAGCATTTTGGGAGTTTTCCTATTTTTTAGGAAGGGTTCCTATTTTTTAGGGTTTGACCGAGAGTTGACTAGGAGGCATCAGGGACCTCCAGGAGCATTTTGGGAGTTTTTGTCACAATTCCTATTTTTTAAGAGGTATCCCTAAATTTTAGAAAGGCTCTGTCAGTTAACCTACCATGTGGTGGCATCACCAGTGGCATGGGCTCCAGCGGTTTTCAGTTCAGATTGGCCAGGTGATGGACTTGGAATAATTATTGAATATTAAAGTGTGGCTTTAATGTTTAATAAAAATAAATTAAAGTGATTAATAATATCACTTTGTAATAAAATTTAATAAATGGACCCCTTCCTAGTTAACACGTGTTAAAAGACGAACATTTTATTAATGAGAAGTTGGACCCTCAACTTGGGCGCCCAACTTGGGAGACTTTAAATAAAGAAAAGAATCATTAAAAGATTTCCTTTTGATGCCACCCTAACCCTAAAAGTGGACGCCCATCTTGGGAAAAAGATAAAGTGCGTTGGAAGTTCTTTTGGAGGCATCTTTTGCATATTTTTTGAAGCTTCATTGCAGATCTGAACTCTGAGGAAGAGGGCAGCAGCATATAGTCTCTTGGGAACGGAAACTCTCAGAGATTTTGGTGAATTGGACGACAACCCAGTTCATGTTTGTGGGAGGCCTACCCTAGGTCTTCTTTGTGCATCATTGAACAGATTCTTGGGCATTCTATGACAGATATAAGCTTGCAGCAGTACCAAATCAGCATTATTCTACATATCCTTCATTTCCAGTTTCATGCATAGCCTCTCCTAGGCCAATACCATCTTTGTATGCAAGTGGCATTGCAAAACAGGGTTTACAATAAATATAAAATACAGATCTGATAGGTATGTGCTTCAAATTCTTAGTTGATGCTTTTCTATCATTTAATTGTTAATTTTAGTTCACTTTTATATGAGATCGCAGTTGCATATATATCTATTTGCTATCTTGGCAAATACACATTTCAAGAAAACTGAAACCCCTTCTGCATCTCCTCTCTAGTCTGAAAGAACACAAAAAAATTAATAAAAATCATAAAACAAACAAAATCACAAAAACAAATACTTCATTTCAGCAAAGAGATCCATCAGGGATCTTTCATCTTGAAGCTGTCTTTTATCATAATTTTTGGGTCTCGTACAAGTAATATTTGTGAGATTTTTTTATTATAAACTTTTGCTACAATATTCAAGTCTGCAGTTTCACCTATTTGCAAGTATTGACATCTATTTATTGTTGAACATATAACTCCAGCTGGTTATATTCTGAATGTAGAATTTGTGATAATATTCCATCATTTTCAGATTACATATTAGTTGATAAACAAAGGTTTACTGCACATGAATATTAATGGATGGTTTATATGAGTTTAAACTTCAGTTTGTATTCAATATTCAGCACTCAAAAATATGTTCAAGGTAGTATGGCTTTTGGGCTAATCTGTTACAACAGTACCCATCTTTGGGTTACCATATAAATTCCTAGATGTCTACAATCAGTTAAGTGGATGATTCCTACAGCAACTTTGATTATTTTATATAGTGGAGTCATACTATTTGGAACTTAAGTGAATGTTATCTACTAATTTTCTTTGGCCGCCAACCTGCGTGGAAAGGAAAGTAATTTATGATATCATTTTTGAAAGGCTGCGATTCATCTTGAAGCTGCCTTTTATCATAATTTTTGGGTGTCGTACAAGTAATATTTGTGAGATTTGTTTATTATAGACTTCTGCTACAATATTCAGGTCTGCAGTTTCACCTATTTGCAAGTATTGACATCTATTTATTGTTGAACATATAACTCCTGTTGGTTATATTCTGAATGTAGAATTTGTGATAACATTCCATCATTTTCAAATTACTTATTAGCTGATAAACAGAGGTTTACTGCACACTAATATTGTTGGATGGTTTGTATGAGTTTAAACTTCAATTTGTATTCAATATTCAGCACTCAAAAATATGTTCAAGGTAGTATGGCTTTTGGGCTAATCTATTACAACAATACCCATCTTTGGGTTACCATATAAATTCCTAGATGTCTACAATCAGTTAAGTGGATGATTCCTACAACAACTTTGATTATTTTATATAGTGGAGTCATACTATTTGGAACTTAAGTGACTGTTATCTACTAATTTTCCTTGGCCCCCAACCTGTGTGGAAAGTGAAGTAATTTATGATATCATTTTTGAAAGGTTGCGATTCATCTTGAAGCTGCCTTTTATCATAATTTTTGGGTGTCGTACAAGTAATATTTGTGAGATTTGTTTATTGTAAACTTCTGCTACAATATTCAGGTCTGGAGTTTCACCTATTTGCAAGTATTGACATCTATTTATTGTTGAACATATAACTCCAGCTGGTTATATTCTGAATGTAGAATTTGTGATGACATTCCATCATTTTCAGATTACTTATTAGCTGATAAACAGAGGTTTACTACACACTAATATTGTTGGATGGTTTATATGAGTTTAAACTTCAATTTGTATCCAATATTCAGCACTCAAAAATATGTTCAAGGTAGTTTGGCTTTTGGGCTAATCTGTTACAACGGTACCATCTTTGGGTTACCATATAAATTCCTAGATGTCTACAATCATTTAAATGGATGATTCCTACAACAACTTTGATTATTTTATACAGTGGTTTGGGTATAGATTGAAGCATTAGTTCATTCTTCATCGAACTCTCAAACATATTGTCTCTTATTCCAAGTATTTTACATTTTATGCAGATTGCTTGCCAACTATTTGACGAAATGCCTATCTTCAGATTGTTGGCCAACTATTTAACATTATTCCTGGATCTAAAAATAGAAGAGTGTTTCATTGCTTAATCAATCAATTTGTAAACATATGTGCGGTTCTCAGCGTTACAGTTTGAATTTGTAAGTTTGGATGGCTTTGTCGCCATGACAATTGTTTATCTAATTCATTCCCAGCAATTGCATTCATGTTAGAGCTATTCAGCTTGCAGCCGGTAAGTTAGTGTCCCAATCACCATATGCTCTCACCTTGCCCACATCGGGCTCTGGGTGATCAAAAAGTGTAAGGTTTATGCATTTCATGTTAATATTTGCAAAAATTCAAAAAAACTAGTTTCACGACATTACAATGGTATCAGAGTTGGTGGTCTTGCCAACCTATTCAAAAAGCTAACTGTTTGTTCCAGAGTTTACTACGTGTTAGCTATGATAGAAAAATCAAAAATTTCTAGAGCCTTTGTATCCACCTTCCTATGAATTATGGCATTAGATTTGGGAAAAAGGCTTTACAGAGCAAGAAAGAAACTTGAGCTTCTGCATCAGTCGAAAGATTTTTACTCAGCAGTTTGATGGAAGTGGAAATTTGTTTATCTATGGTAAATCAGTCAGATTCTGAGACTATGCAAAGGGTAGTGAATCCATCAATGGCTTATTTGGTTAAGCCCAAGCTTATGAGACACCCAAATAAAGATTTGAAACTTGCAACTACCACTTGCATTAGTGAAATCACAAGAATAACAACACCAAAAGTTCCATACAGCAACAATATCATGAGGGAAATCACAAGAATAACAACACCAAAAGTTCCAATTGATTGTGGATTGTTTTCACGGTTTGGATGAAATCAGAAGTCCTTATGCTACAAGGGTAATAATTTTAGAAACTGTTACTAAAGTTAGATCATGTGTTGTGATGCTAGACCTTGAATGCGATGATCTTATTCTCAAAATGTTTCAATATTTCTTTGCTACTATCAGAAAGCATCATGCATAAAATGTTGTAACCTCAATGCAAACAATTATGTCTTTGATTTTGAATGAGAGTGACGCTATGTCCCAGCGACTCTTATCAGTTTTATTGGCTTTTGTGAGAAAGGGTGAGCAGGAAGTTTCACTTGTTGCGCATGCTCTAGCTCAAAATATTGTTAATCAGTGTGAAGAGAAATTTTAAAATTTGAAAACATTTTTGACAGTTGAGAGACTTACTTCAAGTGATCAACAAATAAAAATCTCTCCTATTGCAAGAAAGAAAGATGACAACAAAAATGAGCTCAAAAGACAAAAATGTTGCTTCTCATGCAAAGAACACTGGGAGCCAAGCCACACATGTCTAAGCAAAGGACAAGTGTTAGTGTTGACAGAGAAAGAAACAAAAGAACTACATGAATGGAAAGAGCAATTGTTGGTAACAGAAGAGAAAGAGGTGCAAGTCCTAAGCTGGATAGTACAAAAAGGCTCACTGAAGAGCTAACTCTAAGTTTGAAAAAGTTGCATATTGAGGAAAAGAAGACAAATGAAGTAAATGTTGCTAGGATTAAGCATACAATCACTCCTACAAATTTGCAAGTAGTGAAGCATACATTCGAAAGAATGAAATCAAAATATCTGCATTTGATTAAAGATAGAGATATGATCATTAGAATTGCAAAGGACGCTATAATTGCTTCTGAGGAAATGAAGGGAAGGGTTTATGAACTCACTTTGAAGCTTAGCACAACCCATTTAACACAATGGGAGCTTAATAGTAAAATCAATTTACACTAAGAACAGTTTCCAAGAAAGCTAAAGTTGCAAATACAAATTAGGGCACAACTGAGAAAGTTTTACAAGGAATTGTGGGTCAGCAAACAAGGCAACTTGAGGAAGATACAACTAGATGGGAATTAGAAATTATGGCTTCAGAGGACAACTGCACAGAATTGGGTCAGCATGAAGAATGGACTGAACAGGAAAATGGGAATAATTTTCAATCTTTCCATTGGGTTATAGATGACTCACTCTTTGAGATGGATGCAAAGTTATCTCCTGGTTCAAGTTCTTCAACTTGTAATAATATTAGAGATACGCAACAGAAGCCAACTTCATCACAAGAAGGATCGAGGATTGGGAATTGCAAATTCGCAAGATTGATTTGGGATCCTAGTATTTGTAGAATGTTCCAATCAGGAGGAGTTGATAGGTTGAATGGACATTGCTTGAGGACAAACAATCTTTGGGAAGGACGAACTGTCATGTCCCCTTTTTTGGACTAAGGAAATAATATAATAATTTAATTTCTATTGCCCAAAAAGTAACTTTAATATTATAAAAAGGCAACTTATATTTTATTATTAAATTAAAAAGTTCCTCAAAGTAATTTTATAGAGTGATTTTAAAAGGGACTTAAGATGTTTTCTAAATTGTCGCTAGGACAAGGGGGCAAAATAAAATATTAAAATTAAAAGGAAAAGAAATTCTAGAGATTTCTTGAGGCTAAAAATAGCAAACAAAAATTTTTAAAAGGAGTTATGCTTGAGGAAAAAAAGCCATTCATTGTTTGTTGCCAGAAACCCCTTTCTTGAAGATCGAGCATCTGTGTTCATATTTTGGCCAGAGAACGAAATCCCTCTTAGTAACAAAATCAGAGGATGAAAACCCTCTTGATTTCCATAATTGGATTTGGGGACAAAAACCCTCTTATCCAACAGAGGAAATTCCATCCAGGGATTGCATTTGTGCTAATTGGGTTGAAGAATTTTAGTTTGCAATTTATATTGAAGATTTCCAGATTTGTGTTGATGAGCAAAGTATTCCCAGATTTCAATTGGCAGCGTAGCACGTGTTACTATCTATTTTTGAATGCCAAAGAGGCATCATACGGTTTGGGGGAGCACATTAATATTTTTTTAAAGACTTGTCTTTGGCTGCCAAACCCACTTTATGGAAAGGACATATATTTTATAAGATTTAAATTTTAGTTTGAGCCTGTCGTAACTTAGGGAAAGGAGTCATAGTATTTGGAATTTAAGTGAATGCTACCTACTAATTTTCCTTGGTCGCCAACCTATGTGGAAAGGAAAGTAATTTATGATATCATTTTTGAAAGGCTGCGATTCATCTTGAAGCTACCTTTTATCATAAATTTTGGGTGTTGTACAAGTAATATTTGTGAGATTTGTTTATTATAAATTGATGCTAAAATATTCAGGTCTGCAGTGTCACCTATTTGCAAGTATTGCAATCTATTTATTGTTGAACATATAACTCCATCTGGTTATATTATGAATGTAGAATTTGTGGTAACATTCCATCATTTTTAGATTACTTATTCATTGATAAACAAAGGTTTCCTACATATTGATATTGTTGGGTGGTTTATATGAGTTTAAACTTAAGTTTGTATTCAATATTCAGCCCTCAGAAATATGTTCAAAGTAATTTGGGTTTTGGGCTAATCTGTTACAACAGTACCATCTTTGGGTTACCATATAAATTCCTATATGTCTACAATTAGTTAAGTGGATGATTCCTACAGCAACTTTGATTAGTTTATACAGTGGTCTGGATACAGATTGCAGCACTAGTTCATTCTTCATCGAATTCTCAAACATATCAGCTCTTATTCTAGGTATTTTATATTTTATGCAGATTGCTTGCCAACTGTTTGAAGAAATGTCTATCTTCAGATTGTTGGCCAACTATTTGACATTACTCCTAGATCTTAAAATAGAAGAGTATTTCATTGCTTAATCAATCAATTTGTAAACATATGTGCGGTTCTGCACCATATAGCTTGAATTTGTAAGTTTGGATGGCTTTGCCACCATGACAATAGTTTATCTTATTCATTTCCAGCAATTGCATTCATGTTAGAGCTATTCGGCTTGCAGCCTATAAGTTAATGTCCCAATCACCGTATCCTCTCACCTTGCCCACATCGGGCACTAGGTGATCAAAAATTGTGAAGGTTTATGCATTTCATGTAACATTTGCAAAAATTCAAAAATACCTGTTTCGGGACATTACATTTGGATGGATTCTAGAGAATTGGAATAGAGATATTACGATAGAAAAATTCAAAAAATAGTAAGAACCACCGAAAGCATTACAAAACGTAAACAAACCAAAAAATCGAAGCCAACCTACATAAGGAAAGTATGGTATAACAAGGCTAACACTAATGGAAATAAAGTAGCATCCATTAATTGTGCAAAGATTTGTGTTGGTCCAGCATAGACTAGCTCAATAAACAGAAGTTGAGTTGTCAAGCAAAGAGATATTCTTATAGACATGGTGCTTGTCCTCATTTTCAATATGGGACAAAGCATTAGTTGGTGGGAGGAGCTTTCCCATACGCTAAGGAAGAGCCACCGTTCCTCTCCACTGAGGATAACTATGACCAGACATTTAAGATGATCTAGACATGCCTAGGGTTTGTGACGGGAACCTATCCACTACCATCGCTTGACACTTTTTTGGAAGGCATAAAGCTTAGGAGGTTGGTAGTTATAGTCGGCTTCCACATCACCGTACACAATGTTTTCATGGATCTCAATCTTCTTGTTTTCTTGTTGAAACACCGCACTAATAAAGGCAATGCAACGTTCCATGGAGCCAAGGGATTTTTCCATTATCGGGTGTTGGATGGCATGTTCCCTGAAATTTTCATTCCAGAATTTCAAGTTATCGTCAATGGTGTGTAGAGCAACTACAATGGCACTTTATATGAGAAAATTGTCACTAGCAAGTTTGCTTTGAGGACCATTCTCAAGAGGTGGTGGCCTAAGGCCCAGAAAACACATGGAGAATCAAGCTTTACCCCTAAGGGATTGTTCACATAAGCAGAGGAAGGAATGGTCTGAAATCATTGAGGGGAGATGGACAACTATTTGATGGATCTTGGAACCGGATTTCCTAGGTCATTGAAAGAACGAACTTTGGTGTGAGGGTGTTTGGAATATAAAAGGGGCTTGTCTAGTTGAAAACTGGTGGCCTAGCTAACCATGGTTTGGTTGTCCCGATTGTTTTTGACTTCATGGTTCATCACAAAATAGAGATATTGATCATGGTTATGGTGAGGGTGGGTAAGAGTGTGAAAGAGGCTAATTGTGTGGACAATACCAGGATGGTGGAGTTTTATGTCATCATCCTCAATGACAATTGGTTGTTTTCCTTTGGCTAGCTCAACCAATCTATCAGCATGGAGCTTCTAGTTTACTGGAAAATTCACCATGTTGTCTCTCCCTTTCTTCTTTGGTGAACGTTTTTGTAAGGAGGCAAGAAAAAAACTTTTCAATTTGGATTCCTTTAGATCTCTTCTTATAGCCTTATCTAAGAGTCGTTGGCTAAACCTGAGAAGTGTTAGTTGAGGAGTAGCATTAACCATGCTAGTGTACAAAGATTGCTTTATTTTACTGACTTCACCCCTTGTTGAGTCTGATTTAGAGGGTTTTTTGCCATGAGATGAGGGACAAAATGTGAATTGGTAGGTTAAAAGTCCAAATGTTGTCAGGAGCGAAATTTAATGTTGCCCATAGGAAAGGAGAAAACTTGTTGATGTCCATATCATGTTGTTTTGTTAGCCGGTTTTGGGTCCAAACCCTTCTGACTTTTCTAAGTTTAATCCCAAATAGGTGCACTTTTAAAAAGCCTTTGGGGGACGAGGTATAACATTTACCATGACCCATGTGAGGAGTAAATTTTCCATATTTGGAAGCATGGACGAAAGAGTAATTGGAGTTAGTGACACCTTGAAAAATAACTTGCCTATCCTTGACTGTGAAGGGAGATTCTTTCTGAAGACACCAATATTTTTCGTTGTGAAAACTTCGTAAGGAAACCATGAGGAGACAGGGGAACCACCATATTTCAAATGGATTTTGTCTATTATCAGGCAAGACAGAGATGCAATTGGGCAGTGTTAATACCTTTTTGTGTACAAAAATATATGTAGTGGTGGTTTCCCTAAACACAAAGGGCAGAAACTTTTCCCTGAATCAGCAAATCCATGTTTGAAGACATAGAGGACGTGTGAAGTGTGGATGGCTACCATGAACCATGTTGACACCTACATGAGATGCATTTGGGCAAGAGACCAAAGGTTTGTGGAGAATGATGGGAAGGGAGAAATGCATGAGGGAGATTAGGTTATGGCAAGAGGGAAGGAGAAATAATGAAATGAAATGAATTTAATTATAGTCACAAAGCCTAATGGTCTATGGGACCACGAATTATTACAACTGCCTCAACCACACAAAGATGATGATATTGCCAGTCAAATTGTTTCTTTAAGAAGGTTGTTCTTTGGGTTATCAACTCCCCTAACCATTTTATCCTAGTCTCTTTAAATAGCTCCAACATGGAGCCAACTTGTATTGTTATTGTATACTTGAATCAAATGTCCTTGTAAGTTGGGCATTCAAGAATGAAATGTCTCTCTATTTCTACTACCTCTATGGTTCCAAAAACACATATCCTTTCCTCCCATTCTTCCGTAGGAGTCATCCATTTGCCCATCTCACATCTGAGCCTGTGGGAGTTAGTCTTTATTTGAGTTGAGTGTCTTCTCCCTCCATTTGATTTAAGCCCCTACATATGCCTTTTTGCAATGCTCATAAGTCAAGTTGAATATTGTAATATAATGTCGTAATTTCTTGTTTTCTTTCTCCACCAACTATTCTAAACCATTCATTCACATAGTTTTTAATTTCCTTGCTAAGGTTTGGGCATTCATTTAGGCTGATATCCCATCTGCTCGTCCATTTGTGGTTTTGTTTCATCTGTGTGTTTTTCCTCCTATGCAGCGCTTCTTCTCTTGCAACCCTAGGTTACCTGTCAATCACCATGCTTTAAAGTAGCATTATAACTTGGTCATAGTGGTTGCCTCTAATGGGAAAGTGTGTGTTTTTTTAAGAATTATTTCATAGGGAACTTGAGCCTTGAATCTAAATATGTTTTTGATTAGCTGCCTCTGGATCCTTTCTATTTGCCTTCATTTCAAACTTGAAGTGCCACTAGCCCATAGTTCACATCGATACAACACCACAGTGGTGACAAGTAACCCAAAAAAGACTCCAATGGTCTTCAAATCCAATAACTCTGCACTCTTGCATCTATTTTGAAGTGCATAAAGAGCTCTCCGTCCACCTCGTATTCTTTTCATTTTGCATGTATCCCAACAAAGTTGGTTGTGAAAATCTAGACCAGGATATTTTTATTTCGATATCACTTCAAGAGGCTCTCCTTCGAATAGGAAGTTGAAATGCTTATTTTTGAGAATGTCCATCAACTTGACATGAAGAGAATCCAGGCGTTTGAGAATGCTCTTGAATAAAATTGAGGCAATTGACCTTGCAGGGAATTGGATACTCATGGTAGAGACAACATGGCATCACATTGGATAATTTGAAGACTCATAGCACAAGATGGTATGAGCTTCTTAAAAAGAGAAATCTGGCGTATACAATTCCCCTTTGCAGAGAATATTTTGGGATCATTGGACACACAAATGGACAATGTAGTACCAAAATATTGAAAGGATTGTGGCATGCAGGGTTTGAGCTATGTTTTTTGCATCATTTCAATTGTAGACAGGGGGTTATATTAAGAATTGATCCAAACAAAAATATAAGAATAATGAAAATACATTCAAAGGAATGAAATATAATAAATAAATATTGGAAATACAATCGAATGAAGTTGGAAGGTGAAAGGTCACACATGACCTTTACTTTCTCCCTTAGATTTGAAAGGGTTGTAAACTAATGTATTATATACATTTGTACATGAATAGAAAATAACACACTAGATTGTTGTGTATTGTTTATCTTCAAAATTTACTAAAATTAAACCATCTACAAGTTTTACTTGAACTAAAATTAATGCATATTTTCTTCAAAATGTGATTGTGTTGTCTGATGTTTTTCCTTGTTGAAAATTTCAAAGTTCCAAAAATTCACCCAAAATTACACTCACCTTTGGAAAAAATACATGTACAGGATGATCTAGATGAATAATATAAATCAAACACTCCTAGCATTTTCTTGTGTTATCGGAACTCATCCAAACATCTTGTTTTGCTTACACTATGCAGATAAAAATGACACTTTACATGGTATTTATTGAGAGTTATTGAATAGATACCCCTTTGATGATTTAGTTGCTCATATCATATTGTATATATCTTTATTCATTTATGTGGCCTAAGATGAACATTGCTTCATACGGATTATTAGATATTAACAATGGATCTTTTCAAAAAAAAAATTAACTATATAATATTATTAATATCCAACACTAGTTTCTTCTTGATATTCCCTAAACAGAGGCCTATATAAAGAATGCAAACTAGTTTCTCTTGAGAATGATCAAACATTGATATTCTCAAGGGGAAAAAGATAATACATAGACATACATTTAATGAAATGATTTCAATGAGATTTAAATTGAACAAAATGCATTTTGATTCCTACCAGAACTTTCGCTTGGCGCTTTTCCCACCTTGAACATGCCTGTTGAACAAAAAATCGAAATTAAAATAGATTTTATTTACGTTGATAAAAGGACTACAAAAAAATTAATCATAAACAAAAATTGGACACCATTCTAATATTGACACGTAAAGAGTCAATCAGTGTCCCTATGTGTTTAAGGAATTTCCACTCTTTTTGACATGAAGCAAAAACCAAATTCCACGTAGGTTGGTACTAATTTGAGACTTTTGAAAAGGAGTGTGAAAGAGTTGGGTTATATGATATATCATTTAACAAATTCCAATACTTGTCTCATTCCAATGAGCACTTTGGTTCATTCATGATGAAGATTTAGGTGGTTCTTTTTTATCTAGATTCTTACCACAACTTTATTGTTACATGACAATCTTGTAGTATTTTGATCTTTAAATTTTCTAAAACTAGATTTATATTGGAATTGTGAATTGGAATTATGTCTAATCTAGTGCGAGTTATGTGAGAGAGATCACTATTGTAAGATTGGGGAGGTTCCTAGTGACCTTCTTTTGTTATCCTGACCAAAGGTGGTAGGCCCTTTAATTTCAAGAGGTTGTCACTTTTTTCCTAGGAGTACCAAGCCAATTACCTCCTTTTTGCCTCTTCAATAAATTGGAGGTGTCAAATGCCCTTTCGATATTGCAGTTTCACACACAGATGGAAATAGGTCAGTGAGATGATGCCCCTCTTTGCAAGATGTTGCCAAGGTGCCCCAATCCTCTTATTCTTTAGCTATAAATTGTGTGTCAACTACTCTCCGATGTAGAGGGCCAAGTAGTCTCCCTCCCTCACAATCGAGGTTATAGGGACAAGCACGCATTACCAATTTTCTCTCTTCCTCTATAGGATTGTTGGTCATGGATGTTAGGAGAGGTTCTAGGAGTACCTTCCTTAATCTTAGCCCAGATCGTTCTTCTATGGACATCATCAAATCCCATATAGGCCCCTTTGTGAAGATTAATGATGAAGTTATTTATTCTTCTGTTAGAGACTTTGATACAAATTATAGCTAACTCTGATCTCTAGACGTAGTCTCAGCTTCAATCTCCATGCCCTTCATGTGATTTAATTGAAGGGCCTTCCTTTCACATGGTTATTTGTATTCATACTATATGGGTTTATATTTTCCAACTTGTCTAGGTTTTTACCTGTTCTAGACTCAACCCCTTCAATTAAAGTCTTTCATAGTTTTAGTATTAGATACTTTTTCAACTTGTCTAGGGAAGGAGCTCATCATGCCCTTTAACTCTTGGCAAGCTCACCATGCCTTGGAGCTTGTGCATAGAGATGTTTGTGGCCCTATGGGCACCTATCTCTTAGGTTCCCATTTTTTTACATTCATTGATGACTTGCCAAGAAAGATATGGGTGTCAATTTGAAATAAAATGTATTTTCTAATTTTACCCCTTCGAATACTTTAGTGGAAAAGGATTTGTTAAGAAATTAAAAATTCCAATATAAGACAATAGTGGCAGAGATCAGATTGGTAGAAGCAAACAATTAAGCTTTCAAACATTGATACACTCCATGTCAATGTAAACCCTAGACCTGATCAATGATCTAGTGAACAAAGTTTGTGAACCGAAAGGAAATTTGGTAATGCTTTCCCTATATATGGGCAGAAAAATTATACTTCTATAATTAGAGGAATGCTAACCCTCTTATGAGATAAGCACAATTTAATAGACACCAAGTGTATGAGGAAATTCTACCGTATGTGATGATTACAAAAGTATGGAGGAAGATGCAGTAGCATTTCAATAATTGATGGTTCACTTTGGAGATCAATGTGAAAGCCTTTTATAATCTCTAATTTGCATTTTTATTGCAAATCATGGTTCCATATCCCCTGCAAATCATATGGAAACCAAAAATTATAATAGTTGTACTGCTAAAATGGAAATGTGCCTAAACAGGTCAGAACAGTATAAGAGCATGCATATGTAAATATGGTTGTAGACCTATTATGGCCAATGCAAACCCACACAAGATATGTATTCGCTAAGTATGTGTTTAATTTCTTTGGCATTTCAAATTCATGTACACATTTGTGTGACTAGAACAGGATATTTTCTTAGATAGCAAAAGAGCCATATGTAGAGGTGCTAGAGGATCATAAGACCATGAACTAGAAATTTAGGCATGTTATGGAGTCAAAAATATTCACTAATGAAAGTTTCTTGTGTGCATACCATTAAGTTCAGTTAGTCTATATATTATGAAAACATGGATTATAACTTCGGGAAGAGAAATCTGGGGCTAGAGGTTGGCAAGAGCACAATCTTAATGGCACAAAGGTAAGCAAATCAGGCCTTACAGATTGTCACCGTAGTGCAATGTAACTGGTGTAATTTGTATAAATGTAAAAAAGCACTGGCCTTGAATGCTATGTATTGTTCAATGGGAAGATTGTTGTAAAAAAAAATTGATGAAATGTGCTTTATATTCCAGATAGTCAGACATTAGCTGATTAACAGAGTTAGATGGAAAGCCCCTCCCAATGAAAGAAAGAAAATCTATCTTCTGAAAATTTGCCCCAAGGAGAAACTAATCTACATCCTTTGAACACCATTAATTTTAGATTTAACATGCATAGCTAAATTCCTTCTACAAGTCTTCAACTCACCTAAGTGGAGTACAGAATTATGCTCCTGAAAAGTCACACTGCTAGAAAAGATTCAGGAATAGTAAAGAAGTTCGATCAGTGATGGTCTTTTGTTCTATGCCCTTACATGAATAATTCCTCTATGAGGATGCATGTGCCAAGTCTTCATGTTGGTTTTAAAATCTTTACTACTATGCATTGGCAATAGTACATGCATAGTTCAAATGTAAAATATACCCTTCCAAAAACATCAGGAGTCGCAAAGCCCATGTTTGAAAGCATCACACCCACCTGTTATACACAAAGAAAACTATGTTAAATGTTTCAGTTTACATAGCAATGGAACTGTTTGCAATGAGTAAGAAATGACCATAATCACATTACAGGTGGCATTTGACCTACAGTATCACATTTAATAACTTTAACCCATTGCAGTCTCAGAATGTATAAATATCATGTATCAAAATTAGAAGTGGCTTCTTTGTTGGATCAACAGTTCTTATAACATGTTTAACTATGCAACCTGCTCTTTTGAGCAACCTAGAAAAAGTCTAGGATGCTCTTTCACCCTTATGGAAGAATGGATATTTGGGCACACAAATGTTACTTTCTAATTGAGCTTTAGGCATGCTCAGGGAGATATCTTAATTTGAATAAGGTAAAAGTGAGACTGTACAACTTGTGCATATTTTTTTCCTACTTCGTGGTGACATTTATCAGCAAGTGAACACATTTTTTGTCGATAAAATACTGAATATTATTAATAACATGAAAATTATATCAATTGAACACATTGAATTATATTAATTAAAAATAGCTTTAAATCTTCTGCCTACACTAGGATATAAAGTTGCTTCCTTTTATAATATCACTGTGGTAAAAAGTCTTCTCAAAATCACACATACATAACATGAAATGACATATAGATGCTTCAAGAATAAATTTAAAGTAAACTTGGATGCAAACATGATAACCTATCGTCATTGCATCCAGTTGTCAGAAAATTTCATGTACAGATAAAACTAACTTAGAAGCACACGGCCATCTTTGTTATCCCAGATATGAGTTTCATTGTTCATAATGCAAATAAACATTTATGCTTTACTAAATTTTTACTTGATTATTTTGAGTTAAGGGGTTTGCAAGTCTAGTTAAATGGGCTCGCCAAAGGTATACGAGAGGTTTCACAATACATTTCTCGAAGGGTTTATACAGCATGCATGCATGGAATCATTAACTGTAAAGTGTCATAGTGAATAATTCCATGTGCCAATGATGTAATGAGAACAGGATGGTTGAGCGTCATTAACCATTGTGAGCCTTTGGGATGGATCACCTTCATGTATATTTCAGCCCCGCAATTAACTTCTGAATCTAGTCCAAGTGTCAAAGGAGATCCACACACAAACCATCCATGAGACTCACCCTGTATGTGGGTGGCAATCCCTGATGAGATTCACTCTTGAAAATATTTCTGTAAATAGGTTTCAATGTTTAGCTTTTAGCTATTAGCTCTTTTATTTTTGTTTTCTGCATGTGCTTAACCTTATCCAGCCAGTACAAACCCTTATCATTGTATATCTATTCAATCCAGGCTGATGAAAAGTGTAAGGTATAAGGTTTTGGAAGCAATTGCTTTACTCTCCCTGGTGTTTCTATGTGTGTTCCTTTCTTGATTTCTTTTGTAAGTTCTGAGAGGGGCAAATCAGTTGGTAGCATAACTTCCTTGGGCTCCATTTCCTCTTAGCTGAGATTCTGGTATTAGACATTTTTGCCTTGCATCTTTGCTGCCGAAATCTCAACTGACTACCTCTTTAACTCTGCCAGTATCGTGCTTCTTTTCTGGCCCCTCTTCAGCTAATGCTGTGTTTTCTCTGCTGGACTTTTCTTTTCAAATTGTTTTCTGAAAAGCGGTGTGTTACAGAATTTTCTCAGGCTTTTTTTGGTGTTCCCAGAGGCCTCCCCTGTTTATTTCAGCAGCTGTGGATTTCCTTTAGGTGATTTCCTTTAGGGTATCCTGTTTATCATTTTGGCTCAATCCCAGCAGCACCAGCAGATCCAATTCTTTTAAGGGTGTCATGGACATTTCTGCATTTCAGGAACCTCCAGATCATCTTTCTTTTTGCTGTCCAAAGATATGTTTTCTGCTCAGTGGTTGCTCTATCATGATCTGCAAAAAACTTTCTCGGCTCCTCTTCCTGGCTGCAGTTCCAATGCTTTCTTGCACACAGCTCTCCATTCCCCTTATTATTGTTTTTTTCTAAGGAAACATATTGTTTCCTTTCATTGTAATCTTTTTTTATTGTTCTCTTTTATAAGAAAAAAGCAAAGCAATAAAAGTGTCTTTTGTGTGTTATCTGCTTTTATTGCACTTTATTTATTGTCATATGGATCTTTTTGGCAGACTTGAGAGCCCCTCCCATATGACCCAAAAACGTGACTTTTTCCAGCTCCTTGAACTATGAAAACAACTAAATGAATCTCGACACAAGATTATGCAAATGAAATACATAATCCAACATCCCATAGGACAATAACATGTCACTAGCGCTATTCTATCGGCAATCACGATTGGCGAACCTGCTTTCAAGTTGGGCACAAAGATATGCATTCCCCATTTTGATGGCACAATCGATGAGGACAAACTAAATGCTTGGATTCATAGTTTGGAGGCTTATTTTAAGACTCAGTGAACCTGTTGACAAATCTTCCACAAGTCAGATTTTTTTTCTTGCCACTTGGAAAGTTCTTGTCTCTAGTCAAGGAAGGAAGAATTCATTGTTTTCCTTTGCTGATTCTAAGGACTCACTTAGAAAAATTCTACGGACTCACTCAAAAAAATTCTACGGACTCACTCAAGAAATTTTCTACGGACTCGCTCAGCCAAAAAATTCTGTGGACTCTCCCGACACTTAGAAGAAATTCGGAAAAGTTGCAAAAGGCAAGGAAAAGACAGTTTCAAGAGTTCCGAAGGGCAGAATACCCTTCGGAAGGGACACTTACAAAAAGGCCGAAGGGCACCACCCTTCGGGAAGGCAGAAGACAAAAATCAATGACCGTTGCAAAAAGCCCGAGTGCCCTCCAATTTTTCCGAAGGGCACTGGCGGAGGACACTTGGACTGGCTGCCGAAGGGCACATTTTAGAGCAAAGGCAAAGAAAGAATCCTTCGGACTTTTTGTCCGAAGGAATTCGGAAATGGCATAAGTCAATATATAAACAAGACCAAGGACGCTTCAAAAAAGCAAAGACAAAAAAAAACAATTGGAATCCTTCGGACTTTTTGTCTGAAGGAATTCGGAAGCTTAGACAAATCTAAAAAAAAAAAGGCCGCAAGAAATAAAGAGAAGGGGACCCTCGGACTTTTTGTCCGAAGGAATTCGGGGCTATTTGTCCGAATTTCTTCGGACTTTTTGTCCGAAGGAATTCCTTCGGACAAAAAGTCCGAACAAATTCGGACAAATAGCCCCGAGGAAAATAAACCCGCAGGAAAGAGGCAAAGACATGTCATCAAAAGAAGTCCGCGGGAATATGACTTAGCAACCAATACAAAAGAGCCGACAAAGCAATGGACCGCGGGAAAAAGCCCGAGCAAAAGAGTAAAGAAAAATGACAGAAATAAGCCCAAGGAAATATAGCCGAAAGAAATATGACAGTTTTCGGTGACATCCCGCAGGCCGTCAAATTTTTCCTGCGGGAAGTAACCGTTGAGATTAAAAAGATAACAGGAGATCCGAAATAAATGGAGGCCGACTGTGCAAAAAAGAATAGAAAATAGATAATCCTACGAAAAATTGAATACGGAATCTTGCCAGAAATAGACACGATCAAAATTAGAACGAAATACATGCAAACATAAGGGCTATTTTCGAACATAAGAGCTATTTTCGAATAAATGGTCAAAGTTTCAGTTGACTGATCATTAAAGGCCTGTTCGTCTTCATTCAGCGCATGCATCCGAAGGACTAAATCTAGCTTCAGCAAGAGTTTCGAGTTCGAGCGAGGAGTTGACTATTCCAGATTTAGAGTTAACTAATTGATTTAAACGCCACGTCCACTAGAAAAATTCATGCGAAAGATAATGATCTCTTCGTCCAACTCAGTTTTCAAATACTACAACTTGGTAATCAAGCAGCTCACGTGGAGTTAAAAAAATTGACATCTGCGTGGATTTTCATGCAAAAAAGAGGTGGATAGTTCATGACAAGGATAGGTGCGCTTCATCAAACGAATAAACTTCATGCAAGGACAAAGAGAAAAATATATTTTATTAGGCCAAGTAAAGCCTTGAGTTAACCAAAGTGAATCTTTCTCTTCAAGTTTATACGCCTATCTTTGGCCTCTTGTAATTTTATATATAATTGGCTTTGAGCCTTGATTAAAAATCATCCAATCTCTCTTGGTTAGACCAGACTCTGCCATTGGTGAGTTGTGTAACCTCTTCGATCAATAAGAAGGACTATACTTTCAGATTTCAAGCATGGCATAGTGTATATTTCTTCAGCGATTTGCATAAGTGGTAGAGTTCTCTCCCTTCCCAAATTTTGTTTCGTACCTAGTTGCTATATCGTCCTTGTGCAAGTCATGTTAAAGTGTTCTTTATTGTCTTTTGCTGAGACTGTAAGTGGATGTTAGGCGGCTGCAAAGTGTCTTTTATCAGACCTCTCTCCACCATTTTCCCTCAGGTTTTAGTCATTGGACCGGACCTCTGCATGAAATACTTATGCACAAGTGATTAATTGAAGTCTAAGGTCTTCCTTCTCTCTTGTTCGTTCAGTGTTCAAGGTTCAAAGCTAAGTAGGATCATAATTCTGGTGTATCACCCCCTTTTAGGTAGGATTTCCCCTTTAAGTTTTCTTTGTCCCTTTTCCATGGTAGTCGGCAGCGTAGATTAGGAATCTTCATCGATACATCATACAAGAACCAGCCTTCTCTGGAGGTTCTTCTCACTATTGAGGCACCCACCCTCGTGAGAAGATCCCATTGTTTCAGCCGGATAGAAGACTGGTTGTTTCGCGCACGTCTTCGAACCAGGGCACAGTTCCAAGTTGACAACAGAACCCACATGAAATGACAACACAGCATGGTTGCTAAAGCTCATAAGAATGATAATGTCCTCAGTGCCAGTCTCATGTCCAACTTCTATCCACAACAAAGCAGCCAACCATTGACAATTGGAAAGTCCTCAAAAAGACTACCAGGAAGTATTTTTATCCCCTTGAAGTACAAAGAGGATCTACTAGCATGATTGTCTCTCTGTAAAATTGGAGCTGCAAGATGTTGTTTAGGTCCATATCAAATTCATCTTTGAATTATTTTCTCCTCTACAGATGGAGTTAGAGATCTTCACCATCACTTCCATAAAGCATCCTTCTCAACTTACTTTTAAAGGATAATCCAAGCATCAATAAGGATATCCGAAAGTGAAACCCAATCCACCTTTTTCTTCTTAGAAACAAAGCTCATTTTCTACCCCGACAAACTCATATTCCAAGAATAAGAATTCATCACAAAGTGGCTTCACTAAGAGTCAACACAATCTAGCAATGGGAAAAAGAATTTTTGAGCTTATCACAAGCACACTGGTCATTCCATAGAAGAATGTCGTAACCTGAAATCAAAGAAGGTAAAGACACTTCTAGCAGAGCAGAAGTCACAACCTAACAATTCATAAATCCTAGTATTGAATCCCAGCACTTCTAATGTTCAGCTCATTCTCATGGTGAATGATTATTCAACCAACACTAGCTTTGCTCAAATCATTATTGTCAAGTCAAAAACAGATTGGTGGAGCTTATCTTTGACAATGGCAACCAAAATAACTGGACCTCACTAAAGTTGGAAGACGATCTTTAGTTGCCAACTTCAATGCATCCACACCCATATCAGTTGGGATAGGCCAAGGAGAGACATTTCACACTTGTGTCTCACGGGCATTTTACAACATTTTCCAATGATTAATTCAAGGACACAGTTTATTGTGATGTCACTCCACTTGATTGGTGTAGCTTCATACTTGGAGCCCCTTATCAATATGATCACAAGGTTGTCTTTCATGGCTTCCATAAGACCTATTGAAATCATAAGGATAACAAAATGTATGGAATCACCTACGTAGTCGATTCTAGTATGGTTACAGAGTTCAGGTATGCCGGTATAGCATTTTTTTTGGCTTGGGTATGGCCGTACTTTTATATAGCCAAATAAACAAAATTAACCACATAATATGCATAGAGTAAGCAAAATAAATTAAATAACCACAAAACATATTAATAATTTGTAAGAACCTCAAATAGGATCTCAAGCAAAAATAAGTAATATCCTTCAAACCCCAACATAAACTAAATTCTGAGATGTAAATCAGCAACTCAACACTTCACAATTAATTTGTCATTTTTCACCTCACACATAAATCGCCCAAACCCTAGGCGACTAGGTTTTATGGTGATTTCAACCCCTTAGACACCTCCAAAAAAATATGAAATTTTGTAGGAACGTAGGAAAAAATATACTTAATTCACTTGTCCAATCAGATTTTGAAAAAACTGTGTTTCTGATTTTATATGGCAAAAATACAACCAAAATTTGTAAAATTCATAACTTCTGAAATACTTGGACATTTAATGCAAACGATAGCTCAAAACAATCACAAAAATAGTTCATACCAAATAAAATTAGTTTCAAAAAATTTCACCCATGGGAGGTCCCCCAAAAGATATCCCAAAGTTCTAAAAACCCTAGTTATAGCCCTAAAATTATGCAGATAATTTCCTAAATATCAAACCCTTGGAAACAGCTCAAAACACCTCAACATACCTCCAAATTGGTTCGCTCCACCTACGAAAATTAGCAAAAATTATTAAAACCCTAGGAGAGGGTTTTAACCAACAATAAACCCCCCAAAGTGACATTTTCAGGCCTTCAAGCAAATCACCTAAGGTGCAAACAGCAATCCTCCACCTCTAAGCAAATCGCCAACCTTCTATAGACTTTCAAGTGAATCTTTTATAGCTGCAAATGTTAGATAAAAATCTCAAATAACTCTTCAAGTCGTAGCACAATTTCCGAAAGATAGGTGGTGTCAATACACACCATTTATAGAGCATCATAGCTCTTGGAGGGTAAAATTCTCCAAGAAACTATGCCAAAGACAATCAAGCTTGACATACTTGACCTCCTTTTCAAATATCCAAATCAACATGTTCTTCAAATGAGCCCTCATCCTTCTTAAAAAGCCTCCTCCAAGTGTAGCGCCCAATTTAGAGGGAAAAGTTCATTTAAATATATTAAAAGGAACTCCTTACAATTTCACTTTAGGCCTTAAGTGCCCATGATCCTTAAAAGGCCCCAACTTAAGTGGAATTTATAACATAAAATGTCTTTTCTATTGATTGCCTTTATTTTAAGTATTTTAAAATATTTTTTTATTTTAGCAATAATAATATTTAACTCTTCAAAAAAATGGGGACATTACAAATTCTCCCTACCCAAAATTGTTTGTCCTCAAGCAATTGCAATATCCAGAGAGGTGTCCCAACATACCTTATGATGCAATGTCCACTGGAGATTTCTTCCCATGGAAAAGAACCCTCAATTGGTCTCTTCATCCTACTATTCCTATATTTTGGGAGCTGCCCTCAAGTGCTAGAAGTGTCATCATAGCCTTCCAAAGGCTCCACATGTTCCCAATCAACCATCCTTTTCAATACCAAAAGGAAGATAAGCAAATTCTTTTCCTTCATACTTTCAAAGGGGGTGCTACATGACCCAAGGTTGGAACACAAAATATGTCATGTCCCCTCTTTCGCTCGGTCTAGCAAAGACATGTGAGTCAGCTTATTATGGGGTCTTGTAGGTTGACAATGTTGGATAGAGACCCAGTATGGTTATACAGTGTTGGAGACTTGGTGTTCTGGCAATCGTCGATCAGTTTGGAGATGTTCCTTATTTTTAGGAGGCAATTCCTAAATTTATGGGGGTTATCCCTACTTTTTAGGAGGGTATGATTATACCCAGGGTTGGGTCTCCATGAGATTATTCCTTGAGTTCAGTTTCAGAGGAATAGGGTTTGTTTCCTAGTTTCTAGGAGCATCCCTACATTTTAGGGATGAAATTGCCAGTGAATCCTTGATTTCCAACTTCAGTCACAGATAGGTGGCAGGGTGACTTTCTGGTTTGTGGTGTCATTGGAGCATTTTGTCGCTATTTGAGTTATATTTTTAATATTTCTTAAGATAGCGTTTTTTAATTAAATAAGGCTAAGTTTATAGCCATTTTGGAGTAATAAGGGGTTTTTGGCCTCATCTAGATGCGTATCCCAATGTGTTATAGCTCGTTGGAAAGGTCTTGGACTTTTCTAAATATTTCTCTCTTGACTCAAATCCTTTCGGTGAACGGATTTCTCTTTATTTGAAAAAAGGGTCATTTTCTATGTACTTGACCACTTAAAAATGAGAAATATAACATTTTATAACTCAACGCCACATTGAGTTGCTTTTAGGGTTCGAGCTAATTGTGAAGGGGTTATAAGGAGGTCAAGACCAAATTCTAATTCATTTTTGACATTTCATCTTGGGATATGCGATTTGGCTCTGGAAGAGCTTTCAGCATTTGGGACGCCAACCCCAATGCCTTGCCTGTTTGGGACGTAGCCCCCAATTCAGTGGTTGTTGATTTGGATTTGCTCAGTAGCATCTTGGAGATTGTTCAGTATTCCTTCTGGGGAGCACAGTGATTGTGACAGCGTTCAGCGTGGATTTGGGAGTTCTATTCAGTTGAGAGGACTTTGCAACCGTACAGCTGTACCTGGCAGCCATCTCCCTTCCCACGTGCAGCACTTAGAGGGCTGGAACCTTGCCGCAGCTTCCTTCTGAGTTACATTTCTCCTTCAACCTTCAGGTTGGGTTTAATTCTGATTGTAATCTTCTTGAAACTATTGGAAATTTGCATCTAGTTACATATTTGGTTTTATATCCAGAATTCTGCCTGGAAGCGAATTTGTTTGGCTATATTTGGTATTCAATTTCAGAAATTGTTCATGTTCTTGTACTTTATTAATAACTTGCTGGAAAATCATCAAAACACAAAAAACAATCAAACCCTTCTGCAACTTTCGTCTATTTCGGAAAGAGAATATTAATCAACAGGAAAAATCAATTTAAAACAACAAAAATTACAGCAAGTCAGCAGAAGAGATCCATCAGCGATCTTTCAGTGGTATCAGAGCTATGCTTCTTGCCAGCCTGTACAGGTGAATATATTTTATTTCTATGCATCCGGGAAGAGTTGATATAAATAGGTATTATACACGCAGAAGAGCTCAGTACGAGCGTGAGTTTGGAACAGAACAGGAACCTATTATGGCAGAAGAACAAGTGGATGCTTGAAGAAATCAGGATGAGGAAGAGAGAGAGATGGTGAGGACTCTCATCACTATTCAGCCCAGGATCGCTCAGGGTTTAGACAGATTACAAGATACCTTGGAGCGTTTGGAGGTGGATAGACACAGAGGCAGGTGGAGTAGATCAGTTTCAGTTGCAGGCAGTCCGCATAGCCATTAGTCCCATTCTTCAGTTGGGAGCTCCCTTCATTCCTCTAGGCGGAATCGCCATCGTACACCTACTACGAATAGACCATTGCTTCCTTAGTTTGTACCAGGTGAACAGCCAGCACAGGTGGAGCCACCAGAGGTTGGGTTCCAGGAGTCCGTTTTGGCAGCCACAGCTGAGTGGAGAGCTCTACCCCCAGAGGTTAGGGATGTTTTCTCTCTTCCCCAGTATTGTGCGCAGCATAGAGATACAGCTAGATTCAGGGGAGATCGTGGTTATAGACCACCCAAGCAGCAGAACCTTGACCTTAATAGAGCCACTGAGAAGATCACATTGGCTACATATGATGGCTCGGGTGATATGAGTGCACGTGCTTGGGTGCACAAGCTGGACATATATCTATCCTTGCGGCCCATGCCTGAGCGTGAGGCTATACAGTTTGTTGTGTTGCATTTAGAGGGAATTGCATATGATTGGTGGCACCATGGATTGGTCACCCAGGATCACGCCTTGGTACATTCCTATGCCGAGTTCACTGAGCGACTCATTACACGGTTTGATCATAAGGACACAGAGCTCTACTATAGAGAGTTGGCCCATCTTAGACAGACTGGTCACGCAGAAGCTTATATTAATGAGTTCCAGCGTATTGCGGTTATGGTACCTGATATGCCCCAGAGGCGGAGTGTGATGTTATTCATTGAGAGATTACAAGATAGACTTAAGGGTCTGGTACGTGCTTTCCAACCAGCGACTCTTAAGGAGGCCATTGATGTGACATTGAGACTGAGTATTGTTCCCACTTTTTATTAAGCAAATAAGAAACCATTCAGGGACTCTCGGCCTGCACAGAAGGCCAACACGCCACAGAATAAAGGAGGGTCATCTTCTAGAACCCCTTGGATGAACCAGGAGACGAGGAACGAATTGAGAAGCAAAAAGTTATGCTTTACCTACAAAGAGCCTTGGGAACCCGGACACCGTTGTATGGGTAAAGGAAAGGTTCATTTGATTGAGGTGACATCTGAGTTAGGGGATGAGGAGGTACTCGACACTAATATTGAAGATAGCATGGAGGATGTTGAGCAGGTACAGACACAGTTGAAGTTAGATACCCCTGAGCCCATGGCGTCAACCAAAGTAACTATGGCTACCCTCTCCAGTTATCCTAAATTTCATGCCTTTCGGTTGAAAGGCACACTTAAGGGCAAGCAGGTCATGAGCTTGATAGACATAGGTGCTACGCATAACTTTATTGACCAGAAGTTAGTGGAGAGGCGTGGATTACAGTATGAGGAGTTTGGTGGTTTTGGAGTAAAGGTGGCAGATGGTGCAGTTTTGGGTTGTACCAAACGGATTTCACAGCTTAGTATTCAGATGGGGGATTATACTCTGACCGATGATTTTTATGTGCTTCCCTTAGAGGATTATGATGTGGTCTTGGGCATGCAGTGGTTGCAGGGTATTGGGCGTTACATTATTGATCACCACTGTATGCAGTTAGAGTTCCTTTTTGGGGGAAAGAAGACTATCTTGAGGGCAACATCAGATGGTGGACCTAAGGTGGTGTCGTCTTGCAGGATGGAGACTATTATTAGACATAATGATGTGATTTGGGCTACACATTGTTTGGTTAAGTCCAAAACACCCACATCTCAGGATAACTGGGTATTTCATGTTGATATTCAGTCACCGTCATGGGAAAGTATTTGGTGACATACCTTCAGGAGTACCTCCAGATAGAGGTTTTGAGCATGGCATAGAGATGGAGGATGGAGCGAAGCCAGTGATTACTACCCCATATCGTCATCCCAGAGCCTATAAGGATGAAATTGAGAAGACTATTCATGAGTTGTTGGATATGGGTTTCATTCGGCCTAGTTCTAGCCCATTTGCTTCTTCTGTAGTACTTGTTAAGAAGAAGGATGGGACTCTACGGATGTGTATAGATTACAGAGCGTTGAACAAGAAGACAATCAAGAACAGATATCCTATTCCACGCATTGTTGTTGGATGAGCTTCATGGAGCTATCTACTTCTCAAAGATTGATCTTCGTTCAGGTTACCCTCAGATACGTGTACGAGCAGAAGATGTACACAAGACTGCCTTCCGTTGTCACTATGGGCACTATGAGTTTTTGGGAATGCCCTTTGGCCTTACCAATGCACCAACCACTTTCCAGCCCTGTATGAACCATATCTTCAACAAGCAGTTGAGGAAATCGGTTCTAGTGTTCTTTGACGACATATTGATTTACAGCTGTACTTGGGAGGACCATCTCAAACATGTTGAGGAGGTACTTAGCATAATGGAGAGCCAGTCTATTTGCTAAGCTATCCAAATGTGAGTTTGGACTTAGGGAGGTTTTATATTTGGGCCATGTGATCAGTGCTGATGGGGTGAAGGTGCATGAGGAGAAGATTCAGGCAATTCGGAATTGGCCCAGCCTCAGAACATTACTGAGCTACATGGGTTCCTTGGTTTGTGTGCTTATTATAGAAGATTTGTGAAAGGTTTCTCTCAGTTGGCAGCACCTTTGACAGATCTCACAAAGAAAGGGGCGTTCAGATGGACAGAACAGGCACAGGGAGTCTTTGATAGACTCAAGGAGGTTATGAGCACTTGTCCAGTTTTGGCATTACTGGATTTCTCGCAGCCATTTGTCTTAGAGTGTGATGCTTCAGGCTTGGGTATAGGAGCCGTGTTGATGCAGAACAAACACCGCATTGCCTATGAGAGCAGGAAGTTGCAAAATAATGAAAGGTTGTACTCTACCTATGATAAGGAAATGTTGGCTATTATGCATGCTCTAGCCAAGTTAGACAGTATCTTGTTGGCAGCAAATTTGTGGTAAGGACTGACCACAATAGTTTGAAATATTTCCTAGATCAAACAGAGCTCAATGATCGACAGCAAAAATGGGTGAGCAAGATTCAGGCTTATGATTTCGATATCGAATTCATAAAGGGGAAGAATAACACTATGGCTGATGCACTTTCTAGGAAACCCTCATTGGCTGCCCTATGTTCATTAAGCGAGATTTCAGCAGATTGGAAAGCTCAACTTTTAGTTGAGGACTCCAAAAATCAGCACGCTTGTGAGATCATGGAGGGTTTGATAGTGGATGACAGATATAGCGTAGTAGATGATATTATCTACTACAAGAGCAGGGTTTATCTTGTTCCGGGTTCACAATTGAAGGAACAAATTTTGCATGCTTCCCATGATACTCCTATGGCAGGACATCCAGGGTATGTTAAGACTTACAAGGCGGTTCGAGAGAGATTCTCGTGGAAGGGTTTCAAAGATGATGCCCTGCGGCATGTCCGTGAGTGTATGACTTGTCAGCAGAATAAGTCGGAGCATACTTACCCTGTTGGATTGTTGCAGCCCTTGCCGATACCGGAACAGAAGTGGTCTGAAATTTCTATGGATTTCATTACAGGTCTTCCGCGGGTGCAAGGGAAGGATTGTATTTATGTGGTGGTGGATAGGCTAACAAAATATGCCCACTTCTTTCCCATTGCAGCGGACTTTACAGCATCTCAGGTGGCTGAGTTATTTTTCAGAGAGGTGTTTAGACTCCATGGTCTTCCCAAGACCATAGTGAGTGACAGGGACAGCCGGTTCATGAGTTCCTTTTGGCAGGAACTTTTCAGGCTAACATGCACTGTGTTGACACCTAGTACGAGTTACCACCCTCAAACTGATGGACAGACCAAGATAGTCAACAAATGGGTTGAGGGATATTTGCGTAACTATGTGTCAGGGCAACAAAAAGCATGGGTACGTTGGTTGTATTTGGGCGAGTATTGTTATAATACCACGCATCATATGTCCATTGGCATGACACCTTTCAGAGCTCTTTACGGATATGAGGCATTATCTTTCATTGATTTGACACTTAGTGACAGTAGAATTCCTTTGGCCCAGGATTGGTTACAGGAGAACCAAGATGTCATGAGATCTCTTAGGGAGAATTTACAGTAGGCTCAAAATCAGCAAAAGATATACGCTGACCAGCACAGGATTGAGAGAGCATTTGAGGTGGATGATATGGTATTTCTATGCTTACAACCATATCGGCAAAGCACCCTTAAAAGGGGGAAGCTGAGAAGCTCAAACCACGTTTTTATGGTCCATACAGGGTACTCAAGCGAGTAGGAGAGGTTGCTTATGAGGTTGAGTTACCACCTGGTAGTAAAATACATAATGTATTCCATGTATCTTGCCTGAAAAAGGCCCTTGGACAGCATATTACAGTTTCACCCGAGTTGCCTCCCATGGATGAAGGTACATTGATTTTGGTTCCTAATGAGATTCTTGAGGTGAGGGAACGGCGGTTGAGAAGTAGGGCGTTTCGAGAGTATTTGGTACATTGGAGAGATCTTCCCATAGGGGATGCCACTTGTTAGGGTGAGAGCATTTTACAACATCCAGCATTACAGTTGCTTGTGGGCAAGCATCTCTGAGAGGGGAGGACTGTCATGTCCCCTCTTTAGCTCAATCTAGCAGAGACATGTGAGTCAGCTTATTATGGGGTCTTGTAGGTTGACAATGTTGGATAGAGACCCAGTATGGTTATACAGTGTTGGGGACTTGGTGTTCTGGCAGTCGTTGATCAGTTTGGAGACATTCCTTATTTTTTGAAGGCAGTTCCTAAATTTATGGGGGTTATCCCTACTTTTTAGGAGGGTATGATCATACCCAGGGTTGGGTCTCCATGAGATTATTCCTTGAGTTCAGTTTTAGAGGAATAGGGTTTGTTTCCTAGTTTCTAGGAGCATCCCTACATTTTAGGGATGAGATTGCCAGTGAATCCTTGATTTCCGACTTCAGTCACAGACAGGTGGCAGGTTGACTTTCTGGTGTGTGGTGTCATTCGAGCATTTTGTCGCTATTTGGGTTATATTTTTAATATTTCCTAAGTTAGCATTTTTTAATTAAATAAGGCTAAGTTTATAGCCATTTTGGAGTAATAAGGGGTTTTTGGCCTCATCTAATGTGTATCCCAATGTGTAATAGCTCGTTGGAAAGGTCTTGGACTTTTCTAAATATTTCTCTCTTGACTCAGATCCTTTCGTTGAACGGATTTCTCTTTATTTGAAAAAAGGGTCATTTTCTATGTACTTGACCACTTAAAAATGAGAAATATAACATTTTATAGCTCAACGCCAATTGAGTTGCTTTTAGGGTTCGAGCTAATTGTGAAGGGGTTATAAGGAGGTCAAGACCAGATTCTAATTGATTTTTGGCATTTCATCTTGGGATTTGCGATTTGGCTCTGGAAGAGCTTTCAGCATTTGGGACGCCAACCCCAATGCCTTGCCTGTTTGGGACGTAGCCCCCAATTCAGTGGTTGTTGATTTGGATTTACTCAGTAGCATCTTGGAGATTGTTCATTATTCCTTCTGGGGAGCACAGTGATTGTGACAGAGTTCAACATGGATTTGGGAGTTCTATTCAGTTGAGAGGACTTTGCAACCGTGCGGCTGTACCTGGCAACCATCTGCCTTCCCACGTGCAGCGCTTAGAGGGCTGGAACCTTGCCGCAACTTCCTTATGAGTTACATTTCTCCTTCAACCTTCAAGTTGGGTTTATTTTTGATTGTAATCTTCCTGAAACTATTGGAAATTTGCATCTAGTTACATATTTGGTTTTATATCCAGAATTCTGCCTGGAAGCGAATTTGTTTGGCTATATTTGGTATTCAATTTCAGAAATAGTTCATGTTCTTGTACTTTATTAATAACTTGCTGGAAAATCATCAAAACACAAAAAACAATCAAACCCTTATGTAACTTCTGTCTATTTCGGAAAGAGAATATTAATCAACAGGGAAAATCAACTTAAAACAACAAAAATTACAGCAGATCAGAAGAAGAGATCCATCAAGGATCTTTCAAAATATGAGAGAATAAGATTACCTTGATGCCCCATGGACTAAGACCTCCAAAATGCCAAGCTATAACCTTCCAACTATGCAAAAAGAAATTAGCAAGATACTTACAATGATGATAGGTCTTAAAGACATACCACTCACCATATCTGGGCATCTTTGTGCAACTCATGTACCTTCCGAAAGGCTGCTTCTTATCACTTATCCCATGTAGGCATGAGACACTCAAAAAACTTCTCAATAGCTCCCAAACACTCATCAAATATAGCTGTCCATGCATGTATATCCTTGAAATTTCCCTGTTGGCTAAATCTGAAATTGATACAAGCACACTTTTCTTAATATTGAAATCTGATTAGAGGACTGTAATTAGACCTTCCAGCCTTGCAAGTGCCCCAAAAACTCACCAAGTTTACTTTCCCAAGGGCTGTATTTTTCTTTGCAAATCTGAATATGTATCTAGGTGGGCTGTAATAATATAGTACAGCCATGCTTTCGCCCCATATCTTCAATATTTTCAACAATAAACTGCCTCTTGGTGACCCTTTTTCCTCCATATTTCTCCAATAATCATCCCATGATACTGAATTTGCAAAAAAAGGGTTAGGACTGTCAAACAAAATTAATTTTTCATAGTACATAAGGCTGTCCAATGTCACAGTTTCTCCTTTAGGGAGTATTTGCAAGAGCATTCCTTCATAACATACATTCTCCAATTCTCCTTTGATGCCATGCTTCTCAAAATTAATATTTTCACCATGTATTATAAGTTGGAAGTAGTCAAAAAAATCATAATTCATACCTTTAAGACACAGTTGTACCTTCCATGTGTATTCGGGTTTTTTTATGCAACAATATTCATTATTTCCATCTTTGTTAGATGGTTGTTCCTCCTTGTCAAACTTAGAAAAATTTTCAGAGAGATCAGAGTTTGTACCTTGAATGTGGGACTGTACTTTCCATAGGGATCCAAAAAATTTAAAGTCACCAAAATCAGAACCTTTATTTTATCATACTGTTGTACCTTTCCTTTCAACTCAGCATCTTTTAAGTAATAATCAACCCTTCTATTACTTTGGCATTTAGGAATGAAGTGTTTTTGACAACAATTTTGGGGCTGGCTTTGTGAACAGTCAAATTCATCTATCCAACCATTAGGTGACAAGCAAAAATCAGAATTACTTATGTTTATTTCTTGCAACCTTACCTCTCCTTTTTAGCAAGGAGATGGCTGCCCATAGTGTCTAGGAACAGCCCTATCCTTGTCTTCTTTCCCAATCCAGCCCATGCTCATAAAACACCCTTTCATCATACGGTTTGACAAAGGTGGAGGTGTTTCTCTTTCACTCAAGCCATGCAAGATAATCTCATTGTTTCCCATTGTAACATGCCCAAATGGTTGCTCATATTTGAAAATCATAAAATGCCTTGCACCTTTTATGTTTATTGCAACCAGTTCCCTTGTTGACTTTACACTTGAGGCAAACATGTTAGAAAAAACCTTAGTGTTTAGCAACACTTCTAGAATGATGTTATCATGCCTTATGAGCATGATATGGATCTCCTTTTCATATTCTACCTTTTTCTTTTCATAGCCGTAGTAAATCTTTTCCCTCTTTCAATTCCACCATCCAATGGCTGGAAATTCACTAATACACATTTGGACCATCCCCAAGGTGTTAAGGTGTGAGAAGCACACCTTCTTAGGGTCCCCACTCATCTTGGTGACAAGAAACCTTAAGGGGATCAAACTGAAAATACTAAAAACAACAATCATTATGATCCTGGGACCATGACAATTCTTATTTCATTCCTTATTTTGGCCCAAGATATGGTAGCAACATTACTCTTATAGAGCTCAACAAGATCCCATATCTATGATGGATATTTGTCATGTTCCTTCCTTCCCCATTGAGTGCCTTTCACCTCAACCTTAGTGACAACATAACTTTTGCAACCAAGATAATGATAGAACCAATCATGAATAGAAAACAATGAACACTTACCCATATGATCACTCGCTTGCTTATTCATGCACACATCTAATTTTCCTTTTTTCCTTAAATCTGATTTTTCTGTTTCATTTACTCCTTCATAGGGTCCCCTTGCTTTGTCCACCTTGGTTATGGTTTGTGCTTCTTGTCCAAGTGCTAACAACACTTGTCTTTCCCAAGCTTCTTCATGAAATCTGAAATTACGAAAAGAAAGAGATCTATGATGAGGAACAATACAAATTCTTTCTTCAGAGACATACCTTTCTATTATAGTGTCTACCATTTGCAACCCCATTGGCTGCTCCATAGCTTGTTGGGAGTCTTCACTTGGCTGCACCTGATTTTCTGGGTCTTGTGTAACAAAAAATCCTATCATTGGCTGCCACAAACTTCTGATTTTTCTGTTTTTCTTGCTCCTTTACCTCATAAGGCTTTAAGCTCTCCTCACAATTATTTGCAACATTCTTAAACAGCTGATGTGTAATGGGAAATTTACTTTCTTCCACCTTCAAACCTGTCAACACAATAGCCCATAGTGTCTTGGAAATATCTTCACCTTCATTGAGTGTCATAGTCATCATCTTTTGCATATTCATTATAATATTCTTCGAATGATTCTTATAAGCAACAGCAAGAAAATGTTGAAACATTAGAACAATAAGTTCATCACATCCTAAATCCAACTTCAAATTATGTAACCTGAGTGAAGTCATGGTTTCCAAGATGTTAACCCTTCTAGCCCATGAATGTCCTTTGTCCCCAATGAGACCCTGGAAGCTTTCCACCATCAATGAGAGTATCTCCTTCAAGATTTTATCACTGTAGGGAATATAATGAATCGTTAGTCTCAATATCTCACAAATGCAATTAGTAACCTTTGTCAATTTGGAGTTGCACCTTGATCGAAAACGTGTTGAAATGGTTAATCCTCGCTCCAGTTGAAACAATGGGATCTTCTCACGAGGGTGGGTGCCTCAATGATGAGAAGAACCTCTAGAGAACGCTAGTTCTTGTAAAATGTATCTATGAAGATCTCAACTTCTACGCTACAAATTGCCTGGGGAAAAGGGAAGAAAGAACTTGAAAGGAAATCCTAGCTAAAATGGCGATACACCTAATTTGCTTGATCCACTCAAATCGAGCTTCTGAGAACACTGATTCAGACAAGGAAGAGGTATAACTTCAACTCCAATTGATCAATACACAAGTATTTCACGAAAAGGTTTAATCTAATGATCTAAGCTCGAAGGAAATGGGAAAAATAGGCCTGATGAAAGGCACTAAATAGCCATTAATATCCACTATAAACTCAGCAAAAGACATTCAAACACAGAATGTGACCTGCATAAATGACCAACTAGTAACTATGTACGAATCCAGATTTAACAAAGAAGAAAGAAAATCTATCACTTAGGCAAATCAATAACAAAAGTACACTATACCAGCTGCTGGAAATTGAAAAAACACAGTCCTCTTCTTACTGATTCTAAAAAAGGTTATAGCACAAACTTTGGCAGAAGATTGTCTTGTCAAAAGAGGGATAAAAAATCTAAGGCTGAAAAGCCATTAATATAGAAAATTATAAAAACCAAGAGATTGGCGTTGAAAAATAGAAGAGGAAGATCAACTTAGATTAACCCAAGACCAACTTTGCCTTCTAATAAAATATATTTTTCCTTTGTCTTTGCATTAAGCTCCTTGGCGTTTGAGAAATGGACGGTGGGTCTATTGAAAGTCAACTTCTCCTTTGCATGGAAGATTATGCCAATTTTCAAAAATAGACTCCTCTTGAGCTGTCGAATTGAGAAAACAATCATTTTTTGCATGAAAACGACACCAAACTTAGACAGAGAAACTCAGCTTGACGCTGAGTTAGACCTTCGGATGCATGAGAATGACTAGTCAAACCATGAACAAAACAAATAGTCAACTAAAACTTAGCAATCCACCAAAAATAGCCCTTGCTTGCATGAGTGAGACATATTTAGACTGAATCGTTCGTCGACTTTCCGTTCTCGATTTCCTTATTTCCATGCATGCATTTCTCTTGCCTGTTCGTGGTTTTTCTATTTTTTTTTGCCTTGGCTTGTCTTTCCGTGGACTTTGTTCTTATTTCCTTTGGCATTTCTCTTCAGGTTCTTTGTCATCTCCCATTCTTTCGGATTTTGTCTTCCCCTTGGCATTCCAAAAAAAATCAGCCCTTCGGGCTTTTTGTCATGGTCCTTTCCCGAAGGGCAGGTGCCCTTCGGGCTTTTTGTAAAGCCTTTAAACACGTTAGATGGACCTTTCCGAAAGGCAAGTGCCCTTCTGGTTTCTTCAAACGTCCCTTCCAATCTGAAATGAACCTTCCCGAAGGGTACCTACCCTTCGGTTTTTTTGTCAATGACCCTTCCGAAGGGTACCTTGCCCTTCGGATTTTTTGATTTGTCATTTTCTGCCTTTTGGATTTTATGGAAGTGTCCTTCGAATATTTTGACTCATCTTTTGAACTTTTTCGAAGGAATTCCTTCGGACAAATTGTCCAAAGGAATTCCTTTGAGCTTTTTGTCTGAGTCTATTTGCTTGTTCCTCAATGTCTGCAACTTCGAATTCTTCACTGACACCTACTTCGGATTCTTCATTGCTTGTTACTTATAAAAAGAGATAAGTCATTCACCCTAAGAAATCCGAAATGCATTGTTTAGAGTAATTCAGATTTGTGAAACCTTCTTACTTCTACTGATAAAACTTTCATAAGCAAAGCACTTCCCAAAACCCGATTTGTACTGTTTCGATTAATTCGGGCTTTCCAACCCGGATTATTTCTGTTGAGGGGTTTCAACTGCTGATTACTCATAAAGTGAAGTAAGTTGTGCCTCTTGTAAAACCCAAAGTCTTGCTTGAATGTTCACCCTCTCACACTTGGGCAAAATTTTGGTATGTAGGCCAAAAAATGGCCAACAGTGATCAAGAGCCTTACCTCCTCATCTATGTCTCTCAAAAGTTTATGTTGAATCAAGTAAGTTATTGAGGATTGTACTGCCCATCTCATGAGTTCATATTGTAATTGATCTACCTTGGATAACATCTTTTCTACTTCTTCCAAGGTGTTGATCACATCTTCCACTGGTTGGCATAAGTTCCCAAGCTTTCTACCTGCATTGCGAAGCCTTTTTCCCTCCACAGCTTCCATGCCTATTCCTTGTTCTTATTTCCACCCCACAGTTTAGCCAAGATATGGCTCTTATACCACTGTAAGAACCCAAATTAGGATCTCAAGCAAAAATGAGTAATATCCTTCAAACCCCAACATAAACTAAATCCTGAAATGTAAATCAGCAACTCAACACTTCACAATTAATTTGTCATTTTCAACCTTTCACACATAAATCGCCAAACCCTAGGCGACTGGGTTTTATGATGATTTCAGCCCCTTAGACACCTCCAAAAAAATATGAAATTTTGTAAGAACATAGGGAAAAATATACTTAATTCATTTGTCCAATCAGATTTGGAAAAAACTATATTTCCGATTTTATATGACGAAAATACAACTGAAACTTGTAAAATTCATAACTTCTAAAATACTTGGACATTTAATACAAACGATAGCTCAAAATAATCACAAAAATCGCTGCTATCAAATAAAATTAGTTTCAAAATTTTCTACCCATGGGAGGTCTCCCAAAAGATGTCCCGAAGTTCTGAAAACCCTAGTTACAGCCCTAAAATTACGCAGATAATTTCCTGAATATCAAATCCTTGGAAATAGCTCAAAACACCTCAACCATTTCTCAAAATTGGTTCGCTCCAACTAGGAAAATTAACAGAAATTATTAAAACCCTAGGAGAGGGTTTTAACCAACAATAAACCCCCCAAAGTGACGTTTTCAGGCCCTAAGGGGAATCACCCAAGCTGCAAACAGCAATCATCCACCTCTAAGCAAATCGCCAACCTTCTATAGACTTCCAAGTGAATTTTTTATAGCTGCAAATGTTAGATAAAAATCTCAAATAACTCTTCAAGTCATAGCACAATTTTTGAAAAATAGGTGGTGTCAATAGACACCATTTATAGAGCATCATAGTTCTTGGAGGGTAACATTCTCCAAGAAACTATGCCGAAGACAATCAAGCTTGACATACTTGACCTCCTTTCCAAATATCCAAATCAATAAGTTCTTCAAATGAGCCCTCATCCTTCTTAAATAGCCTCCTTCAAGTGTAGCACCCAATTCGGAGCGAAGAGTTAATTTAAAAAATTAAAAGGAACTCCTTATAATTTCACTTTAGGCCTTAAGTGCCCATGACTCTTAAAAGGCCCCAACTTAAGTGAAATTTATAACATAAAGTGCCTTTTCTATTGATTGCCTTTATTTTTAAGTATTTAAAAATACTTTTTTATTTTAGCAATGATATTATTTAACTCTTTCAAAAAATGGGGACATTACATAATTCAATGCCAAATGTCATGATATTCAGTGGTCAAACTTAAATTAGTCTTAGAATAAGTACATAGTGCAAATGTTACAATGTATACACAAAATTCAAGAAAGATCAGCATATTCATCATCGTTTTCAATGTCTTCATTATATTCATCACGGTCTTCAATGGAAACTAACATGATTGTCATGCCAAGTCTTCTCCTAAATATTTTCCCTTTTTTTCCATACCCTATGTATCTCTCTATCCTAAATTTTAAACTATTGTGAGGGGGAGTTTGGAACTTCATAGCTTTGTCTAAATGCCCACATTTGAGGCCTCCTTTGGATTCTCTGCATAATCATGTGACGCAAGAGCATTCCCTTGAGTTTCTCATTGAGATGGGCATACCGTCTCCATATGACCATGTTCATGGTATGGGCTCATCCAAAAGGGATGTTCTTATCGTAGTTGCATACTCACTGATTACTCATCAAGTGGGCGAGTAATTGCCAAACTTCACCTAAAACGATTAATCACCACTCAAAATGGTGGGGTTTTGATTACTCAGATTTGGGTGAGTACTGGCACAGTACTCACCAAGTACTTGCGAGTACTTGACGAGTATTGTGCCAGAACTCTCCCAGACCCGAGTAGAATGCATGAAAAATGTGGGAAAAACATAGTTTTTTGTCATTTTTAAACACGCATGCCCCCACAATATATATAAAATAAACATTTAGAAATGGACACATAGTTTATTATACTTTATATATATATACTTTTAGGATGTTTGAGAGTGGTTTCGGACCTCTAGGAGCTATAATGCAAATTCTAGGTTATGGGGTATCCTATCATATTTCAGACTTAGTCAGAATTCAGGGTTTCAAGGTTTCAGACTTAGCCATATTTTAGGGTTTTAAAATTTCAGGGAGACATCATAGGAGGTATGAAGGATGCATGAAGGGATGTAGGTATGATAGACACCTTGCATTCAAGAAACAACTAAAAAACTTCCTTGTGTATTATACTATTAACAGAAGCAGGAGATATTGGATTGGATGACATCCTTGTAGATGTTGTTGAACATGAGGCAAATGAGGAGTCACTACCATTTGGTTCTAAGGTGGAGTCATAGACGCAATATCTTAGGCAGAGCAAGGAGGGGCAGCGAAGTGGGAGGACTGGACTTTCTTAGTCTCCCTTAGTTTTCAAGAGAGCAAGGAAGAAAAAATTATAGATTCTTGTAATTTGCACTTGTAGATTCTTGTATAAGTATCAATGTATCAGTTTGTTATTGAAATTTGATAGTATCACAATTATATTCGCATGAATCATGATTATGCGATTTTATACTTTACTTGTAATCAAATCTAATATAAAACGCTTCCCCAACATTTTACAGACTCATTTTATAAATTTTGCAACTATAATTTCTATAAAATTTATGTTTTTTTTTTTAAATTCAAGTATTTTTTTAATTTGTCAAATAATGGCGAGTGGTTGTTGAATAATCGCCGAGTAAACTTTTTGGGAGTTGGGCGAGTACTCTCCGAGTACGAGTATGTGAACTATGGTTCTTATGATCGATTAGTTGTTCCCATTCAATACCCCGAACTCAAAGAAGATAAGATATAGAAAGGGCTTCTCCAAGTCCACATTTACACAAATGCAAGCTTAATGAACCACTCTGGGTTGTAGAGTTAGCCATAAGGCACTTATGTACTCACAATGGCATTCCCAATCCTTTTCAAAGAATTTTCACCCAAAAAACAATTGGGGAGTGATAGCCTAAACTAACCTAGAACAATAAAAGGGAGACCATCGATGGAGTTCAAATTTAGGGACCAAGGCTTCATAACAAGCCCTAATTTTTGCAAGAACTAAAGTCCGCATTGGAAGAAATCATCTTTTTATCCCTTGAAGCAAATATCACCATAAATTACCGATTTTGCATCATCAATATGTAAATGGACCAAAAGGTTCCAGTTGTCATATGCCCATGCTTTGAGTCTTCAACCCAATATGCAGTCCATAAATCGGCATATTAATGTTATTTCCTTCACGGATCACAGCATTTGATCGATCTTTTCCACTAGGAAATGGATATTTAGGGGAGTACACATCTTTAGATAGCAATCATTGGGTTTGACCACCATTTTTTTAGCATGTTGGTACAATAACTTCAGCAGATCGTCTCTCAAGATCTAACTGGCCTCATGAGTTACAACATTCTTGAAGGATGGGAGAGAATTTTAAATGTGACAGCCTCCCAAATTAGAAAGTCAATCCTACGCCCTCATTGATAGGCCCATCAAACCCAATAGGTGGGAACTTTGAGAGTACCAAAGGAGGGGATACGAGACAAGAGAGAATTATGACACTTATGCTACTTGGTATCTTCCAACTACGTTTCTTTTTTACTCTATGATTAACTTTTGTAATAGAAGAGTGCACAATTGCACAAGGTACAAGATCTCATCTCTGTCATGCATGACCTTGCTTTTTGTTTCCACATGTCTTCAACGTATCCTACTTTAGTTGCGATTACACGTCATTAGAGCTTCTATAATGGGCATGACTTGTGTTAAGTTTGTAATACATTTTAATTTTTAAAGGGTCCCTATTTTCATGCTACAACCTATGATCCATTTCAAATGGATGGTTCCTCAATGAATTGTCCAAGCAGAGTTTGTTGCCCGGCCTCTTTGTCTTGAGAATATCTTCAAGCTTACTTTCTATATTCAAAATCTTAGAACTATGGGGGATTCAGCTTCAAGTTGTGTAAGGTACCCATTCTTGGCCCTTTTTTCTTCAAAGAGGATTGCATCATTGGGCACCACTGGACATTGACGTTGTTGGTACTCTAACACTAGTTTTCTCCTTCAATCTATCAATAACTATGGGGGATTCAGCTTCAAGTCATGTAAGGTACCCATTCTTGGCCCTTTTTTCTTCAAAGAGGATAGCATCATTGGGCACCATTGGACACCGACGTTGTTGGTACTCTAACACTAGTCTTCTCCTTCAATCTATCAAGAACTATGGGGGATTCAGCTTCAAGTAATGTAAAGTACCCATTCTTGGCCCTCTTTCCTTCAAAGAGGATTGCATCATTGGGCACCACTAGACACCGACATCGTTAGTACTCTAACACTAGTTTTCTCCTTCCATCTATTGATAGTCTACCTCCTTTCAAGTACTCTTTGGATGCCCCTCCTCAGTTTCTTACCTTGAAGGAAATCATCACTAAAACTATCAAAGAGGATATTTATAAGTAGTACATTCAAGTCACTTGGACCTCTCCTCCTCAACCACTCAGCCCTAAACTTGCTTTTTATGCTAAGCATTTCTTACGGATGGTGGATGGTGTTAGTCTTCACCTTGACTATCTACATGGTGTCCTCCCACCAACTACAAGGTGGAGATTGATCATCGTTTTCCATGTGGGGACTGGATTTGTCAACTTTGCTCCCTCCAAGAAGTGGAGATTGAGGAGTATTTCATTTTCAGATGCCCTATTTATTATGAGAATGAAGGGAGATATCATGGTCTATATAGAGACTAGAATGGCACTCTTTACACTTTATTTGAGTACTCGAAACAATGGTGCTTGACCAATTTTCTTCTAGAGGTTGTCACCTTTTGATGCGGATCCTTGCACCCCAAGAGTTAATACGCTGATCACCTATTTCTTTCAGCACATTGTGCAGGTTGGAGGTGTCAAATGTCCTTTGGAAATTGTTGAGAGGATGCTCATCTTTGCACACTACTGCTGCAAGGATGCCCTAACGCACTTTCTCTCAGCAATGTAGATCAACTCCATCTCGACATCGAAGCCACCTTAGTCCCCCTTGCCCACTTCCCGAGCCATGGGACAGACTCACATTACCATTTTTTTCTCTACCACTGGAGCTTCCTCAACCTTGGATGCTAGGTGAGGTTCTAGGGGGAGTATCCTACTCCCTCCTACGATCACCGAGTTTGGTCCCCTCAGACCTAGGAACTCATTGATGAGTATTATCATATCCTACATTGCCCTTTCACAGTGATAGATGTTGCCATCAAGAGCTCTTCTAGTCTGAGCCTTGTTAAAGATTTGGCATATAATGGCACTAAAGATTCTTCCAACCCGAGCTTTGTTACAAATCAATTTCAAATCTTGTTTTGGCCTGCTCATAAACCTTGCACTTGGTACTTCATTAGAGGATCCTCCCTCATATGGCTATTTCATACTTGTACTTGGTCATATGGTTTGGAGTGTCACAACTTAAGGTTTACCCCCTCTTGTTCATTTTCATTGCTTTAATTCTTGATTTTTAGTTAGTCTTGATCTAAGGGTCCTTACCATAGTAATTTTCTATGTAATTGTTTGTATTCCCAAGTCTTGTTGACCTATTTTTGTCACTCATGGACATTGATATAATTTATTTATTTTTGGTTCAAGAAAGATGTTATTTTTTCACAAAATATACAATCTTTGATATTGGGATATCTCAAAACATATCGCCTTCCATGGACCATTTGAAATGCCAAAACTAGTAAACCAACAGAAAAATCTGTCACAACCAAAGAAATTCATAAATCATAGAGTATAAGTGTCCATTTCTTTAATTCTAGCATACTCTAGGTATCAAAGCAAGCTCATAAATAATTAGAATGCAAAGATATCACTAGGAGGAAGAAAACCAAGCCTAGACAATTTATATCTCTTATGTTCACGATAGGTAATTATGAACATACGCAATGCAAAAAAAAAAGACTTTTGGGCTGCTTCCTAGTGTCAATGATCCCTTTTATAAAACTTTTCAAGAAAAATTGTCTATTATTTTATATTATATAGCATGTCATGCTTAAGGTCTGTACTACAAAACCTTCAAGACAAACATAATATGCTTAACATAGAATAGATGGAAAGCATGTCCACTACCCCCAACTCATAGGGCATACATTTTAAATTTGGTTTGAGTGTTACATGGCATGCGCTTTATTTGATTGAAAATTATTTCAATAATTAATGTAAATATAATGTAATAATTATCTTGTCATGATAAGCAAGATAATTTGGGTGTCATACCTCACCTCTTTTTAAACATGTATAAAAGAGGAGTGAGCAAGAAAGAAAGGGAGGTAAACTTCATGAGTGACATGCAATGCTTGATAGATGAAGAAAATACTACAAGTGGGAACAATGGAAGGGATCACCTACAAGCCAAAAAAAATATTGGAGTTTGTACTCAGACATGCCCGACCAGACTTCTTCCTTATGTCTAGTGTAGATTACTAGATTGTCACCCAAACTTCCCTCACTCTCTCCTCATTGAATTAGATCAATAAAGCAATACTGACATGTATGTTCATGCCTTCCTATCTCTTGTATAATTAGGATAGATGTTATTAATAGAGCTTTATTTATCCTTATATCGTTGCATTATGAATTTAAACATTAAAAAACAATCATCAAAGAGAATGTCGTGTCTCTCGGATTGAGTTTTCAGCTATTAATGGAGATTCGTAAAACAGATTGACATAAGAAAATTAACACAAATCCTCATATTAATAACATTATTCTGGTTATATAAGAAATGGAAAGAGAAACACATTTTCTAGCATTGTTGCATTATTCCAATAAAGCAAAGAGAAGAAGTGGTAAATGACACCGAGCACATCCAAGGAAGACATAGAAAGAAAAGAAACCTATGTCTGCTTGATGCTACAAGCCTAGCTCTCAAGGGCTCCCTTTAAAGGTTTCCAAGTAGAATTTTTCTTCATCCATGAAAGCACAACACATATTACTTACGGAATCTACCTTCCCCCTAATTCTCTCTCTTGTTTTACAAACTTTAAGAATATATGGAGCACAAACCCCTCAACCATCCTGTCTTTCAATGACAAGATTATAGTTATTTTTTTATATTATCTATTAAATATTTTTTTGAGTGAAATACCTCCCAACTTATTGGGGATTTGTCACGTAACAATAAGCATGCCATTTTACAAAGATTTTGGTTGGCATTCACTCCACAAAAAGAAAAATAAATAAGTAAATTATACAACTATATGAATAAAGTAATAATGGTTAATTAATCTTACATTTACATGTTCCATTTGATGCATTTCATCTTCCCCACAGAAAGAAAAATACATAAGTAAATTATACGACTATATGAATAAAGTAATAATGGTTAATTAATCTTACATTTACACGTTCCATTTGACGCATTTCATCTTCCAAAAGTGATAGTTGTGCTGCAGTTGTCCAATGTATACAATCAACTGGACTGCAAACAAATAAATACCACTTAGTGTTTAAACTTTATAATCAATTCATTTTAGCTTTCCCAAAAAAACATAAAATGACTAATGAGGTCTCGTTGTTCCTTTACTCTTTAAAAAATTGATAATTATTGAATATATATTTGCTTGAAGATTCTCTTTCGAACTTTTTGAGGTTATAAGGGGTTGTAATGGCAATCCAATGAATGCAACAAGCATAATCTAATCAACAACTCTCATACAAACCACGATTCAATGCAATCATATCAACAACAAATATGTAACTATCATGCATTTAGTCAATCCATGCCACAAACCACAATGAACGGGACAAGGAAAACTAGAAAATGAATTATTGGATTTTACTACTGTATATGAATAAAATACAATGAAGTCAATTCAACCAATGGAAGGTCTAGAGAAAACTCTTAGTATGACTCTAAAGTGCATTGTCTAAGCACAAAGATTAATCAAAAGTGGTACAATATGAAGAACGAGACTGAACAGGCAAATCATTCAACTAGAGTACCTATATATCCCAAAATTAATTATACTTGCCCATAACTAATGAAATAAGGCTAGAAGGAATATAAAGGTGGTTACCTCTGAATAAACTACTATAATTGTTGAGTGGGACCAGCTGCAAATTCAAACCTATAATGAAAATTATGCAAGTGAATCCAGCATCCCCACCTCCCTTTATGATTTAGCATCTTGCTCAATACTTATACTCTATGCAAAAAACTAAACAGTATTGGGCATAACAAGTATCCCCGCCCACTCTATCCAATCCTGCACAAGTAGAGATGGTTGCACTACATCTACAGATCCATGGAAGGCTCATGCTATAATTATGTATATCCATTTCTCCATTAAACCTATCATAGTAACATTCTATTATAGGTAGGGAAGCCTTTCTCTACATATACTATTGCCTTTAACTTATGTTTCACCTGAAAAAACAAATTGGTGTATAAAAATGTATTGCAAAGAATTCAACAAGTTATGGAAGACAAGGGTGGTCTTCATTTGTATACAAATGCCAAGGATATACTCATTAATAAATGGGGCAACCCAATACTCGCAATATTTTGCCTATGCTTCCTAAGACAATGAGACATACATGCCCAATTTGGGGATAAGAGGTTATCCCCAGACAAAGATAAAGAGGCAGATACTAGATGCAGAGCAGCATTTGCAAACAGTTGTCCTTATCAAATAAGGCCTTTGCAGCTTCACAATTAGTTTCCCATGTTTGCCACTCTTAATGATGCATTGGAAATGTATAGGTACTTAACAAAAGGGAATCAATGGGTACAATCTCGTAGTGGACATATCTTGAATAATCTTAAATTGCCTACTACAGTAATTCGGGTCATTTTATAGGCTGCTAAGAATTCAGCCACTAAGAAAATTTAGATAACTATTGGTTCCTTTAGTCTGTGAAAAGAAGTGGGTTGACATCAACAAAGGTAAAAGATCTTATGTCCACCCAAAAAAAACCTCTACCTTCTCTTCTAATAAGAGGGACAATAGGAAGTGTTTCCTTCTAAGTTTTGGGATGAGAATATTTTAAAGACCCAGACATAAGTTATTATGCAGAATAAATCCAACTAGAATAGATCACACAACACGAGATATGGGGGATACCAATGTACCCTAACATTCAATAATCTCCACTATAGGCAAAACCCCTTGAGGAAGGGTTACACCAAACAATATTCCTTAAGGAAGGAATCCCTTTGAATATCTTTGCTATGAGGACCAAAACGAAATACAATATCTTTCCATGATCATTTACAATGATAGACACCATTACATGTAGCCTCTCATCTAATAACCAGTAGAGTAAACCCTTAAGCCACCAGTACACCTTAGATCAACTAATTAACAACTATTTTTTTGGAAAAAACGGTAAACTTTATATATGTATAAACAACATAGATACATTGAAGGATGCCTTTAAGAGGTCAGGTCATCCAAAAACAGTCCAACAAGAGAGCAAGAAGTACTAAGAAAACACTAGCACAAAAATGCGTTATAATGCAATGTAATTACACCATCCAAGTAAGAAAAAAGCAGCTTCAAAGTAAGTAGGGAATTCAGTTATCATGAGCTATTGTAAACATGTAGCCTTTCTCCTGGGGTGGGGGAGAAAGTAGTCCATGCTTTGGTTGAGGATAAGGCAAGATGAGTAGGACTTGTTAGACTCCATGCAGGCTCCTTCTACTTATCTTCAGTATGGTGAACTTCTGCAAAAGTGACCTGTCTCTTTGCTAGAATGGTGTCTGGTGTGGTCTCTAAGATTGCAGCTTCAAGTCTTCATTTGGTAGATTCAAATAGAATTATGGCATTTAAAGCATCCATAGTTTTCTCATGAGTGACCACAATTTTGCTCAAACTCTCAACACGAGTTTGGAGGGATTTAATTATTGCATTTTGGGTCACTATGAATTGAAGCAGATTGGAAAGGGTTGTTTCAATGAAGGAGTTATGGACACCTTTGTTCTCAAGAATGTGCCACAATAGTTGTATCATGATAGAGATATTCATCATGGCTTGATGGAGGTCTTCATTCTTGGACTTCAAGGTGGTTGTAGAGAAAGAAGGATAGCTCAAATTCTCCATAGCATGATGGTAGTGTAAAGGTTTAGTTGTGACATGGCTATGAATGCGTTTGAAAGCTACTCCTTCAAGGGCAATTTGCGTGATTTTGGCATCAATGGGAGCTGTCGAGCAAATTGGCCTATGAATGTTGATCATGCATGGGTTGAGGCCAAGGAGTCTGAATGAAGGGTTCAGGACAGAAGGGATTTTGTGTAGTTTTTTATCATACACTTCCCTTGAATGCCTAAGGGGCATTAGGAGGAACACGAGGTTTTTTTACAATAGAGAAATGTACATAGGTAGGGGTAGAATTCATTACCTTCGTGATTTCCATTGCTTGAGGCCAAGTATGTTGAGTATGAGGATGAGCACCTTGTTGAGTGTTAGCTTTGTTGCATGCTAGTTGCCTCGTCATCATCAACATGGATTGGCAACTGTTGAGTGTTCTTCATTTTTTGACGTTGATATTGTGGGACACTTCGTGGAGTTTTTATAGAATATTTCTAGGTCCTTTTGTTTCTTTTGTAACTTTGAGCTCTTTGTTGTGAATGGTATCCCCAGTCCTTGCAATCTGATTTCCTTTTTTTAAAGATGGGAGGGTCTCCTTTTTCTAGTTCCTAGCTTGCAAAAAGTTGAAAGGTTGAGGTGAATTTTGCTAGAGTGATCTTGATTGGATTGCATAAGATCATATAATCCTTGACAAATTTTACAAACCGTCCTTTCTGAATTTATCGCGGAGCTGAGGATGTCACAATAGAGACACTACTTCGCAATAGCACATTGGAGAGTACTTGGGGGGCATATGATTAGAGGCTTGATATTCAAACAATTTGCTTTGCTTTTTTTATTGCCCTTTTCACCTAGTCCTCTAAGGATGTAAAAATCATGCTGCCCTAGTTCCCACACCTCCCAATGGGTCATATCTATGTTTTGAAGAAATTTTGATTAGAGCTTTATGAGGGAGATTAGGGGCTATCAAATAAAAGGCAACCACAAACATTATTATAGACAAAGGACTTGCAAATCATGGTTAATCCATGCTTGATTGCCTTATGTGATCACCAATTGATAGTTTTCAGCCGTATGGAGGGAGAGGACTACGCCATTTGTATGTAGGGAGAGGACTAAGCCATTTTTATGTTCGACAATTGTGTGCACTTTAGCAGTGGATTTGGTGCTAAGACTAGTGTGTGAATCTTTAGAAGAAGCGCAACAATAAAATACCTTGGGGGACATTAGACGAAAACAATAATGGCAACGAAGGACAATCTCAAGGTGACGTCGATGAGTATGGAATTGGGGACATGTTTGTTGGGGACTGGGAGAACGCACATCCACAACAAGACAACCTGAAGAATGATAAAGTTAATGGTGTAAAATTAGGAATGTGGAGAGGGTTAGGAGTAAAGGGATAAAAACAAAGGGGATACATGTCCCTAGAAAGGGTCGTGGGGATGGGGATAGCGAATGAGGTCTTAAAGTAAGAAGTGTGGAAAATGTTGTAAGATCTAAAAACCCAAGTCAAAATCTCCACAATAAGACAACTAGAAAGAATTAAAAAGTGCCTTTTACATTGGTGGTTGGGCCCCACTACCCTGTACATTTCAATGAGAGTTTAGAATAGGCAACCAACCTTGAAGACCATTTGTGTTATGCATTTGATTGAACACCTATGGTAGTTTTATCCAAGTCTATAGGATGAAATATATGAAGAGAGAGGGGTTGAAACAATGAAGAGTTGTTGATTATGTTGCGGGTGCAAAGCAATAGCCAAATTGGCCATTTGGTCAGCCACATTTTTACTCCTCCAAATCAATGTTGCATAATTGTTTGATCAAATTTATGAAGGTTATCCACAATTTGGTGTATTGTACTCGACATCTTCTAGTTTATGGAGATATTTGTTGGGCCCTGTCAGTGATGGTGTAATTGAACTGCTTTGGAAATCGTATTGAGTATGATTTTTGAGTCACCTTCTATAATTAGATTTTCAAGAGGATGCAATCTCACAATCTGGATTCTATACTGACATGCATGAAATTCCACACAGTTGTTAATTTGAACTTCTTTGTATTGTGCAAAAGCTTGACAACAATGTCCCTCTGCATCTCGAATGATTTCTCCGATCCCTACATGGCCTAGGTTTTTTTTAGCTATCGTATTGAAGTTAAGTTTGTGCCAACCTACTAGTGGATGTTCCCAAGTGATTTTGTCCTTGATTGTAAACCATTTCATTTTGAAATGATATGGAATATTCCACTTCTTGGATGTCCAAAAATCTTCCATATTGGATGAATTCATGCTACCATCTATTTCCTTGAGGTAACATAGAGAAGTGCTTCGAATGTTGGATTTCAATATTCTATGGATGATTGAAAGTGTTTTTTTTTCATTAGTAGAGACTCCATAATTTCTTTCCTTCCACACCTGCCAAACAATGTGACTTAGAGCAATTTGTGTTAGTTGTCTGAGTATAGGCATATCTATAGGTATTTGTGTCCACTTTTGCAAAACCTAACTGATGGCATTGATTTGCTTTCCCCGCTGATGAAAGCAAAATCCACTTATTCCCAAATTGCTACAGCCAATTTGCATGTAACGAAAAGATGTTGAATTGTTTCAGTAGATTGATTACAATTGGGGCATATGTAAGGCCCAATAAAACCACGGTGTTGAAGGTTATCTGCTGTGAGGATTTTCCTATGCTTGACCAATCATATGAATGCTTTGATTTTTGGCCGATCTCTAATGTCCCAAAGGAGGTTCCGTTTTGTATTGAGTATTATCGTGTCGATTCAGTACCTGATAGATTGTGGCCACTGTTACCTCACCTGTGTTGGTGTACGACCATATTAATATGTCTTGTTTGTTTGTAAGAAAGTTAGGGCATTGATGAAGCTCCTCTTGTAGGATTCCACTCTGCATTTAATATCTTAAGGCAATTGTTGTTGGTAGTGAATTGATCCATGCTTTATTCGCTTGTTGGTCTGAAACACAGTAGTCGGAAACTGAAATATACCCTTGAGCTTGACGTAAATCTTGAAAAGCTTGATCATTGTTGATGGAGAGTGGAGGCAGTCCATTCCAACTGGAGTTCTGAAATGGGGTAGTTTCCCCATTTTCTATTTGCCAACTTAGAAATGGTTGAATGTTTTGAATTCCTTCATAGATATGTTTGAATGTTTCAGCGATTCTCTTGGGTGGCTGGATTTGTTATGATAAGGAAGTTGTATGCACAGTGCATTTTTCTTTCACAATATCCTACCATGGAATATCCTTTTCTTGATGGAAACATAGTGTTGCTTTCATTGGTAGCGCCTGATTGAACATTTTGGGATATTTGATGTTCAAATCTCCTTTTTTTTTCCCTTTGGCGATCAGTTTCCAAGCAACAAGAGGTTATTTTAATTTGTCCTCACTTCCTTGCCAAAGTAAATTCATTAAGAATCTGGATTATTTGAATTTCTACCATGTGACGAAGAGGGATGAGGGAGAACATGTATATTGGGACAGGTTGTAAAAATGCTTTACTCATTAAAATTCTTCCGGCAAACTTGAGCCACCTGTTAGTCCAATGGGAGAGTTTAGTTCTGATTTTTTAAAGCATATGTTCCCATAAGCTTATGGTTTTTTGGAGGTGTACAGGGAAGCCCAAATAGAGGGTGGGAAAGTGCCCTTCAATGAACATAAGTGCTCGAAAGATGTCTCCTTTTTTCTTTGCTGATGTGTTGAGGAAGAAAATATTTAATCTTACATTGTTTACTAGTTGCCCCAATGCTGCTTCGTATGTTGAAAGAATATCCTTGAGCTGAATAATTTCCTTTTTTTAAACAAATGAAAAAATAAGGGTGTCATCAGCAAAATGGAAGTTGGTGTATCTGTTTCCGCCTTTGGTGGCTGAGATGCCTTGGATTTTCCTTTCATCTTTAGCGTGTTGGATGGCTCTGCTGAGATTTGCACTCAGTAGAATAAAGAGGGTAGGACTGAGAGGATCTCCTTGCCTTAATCCCCTAGTAGAATGAAAAGGCTGACTTGTGTCACCATATAGAGCCACCGTATGGGTAGGAGTAAATATACAACTGCTAACCCACTGAATAATTTGATCTCCAAATCCAAATCAAGATAGGGTCATCTAAGTGAGTTCCCAATTACATCTAACAAAGGATTTTGATATTTCATTTGATCAGTCTTCCAGGCCTTTTTTGGGTCTTTAAAGAAAGTATAATTTCTTGAGCAGTTATGATGTTATCTGTTATTTGTCGTCCTTGAACAAAAATTGACTGGGATTGAGAGAAAAGCCTTGGGAGAAGGGCTTTGATTCTATTGGCAATGAACTTTGAGGTGTTTTTATAAACCATATTGCAAAGGGAAATTGGTCTATATAATGATCTAATCTATGTGCCTTTTTTGTTTTGGGGATAATAATCAATTTTGTGCAATTCAATTACCTGAGCTTATTGATTCGTGAATCATCTACCATTGCTAGTAGATTAGATTTGATGAAATCCAAAAAAGCTCGATAAAACAAGCCTGTGAAACCATCCGGCCCTGGTGTTTTACCTGGATCAAAAGAAAAAACAACAGCTTTGAGCTCTTCTTCACAAATGGGTTTCATAAGTGTATCATTAGCTTCTTTACTTAAAGGTTTAGGTTTATGCTGCAGCATCTCAAATTGTGCAGCTGAACTTCTAGCCTTGTTAGGATGCCCATTGAGAAGTTCTTGGTAGAATGAAGAGGCATCAGATAGCAATTTGTTCTGGTCCATGACATAATGCCTGTTGTCTATGTTTAGCCTCTAAATTGTATATATCTGTTTTCTGTTTAATGTTGTGGCATGAAAGAATTTAGTGTTTGATTCCCTTTATGTAATCCATTTGTCTCTAGATTTTTTATTCTAGTGTAACTCCTATACCTTCTCAAACTCAAACAATGCATGGACTGCTTCTTGTTCTTCATGTGCTAAGTTGTCACTATGTCATTGATCATGGATTTGGGTTTGTATTCCGGCCAAAGGAGTCTTGAGCCTACTGCTTTGAGTATGAAGGCTGCTCATTTCCTCTTTTTCCCATTGCTTTAGCTTGCCTTTGCTGTGTTTCAACTTATTGATAAATTTGGACATCTGAAATCCCATGCAAGCCGGGCATTTGTCCACCATTTATCTATCTTGGGCTGAAAGGTTAGCAAGTGAGCCAGGTAGATTCAAACTTGAACTGAGGCTGTATTTTCAGAGGATGTTGTGTATAAATGGTTAAGACAATAGACCAATTATCAGGCAAAGTTGTGTCAACAACTCTTGCTTCAATCCTCTTATTGAGCACAATCCAATCCTCAGAGATAAACTCATGTCCAATGTTTCCGCTATGTAGTTTTGTCTTTTCTTCAGTTCGTTCAAGAGAAAGATCCTTGGGATTACCCTGATTCCATGAGGTTGATGTCACTCCCTAGATGGTCAAGAGCCATGGTTGTTCTACGATTGAAACTTTCACTCTCTTTTCGATGAGAATATCCAATGGAATCGAACTCATCCATCAATATTAGGTTACTCTCATTGAGAGTGGTGACCCAAGTTGTCACCATTTCCAGCAGTTCAATACAAATGTTACTGTTGACAATTCTTCCACAGGACAGATTGTCTCTTGCCAGTCGGAAAATTCACATCTCCATCCAAGGAAGAAAGAATACATTGGGAAAGAATACATTGCTTTTTTTTTTTGTGAGGGCCTTCGCTACAACAAGAATTCCTTCGGACTTTTGTCCGAAGGAATGGTTCATCAAAGAAGGCTTGTTTTCACATAGCTTCGGAAAAGTTCAAAAGACCGTTGCAAAATTTGGAAGGGAAACTCGAGAAATCCGAAGGAATGAGCCTTGTTATAAGTACATGGAATTGCAAGGGGTGTCTTTGGAAGGCAGAAAAGGGCAAAACAAGAATCCCGAAGGGCAAGGTACCCTTCGGAAGGATCATTTTCAAAAATCCCGAAGGGCACCTACCCTTCGAGAAGGTACACATCAAATTCAGGAGAGTCATTTGCAAAAAGCCTGGGTGCCCTACAACTTTTTCGAAAAGGGCACAGAGGAGAGCCACGAGCCCTTGCGGAGGGCACTTGGTCGGTGCCTAGACCTTTGTGCATTTTCCAAAGGGCATTTTGAAGGTGAAGGCAAACAAAAGAGACAAAGGATTAATTCCTTCAGGCTTTTTGTCCGAAGGAATTGTTGACAATTCTCCCACAGGGCAGATTGTCTCTTGCCGCTCGAAAATGCACGTCTCTAGCCAAGGAAGAAAGAATGCATTGTTTTTCTTTGTTAAGGGCCCTTGCTGCAAAAGAATGAATTCCTTCGGACAAAAAATGCATTGTTTTTCTTTGTTAAGGGCCCTTGCTGCAAAAGAATGAATTCCTTCGGACTTTTGTCCGAAGGAATGGTGTTCATCAAAGAAGGCTAAGCCAAGGAAATGACAAATCAACGGAATTCCTTCGAAGAATCCAAAAGTCCGCACAAAAGGCAGGGAAAAGCCAAGGGTACCCTTCGGAAGGGTCATCTTCAAGAATTTCGAAAGGCAGGGTACCCTTCGGAAGGGTCACTTTCAACAATCCCAAAGGGCACCTACCCTTCGGGAAGGTGAGAGAACAGATTCGGGACCTTTGCAAAAAGGCCAGGTGCCCTCCAATTAATCCGAAGGGCAAAGAGGGAGAGAAATTAGCCCTTGCGGAGGGCACTTGGTCGGCAAGAGGACCGTGGTGAATTTTCTGAAGGGCACTTTTCAAAAGCCAAAGGGCACATTCGGAGGAAAAGGCAAGGGAAGATATCCTTTGGACTTTTTGTCTGAAGGGATTCCTTCGGGCAAAAAGTCCGAAGGAATTCGGAAGACACAAGGAGGGACCAAAAGAAGAGAAAGAACAAAGAAAATGAATTCTTTCGGACTTTTGTCCGAAGGAATTCCTTCGGACAAAAAGTCCGAAGAAATTTGGACAAAGGCCCGTAGAAAAGCCGACGGAAGAAATCCCAAAGAAATTCGGAAAAGGCACAAACAAAGGCAAAGCCAGGAAAAAAAGACTTTCTAACTTTTGTCCGAAGGAATTCCTTTGGACAAATAGTCCGAAGAAATTCGGAAAGGGCCGCAAAAAAAAAACCCGAAGGAATGCGAAGCCAATAAAGCCAAAGAGAAAGAGAAGTCTGAAGGAAATTGCCAAGCAGAGAATCCCGAAGGAATAAATGCCAAAGGGTGACGTCCCGCTAGCCGTCAAATTCTGACCGCGGGAAGTAACCGTTGAAACACGGGGTAAAGCCAGAGTTTTGAAAGCAAGCCCAATGGAGAAAATATAAACCGGATATAATTAGACTAACACATCTGAATATACAAAACCCCACCAGAAATAGACATGAACAGGCAAACCAGAACTTGATAAAATACATGCAAGCAAGAGCTATTTTCGAACATCAGTCAAAGCTTCAGTTGACTGGTTATTGAAGTCCCGCTCATCGCCAGATCATCTCACGCATCTGAGGGTCCAACTCAGCTTCAATTGAAGTTCCGAATTCAAATAACGAGTTGACCATTCTAGAGTTAAAGTTGACTAATTGTTAAACACCGCATCCACTAGGAGCTTTCCATGCGAAAGAGAATGATCTCTTCGTCCAACTCAGCGTACCAAACAGTCCAACTCAGCTTGATCTCTTTGTCCAACTCAGCATGATCTCTTCGTTTAACTCAGCGTTCAAACGCTACAACTCGGCATCAAGCAGCTCACGAAGAAGTTCTAAAATTGACATTTGCGTGGATTTCCATGCAAAGAGAGGCGGGCGGTTCATAACAAAGATAGGTTCACTTCATCAAACGAAGAAGCTTCATGCAAGGACAAAAAGAAAAATATATTTTATTAAAAGGCCAAGTAAAGCCTTGAGTTAACACCAGTGAATCCTTCTCTTCAAATTTTCAGCACCAATCTTTGGCCTCTTGTAATTTTCTATATAATGGCTTTCAGCCTTGTTTAAAAATCATCCAATCTCTCTCTTGGTTAGACCAGACTCTGCCATTGGTGAGTTGTGTAACCTCTTCGATCAATAGAAGGACTGTACTTTCAGATTTCAAGTAAGTGTTGGCATAGTGTATACTTCTTCAGCAATTTGCATAAGTGGTCGATTTCTCTCCCTTCCCAAATTCTGATTCATACCTAGTTGCTAGATTATCCTTATGCAGGTCATGTTCAGTGTTCTTTATGTCTTTTGCTGAAGCTGTAAGTGGATGTTAGGTGGTTGCAAAGTGTCTTGTATCGGACCTCTCTCCATCGTTTTCCCTCAGGTTTTGGTCATTGGATCGAACCTCTTCATGAAATATTTATGCATAAGTGATTGATTGAAATCTAAGGTCTTCCTTTTCCCTTGATTGTTCAGTGTTCAAGGTTCCAAGTTGAGTGGATCAAACTTCTGGTGTATCACCCCTTTTAGGTAGGATTTCCCCTTTAAGTTTCCTTCTCCCTTTTCCATGGTAGTCCGCAGCATAGAGTAAAGATCCTCCTTGATACATCATACAGGGACCAGCCTTCTCTGGAGGTTCTTCTCACCGTTGAGGCACCCACCCTCATGAGAAGATCCCATTGTTTCAGCCAGATAGAAGACTGGCCATTTCGTGCATGTCTTCGGTTCAGGGCGCAGCTCCAGGTTGACAACAAGAATCCCTTCGAACAAAAAGTTCGAAGAAATTCAGAGAAATTACAAGGAAGACAAATCCATGGAATAAAGCCAACAAAGTAAAAGGCAAAGATGAAAGAAAATACCTTCGGACTTTTTGTCCGAAGGAATTCCTTCGGACAAAAAGTCCAAAGAAATTCGGAGAGGTCTACCAAAAGACAAAAAACCCGACAAAGGAAAGTCCGAGCAAAGGAAATAACAAAGGAATATATCCTTTGGGAAAAAGTCCGAAGGAATTCCTTCGGATTTTTTGTCCGAAGGAATACTTCGGAGGATAAACAAAGACAAGGACAATTCAAGCGGACAATTTGTCCGAAGGAAATCATCCACAAGAAAGTCCAAAGACAGGTCCAAGGAAATAAACCCAAGGCAATGCCAGGGTGAAACAGAAGATCCGAAGAAAATAAGACCAGGGAGAATTCCGAAGAGAGGGAAGTCCCCAAAAAACAAGACTCGGCCACTTTTTCCGAAAGGTAAAGCCAAGAAGTCAACAGAAAAGTCCGGAAGAAATAAGCCAAGGGCAAGGAAGAGAAGCCGAAGGAAATAAATCCGCAGACAGAAAAATCCACAGCCAGAAATCCGAAGAATTAAGCCAAGGAGACAACAAGAAATCCGAAAGAAATGGAGGTTTGACTATGCAAAAAAGGATAGAAAATAGATAATCCGACGGAAAGTTGAAAACAAAATATCCGAGGAAATATAGACCAAATATAGATAAGATAATCCAAAAACAGAATCCCACCAAAAATAGACAAGGCATAGGCAGACCAAAATAAGAGAAAATACATGCAAACAAGGGCTATTTTTGGCGAATTGCTAAGTTTCGGTTGACTATTTGTTTTATTTGTGGTTTGACTAGTCATTCTCATGCATTCGAAGGTCCAACTCAGCCTTTCTCTTCGTCCATCTCAAGCTTTCAAACGTTCCAGCAACTCACATAGAGTTTTAAAATTGACATTGGCGTGGATCTCCATGCAAAGAGAGGTGGGCGGTTCAATAAACAAAAGACAAGTTCACTTCCTCAAACGCAAGAAGCTTCATGCAAAGACAAAGGGAAAACATATTTTATTGAAAGGCCAAGTCTGCCTTGAGTTAATCTAAGTTAATCTTTCTCTTCAATTTTTTCAACGCCAATCTTTGGCTTTTGTAATTCTCTATAAAATGGCTTTTCAGCGTTAGAAAAAATTATCCCTCTCTTGGCTAGACCAAAATCTGCCATTCGTGAGTTGTGTAACCTCTTCAATCAATAGGACTGTACTTTCAGATTTCAAGTGTTGGCATAGTGTATATTCATTCAGTAATTTGCATATGTGGTAGATTTCTCTCCTTTCCCAAATTCTGATTCGTACCTAGTTGCTAGCTTACCGTATTATGCAGGTCATGTTCAGTGTTCTTTATGTCTTTCGCTGAAGCTGTAAGTGGATGTTAGGTGGCTGCAAAAGTGTTTTGTATCGACCTCTCTCCATCGTTTTCCCTCATGTTTTGGTCATTGGATCAAACCTCTTCATGAAATATTTATGCATAAGTGATTGATTGAAATCAAAGGTCTTCATTTTCCCTTGTTTGTTCAGTGTTCAAGGTTCCAAGTTGAGTGGATCAATCTTTTGGTGTATCACTTTTATTAGGTAGGATTTCCCCTTAAAGTTTCTTTCTCCCTTTTCCATGGTAGTCCGCAGCATAGAGTAGAGATCCTCATTGATACATCTTACAGGAACCAGCCTTCTCTAGAGGTTCTTCTCACCATTGAGGCACCCACCCTCGTGAGAAGATCCCATTGTTTCAACTGGATAGAGGATTGGCCATTTTATGCACGTCTTCGATTCAGGGCGCAGATCCAGGTTGACAATAGTTACCACTAAAGGGATGTATATATTTAGAACAATTATCTGACTATGATATTCATAGGATTAGAAAACAGCATAGTCTCCAAAAGGAAAATTTTGATCAAAGATAAGCATACCCGATTGGGTTCCAATGAAAGAAAGCTCTGGGTGTAGTGTGCAATATAGATTGTTAGGTTCCCCATATCCCATTGAAACAAAGCTTTTTGTAGATCCAGCATGAGCATACTCTTGTATAAGAAGCATATCAATTTCTTCTTTTATTAGCGGATCTTTGAGGAACAAGTGTTTATTGGGTACCCCTAGGCCTCTGATATTGCATGAGAGAACCTGCATTAGGAGTCAATCATGGAAGTCGATATTTTTTAAGGCTCCCACATTGTCTTTTGCTTTAGGAGTCCAAAATTGTATCATTCTTTCAGCCGTTTTTGTGATGCTTTTTTCATCCTCTATATCAATGTTTTCCCTGAATGTTTGCCTTTATTTTTGTATCTTGAATGTGTTTTAGGTCCCAAATTTGGAGATTTGTAGGGATGAGATCCTCTTGGTCACTCATCTGACTTTTCTCCCCTTGATTCTATGTAATAATAGTGGACGCTGTGGAAGAGAATTTGACCAAAAAGTCTTCAGATTGGGAGCTAATTTTGTCTTTTATTTTCTTCTCAACCGATGCCTCACATGGATTGTATGGAATTATCATGAATCAAAACTTGCCACGGTCTCAAAGCAGTTATTGAGGGTCAAATAAATACGTTGGCACCTTTCCTAGTGTATGCTATTTGTAATTTCTTGTTGAACGGATTTTGTGAATCAAGGGATTGCTTTCCTGGCTGACTTGTCTTTTGGTAGACAAATTAACTTCTTGTTGCTGTTGTGTATGTTCTTCCTAATGAAATTGTTTCATCTTAATAGGATCTCCCTAATCTAGGGCCTAGCAGGAGACCCGGTGGACAACCTCACTAAACGGATTTAATGGACTATATGTGGAAGTGCATGTGAATGATAAAGACCAAAAGATAGATTAGAGTGCAAATAGACAAAGTAAAGCACAAATTTGAACAATGACACCAGATGTAGGACTATAATAGCAAAGTTATATTATGCTAAGTTCTATACAAGATTCAAGAGATCTTATGTGTGATATCTATTTACTCCCAGTCTATCTCTGTATCTGACAAACAAGAAAGAATAGAGATGTACATTTATATACAAAGAAGGAAGATGAAGCGATGGTTGAATTGTTGCAACGGTTGGTAACAATCGCTTCATAACCAATCTTTTGTCTGACAACTTTTGTTACCATTATTACTAAGTTGCACTATGCAGTACTAACACTATAAGAGTTGTGTTGCATGACAGAAGAGGAGTTAGGACTTGCAATTTTGCACACAAGTACTGAGGATGATATTGAAGTTGTTGATAGAGCCGCACAAGCTATCAAGCAAAACCTTGATGCCGTGAGTCGAAGCGATGACTCATATCATGTTGGATCAATCACCCCTCCTTGAAGAGCAATGGTCGCTATTGCATGTAGTTGCGGAACAAAGTTTGAAGGCAAATCAGCAACCTGCACTTATGTAAACCATTTTCCCTAAGATGGTAGTTGACCTGCTTTGATGATCTGAAAGAGAGAGATCTCTTGTTGACATGTTATTTTGACCCTAGCATTAATGACTAGGTTTGATTTTGCTAGTGCTCTATAGTCTAGATTGATACCTGCTTGTTGAAGAGTATTTGCAACATCTGAAGTATCCAACAGAGTTGGAAAGTAATGTCACAAGAGTTCCGCATTAAACACTAGATGCAACCCAAGGTAAAAAGGTAGATTAGATTGGAAAGCATTATCTCCTACTTGCTTGGTGATGGTGTAGGGCCCACACCAAAGTGGACGAAGCTTGGGGTAAGGTCATGTCAACCTTTCCTTTTGTAGTTGAAGCCACACTTGATCACCAACCTAGAAGGTGTGCGGTTTTCAATGTTGATCATGGCACTACTTGTACTTACCATTCACATGCCACATAATGCTTTGCACTTGTTTTTGAATGTGCTCAATGAACTGAACAACTTTGTCATCTGTATTTTGAGTTGAAGGAGTTGTCATTGATGGTGGTAAAAGATAAGCTATGTAAATGGGTGTCAAGGGCTGGACACCCAAGAAGACCTGAAAAAGGTTGTGTTTTAGAGGGTGCAAAGTTTTGTTGTAGCTATGCCAAATGAAATTCCATCCCAAGTGCATTGCTTCTTCAAATTGTACATTATGAGAAGAAGCACTATCATCATGTCTACCATTTCATCTGTCCATTAGTCTATGGATGGAAAAAGGTAGACTTGTTCAACTTTGTATCCAACATAGACCAAAGCGCTTTCTATAAATTTCTCAAGAACCTTGTATCCCTATCAAAAATGATATATCTTGGGATTCCAAAGTGAGTCTAGACATGCTAAAAGTACAGTTGAGTTGTTTTCAGAGCTGAGATTTCTTTCTTACGAGGTATAGGAATTTTTAACTTTGAGAATCTACCAACTACTACATAAACACAATCATTCCCATGCTTGGTAGTAGGGTAGCCTAAGAGGAAGCCCATGGAAACAAATTCCCATGTTCTTGTTGGAACTGGAAAAGGTTTGTGCATGCCTTGCTTCTTGTTATCCAATTTGGCAATTGCAAGTACAGTACAAGACCTAATGTATTTGACAACATTTGACCTAAGGTGTGCCCAAAATAAAATATCTTGGTAACACCGCACGGGCCTTTTCAACTCTAAAGTGTCCAACAACCTTTCTAAAATTAGCTTCCCATATTAGTTTGTCTCTCTGCCTCACACAGTATGCACAAGTGTCCAAGATGTATAGTAGTCTATCTTGCAAGTAGAAATCTAGAACTAAATTTTTGCAAAGCAACATATGAAAAATTGCTGCAAAGTCCATGTCAGATAGATACAATTCAGACCATGTGTTTACTTCATGTCCACATACGTCAAGTAAAGAAAGGAGAGCTTGAACCGGAGGTCAGCTTAGACAATATGCCATTGGATTGGCACTTCCTTTCTTAGGCTTGATGTTCACATGGAACTGTCAAAGATAAGAAGACCATTTCTAATACTACTCTTGTTGTAACTTGTTCTGAGTCTACAAGAACTGAAACGTCTTGTGATTTGTGTGGATCACAGTCTCCTTACCCAATATATAATGCTTACACGCCTAAACAATAGCATAAAGCTCACAATCATATGTTGGGTAGTTCCGTATTGGAGCATTGAATGTTTCACTTTGGAAAGCAACTGGATGACCATGTTGAGTGAGGACTACTCCAAGTGCATAACTTGATGCATCTATCTCAATCTCAAATGGTTGTTGAAGATCAACACAAGTACTAGTGCAAAACAAAATCTGCATTTCAATTCTTCAAATGCTTTTGTTGTGCAGTTGACTAGATGAATCTTTCTTTTTTGCACTTTTGGCAACTTGGTTGAGGGGCCAAGTCACATGAGAGAAACCATGTACAAACCTCCTATAGAAATTTTCTAATCCCAAGAAGTTGCAAAGCTCTATGAGATTCTTTGGTTGTGGCCATTCCTGGATGACTTGAATCTTGATAGGGTCCAAATGAACCCCTTGTGCATCTACTATTTATCCTAGATATTGTATCTACCACATGGCAAATGAACATTTCTCTATGTTAACATACAGTGTATGCTTCCACAAAAGTGTAAAACACTTGTTCAATATGGCACAAATGTTCATCCCATGTTTTTCTAAAGATTAGGATGCTATCAAGGTAGACTACAATAAATGAAGTAGTGAAGGGCTAGAGGATGTCATTCATCATCCGCATGAATGTAGCAAGTGCATTACTTAAGCCGAAGGGCTTAACCAACCACTCAAAAAAACATTCCCTTGGTTTAAAGGTTGTTTCCCAGATGTCTATGGGTTAAACAAAAAATTGATGATACCTAGACTTAGGATCGATTTTGGTGAAGAATTTAGCATCACAGAGCTGGTTCAATAGGTCCTCAATCCTTGGAAGAGGACAACGACTCTTCATTGTGATCTTGTTAAGAGATTTGTAATTGATGCACAACCTCTATGTGCCATCTTTCTTTGGCACAAGCACAATTGGGTTGCTGCAAGGCAATGAGATAGCCCTGATGTGTCCTTTATCCACAAGTTCATGGATCTATCACTTGATCTCTTCATTCTCTAGAAATGATTTGCGGTATAGAGAGGCATTAGGTAGAGGTAGTCTAGGGATCAAGTCAAGTGTGTAGCCACTTTTTTAGGTGACTAAAAGATATCCTTGTATTCTTCCAACTTGTTGTTGTTGGAGGAACTGTAGTATAAATTCGTGCTACAAGGACATTCGTACATTTAGGTCTCGCCATAAAAATCACAAACTTATTACTAGAACTGACTAGCTTCTTACACTGTTTGGCACTAATGAGTGACAACTTATTAACTACTTTTGGTATTTGATATCTCGTATCACCAACATCTATGACAACATTTCAAGGATTTGCTTCATAGACTACATGTCGATGGTAAAAATATGGTTGTCCAAGTAAAACATCACATCCCTCTAATGTTGATACGTTGCAAAGCGCCACATCTTGAAAAGGCTTGATTTTGTACACTAGGTAACACTATTGAGTGACATGTTTCTCAGAGCCCGCACTGAACCATCCAATGGAGTATGGTTGTGGGTGAGGCATCAGTGGTAAGTTCAATCTTTGAATTGTTTCAGGAGAGATCGGGTTCTTCTGACTTCCATTGTCAACGATGAAGTGTATTGGCTAAACATTGATCCACATTTGAGAATGGAACACTCTTTTTACTTCCTTTGCATCTACGTTGAGGGAAGTTGAGATGTTTGTGGTACCAACCATAGCACTAGGTTCAGAATCCATGACATATTTACCTTTGTCCAATGTCACAATGCTTGTATCCGCTGCCTCGAGTTGTGCAAGTAGAGTCTTCTAGGCACAAACTCTTTATTGGAGTGACTGTTGGATTCATGAACTAGTCACCACTTGCCAGTCTTGGACTGCTTGGTTTACTCATTTGACGATTGTTGCTCTTATGTGAATGGCGTGAAGGACCATTCCTTGGTTTGGAATTTTTCTTGGAAGGCCTAGATTGTGACTTGTCCTAAGACTTGAAATCTTCTTTCTTGGTCTCCAAGTTGGCCTTTGCTTCAAACTTGCAAGCAAATATGTAGGCTTCTCCAATGGAGGAGATTTGCAGGAAATCCATATCTGATTGGATACATGGTCTCAAGGCTGACCTATACTTCAAAACAAGGTTTTGTTCTAATTCCTAAACATTTAGTTTGGACACCAAAGTATGAAAAGTGTGTGTATTCCTGCACAAATTGATCTCAGCCTTGACGTAACTAAGAGAACTTGGTGTATTGGTCATCATAGTTTCCAACAAGATAATAGGTTGATATAAGTGCTACGAAACCATTCAAGGTATCTACAGGTGTGTCTAAGTTAACTTCATCTTCGTGATTTTCTCATTCAGAGCAATAGTTACCCATAATTTACATACTGATAAAGAAACTTTCAAAAGAGTGAATGTAATCTTTTCTTGATCAAAAAAATGACTCACCGTGTAGTATGAACAGTAGGTTAAGCCAATTATCTAGGGCATCTGTATCTATTTTTCTTTCAAACATAGGGATGTCAGATTGACTTGTACCTTGTAGATGTTTAACCACCAAAACATGGATGTAAATGAGACGTGTCATAAGGATTCTAAACATGCTTGAGACGTTGAGCAAACTAATCAACAATACCCTCTCATTCACATGCATGACATTCTTCCAATTCTTCTCATTGTCTTTGCAAAGAATCCTATCATTTTTCGGAATGTTTTTGAAGTTGGAGTCACTAAGGATTTGTCTACCATCTAAAGACATGTAGGAAGGTACGATGAAGGGTCATGAGTCTCGAGTCCTAACTTCCTATATCCAGACCTCATATGAGTTGGCATACAAACAAAGACGGATTTCAGATACAACCTCAATACCACTCATGAGATGATATGAAGAGTGTATGCTTTGATACCACTAATTTGGGGCCCAAAAGAAGATGTGGTGGACAACCTCACTAAATAGATTTAATGGGTTATATGCAAAAGCATACGTGAATTATAAAGGCTGAAATATTTTTCAAAATGCAAATAGACAAAGGGCAGATTATAACAATGACACCAAATGTAGAACTATAATAGCAAAGTTATATTATGTTATGTACAAGATCCGCGAGATTAGATGTGTGATGTCTATGTACTCCTAGTCTAACTTTGTATCTAACTAACTAAAAAGAATAGAGATGGGCATTAATAGACAAAGGAGGAAGATATAGTATTGATCGAACCATCACAATGGTTGTTAACAACCACTTCTTAACTAATCTTTTGCCTAATAGTTTATGCTAACATTACTGATGAGTTGCATTATGCAGTACTGACACTGTAGTAGTTATGTGGCATGGCAGTAGAGGAGTTAGCACTTGTAGTTTTGGACATGTGTTGAGTATGGTGTTGAAGTTGATGGCAAAGTAGCACATGTTGTCAAGCAACAACCTAATGTTGCAAGTCAAAGTAATGACTTATATCCTCCTAGATCACTACCTATGTGCGGCATACTCTTGTAAGCTAACCAAGTTCATGATATACGCAACATCTCAATGGAAGATTTTCACAATCAAGAGGTTGTTCGCATTCAATCCCTTCCATATCTAGGACTATTCGGTCTGGCGGAGGCTTATCTAGACTCATATTGATGCAAATTCTAGCATAGGTTATGATTCCAAGATTTCTTGTGAATTTTAATGCTGTAATATATTTTCCAATAGTTGATCCAATATTTTTGAGGCTGGATTAATGCCACACCCCAGCCCCCAAACCCCATCTATTCTATTTATATGGAGTTGATTCCGTGGAGTGGAGCTAGTTTTATATCTCCCCCGAAACTCCTGGGGAATAAAATGGGAAAACTCCCCCCCCAAAATATTCTAGGATAGGATAGGGTACCATATAGCCACCCTCTCCCATATACAGTGGAGCCTATACATCTATTTGGGGCCGTAGAGACCTATCTATATATGGGCATAAGCTTTATAGAGTCTGCCCTGGGTGCCGACTAGAGTGATGCAGTCCATACTATAGACGTAACATGATGAGATGACTGATTCGTATCACGTATAGAAGCCTGCCCCTCTATCCACTCTCCAGGTAACGAATAGATAGATGGACGACTACCCTCAACATAGATAGAGAGGCCATATCTATAGAGAGGGGCCGCCATATCTATAGAGAGGCCATATCTATAGAGAGGGTCCAACAGCGATATACATATAGAGAGAGAGAGGGGCCCGTATAGATATAGGGCAGTTGTATCACATATATAATAGATGGATGATCCCGACCCACATCTATATAGGGGGATATATAGATGGGAGCAACCTCCAAATATATATATAGGCTCACAGGATTGAAGCTAACCCTAAAGTCCAGTGCACCGAAAGGGCCCATATATAGATAGATCGTATGTAGGTAGTAGTGGAACTCTAACCAATGCTAGAACAATGCTTGAGAGATCTTCAATGGGATTAAAAGTTGGGGACCAATGTTTCATAAAAAGGCCTGATTTGTTCATAGCCCAAGGTCCTCCCTAAAATACTTTATCTTTCTTGTGTGGAGCTAAAAACAATCACGAAATATATTTTGGGCATCATGAGGATATCCACTAAACCTGACGGTTTCCAATTATCTTGTGCCCATATTCTGAGGCATTTAGATCCTAGATAAACACCCAATAACACTGAACCTGAGGGTTTCCAGTTATGTTGTACACATAATTTGAGAGTTTTAGGTCGTAGATAAGCACCCACGAACCTGCAAATGGCGACTTTTTCCTTGAAGTGCCATGGTCTAATTTCCATCTCATCAATGCTAAATGAGACTTTTGGTGGTGATTTCATTTTGAGGTAGCAATAATTGGTTTTTTTTGTTGGAAAGGATGGCCTTGTAATGGTACAATGAGCAAGGTATTGCAGAAATTTTTGCATTGTAGTTTAGGGTTGCCTTGTGACACTGTTGTTTTGAAGCTAGGCACAAATAAGGAGGGATGTGAGAGATTCAAGAAGGCCAAGGTCTCCTCAATAAGATGACTCAATCTGGTTCAGCTCAATAATGGTTGGGAAGGATCAGATTTTGGGTGGGTTAGGGGGATTTTAGAAGAAAAAAAATTGGGCATTTGATGCATGACACTTTTTTCTTAGTTTACCAATTTGACCCAATACAAAAGTTACCCAATGGGCCTAAGCTATCTAAAAATGGGTTATGTATGCCACACAAGTCAGCTACTCCATACCTTTCTATACATAATAATATCATATGCCAAAGTACATAACAATCTTGGAGATGGAGATCAGGATAATCCTACAACGCTAATGGTTACTTCATTGTTATGATATTTCTTCATCTAAAGCATAGTTACCAAAAGTTCGGAAATCCGGATCCGTTCAAGCAGGCAAAAAAATCGAAAATCCGGAATTCTTAAAAAGTTTGGAAAACTCCAATCCCAAATATATGCATATATATGTGAGCATAGTTTCATAAATATGAAAATTTGACAAATACAATGAAAAACATCAATAAAGTAATATAAAATGTCAATATTATATAATAACTATGGTTTCTGGTCATTTTTTTGGCAGAAAACCCAAAAAATAAAAATAATTAAAAAATTCCATTTTTTGGAAAAAATAGGGCCGACATGGACAAACTTATCCGAGCTGGCCAAAAAATCCAGATCTGCCCAGATTTTGTGCAGATCCAACTGGATTTGGTAACTATGGTCTTGTTGACAATTCTTCCACAAGTCAGATTGTCTCTCGCCATTCGAAAATGCACGTCTCTAGCCAAGGACGAAAGAATACATTGTTTTTCTTTGTTAAGGGCCTTTGCTGCAAAAGAATGAATTCCTTCAGACTTTTGTCCAAAGGAATGGTGTTCATCAAAGAAGGCTAAGCCAAGGAAACGACAAATCAACGGAATTCCTTCGAAGAATCCAAAAGTCCGCACAAAAGGCAGGGAAAAGCCAAGGATTAATTCGGAAGGGTCATATTCAAGAATTCTCAAGGATAGGGTATCCTTCGGGTCACTTTCAACAATCCAGAAAGGCACCTACCCTTCGGGAAGGTGAGAGAACAGATTCGGGACCTTTGCAAAAAGGCCGGGTGCCCTCCAATTTTTCCGAAGGGCACAGAGGGACAGTTACGAGCCCTTGCGGAGGGCACTTGGTCGGCGACAGGACCATGGTCACTTTTCCGAAGGGCACATTTCGAAGGACAGGGCCCCTTCAATAAAATCCGAAGGCTTCGGAAAAGATTGAAAGGCAAAGGCAAGGAATGAAATTCGGAAGACTTGAAAGGCCGCAGAAAAACAAGTGAAGGCAAGCAACAAGAGACCTTCGGACTTTTGTCCGAAGGAATTCCTTCGGAAAAAAAGTCCGAAGAAATTCGAAGAAAGAGCCGCGGGAAAAACCCGAAGAAATGTCAAACCAATAAACCCGAAGAAGAATTCCGAAGGTCAAAGGAAGTGATCGAGATAGTTCTTGCAAACATTTTGTCCGCGGGAAAATGTCTAAGAGAAAAACCCAACTAACACAAAAACCTGAGCAAAGGGAAAAGAGAACGAATATATCCTTCGGGAAAAAGTCCGAAGGAATTCCTTCGGACTTTTTGTCCGAAGGAATACTTCGGAGGATAAAGCCGAAGGAAAGAAAGCCGAAGGAAATATATGCAGAGAAGAGGTTCCGAAGGAAATAAGAAAACTTCCGACGACGTCCCACAAGCCGTCAAATTCTGACCATGGGAAGTAACTGTTGAAACAAGGGTAAACCCAGAGTTCCAAAAGCAAGCCCGATAGAGAAAATATAGACCGGATATAATTATAAAAACACATCCGAATAAAGAATCCCACCAAAAATAGACATGAACAGGCAGACCAGAGCATGATAAAATACATGCAAGCGGGAGCTATTTTCGAGCACCAGTCAGAGCTTCAGTCGACTGGTTATTGAAGACCTGCTCGTCTCCGAATCAACGCACGCATCCGAGGGTCCAACTTAGCGTCAACCAAAGTTCCAAATTCGAATGTCAAGTTGACTGCTCCAGATTTAGAGCTGACTAATTGTTAAACGCCGTATCCACTAGGAGCTTTCCATGCGAGGGAGAATGATCTCTTCGACCAACTCAGCTTGCCAAATAGTCAACTCAGTCCATCCCTTCGTCCAACTCAGCTTATCAAACGGCCAACTCAGCCTTTCCAACGTTCCAATTCACCATCAAGCAGCTCCCGTAGAGTTCTAAAATTAACATTGGCATGGATTTCCATGCAAAGAGACGTGGGCGGTTCATAACAAAGACAAGTTCACTTCCTCAAGTGCAAGAAGCTTCATGCAAAGACAAAAGACAACATATTTTATTGAAAGGCCAAGTCAGCCTTGAGTTAACCTAAGTGAATCCTTCTATTCAAATTTTCTACGCCAATCTTTGGCCTTTTGTAATTCTCTATAAAATGGCTTTCAGCCTTGATTAAAAAACATCCAATCTCTCTCTTGGTTAGACCAAACTCTGTCATTGGTGAGTTGTGTAACCTCTTCAATCAATAGAAGGACTATACTTTCAGATTTCAAGTGTTGGCATAGTGTATATTTCTTCAGCAATTTGCATAAGTGGTAGATTTCTCTCCCTTCCCAAATTCTGATTCATACCTAGTTGCTAGATTATCCTTATGCAGGTTACGTTAAGTGTTCTTTATTGTCTTTTGTTGAAGCTGTAAGTGGATGTTAGGTGGCTACAAGTGTCTTTTATCAAAAATCTCTCCATCATTTTCCCTCAGGTTTCAGTCATTAGATCGAACCTCTCCATGAAATATTTATGCATAAGTGACTGATTGAATTCTAAGGTCTTCCTTTTCCCTTGATTGTTCAGTGTTCAAGGTTCCAAATTGAGTGGATCGAACTTCTGGTGTATCACCCCTTTTAGGTAGGATTTCCCCTTTAAGTTTCTTTCTCCCTTTTCCATGGTAGTCCACAGCATAGAGTAGGGACCTTCATTGATACATCATACAGGAACCAGTCTTCTCTAGAGATTCTTCTCACCGTTGAGACACCCACCCTCGTGAGAAGATCCCATTGTTTCAGCTGAATAGAGAACTGGCCGTTTCGTGCATGTCTTCGATTCAGGGCGCAGCTCCAGGTTGACAATAGTTTTTGGCACACTCGATGGGACCTATTTTTTCTAGTTTTAATGAAATTGCAGTTGTAGCAGTGTTCTTCAAAGTATTCAGTGATTTCAAGCTCAAGCAATTGCTTCTAATAGTTCAGGGACAGCGTCCATGTAAGTCTATTTTTATTGTATTATCATGAATGAATTTTGATGGCTGTGTACGAAGAGAATACCTATGCTATATTTCCTTATCAGCCCAATGATGGATCATACCATCCTGGTGATGATACCTATGAGCCTCTTTATAAGCCTAATCAGTCTTATCAAGAGTACTATCAAAGCTATGTTGATCCTTATCAAGTTCCTCATAATCAGCCTTATCAAGAGCATGAATCTTACCTTCCTGGTAAGCCATATCAGTCTCAGGATCAGATTTCATCTTTCCCATATGACTATGATATTGCATATGAGCAGTATTGCCTTCAAGAAAAAATGAATGAAATAGAGCTCAGAATATTGGCATATGCAAGAAAGGTTTGTTCTAACTCTCAGTATAAGGAAGTGAATGGTCTATTTCGAAATGTGTCCAATGATCCAGAAGAGATAAATGGACTATGTATTCTTGTATTGGAAAAGATGGAGGCTTGGGAAAGGCAGAAAATCGAGTTAAACCAATTGTCTACAAAAGGCTATTGTGCTTCTCTTTCTCATGAAGTTTTTAACCATGCCCAGTGTGTGCCAAGGGAGCTTCCTAGTTGGATTCAAGAGCACATCCAAAAGGCTATTCAAGTGACTATTTATGAGACTAAACCTTCCTATAGTCCCCTTTTCTCACCAATCATCCCTCAAGCTCAGGGTGTCCAGGAAGACAAGCAAGTTCCTGACTTTGATGAGGCAATGGCCAAGTGGAAGGAAAAAAATACAGACGTCTTTAAGAGTTTCTCTTTCCCTCTCCAAAACTCCTTAGATAATTCATTTTCCCTCAAGATTCCAAAATCTGATCATGATCAACCTCCCATGCTTCATTTTCCCTCTCAAACAAATGAATTTCATCACCTTCCCGCCATACCCCTTCCTCAGGAGGATCCTGTTCTTGGGAGGATTGAGAAAGAGGTTGCAGCTACAGGTCAAGTTCTTGCAGAGTGCGTAGAGGATGCTCCAAAAGTGTTTGAGGAAGAATTTCCTATTGATACTTCTCTTGAGGTTGTAATTGAGCATCCAGTTATAGCTAAGAGTGAGAAGACTGATCTCGCTGTAGAAGAACTTCAAGAGGACCCGATACAAATTGAAGTCATACATAAGTTACAGGTATCTCTTATTGAGAAGGATCCAAATAGCGTTACAGCTGATGCAGTTCAAATAGATCCAAATGAGGAACATAAAGATAATTGGCAGTTGTACCTTGAATCTCTACAAGAGATTGAAGAGCTGGATGAACTTGCAACAGTCAATAAGGAAGATGTGGTCAATCAAAAACCATGCATAGATGAGGTATCATTTGATAAGGTGGTAGATGACAAGCAGTGTGAAAAATATCAAGAAGTACTTGATGAGTTTGTCTTCGTTGGTGACTGGTTTGTTGTTGATGACTAATTTGAGAAGATGCTAATACAGTTGGTGGACAAGGAAAATGTCTCATCAAAGGCTATGACTAATAACCATCTTGCTTTGCAACTTGTACCATCTCTTGGAAGGAGTGAGTTCAAGAATTTCCCATTTGATCCAGGCGGATCATACTTTATCATGGTTAGCTAGGTTCTTTAGTTGATTTTGCTTTCCTCCAAGTGCTATTCAAGCACACTAGTTACTTCAGTTTTGTCCAATAAGTGCTTGTTTGCACATTTGCTTCTTAGTTAGTTTTCCGCTTTCGTGTGTTTCCCTTCTTATTTTGAGGAGGAGGTTACTACAGCCATGATCAGAGCAGTTCTTTAGTCAGAAATCAGGCTCACCATTAGGGAAGTCAAATAAGCATTTGTACATGTCTGAGTTCTCAAGCATAGCAGGCATGCTGAGCCAGCTGAGTCGCCAGAAATGTTGACAATTCTTCCACAAGTCAGATTGTCTCTCGCCATTCGAAAATGCACGTCTCTAGCCAAGGAAGAAAGAATACAATGTTTTTCTTTGTTAAGAGCCTTTGCTGCAAAAGAATGAATTCCTTCGGACTTTTGTCCGAAGGAATGGTGTTCATCAAAGAAGGCTAAGCCAAGGAAATGACAAATCAACGGAATTCCTTCGGAGAATCCAAAAGTCCACACAAAAGGCAGGGAAAAGCCAAGGATTAATTCGGGAGGGTCATCTTCAAGAATTCCGAAGGGCAGTGTACCCTTCGAAAGGGTCACTTTCAACAATCCCGAAGGGCACCTACCCTTCGGGATGGTGAGAGAACAGATTCGAGACTTTTGCAAAAAGGCCGGGTGCCCTCCACTTTTTTCGAAGGGCACAGAGGGACAGTTACCAGCCCTTGTGGAGGGCACTTGGTTGGCAACAGGACCATGGTCACTTTTCCGAAGGGCACATTTTGAAGGACAGGGCCCCTTCAATAAAATCCGAAGGCTTCGAAAAAGATTGAAAGGCAAAGGCAGGGAATGAATTTCTTCGGACTTTTTGTCCAAAGGAATTCCTTCGGACAAAAAATCCGAAGAAATTCGGAACACTTGAAAGGCCGCAGAAAAACAAGTGAAGGCAAGCAAAAAGAGACCTTCGGACTTTTGTCCGAAGGAATTCCTTCGAACAAAATGTCCGAAGAAATTCGGAGAAAGAGCTGCGGGAAAAACCCGAAGAAATGCGAAGCCAATAAACCCGAAGAAGAATTCCGAAGGTCAAAGGAAGTGATCGAGATAATTCTTGCGGACATTTTGTCCGCGGGAAAATATCTAAGAGAAAAACCCGACTAACACAAAACCCCGAGCAAAGGGAAAAGAGAACGAAGATATCCTTCGGGAAAAAGTCCGAAGGAATTCCTTCGGACTTTTTGTCCGAAGGAATACTTCGGAGGATAAAGCCGAAGGAAAGAAAGCCGCAAGAAATATATGCAGAGAAGAGGTTCCGAAGGAAATAAGAAAACTTCCGGCGACGTCCCGCAAGCCGTCAAATTCTGACCACGGGAAGTAACCTTTGAAACAGGGGTAAACCCAGAGTTCCGAAAGCAAGCCCAATAGAGAAAATATAGACCGGATATAATTATAAAAACACATCCGAATATAGAATCCCACCAAAAATAGACATGAACAAGTAGACCGGAGCATGATAAAATACATGCAAGCGGGAGCTATTTTCGATCACCAGTCAGAGCTTCAGTCGACTGGTTATTGAAGACCTGCTCGTCTCTGGATCAACGCACGCATCCAAGGGTCCAACTTAGCGTCAACCGAAGTTCCAAATTCGAATATCGAGTTGACTGCCCCAGATTTAGAGTTGAATAATTGTTAAACGCCGTATCCACTAGGAGCTTTCCATGCGAGGGAGAATGATCTCTTCGACCAACTCAGCTTGCCAAACAGTCAACTCGGTCGATCCCTTTGTCCAACTCAGCTTATCAAACAGCCAACTCAGCCTTTCCAACGTTCCAATTCGGCATCAAGCAGCTCACGTAGAGTTCTAAAATTAACATTGGCATGGATTTCCATGCAAAGAGAGGTGGGCGGTTCATAACAAAGACAAGTTCACTTCCTCAAGTGCAAGAAGCTTCATGCAAAGACAAAAGACAACATATTTTATTGAAAGGCCAAGTCAGCCTTGAGTTAACCTAAGTGACTCCTCTTCAAATTTTCTACGCCAATCTTTGGCCTTTTGTAATTCTCTATAAAATGGCTTTCAGCCTTGATTAAAAATCATCCAATCTCTCTCTTGGTTAGACCAGACTCTACCATTGGTGAGTTGTGTAACCTCTTCAATCAATAGGACTGTACTTTCAGATTTCAAGTGTTGGCATAGTATATATTTCTTTAGCAATTTGCATAAGTGGTAGATTTCTCTCCCTTCCCAAATTCTAAGTCATACCTAGGTGCTAGATTATCCTTATGCAAGTTACGTTAAGTGTTCTTTATTGTCTTTTGCTGAAGTTGTAAGTGGATGTTAGGTGGCCACAAAGTGTCTTTTATCAGACCTCTCTCCATCATTTTCCCTCAAGTTTCAGTCATTAGATTGAACATCTCCATGAAATATTTATGCACAAGTGATTGATTGAATTCTAAGGTCTTCCTTTTCCCTTGATTGTTTAGTGTTCAAGGTTCCAAGTTGAGTGGATCGAACTTCTGGTGTATCACCCCTTTTAGGTAGGATTTCCCCTTTAAGTTTCCTTCTCCCTTTTCCATGGTAGTCCGCAGCATAAAGTAGGAATCTTCATTGATACATCATACAGGAACCAGCCTTCTTTGGAGGTTCTTCTCACTGTTGAGGCACCTACCCTCGTGAGAAGATCCCGTTGTTTCAGCCGGATAGAGGACTGGCCGTTTCGTGCACGTCTTCGATTCAAGGCGCAGCTCCAGGTTAACAACAGGTCTAAAGGGATGTTTTCTGTAGATGGATAGATGGAGATTTTAATAACGTCCACGCAACTAAAATAGTCTATGGGACCCCAAGAGCAAAAATCATAACGAAAGGAGTGAGAAGTTGTTGAAAAAGAGAAGACTTGTGTAATTCGACCCTATTTAAAATATTTGCTAATGTTTTGCCTCTGAAGGTTCATTCTCCTATTGTGGATGTTGATCAAAAGTTTCCTGCTTTTTTCAATGTTTTATTTTTCGAATATGGTGGACATAGACACCCTATGCAAGCTTCCCAGGTATCTAGCTTGAATGTCCTCATATGCATAGCATTCCATGATATAGTTCCATTCCATCTCAACCATACATGATTCACAAAAAAAACATTCTCTCTTCCCACCTTTCTTTTAGGATCTCCCACCTGCCCATCTCGCATCTAAGTTGGTGTGATTTGATTCTCAATTTGGCTATGAGTCTTCATTTTTCATTTGATTGTTGTCCATGTGTAAGTTTTTTGGTCATGCTCATAAGCGAGGTTAAACTCAGTCATGTAGTATTATAGAATTACAATACATAGGAGTGAAGCAAAAAGACATGATATTATTAGCCAGAAAGATAACCCAATATAGAGGCAATCAACAAGCTCTTATAACAAAGGAGGCAGGTCAAACAAATAACAAATAGGGAGTAACACTAGACTTACCCAAGAAACTACAAACCAATTTGGTTATAACAAATTAACCAAATACAACAATAGAATAATAAGCTAAATAAGCTTATACAATAATTCTTCTAATACCCTACCTTAATGACTGACCCTGAAACAACTCCAAGATTATCTCAAATTTTCACAAATTCTTCTTTACACAAAGGTTTAGTCATTATATCAACTAGTTGCTCAGAGGTAGGACAATAATTAAGAATGTCTTCATTAGAAACCAACTGTTGGATGTAGTGATGGTGAACTTCAATGTGCTTTGTCCTAGCATGAAATACAGGATTCTTCACCATCTTTAGGGCACTTTGGTTGTCACAATAGATAGGTGTAGGTGCCAATGAATCAATTTGAAGATCCTCTAATACTAACTGAATCCACATCAACTCTCTACCTACACTAACAACTGCTTTTGTGCTCTGCTTCAGTAGAAGACCATGCTACTGTATTTTGAAGCTTACTCTGCCATGAAAAGGCTCCTGAACCAAGAGTGAATACATAACCTATTGTAGACTTTCTGGAATCAACTAATCCTGCCCAATCTAAATCAGTATATCTTGTTAGCGCATACTCAACAGATTGCTTATACATAATTCCAAAATCAAGAGTACCTTTGACATGTCTAAGAACACAATTTGCAGCTTGCAAATGTTATTCATGTGGTTTAGCCATGAAGCGAGAAAGATAACTTACTGCAAAACATAAATCTGGTTTAATAGTAATAAGATAAATCAAACTACCTATTAATTGCCGATACATTGTTTCATCGACCAATGGTGAATCAATGTTAGTTGAGAGTTTTGTCCCAACTTCCATAGGTGTAGTTGTTGGATTACAATCATTCAATCTAAATTTTTCTTACAAAGATTTGGCATATTTTGTTTGTGATATAAAAATTGAGTGCCAATAATTGTAATACTGCAAAAACTCCACACCTAGACAATATTGAAGCATGCCTAGTCAATCATTTCAAACACAGAACATTTACTAGTTTTCACCTATTTAATCAAATCATTGTTGCTTATAATGATGGCAAGATCATCAACATATACAACTAAGCCCACTATGTCATCACCAATTAATTTAACATAGAGAGTAGATTCTACATCACATCTTTTAAAACCAAACTCTCTAAGATATTTGTCTATTTTGAAGTATCAGGCTCAAGGAGCCTACTTAAGTCCATACAAGGACTTCACTAACCTGCAAATTAGATGTTCTTTACCAAGAATCTGAAATCCATGTGGTTGTACCAGTTGTTTCCTTGATCTTGTGGATCTACCTTCCAAAGAAACTAGAAGATCCTCTTGCCGAATATCATGCATTGTGTTATAGTACCATTTTGATCATTTGTGCTGACTTGTGGAACCACCTATTGTGCCACTAGGACCTACCATGGAGCTAGACTGCTTTGGTGTCAACAAGCTTAGTTTAAACTATTCCCTCAAATAGTTTTTGATCTCTTGATTGGTGAGTAGGCATTCATGTAGGTTGATGCCCTATTTATCCATCTATGTCCTCTTTCTTTTGTTCAACACTTATTTCATTACTATCTTTGGTCACCTATCCTCCTTTATGTTCTATAATTTTTTTATATAGCCTAAGAGACTTGCGTTGTTGCTTCTATTGGAAAAGTACTTGTTTCTACTAGAGTATCTTGTATGGGACCAACACTTTATATTTGAAATTGCTTGTGATTAAACATTTCTGAAATCTCTCAATTTGTATCCACTTTAGTCCCAACGATCACTAGCCCAAACTTCACACCCATAGAGCACCACTGGCACTACTAGTAGCCCAAACAGAACCTTGTCGGTCTTCCAAACCCATAAATCAGCATCTTTGCACTTGTTATGAAGAGAAAATACCGATTCCCACTCTCCTTGGATTCACTTTGTTATGTATGTTTCACAGCTGAGCTTGTTAGTGAAATCAAGCCCTATGTATGTTTATTCGGAAACTATCTCAAGTGAATTCCCCTCAAATATGAAACCTATATGCTCGTTATATTTTCAGCATGAGAAGATCAAAATCTTAGTTTTGCTAGTGTTGACTTGCATCCAGACCTCTTTGTAAAACATCTCTAAGGCTTTCAAATTAATCTCTTAAGCTTTCGGCTGTTGTTGTGATCAAAATAAGATCATTTGAATATAGAAAGTTTATCACATAACTAGCCACATGAACTCCGTCACCCCCTAGTCTATCTATCTATTCTTTCATTTTGTCATTATATAGACCAAATAAAGTGGGTGATAGTAACTAACATGAAGAGTAAGTTATAACATGTGGTTTGACTACTTTTATGGCTCATTACACTTTTTCTTTTGGAATGCTTCTTATAGTGGTTCTTACAATCATCTTGGGATAATCTAGCAAGATCTTGCACAAGATGATGTGGAGGATGGTGGAGATTATGATGGGGACTATTGAACATTAGAGCTTTCTATAGTTCAAGTTTTTGCAAATTTGGCATTCCAACTTATAGAGTTCTGACATTTATGTATTGAATCTTATGATTTAATAATGAGATTATGACTCATGCAGATGTCGATATTCACTTAATCATAATCAGATTGCTCATTCTTTGTGGTTTGCAACTTTGTATTGCATATGTTTGCAATTTTGTGATTTCTCTAAGTTTGTGTATTTAAAAGTATGTAGTTTTTAAACCCACATATCCTGAAATTCTGAGAACCTTGTGACCCCAAAACCATGCATCATGTACTGTTGATGTATCATGTACATTTCCATCATAAAACAACAACCATGTAGGCAACAATAGTTCATCCAATATGGCATATCATTGGTACATAAGAAAATATAAATGCCCATAAAATCAAAGGAGACAATTTGAGAAATAAAGTCTGAAGAAAGCTTTATGCAAGAAGCCCATCTTTGCAGGACAGGTATACAACTTCCAAAGAAAGCTTCTTCAGAAGACCGTAACATTTTACATGCAACTCAAAAATGAGCACCATTGTTTTGTTGTAAAATAAAGATCAAGCTGGTTCTTTTGATGGATAGTACCATACTTCTAAAAACTATCTAAGCAAGTTGTGACTCACCAAAGATAACATAAAATTCAACCTAAATTATACCTTAGAATGTCCTATGGATGTCCTAAGATAATAAAATTGTAACATCCACAAAAATAAACCTTTTAACCTTCTTGTAAATGGATTTTCATCCTTCCTACAATCGGTTGGGATTTACATCTCTTCATATGCAAGCCACTCCTCTATTGGCTGAGCCACTCACCATCTAATAACCCAAACTAAGATTAGTTATAGTTGTATTCGCAGTCTGAAGCAATGGTAGAATCGGTGATGGATGATGTGGAAAACCTTATTTATCAATTATACCTCAGTCTAGTTTAACCAAGTGATAACATTCAATTTCGCTCATCAAAGGGCATGGGAGAGTTTCCCCTCCACCACCTTCCTCAAAACTCGTTGGCCATAGCTCTCTCATGACACCGCAATTCATCATTTGGTGTATGGTGACTTTCATGGATAACGTGTTTATGGATATCTATCACCACCCCAAAGGGATTTTTTTCCCAAAATATTTCCCCCTTCACAATATATATTACCTTTTACCCACATCCATGCTATCATGTATAATTTGAAACATTACATTTGTCATATACGGCACTTACAAATATTTTAATGCCAAATAGAGTATATAACAGGTCAAGGGAGGTCCTTCAAGAATTAGGACCAATCCATCAATGATGTCATACATGTGGGTAAGGAGATTGAACCAAATAGCATTAGGTTACCTCCAATTGCATCCCCTGTAGATGGGCCTGAGCTTGAGATTAATGAGTATGGAGAGAATCTCAATCAAGCATTTAGATGACGCAGATGCTAATAATCGTGGTGTGCAGACCTAGAGTACTAGAAGCGTTATGTACGCTACACTTGTTTCAATCTTGATGTGAATATGTTACAGCTTTTGGATGTCAATTGATTGGATTATATGTAAAATGTTATATGTATATGGTAATATTTGACTTTAGTTCTTATTAAGACTCTAGATCTTATCATTGACACCAAGTATGAAATAGTTTTCAATTTTCATTCTCATTAAATTTTAGCTTGTAAGGACTTAAATTGTGTGTATAGACACATACGTTTGCACCTATATGAACACTGAATTTAAAAATTGTCAATCCACACCCACAGCCTCAGCCATAAACCATAGAAACTCCTTTTAAATATACCAAGAATGTGCAATCCATTTATGGGTTGAAATGCATCTAATGGCAACGGATCCGATATGGCAAGTTCAAGTGTTTTAACTAGCATTGTACGGTAGAGTTAAATATGAGGCTTAAAAACGTGATTAGTGTATAGGTGATAGTATAATTTATTCCTGATGTTAATGGTTAGCGGAGATACTTTGGAAGTTTGATTTTGTTGCCACCAACATGTCTGATTTTCACGAATTTGGGACCACTCTATTTTAAATTTTCCTAAGGATAGCATTCTAATAATAATTCAATTGCAATAGGCTTTAACAGATGAATATGGACTCTCTTTCAATCCCTTGAAAACTTGTCTTATGCAAATGTAGTTTTGATTGGGCTTTGGTTATTTCTTTCATTTTATTATGCATTTCTTTTGGCTTTTCAATGTCTCTTAAACTCTCCTATTTTAATTATGAGAATATTCTATCTTTTGGTGATTCAAGGCATTACCTTTTACTTTATTCTTCACTACCAATTAGAGCTTGCCATGTGGAACCTGTTGACAAATCTTCCACAAATCAGATTTTCTCTTGCCACCAGAAAATTTTCTACGGACTCAAGTAGAAATTTTCTACCGACTCAAGTAGAAAATTTCTATGGACTCAAGCAGGGAATTTTCTACAGACTCAATCAAATAAGGAAAACCTTCGGACTTTTTGTCCAAAGGAATTCCTTCGGACAAAAAGTCCGAAGAAATTCGGAAGACCACAGACAAAGAAAGTCCGCAAAAGGCAAGCCAAAGATTAATTCGGAAAAAGGGGCATTTCCAATTTTTCCGGAGGGCAGGGTACCCTTCGGAAGGGTCACTTTCAATATTCCCGAAGGGCACCTACCCTTCGGGCAGGAGGAAGACCAAATTCACAGACCTTTGCAACAAGCCCAGGTGCCCTCCAATTTTTCCGAAGGGCACTGGCGGAGGACACTTGGACTGGCGAAGGACACTTGGTCGGTTGCCGAAGGGCACATTTGAAATCCCGAAAGACACATTTCGGAGGGAAAGGCAACAGAAAGAATCCTTCGGACTTTTTGTCCGAAGGAATTCGGAAATATATATACAGAGAAGACCAAGGACATTTCAAAGAGCAGAGACAAAACAATTGGAATTCATTCGAACTTTTGTCCAAAGGATTTCCTTTGGACAAAAAGTCCGAAGAAATTCGGAAGTGTCCACGGAGGTTACAAGACAAAGAAAGACAAGAAGCAAAGGCAGAAAGATATCCTTCGGACTTTTTGTCCGAAGGAATTCGGAGAAAAGACCGACCAAAAAACCCAAAAGAATTCTGAAGGCCAAAGACTAAGATAATTCTTGCGGACTTTTTGTCGGCGCGAAAGATGCGAAGGGAAGAAAGCCGCGGGAAAGAGGCGAGACAGAAGTCTGAAGAGGGACGCGGGAAATAAAGCCGAAAGAATTCTGCGGAAATAAACCCAAAAGAAATTTCAAAGAGCAGAGAAATCCGAAGGGAATAATAAAACTAAGGGTGACGTCCCGTAGGTCGTCAAATTTGGCCTGCGGGAAGTAACCGTTGGAACAGGGATAAAGCCAGAATTTCGAAAGAAAATATAAACCAGGTGTAATTAGACTAACACCATCCAAATATACAGAATCCCTCCAGAAATAGATATGAACAGGAAGACCAAAATAGAACAGAATACATGCAAGCAAGAGCTATTTTCGCACATAAGAGCTATTTTTGAATAAATGGTCAAAGCTTCAGTTGACTGATTATTAAAGTCCTGTTCGTCTCCATTCAGCGCATACATCCGAAGATTTAATTCAGCTTCAGCAAGAGTTCCGAGTTCGAACGACGAGTTGACCATTCCAGATTTAGAGTTAACTAATTGATTAAAACGCTACTTCACTAGAAGCTTTCCATGCGAAGGAGAATGATCTCTTCGTCCAACTCAGCTTAAATAATTGTTAACTCAGTTTTCAAACGCTACAACTCGGCAGTCAAGCAACTCAGATGGAGTTCTAAATTTAACATTTGCGTAGATTTCCATGCAAAAAAGAGGTGGGCAGTTCATAACAAAGATAAGTGCGCTTCATCAAGCGAAGAAGCTTCATGCAAGGACCAAAGGAAAAATATATTTTATTGAAAGGCCAAGTAAAGCCTTGAGTTAACCAAAGTGAATCTTCTCTTCAAGTTTTCTAAGCCAATCTTTGGCCTCTTGTAAATTTCTATATAATAGCTTTCAGCCTTGATTAGAAAATCATCCAATCTCTCTTGGTTAGACCAAACTCTACCATTGGTGAGTTGTGTAACCTCTTCGATCAATAAGAAGGACTGTACTTTCAGATTTCAAGCATTGGCATAGTGTATATTTCTTCAGCAATTTGCATAAGTGGTAGAGTTCTCTCCCTTCCCAAATTTTGTTTCATACCTAGTTGCTATATTATTCTTGTGCAGGTCATGTTAAAGTGTTCTTTATTGTCTTTTGCTGAAACTGTAAGTGGATGTTAGGTGGCCGCAAAGTGTCTTTTATCAGCCCTGTCTCCATTGTTTTCCCTCAGGTTTTAGTTATTAGATCGAACCTCTGCATGAAATACTTATGCGTAAGTGATTAATTGAAGTCTAAGGTCTTCCTTCTCCCTTGTTCGTTCAGTGTTCAAGGTTCCAAATTGAGTGGATCAAAAAATTCTAGTGTATCACCCCCTTTAGATAGGATTTCCCCTTTAAGTTTCCTTTCTCCCTTTTCCACAGTAGTCAGCAGCGTAGAGTAGGAATCTTCATTGATACATCATACAGGAACCAGCCTTCTCTGGAGGTTCTTCTCACTATTGAGGCACCCACCCTTGTGAGAAGATCCCATTGTTTCAACCGGATAGAGGACTCGCCGTTTCGAGCACGTCTTCGAATCAGGGCACAGCTCCAGGTTGACAACAGAACCTTGTTGTTTATTCCTTGTTCAAAGTGCTTCTTGTTATCCTTGTCCAAGTATAACCCTCAAAGCTAACAAGATTCCACCACATGGCACATTTTCATTTTGTTTTGCTTGTGTTTTCTTGTTCTTTTGGAGTGCTTCTTTATCTTTGTTTTTTTCAAAGCAACCAGCAGCAGGCCAAGTGGCAGCCTTTCAGTGTGATTTCCCTCTCGTTTTGGTATTTTAAAGTTCTAATTCCTTTCCATCGAGGCTCAAAATAAGCAAAATTGAAACATGTCTTTATCTCATTTTATTTTTACCTGGACTCTCTTATTATCGCATTATGCTTTCTCCAATATTTAATTTCCTTTTCATCCTCATAGTTAATGAGACTATACCGCACAGTGTGATCTCGTTCTTTCCCAACCCAAATTATATTTTAAGTCATAGTCCTAGCTTGGTTCTTCTTTACCCTCGGAATGAACAAGATGTTTCCATTTGGCACCATCTCGTTGTCTTCAAGCCCCATCAATAGTCATATTGCTCATTCGCACTTCATGCTTGGGATCCCTCAAAGTGAATGAGATTGAGACACATGTCACTATCTCATTCTCTCTCATTTTTTTCCCTTGGTATAGTGCATTGCAGGTTATTCTCCTTGGTAAACCTCATAGTTAACAAGATTGTGACCCTTGAGACAATCTCATATTGTTTTTTGCCCGAACCTTTTCTAATGAAGCATGGTTCCCTAGTGTGTTATTATATCTCATAGTAAACAAGATTTCAACTGTTTTCGTCATCCGTTTTGCTTTCTTGTTTAGCTCGGTGATTTGTTTTCCTCTTGCATTCATTCAAGTAATTATGAGTTTTATTGTTTATTTTGCTTCGTTGATATTTTATAATCTCCTAATTCAAAATTTAAAATTATGGGCTCTATGACAGGTGCAACGATATCCATTTAGAGTGTAGATTCAGTTATATGTGTGTAATCTAACAAAGTTAATATCATCAATTTGATTCACCACTTCCAATGATTACTTTGATTCATATTGGTATATTCCCTATCGGCACTTGATTGTGAGTTGTTCAAATCAACTATCTTTGACCTTTGTAACTTTGGTAATCTTTTTTTAATTAACCAAATATCCTAAAGAGTGAGCGCACATAGAATAACACGCAAAGGAATCCCACTATCCCTGGACAGGTGCCTAGAGTGCAACAAAGGCTAGGAAGAGAGGCACGGGATACTACATTCATGTCAAGTGTTTGCATGGGGTATAACTAATATGATCTCTACTTTAAATTCATAAATGCAAGGAGACCAAACGCATCACTAGGATATCCAGTCATGGAAGCCGACTATAGTTATAGCATTCAAAGGTATTTCCTACACAAGGTTCGTGGGAAGCTAGAGGTATTTCTATGCCCTGATTTTATTATTGATATATATGCAAATTGCACAGTTGTGGGAGATTGATTGCTTTCTCGGAAAGGGAGACTAGTTGTAGATCTCTCTAGCATGATGTTTCCAAGATGGACCCTCCTTGATTCAATTACAATGAGGATCGGAAGGTTAACAAGGAGAAAAAAATGATGCAGTCAAATGTTTGAAATATTGGATATTTAAGGGGACCCACTAGAAAACCCATACAGATACTGAAAAATACCTAGTAAATATGTTTCCTATCCCTATCTGTAAAGCCATGGTTCTATTAAACAAGCTATGGGGTGCAAAGGATACAAAGCATGTCATTATCACACGGGTGCCCCTTTTACATGAGATCCTTACTAGTGGTATTGTGCCCAATTGCAGAGAACTCATCTCCTTCCATCTCATTCCACAGATATAGGAATGCAGCAACAAAGGTATTTTTCACATGAGCTTCTTGTTGATTGTATCATTCTTTGAAATTTTATCCCAATTTGTTTCCTCGTTGGAGTCTAGGCATCGCCGACCCCCTTCATGTGCTTTGCAAAATTTGGTACCAACAAACATTTTGAAAATCACACTTTGATTTGTAGTAAATTCATTCCTTGGATGTATTGGGAGGCCCATGAAAAGGAGTGCCCCACGTTGTCCCCAGAAGTAATGCAATCATTGCCAACCTTGGGAAGTTGGATCTTTTACCAATGAGACACTTTAATCATAGTGGAGGGTGCTTTGCAAGCCCCTCACCAACTTCCATATTAATTCCCTAACTGATAGGCGGTCATGGAAGTAGTGTTACCAAATTGCCATTAGGATGGCTCATATTATAAAGGAAATAAATTTTGGTATTTATCCCAAGTTTCCTGTTGTTGTGCGAAAGCATCAGTTTCATAAGTTTCCATGTATAGAATCAAAGCATCAAGAGATCTTCCATTATGATTTTGCAAACGCTCAATTACATAATTGGGATCCATGGGGAAGGTTAAAAGCTCAATCGGAATCTATAAGACCTAGAACTTTTCTGCATTATGAACATGATGATGCCCCAAACTCCCAACTTTATAGGGATGTCGAGGATATTTAGGAAGTAGTTTAGAGACTCCGTGCAATAGGAAAATGGAGGGCCCTGGAGCCTACTACTAATAAATAAGTTGCAAAGCCACCTTGGTATGAACTAGTGGTGGAGAAGGTTGCTTCCAACAATGCTGCCAACAAAGAAGCACCTTGTGATTGGTTTCCAAATGTTCAAATAAAGCTCCTTATTCTATTCCTTCTCATTCCATTGGAGCACAAATATTAATGCCCAAGAAAATTGGAAAGGGAAGCAGCTCCCAAGCTGCCCCTCAAGAAGGTAAGATGTATGGTGTTGTTAGTGTTGAGTCTTAAATAGGTTTATTGATGGCCCTATTGGTAAAATGGATGAATGGGATACCAATAGTCCTAACTTTGGTTCCATTGAGGATGCACTCCCAAATATATAAGGTATATCGAGAGCTTTATTCACGCCCCTATAACCAAACCTTAGATTTGATCCAATTTAGATCCCTGCAGATCATCTTGTTCAACTCCCCCAAACTGAAGAGACACAAGTGGGTGCAGAACCCTGTTCCCCTTTTCTACTACTCAAATTGAATAAGCGTTTGATAAGTGGATAGAATTGATCAAATTGGAAAATCAAAATCCCAAGAACACTGAGATGCAAGTCACTAGAAAACCCCATGTATCACTCAAATATGAAAACAATAAGTTCAAAATGGTTATTGAGAAGAGAAAGAGGGGAGATGAAAATGTCATTGTGGTTACTGAGAATGTAGTGGCCAAAATGCCAGAACTACAAAGAAAGATCCTACATCAGTGGTAGAATCCTCAACAAATATGCTGAAGATATCATCATAGCAAAGAGAGTGGCAGTCCAAGGAAATACATGCTCTAAAACAAAAGATATACAATGTGCAAAGCCACTCAACTGATTTCATAACAATAAAATCCCTTGTTCGTAAATTTTTCACCAAGGTCGAGGGATCCCTCAAATCTTTATTCCCTATTTACATTAATTTGAATAATTTGATGGAAACAATCATGGTGGTGACAAAGAAAAATGTTGATAAAAAGCTCAAGTTTGTAGAGAAAACGTAGGAGCAACACACAATGCTTAGACCACATTTGGCTACTTTTAGTGATTTTGAAATCAGTATAGTGGGTAATTATGTTAACAACATCAAATTGGAGCTTACCCAAGCAGAGATCCAATTGGGTCAAATCAGGGAGTTGATCTCTTTTATTGTGAAGGATAATGACTTGTTCTCTTTATTCTACATTTCTTAGCTTCAGACGACCAATGGGCAGTGGGTCACAAAAGAACAATTTTGAGGGGTGGTGATGTCTATTCTTGCTCAACCAAGGCAGCATATCTCGAAGTTGAAGAAGGTTTATATGAAATTCAAAGAAGACAATGCCTTAGGACCAGCTACAAAAACTGAAAGGATTAAGGTCCTCCTCGAAGATGTGGACAATTATTCTCAAGATTAAAACCGAGTTGGTTGTGGTTGCATCAGGCATATAACTCTCCAAGGGATTGTTAATTTGTTTTAAGTTGACTTCGTGTATCAAGCATGTAGAATGTATGCGGTTGGTAAGGGAGTAGTAAAGTCATAAGGTTAATGATAATAAAATCCATAGTTTTAAAACTCAGCAAGTACTCATGAGTTGTCTTTCTCATCGACTCACTTGCAAAGAACTCAACAAGCAATGTTTTGGGGAGTAATCGCCAAGTTTTTCCCAAAAAAACTCGCGTTTCAACGGAAAACTCACGAGCCGTGAAAGAATTAATACAAGATTTTATCAATGTCCATGAGACCAACCGGTCTATGGGACCAAGACCAATAACAAGTGTTTTGACATAATAGCTTGACATAAGGGCTGCCCTATTAGTCTTGTTAAATGTCCATTCCTTTTTTTATGTTGAATCTTCCATAATGAATCTTGATGAAAAAAAATGTCATTTTGTCTAGTCTCGCCTCCTCAAACAAGGAAGTTAGGTTGTCCACTTTCAAGGTGTGATCATAATTGAATCGGATGTCACTATAGGCTACGAACTACATGATGTGTCATTCTACCTCCACAACCCCTTGTTACAAAATAGGCATGTTCTCTCTTCCCACTCTTCTTTAGACATTGTCCACTTGAGGAAAAGACAATTCACGACTTTAAGCTACATTTTGTTTTTGTTTTTGTTTTTCATTTTTTTGATCATAAATACTTTGTCCAACATTGCTAAATGACATTCGACCATTTTTCAGCTGTTGTGAAGTCATTACCATCATATTTGAAGGATTTTTCGATGGTCGAAATTTGATTTGAGAGGTATGTCCCTGGGTTTGTTGGTTTTCTTCAGGAATTTTTAAAATTCTTTTCCATTTCACTTTTGTTCTAGGGTTTCAAAACTTAGTTTTTTTGTTCTATTTATTCGTTCTCTTCGTTCTTTATTTTTTAGGGTTTTAAAAAATTTAATTTTCTTGTTTTCTTTCTTTGCTAAGGCTTGTAGTTTGCAATGATTTGTGAGAATGGCATCCTTAGGTAGTAAGACCAAGGATACCTATAATGTCCCCCTTTTCAAGCTAGTCTTTGGGAGAGACCCTTAGCCTTTTCGTTCCCAAAGGCTAAGGAATTTAGAGGCAAAAAAGGGAACATTTATGAACTTTAAAAGCATCTTATGATAAAGCACTTTATTATCTAATTTTGGGACCTTTTTAAGGGTCGTGGTCACTTAAGACCTAAAGTGCTTTTATAAGGAAGTTTTTAACATATCTTTTTTAAAGAAAAAGGTAAACTCTCCCTCTTTATTTTGGGCATCACATTTGGAAGGGAGATATAAAAGGAAAGGAAAGACTCATTTGAAAAGGTAATGCAATTTTGACATTGAATTTGTCGTGTAAGTATGTCAACCCTGTTCACCACAACTTGAGGACGAAAACCTTCGAGTGTGACAAGAGTATGAGGACGAAAACCTCCATTCCTACATTCAGGACAGCTCTATTCGGGGGTTGTGATTGTGCTTCAGATTTGCATGATTGCATGCAATTGGACCTACAAGGGTGTTTTTGAGCACCACCTTCATTAATGATTGTTTCAAACCCTATAGCGAGCTGGAAATTCATAATTTGCAGGTCAAAGAGGTGGGCGAACTTGATTTAAGGAGTTTGGTTGATCTTGGAAACCATCGCTAGAGTGGCGACTTGCTTTGGGAGTGTGGCGACCCCTCTCAAGAGGGTTAATTGGCTTAAGAACCCTCTTCAAGGGTTAAAAGATAATTTTAATATTTTATTCCAGCATTGGCGAGTTATTTGTGGATCAATTGCAGGTTTTGAGAGCCATTTCGTGCCCTAGAAATATTCAGAAAAGTAATCTAATATTTTGCCACTTGGGCAACTTGATTGGGAAGGTTCAGAAGGTTGGTAGAAGGGTAAATTCCAAGGATTGAATATCAGATTTACTTCCCTAATTTTTCTAAGTATGGGACTCACTTGAAGAAGTTTTAAAGGTGTTTTGTGAATGGAAACTTTGTTGTTCTTTCACACAAAAATCAGAATATTTGCAGGCTTATTTTTCAGCCACTTCGCCAATATATCTTGGCTAAAAAGGTACATTGTTTTCAGTTTATTATTCAGCTATTTTGGTGTGTTTGCTTGAAAAATCTTCAAATTTTCTAGCTAGGGTTTGTTGATTTTGTGGATTAGATTTTCAATTGATTCGCAATTTTTTCTAAGGGTTTGTTGGAAAACCCCAACTTGGTCTAATTGTCCCATTTGGGGACATTACAGTGGTATCAGAGCCATATCTTGACTATATGTGGAATTCAAGGTTTATATCAAATAGTAACATGGACAAGGGAAGGATTGAAGGTGTTACTCAGGCCCAGGATCATGGGGATCAGCCCCTCAAGATGGAGGACCAACCTTTAGTTCGTTGGGATTTAATGGAAGATTATGATGAGTACTTGACACTTGCACCACAATACACAAAGGGAAGGAGTTTCAAGGATTGGCTAGGTTTGAGATATGGCAAAGGGCACTATGGGCACATAGCTACGTATGATGACTTGGGGAAGATAGTTCCTCCAACTTTTGATGGTGATCCAGGTATTTCGGTGAGAGATTGGGTGGACAAGGTGAGTGAGTACCTTGATTTGAGGCCTACGGGTAGAAGGGAAGCCCTAATTTTTATCATCCAACATTTGGATGGGGTTGCCCATGAATGGTGGCATCATGATTGCGAAACACAAGGGCACAACATCATTGGGACACAAGGAGTTCTTTGAGAAAATCGTTGATGAGTTCGATAAGGTGGAGCCATCAAAACCAAGATCACTAAGGGCACCAAGCAAGGGTTTCCAATTGGATGAAAAGCAGCCCTTAAAACAATTAACCGAGCCTAATTTCCAATTGTACAACGGACAGCCACTCCACAAGCTTGTTAAACACCAAAATTCAATCAATCATAGGCCTCTTGTGATGGGCGATCAACTGGAAATTAAATCAAAAAAGTCAGGAAAATTGAAAGCATGTAAGGCTAAATTCGAAGGGCAACCGCCAAGTGAAGGACCTTTGAAGTTTGGACACCAAAATGCAGTCAATTGTGGGCCTATTATGATGGACAATCAGTTGGATTTAAAATCAGAAAAATTAAGGGCATGTAAAATTGGAATTGAAGGGCAGCCACCAAAGGAAGGACAATCAAAAAATTGGGAGCAAAGAAATGAAAATATGAAGAGAGACCAAACTAAAATTGAAGGACAATTAAATAAAAAAAGAGAATAGCTAGCAAGTGTCAAAGAAAGAGATGATTGCTACTCTATCTAGTGCTACTAGACGACATACTTTCCGTGTGAAAGGAACCGTTAGAGGCAAAAGGGTGACCGTGTCAATGGATTATGGAGCCACTCACAACTTCATAGATGATAAGATGGTTGCAAGACATAGGCTGCCCACCAAGGAAAATGGTGGACTTAAGATAACCGTGGGGATGGCTCCTCCATATCATGCATTTCTATCACCTTGGAATTAAAACTCACCATGGGTGAATATACTTTTGAAGGAGAGTTCAATGTGATAAACCATGGGAAGATAGATATTGTGCTTGGAGCCCAATGTTTTCAATCCATTTGTGAGTAAACTCATAATTTACAAGAGTCAAAACTGAAATTTATGACAGCCAACAAAGAAATTGTTCTCCATTGTGATGTCCCCATTTCCACATCATGTATGAGCAGGTACTAAAGACCTTTAGTCTACTTCTCCATAAACTAAAGGATTCCTTTTGGGATTGCATTTTATCAGTTAATTATTAACTGTCAAATAGTGATTTTAATCATTTTTTTATATAAGGCAATTATTAGTTGATTAATAGAATATTTTATAAAAGTGATTTTTACCACTAAAATATTTAATTGAAATAATTATTAAATTATTATCTAAAAGTAATTTTAATTACTATTTATTATTAAGGCAATTAATTTAATATTATATTTGAAAACGAGAAGTGTCGGCTTGGGAGCTAAGCAAAGAAAAGAAAAAGATATCCTAAAAGTTGGCAAGAGAGGGTTATGAGGTATTTTACCTCGCCAAAGTGGTTCGCCTCCTTTTAAAAGATACAAATACAATGTGAAGATCTCAATTGAAGACGTGCTGAAAATTGATAGTGATTCTTCATGTTTGAAGAAGATATTGGGATGTATGCCCAATAAGTGTTCACAGATTTGGAGCCGATTATTCTACAAAATGTGTCTTTTGACGTCACCTATTGCTAAGATGGATTTGTTATCTGCCCTAGAGTGGGGCAATTTGCTTTGTGTGCTTGTTGAGATGGTTTTGTGGACAATTTGATGTCCAATTGGTTAAGTTTAATTGCTAGGATTTATTGTGGATTTAATGCACCTAGGCGACTTGCCCCTTGAAGGCATTTGAGGTCACTGAATGACCGATTTGACCCTAATAATTCTGATTATTATTTTTATTTGTTTTGCAAGTGAGGCGACTCACTTTGAGGGATAATTTAAGGGTGGTAGGGTGCTTCTAGGCCCTAAACGTGGGACAAATAATATCATAATTATTTGTGGAATTTTTTGCATATTATTTTCAGGGTTTTGACATCATTTCGAGGGTGAATTCAAGGCACAAATTCAAATTTAATTATTGCAGTTTTTTTTCGAATATTGGCGATTGGATTGGACTAGGGTTTGATCACTTTGGAACCCTAACCATTGATGATTCATGGATGATATGACTGTTGTGATTTTTGTATGATTTTTTCTATAATTTGTGAAAATTAGAACAGGGATTAGAGTGGGAAAGAATGACATCAATTCAGCTAGTGTGGCACTAGGGTTTGGAGGTTTGAAACATTCATTTCAACCTCTTTCTTCATTGCGATAAGAGCCATTGATGGCCAAATTCACAAGGTATTTATTTGTTATTTATTTCAAAGTAAATTAGAGTTAATTTTCATTTTGGAGGTGCAATTACAGCAGTTAGATTTGTTGATTTTTCTAATGTCAATATTCAGAAAATTATGGATTTTAGAGGAAACCCTTTTTTGGTTAAATTGTCTCATTTGGAGACATTACAGTGGTATCAAAGCACCGATATTGTCTACCTGTGAGTTTTGGTTTGTTGGATGCAAGCAGATAAAGAGATCTTGTATTATCAAAGAAGGGAAAAGACAATGGAGGATCAAGAGCCTAAGGGGTTTACTTCAGAACAGGTTAAGCTTTTGCAGGGCTTGATCAAAAAAATCCAAGATGATCTTCAGCATATTTTGGGTATGCAATTTGTAGCTATGTTGAAAGCTACTATAACTCCAAGCAAGGGCCGCCCCTTCAATGGATAAGGAAATTCGAATAACAATGAGAGGGTTTCTATTAACCCCCCTCATAAATTCTTCAAGGCTACTTTTTTGCAGAGAGATCCAGTAGTGGAGATGGAGACACCAAGGGATGATCCATTTGATATTCATCAACAAAAGTATGTAGCCCTAAGCTTTGCCACACAAGCACTCTTGTCTTTTCATGACTATTGTGAAATGAATGAGGGATCAAAACCAAGGGTTCTTAGCATGCAACCCTGTAGAGATTTACAAGAAAGGTTGAGTAAGAAATCTCTTCCTATTTTTTATGGTACTAAAAAACGTTTTGTGAGATCATGGTTGCAAAAATTGGAGACATATTTATCACTTAACCTCATGTTTGAGGATGAAGCTCTCAAGTTTATTACCCTACATTTGGAGGGTATTGCTCATGAGTGATGGTTTCATGGCTTAATCACACAAGGCCACAGATCCATTACTACTTTGGTGGAGTTTTGTAAGAGGATTATGGAGAGATTTGATAGGAGAGATCCAGAAATACATTTTCATGAGTTGGCACAACTCAAGCAAAATCGCGATGTTGAAAGGTATGTTGCTGATTTTCAAAAGGTTTTAATTATGGTACCAAATGTTAGTGAGAAGAGGTTGGTTGTTTTGTTTGTTGAGGGTTTGATTGAGCCATTGAGGGGTTTGGTTAAAGCTTTTAACCCTCTTTCTTTACAAGATGTTATCACTAAGGCTTTGGATTTAGAATGTTTAGCATATAGGGGCCATGAATGGCTAAGAGGGCAGCCAAGGGCAACCACCTATTCGCTGCCCAAAGAGGCAAATACAAGGCAAGCAAGGTCTGATTTTAGTGGGCAGCCAAGGGCACAAAGTGGGCAGCCTAGCGTACCATCCAATGAGCAACAAAAGAAGCCTTATACACCATATGTGCCACCTCATAGATCACTACCCTATAGCAGCAATATGAAGAATGGTAGAGATGAGTTGAGAAGGAAAGGGTTGTGTTTCACTTGCAAGGATCCATGGAACAAAGGCCACCGTTGCATGGGCGAAGGACATGTCCACTACACTGAGGTAATTGATGATGATTCAGATTTTGATATTGTTGATACTCATGATGAGCAGAATGACAATGTTGTTGATGAGCATGTGCATGAGGAGGACACACAAGATATGGGCAGCACTCTTGCTACTCTTTCAGGAGCACCAAAGTACTATCCTTTCTGGGTAGGAAGGACTTTGAAGGAGCACAAGGTAACCATCTTGATTGATAGTGGGGCTACTCACAAATTCATTGGCAAAAATTTGGTAGCTAAGCTTTATTTGATTGTGGAAGATTTCAAGTGTTTCAAGGTAACAATAGCAGATGCATTTTCTCTTCCTTGCACCAAAAGAATCAGCAAGCTTGCCATTGCATTAGGGGAGTATGAGGTATGTGATGATTTCTATGTAATTGACATTGGAGAAATGGATCTTGTTCTTAAGGTCCAATGGTTGCATTCATTGGGGGAATTTACCCTCAATTATCAAAGTTTGATGCTCAAATTCAAGGTGGGTGACAAAGAGGTAACACTTCGAGGTATGATCAAAGGGTCACCTCAAATTGCTTCTATGTTCAATAAGGCTTTACAAGAAGATGCAAAAATATGTTCTATGTCTTTTATAGCAGCAGATTGGAAAGAGTTAATTATCTTGGAATATGCTAAAAATCAGTTTACTAACAACTTGCTTGAAGAGGTGATTGTTGATGATAAATTCAGAATTTTTGATGGCCTTATATTCTACAAAGAAAGGGTCTATTTGGTACCCGAATCTAAGGTAAAGCACATGATTTTAAGGGCTGCCCATGACACTCCTTTGGCTGGCCACCAAGGGTACTTTAAGACCTACAAACTTGTGTGGGAGAGGTTCTATTGGAAGGTCTTAAAGAAGGAGGTTCTCAAGTACATCCATGAATGTTCTGTATGTCAAAAAAATAAAAGTGAACATGAATTTCCAGCAGGTCTCGTGCAGCCCCTTCCCATTCCTTCACAAAAATAGGAGAGCATCTTTGTGGATTTCATTACCGGATTGTCTATGGTTCAAGGTAAAAATTGTTTATATGTTGTTGTTGATAGACTTAAAAAATTTGTTCATTTTTATCTACTTTCAGCCAAGTACTATGCTCCTATGGTTGTTGATGTGTTTTTTAAAGAAGTGTTCAAATTGCATGGGCTGCCCAAAAACATTGTTAGTGATAAGGGCAGCAGATTCATGAGTATATTTTGGCAAGAACTCTTTAAACTGATAGAAATTGAGCTCACTTCTAGCACCAGTTATCATCCACAAACCGATGGGCAAACAAAAATTATGAATAAATGGTTTGAAGGATATTTGAGAAACTATATTTCGAAGCAACAATCAGCATGAATAAAATGGTTATATATGGCCGAGCATTGTTATAACACAACCTTCCACATGTCAATAGGTATGACTCCTTTTAAGCCACTTTATGGTTATAATGTTTTTTCCTTCATTGATGTGGTGATGACAGATAGTAGAGTGCCTAGGGCAAAGGATTTGGGAGAACAGAGTTAAGACATCATGAGAGCACTAAAAGAGAACCTACAACATGCCCAAAATCAACAAAAATTATATACAGATCAGCGTAGAGTGGAGAGGTCATTTGAGGTAGGAGATTGGGTCTTTTTGAAATTGCAACCCTATAGGCAATCTTCCCTCCAACAAAGTGGTTCAAAAAAGTTGAAACCATGTTTTTATGGGCCATATAAGGTGAGGAACAAGGTGAGAGAAGTAGCATATGAGTTGGAGCTTCCAGAAAATGGTAAAATTCACAATGTGTTTCATGTTTCTCGTCTCAAAAGGACTCTTGGACAGCATACTACCGTTTATTTAGAGCTGCCCCCATTGGATGAAGGCAAAATAATCTTGACTCCGAAACCTATCATTGAGGTTCATGAGAAGAAGCTAAGGAACCGGAGCATCAAAGAATAATTGATTAGATGGAAGGACTTGCCACTTGAGGATGCCACTTGGAAAAAAGAGACAATTTTGGAGCATCCAGGTTTGCAATTGTTTGAAGGCGAGCAATTGTGGGAAGGGAGGACTGTGATGTCCCAATTTCCATATCATGTATAAGCAAGTATTGAAGACCTTTAGTCTACTTCCCCATAGATTAAAAGAATTCTTTTGGAGTTGCATTTTATTAGTTAATTATTAATTGCCAAATAGTGATTTTCATCATTTTCTCATATAAGGCAATTATTAGTTGATTAATAGAATATTTTATAAAAATGGTTTTTACCACTAAAATATTTAATTGAAATAATTATTAAATTGTTGCTTAAAAGTAATTTTAATTACTATTTATTATTAAGGTAATTAATTTAATATTATATTCAAAAAATAGGAGTGTCGGCTTGGAAGCTAAGCAAAGAAGAGAAAAAGATATCCTAAAAGTTGGCAAGAGAGGGTTATGAAGTATTTTACCTCCCCAAGGTGGTTTGACCCCCTTGGAAGATACAAATACAAGGTGAAGATCTCAATTGAAGACATGTTGAAAATTAATATTGATTCTTCATGCTTGAAGAAGATATTGGGATGTATGCCCAATAAGTGTTCGCAGATTGGAGTTGATTATTCTACAAAAGGTGTCTTTTGATGCCACCTATTCCTAAGATGGATTTGTTACCTGCCCTAAAGTGGAACAATTTGCTTTGTGTGCTTGTTGAGAGGGTTTTGTGGACAATAAGATGTCCAATTGGTCAAGTTTAATTGTTGGGATTTATTGTGGATTTATTGCACTTGGGCGACTTGCCCCTTGAAGGCATTTGAGGTCATTGAATGATCAATTTGAGCCTAACAATTCTGATTATTATTTATATTAATTTTGCAATTGGGGCGACTCACTTTGAGGGATAATTTGAGGGTTATAGAGTGCTTCTAGGCACTAAACATGGGACAAATAATATCATAATTATTTGTGGATTTTTTTGCATATTATTTCCAGGGTTTTGATGTCATTTTGAAAGTGAATTCAAGGCACAAATTCAGATTTAATTATTGCAGTAATTTTTTGAATATTGGCGAATGGATTGGACTAGGGTTTGATCACTTTGGAACCCTAATCATTGATGATTCATGAATGATATTACTGTTGTGATTTTTGTATGATTTTGTCTACAATTTGTGAAAGCTAGAGCAGGGATTAGAGTGGAAAAGGACATCAATTCAGCTACCGTGGCGTTAGGGTTTGGAGGTTTGAAACAGTCATTTTGGGTTCTTTCTTCATTGCGGTAAGAGCCATTGATGGCCAGATTCACAAGGCATTTATTTGTTATTTATTTCAAGGTGAATTGAAGTTAATTTTCAGTTTGAAGGTGCAATTACAACAGTTAGGGTTTGCTGATTTTCTTAATTTCAGAATTCAAAAAATTGTGGATTTTAGGGGAAACCCCTTTTTGGTTAAATCGTCCTATTTGGGGCCATTACATCCATGGATTAAGCAATGGGACACCCATGTTGGTGACCTCAAAAAAGATGGAACAAGCTTTCAATAAAGGGCAGATTGCATGGGCAGCTGAGTTATTTATGCATGATACAAGGTCTGATTCAAATCAATAGTTGCATCACAAGGATGTTCAAGTCATCTTAGATAGACACAAGTGAGTGATTAGTGACATATCGCATGGGCTGCCTCCGGATAGAGAGTTTGAACATATAATTGAATTGGAGGAAGGCACAAAAGCAGTGATCACTACCCCCTACCGCCACCCATAGATCTACAAGGAGGTAATTGAGAAGGCCATTCAAGAGTTACTTGAAATGGGGCACATAAAGCCAAGCTCTAGCCCCTTTGCTTCTTCAGTAGTTCTTATGAAGAAAAAGGATGGGACTATGAGGATTTGTATTGATTATAGATTGTTGAGCAAGAAGACCATCAACAATAGGTATCCAATACCTAGGATTGATGAACTCATTGATGAGCTTCATGGAGCAGTTTACTTCTCCAAAATAAATTTGAAAACCGGTTATCACCAAATTCGTGTGAGGGAGGATGATGTGCAAAAAATGGATTTTCATTGTCATTATGGGCATTATGAGTTTTTGGTCATACCCTTTGGACTCACTAATGCTCCTACTACATTTCAATATTATATGAATCACATCTTCAAACAACATTTAAGGAAATTTGTGCTAGTGTTCTTTGATGACATATTGATTTATAGCAAAACTTGGAAGGAGCATTTGCACCATTTGGACATTGTTTTGGAAATGTTAGAGTAGCAATCCTCTTTGCAAAGAAATCCAAATGTGGGTTTTCTACTTCTAAAATTCTGAATTTGGGACATGTAATCAATGCACAAAGAGTCCAAGTGGACCAACAAAAGATTTAAGCTATACTTAATTGGCCACCTCCCACTACTGTGACTCAATTGAGAGGGTTTCTTGGATTGTGTAATTATTATCAGAGGTTTGTGAAGGGATTTTCTCAACTTGTTGCTCACCTTACAAATTTGACAAGGAAAGGTGCCTTTGTGTGGTCCCAAACTGCCTTGGAGACCTTTGAAAGACTCAAGGTGGTGATGAGTTCTTGTCCCGTGTTAATTGTTCCATATTTTTCGAACCCTTTCACATTGGAATGGATGCTTCAGGAGAGGGGATAAGGGTTGTCTAAATGCAAAAAGAACATCCCATTGCTTTTGAGAATAGGAAATCAAGGAAGGGTAAAACAAATTTTCAATTTATAACAAGGAAATGTTGGCTATTATGCATGCTTTGGCCAATTTCCGTCAATACTTGATTTGTGGAAGATTCATAGTCAAACGGATCACAATAGCCTCAAATACTTCCTCACACAATCTGATTTGAATGAGAGGCAACAAAAATGGGTAAGCAAAGTACAATCCTATGATTTCAACATTGAATATATGAAAGGCAAAAATAATGTGATGGTTGATGCATTGTCAAGAAGGACCTATTTGTGTTCTTTGAGCGAATGAACAGTTGATTAGAGGGTTGTAATTATAGCCAAATATGCAAAGGACAAATGGGCTACAGAGATTTTGGAAGGCAAGGTAATAGACAACAAATACAAGATGCATAAGGAGCTGATTTTCTATAAGGGCAGAATTCTTTTGGCTCCTTTATCCAAGTTAAAACACCAAATTATAAGGGTTGCATGATGATACTATGGTTGCTCATCAAGGTTACTTGAAGACATACAAGAGGGTGAGGGAAAGATTTGCTTGGAAGGGCTTAAAGAGAGAGATTTTATCCCATGTTCGGGAGTGTGTTGTTTGTCAAAGAAATAAAGGAAAGACTACGTTTCCAGCCGGACTCTTGCAACCCCTTCCAATTCCCCACCAAAAATGGGAGAGCATATCCATGGACTTCATCACGGGATCACCTATGTCACAAGGTAAATGTGGATTTTTTGTAGTAGTGGATATATTAACAAAATATGATCATTTTTTTGCACTTCCAGCGAAGTATAGTGCTCCTTATATAGCAAAACTCTTCTTCAAAGAGGTATTCAAGTTGCATGAATTACCCAAAAGTATCATAAGTGATAGGGATAGCTGATTTATAAGTCACATTTGGCAAGAGCTTTTTAAGCTAACAGGTATAGAATTGCTTTCAAGCACTAGTTATCAACCCTAAACGGATGGACAAACCAAAATTGTTAATAAATGGGTGGAAGGATACTTGAGAAATTCTATTTCAAGGCAACAAACAGGTTGGAATAGATGGTTGCACATGGCGGAATATTGTTATAATACTTCCTACCACATGTCTAGTGGTATGTCACCATTCAAAGCTTTGTATGGATATGAAGCTCTTTCATTTTTTGATCTTGTTTTGGAGGATAGTAGGGTGCTCGGGGCTTCTGATTTGGTGCAACAAAGTTCTGAAATTTCAGACCAGGTCAAGAGGAATTTGGAACAAGCTCAAAATCAACAAAAGCTTTATGCAGATCAGCATAGAATGGAGAGGCAATTTGAGGTTGGGGAATGGCCTATTTGAGATTGCAACCCTATAAGCAATACTTCCTCAAACAAAGTGGAGCAGGAAAGTTAAAGCCACATTTCTATAGGCCATATAAAATTCAAAGAAGAGTGGGTAAGGTGGCATATGAGTTGGAATTACCAAAAGAAAGCAAGATCCATAATGTTTTCCATGTTTCTTGCTTTAAAAGGGCTCTTGGAAAAAATATAATACCTTCCATTGATTTGCCACCTATTGATGATAAGGGTAAGTTGGTCTTGATTCCCAAAGCTTTCTTGAGGTTCGTAAGAGGAGGATCCAAAATCGCATCATCACAAAATACTTGGTTTAATAGAAAGATATGCCTATGGAAGATGCAACTTGGGAAGGGGCAACCATCCTTCAACACCCAAGTTTACAATTGCTTGTAGGCAAGCAATTTTGGGAAGGGAGGACTGTAATGTCCCCCTTTTCAAGCTAGTCTTTGGCAGAGACCCTTAGCCTTTTCGTTCCCAAGGGCTAGGGAATTTAGAGGCACAAAGAGGAACATTTGTGAGTTTCAAGAGCGATTTATGATAAAGCACTTTATTATCTAATTTTGGGACCCTTTTAAGGGTCATGCTCACTTAAGACCTAAAGTGCTTTTATAAAGAAGTTTTTAATATATCTTATTTTTTTTAAAAGGTAAACTCTCCCTCTTTATTTTGGGTGCCACATTTGGAAGGGAAATATAAAAGGAAAGGAAAGGCTCATTTGAAAAGGTTATGCAATTTTGATATTGAATTTGTTGTGCATGTATGTCAAGCCTGTTCACCACAACTTGAAGACAAAAACCTTCGAATGTGACAAGGGTATAGGGACGAAAACCTCCATTCCTACATCCAGAGTAGCTCTATTCGGAGGTTGTGATTGTGCTTCAGATTTGCATGGTTGCATGCAATTGGACCTATAAGAGTGTTTTGAACACCATCTTCATCAAGGATTGTTTTAAATCTTAAGGAGTTTAGTTGATCTTGGAAACCATCTCTAGAGTGGCGATTTGCTTTAGGAGTGTGGCAACCTCTCTCAAGAAGGTTAATTGGCTTCGGAACCCTCTTTTAGGGTCAAAAGATAATTTTAATATTTTATTCCAGCAATGGCATATTATTTGTGGATCAATTGCAGGTTTTGAGGGCTATCCCGTGCCCTAGTAATATTCAAAAAATTAATCTAATATTTTGCCACTTGGGCGACTTGCTTGGGAAGGTTCAAAAGGTTGGTAGAACAGTAAATTCCAAGGATTGAATATTAGATTTACTTCCCTAATTTTTTGTAAGTGTCGCGACTCACTTGAAGAAGTTTTAAGAGTGTTTTGTTAGTGGAAACGTTGTTCTTTCACACAAAAATCAGAATATTTGCAGGGTTATTTTTCAGCCACTTCGCCAATATATCTTGGCCAAGAAGATACCTTCTTTTCAGTTATTATTTAGCTATTTTTGGATCTATTTTGGTGTGCATTTGCTTGGTAATTCTTCAAATTTTTCCAGCTAGGGTTTGTTGGTTTTGTGGATCAGATTTTTAGTTGATTAGCAAATTTTTCTAAGGGCTTGTTGGAAAACCCCAACTTAGTCTAATTGTCCCATTGGGGGACATTACAATGCCACATGGAAGCATGGCACACTAGGTTCAGAGTCTAGAAGAGTGATGTTCAACTTTGTGATTTTGAGATAAGAGTCGTCAATCACCTCAAATACCATCTACGAATCCCTCACCAAGTTGTGAAGTTGTGGAGTCAAGTGGATCTTGAAATTACTCGAGATGAATGCTTTTCTTGCTAGATATGAGGAGAAACAATAGAAACGAAGAGGCACTAACAGCAATTGCTATTGCCATAAAATTCCCCTTAATTAAAATACTGAATTCATAGAGTCTTGTATTGGCCCACATATTTGGGGCTTATCCATTAGATACAGATCAAGTCTTTTGCATTCACAAGGTTTATTTGTCCCTTGCAATGCTCCCAGTGCAAAACTTTTGCTCGAGGGTACTTCTTTGAACCATAAGAAGTATCATGAAATGAGGATGGTTGCTGCAAATTTTTAGTATTATAATAACATATCACTCCATGTGGCAAGATCATATTGGGATTCATTGGCAAATGTCTTGACCATAGTTAGGAAAGGGTTCGGGGCACCTAGTCCTCATGATTTGAGTGGGCCCTTACACGAGGAAGTCGTAAAAAATACAAAGATGATAGTAGAAGATCATAAAATATTTTGGCACAATAACATATCACTCCATGTCGCAAGAAGCCCATATTGGGATTCATTGGCAAATGTATTGAACATAGTTAGGAAAGGGTTCGAGGCACCTAGTCCTCGTGATTTGAGTGGCCCCTTGCCAGAGGAAGATGTAAAAAATACAAAGATGATAGTAGATCATAGAAGATTTTGGCACAAAAAGCCCTATAGTATTTTGTCCAATGGGTGGACGGATGGCAAGAAAGGCAGATTGAAAGGGGCTTTCTAGTGGATTCTAGTGGCCAATTGGTGTTCTTGAAATCCATTTATGCCTCCCGCAAAGTGAAGAATGCAAAGAATTTGTAGTATGTTGGAGGAGGTGGTCCTAGAAATGAGCACTGAGAATTTTGGCCAAGTTGTGATTGACGAAGCAGCAACAAACATAGCACTAGGGATACTATTGAGGAGAGGCACCCTACCATGTTGGAGCCATTGTACCACCCATTGTATCGATCTCCTACCTGAGGACATTGTAAAAAATGAATGGGTGAAAATTGCAGTTGAAGATGCAAGAAATATTATCAAATATATTTACAATCACCCCTAAGTCTAAGACAACACGCCAAAGGAAAGGATCTTGTACAATTAGAAGTCACTGGATTAGCCACAAACTTTATCACATTGCAGAGCTTTGCAGCGTCACTAACATCTCTTAAGTAGATGTTTGTGAGCACACAATGGATGGAATCTCCACATTCCAAGAAGGCAGAAGGGGAAAGTGTCATGAAGGCAACTTTTGATGATATATTTTAGAAGAGCATAGACCAGATCCCTAACGTAACTTACAATTACAAACTTACATATTAATTAACTCCACTACTTTGTAAGTTTGAAAAACTTATAAATTTCTAATTCTTAAATTTTATTTTTATTTGTAGTTATCATTCTAAATTCTATTAATTTTTAATTTCAATATTCAAACTTTTTTTTAGGTGACAGAACTTTTGGTTAGGGCTCTATGCTTTGGTTTCTGGCAAAAAAAACCAAATGTGTTATTTGTATGAGGCCATGGACAAGGCCAAGGAGGCCATCCAACATTATTATGCGAAAAATAAAAGAAAATATGAATCCATTTGGTGCATAATTGATCACATATAGAACAGGGAACTCCACCAACACATACGTACAACCAACTACTTGAACCCCAAATACTTCTTCTCAGAATCCATTAACGCTGATGAGGAGGTTATGGATGGCCTCAACACACATGCATAAAGAGAATGACGTCCAATGAAGCCTTTAAGAGACAATTCTAGATGAGTTGCAGATTTACAAGGGTGCATGGGGGAGGCTTTTTTCTTTAGCTCTATGCATTAGAAGGAGAAGGACCCAACAACCAAGTAAAAAACAATTGAGTCCTTTAATCGTAGATACTAGACTTGTCTAATAAATGCAATTTTAGTTTACTTACAAATTTATAAATGTTCTATTTAGAGATTTGTGGTGCATATATTATGGTGCTAAAACAACATATCTTCAAAAGCTAGCCATTTGTATTTTAAGCAGCCCAATAGCGCTTTTGGGTTTGAGCGCAATTGGAGTATGTTTGAAGCCATTCACGCAAAGAAGCAAAACAAGTTGGCCCAACAACACCTCAACAACCTTGTTTTTGTGCAATACAATTTTTGCCTTCATGTCAAATAGGTAAGGTGGAGGGGAAGGAGACTCAAGATGCAATTGATTTGGATTGCATTGATCTATATTCTAACTGAATTTCTTATTCTAACTGGATTGCTTAGGATGTGAATTCCATGTTTGTTGAGGAGGAGATCATATATTTTGAGAGGGAAGCACTGGAAGGGGCAGCGGTAGCAGGAGGAGCATCAAAAGTGGTTGGACTGAATGATGGCATGTTTGACATTGAAATTGTTCCAAAGGTGGAATCTTTACCTTCCAGTTTGCGGGCAAAGTTAATAACTATGCTGAGAGGGAAGAAAAAATTGTAAAATTTTTATGGATTTGTAATTTTCTTTGATGCTAAAATTGTCATACGATATTATGATGTGCATTGTACTCTTTTTTGTCTAAATCTAATAGAAATTATACCTATACATTCTCTAAATTCATTTGTTATGCTTTTTAGTAATATGTTGCATATTATTTAAGTTTATTTTGTGAATTTATATATTTATTTTATTTTCCAAGCCTAAGTCCGAGTCAAAATTTTGGGCTGCCAAGTCTAAGTTTTAAAACTATGATAAAATTAATCTTTAATTGATTTTATTATTAGATGTATAAGGGTCATGGGAAATTGGTTCTTTTCATATTCTGCTGTTGAACAGCCAAGGGCATATAAAAACGTGTTATTTGATATTAGGGAGGGACAGACTTTGATAGAAAAAAATTGGGAGGAAAAGAGAATGCTGTATAATTCATAGTTTAATACAAAAGAAGCCAGTTTAATCTCTGTGAATCTTGTGGTGATATGCTGTTTTAATATTGATTTGGACTCAAGTTATTTCATTGTTGTTTTATATAATTCATTTTAGTATATCACTGCGATGTTCTTGGAGCTTCTTGCACATCTGACTGTTACTTGTGTTAGATAAATTCGAAAACATTTTGTTTGATTATTGGTTAAATATATTTGATTGGACCATTGTCCTTCAGGGAGCGATGGTCAATTAACCAATCTCCCTTGTCTTAAATTTACACTGTTTCACTACAAATTTGGACCTTTCTCGTGTTTGCTTTGAACTGTTATAGCTTTGTAGGGAATAATTAGCTCCATTGGGTTAATGGCTCCGTTTTCAAACTCTGCTTCTCCAACGAAAGATCTTGTTTGAAAGTTTGCTTTTAAAAGCTTTTTTTATTTACTTTTCAACGTCAGGTTAAAAGCTTTTGGTCCCATAGACTATTTGGTCTCGTGGACGTCATTAAAACTCATTTCATTTGGAGTTTATAAACATTTGAGCCTTACTTAGCTGTTAGGTAACCGATACCATACTTTGTTAAAATGGGAGGGTTTTACGAACCCCTTACTATGTGTGTCAAAACACTGGACAACAAACTTGTCATATGGAAAGTCCATAAGGAATCTCTCTTAAAAAGCAATATTGAATGGAGCCAGTATTTTGGATGTCCTTAGTGCTCAAGTAGTTCTGCATCCATACCATTTCATACTGCTTTTCTCATGTTTGGCAACTGCTTTCATGTGGAGAAATAAATCTATAATGCGTACACAACTAAGTAGAGGTTGTGTATGACAATATAATTTTATAGTATTTCGACTAAGTAGAGGTTGTGTATGACAGTATAATTTTATATGCAAATGCTATAAATTATCCTGAAACGTGTCATTTTCATAAATATATACTGTGCACGAAAATACCCTTGGTCTAGGACGAAAGCAGTCTCTGAAACAAACTGTATTTTAACTAAAGCAAGAAAATAACGTTTCGTTCAAGAAGCTATTATTTCAGATAAAAAAACATTGCTGCTATATCAAGCATTCAATCTTTCATATCCAGAACTAAGGCAATATTTTACTCCTACTGTTACTCCTCGGGCATATTTTGCAGATCATTTTTCCTTTCAAAATAAAAATTCCTGAAGGGTGCACATCCTTCAGATATATAGTCATATAATTTGTACACGTGCAAGGGTCTAACAAAGACAAGACTGCATAGGCCAAAGTTAAAAGAGAAACCAATCATAGAAAAATAAAATATATAACTATTGAGTATATTAATTAGATCGGAGTTATACCAAGGAGCATATAATAATTCTGCCAAAAACATGATTAAACATTAGAGTAAGCCATGTAGCAGCACAGAATTTTGCCAGTAAAGTAACTGCTTTGACTCGTGGTGATATCAAAGTCACACTTTACAAAAATAATTAAATTTAAATTAAAACCAAGTCTCGACGGATGTCTTTCAAAACTCTACTTATTAAAAAGCTAACTGAATTTATGATGTGAATTGAGAAATATCTCAGTAGGCCGAACACATGCTAGGGCATAGAAGGAACAAACGTGGAACCAAAAAAAAAAAAGACGTTAAAATTACCAGGAATCAATAGCCTGTTGAACTAAGTCAGGGTTTCCTGATTGGCAAACTACTCTTGCTCGTCCAAAATCTTCCTCAATGTTAAATATTCCAGAAGCAATATTTGCACAGTTTTTACAGCCTGCGGAGAGCATTCAGAAACTCATTAAAATAACATACTGTTATGCAAGGGTTTTCAATCCCTCAAAGAATGTTAACTATGTTTTACATGGTCTCACTATATTATAGGACTGTTATTCCATGATGCTCTTGACTTTGAACTTTGAATCCATGTTTTATATCCTGTTCGTTTATTACTTACATCACTTACTCGCCACAGGAAAATTTGTTTACTAATACCATGCATAATGAAATCCTTCTTGATGTCAAACACAGAAAAATCTGAATGACCATGAAGATGGAAAATTTTAATACCTTCACATGTAGCCTGTTGACACCATGTGGTCCTTTTGTCTAAAAACTACATATATCTTCTAGAAAAGGAAGTTAATATTTTTTTTACAAAGTACAATTATGTTTTACCTATACAGCTGAATTCATCAACGAATGCATGGTCCATTGGTTGAGAATTATCCGAGAAGGGATTAAGACTCCTCAAAGAATACCCATGTATTTCATCATAGACCTTTCGCTGCACAGGATCGCTCAATATCTGCATGTACGGAGAATTTCGTTCCATAGGAATTGTTTGTGGATATTATAAAACCAAAGTAGAAAAGGTAATCTAGAATCAGCTAAAACCATATTGACAAAAAAGAGTACAAGCTAAACGTAAATCTCAGATAGTTGTCAGCCATCAATTCTATGGAGAAAAATATTACCTCATAAACTTCATTTACAAACATGCAGAAATTTGTTGTCTCAGTATCATTACCACTTAAATCTGGATGGCAAGATTTCATACAGTTGTAATAGGCTTTCTTGATTTCTCCCACTGTTGCATCTGGCATCTGGGAAAGACCCAATCAACATAATGCAATTAGACATGACAGCCCTAAAATATCAAAGACAAGCACAAGAATGATAAAGGTTTATATTTATTTCCTTGGACCAGCAAGAACTTTGAGTAATAAAATTTAAGGGGTTGTAAAGTTGATATTCACAAGTCCATAATGTGGTGTTTTGATTGCAAAGACTACTGTTTTTCTTATTAAGTTTATTGCAGATGTTATAAGATAGAAATTAATTTACTTACAAGAAAATTGGCCCTACCTTCCGAGTGTTAGCCCATCACCACTCATCCGATAGGATAAGGTTCTCCCTCAATCCCAAGCCCCCAAACCCACCAACCCCATCTATTTGCCCGTAGGGAGCGAGGGGGTAGGGGGACAGGGGGCGTGCAAGGGATGGGGGAGGCGAGTGATCAAGCACCTAAAGGTCCTCAACCTATCAGCTGAGTGCTCATTATGGAAAAAAGAAATTATATTAATGTCCACAAATAACCGAAGTAGGTTAATGAGACTCGAAAGTAACTAGTTATAGTATAAAAGAACTATGGTATTAAAGCCCTAGGCTATGAATGTAACTAAACACAAAATTTCAAAATCAAAAGCAAAGGAACAAAGCAAAAGAGGGTAAACCGAAATGCTCAAAACACTTAAACCACATCTATGTATATAGCTAACCAAGTAAGAAAAGAACGCTTCAATGAAGCAATGAAGCACGAAATTGAAGAAGATCAAAATGTGGCCAAGAATTAAAAATGATGTTGTCACATGTCTGCAGCAAGGCTTGGGCCAAAAGAACCAACAACATCATCATTGACCACTACAAAACCACCAATGCAAGCCCTAATAATGTCCACATAATGGCCATGGCTAAAAGGCTCGGCTAGACAATCCTAGGAGGAAGAATGGTAATTCCCCTGGAAATTTTTCTAACATCCATGCAAAGGAACACCCAGTGGCAGACGAGAAACCAGTAATGCACCCTTGTCCCCGCAACTCTGGCTATAGGCCAAGGGGTTAAAAGGCCCCCAACACCAAAATGAACCAGATCCGTAACACCTAGAATAAGAGTAAGAAGTTAAAGGTGCCCTAGTGATGGCATGCTAGAATGAGCGCTATCTCATTGCTCTATTCCTATCTATATGTGAATCAATGACATCCAAAGGCAACTTAGTGCCCATAACCACTCTAACAATGGGTTGGAAGGTCATAAACCTAATAGCTCCAAGGATCCTTTGCAAGGTCCTAAGCCTGAAAGTGATGTCTCAAAGCAAGAAGGCCAAACATCTCTAATCAAGATAGTGGAAGAAGCTGGATATAGAACCACCTGTCTCTAAACAGGGAATGATACCTCCCCAAAATCTCGTGGTAGACAAGACACACAAAAATAAGTGCTCCTCAATCTCCACCTCCTAAAGAGAACCAAGACAACATGTCATCTCATTATGCATAATAAGGTGATCTATCTCAATTTGTAACCAGTGTTCCACAAGGATGTGTCCCCAAGGATTTGGGTGATGTCCCAGACATCCTAGAGTCAAGGATAGGGCATACCCCCTGTGTCCCCAATAAAAGGGGGCATCCAAGTACAATAAATAAAAGAAATACAATAATTACAGATCTACTTGTGTGCTAGAAACAAGGAAGACATGAAATTACTTTGAAACAGGAATCGTCAAGAGAAATAGATAAATACTTGATTCTTGCTCACCTCGATTTTGACATACACTGACACTACAGAGAACGAAGTCCATCCAACAATGCAGAAGAAACTCCAAAAAGAGGCAATTATATGGGACAATGACCACTTTCATACGGCCCAACAAAGACAATGACCAGAAATGGAATGTCCTAAAAATGATCGGCTCTTCAGAAAATGGTCAATCTCATCAAAAAATGGCTCTATGAATCCTTCAAACACGAAATTTTTTGTAACACTGTGAGTAGCAAATGTCCAAAAACCTCAATCCAATAAGCAAATAAATGAGCACAAATGTCAAAATCTTCTATCCTTTGATCTAACCCTAATTGAACCTTAATACCTAGCATTATATCCAAGACAAAAGGAAATATGCAGAGGTATTGGCTTGGCTTAGGCCCCTTGAGTGGAGGTTGCTCTACATATCAAGTTGAGAATCAAGGCTCATGTAATTCTATGCATGCAAGTCACCCATCCCAATGAGTGAGAGAGGCCAACCCTCTCTCCATATGCTAATAAATGAAACTATATGCTCTTTTCCTAGGCCCTCTTTTGGTACAAGTATGCAAAAAAGGAAATCAATAGAACTAATATCTAGATGTCAACCTTGAAAGCGTAAGATGTAATCAATGCTAGCTCATAATACTTGTTCACTAGTTATGAAATGCATTAAGGTGTTGGTGTATATATAGACATCTTGAATTAAAATTAGGACGTATTGGCATGCAAGCCGACCACATTGAAGTGGGAAAACCGACAATTAGGCTGAATGAAACATGACAAATATGGGTTAGAAGGGCCAATGGACCCACAACCAACTTGACCACTTTCATACTGTATGATAGAGGTCAAGACCACTTTTAAGATGCTCCGAAAAAGGTCAAAATAGAAAACCCCTAAAACGGATACCTAGATGAGCTGCAAGAAACTTGGGTGGGCCCCAAGGCAAACAAATGATAGATTAGGAAACATTCAAGAAGGAATAATAACACAAGATGGCAATATGGGCCCAACACAAATGGAGATGCACCAATAAGAGCCTAATCTAAATCAATGATCTATATATACATACACATGATAATAACATTGCAATTACAAGTCTTCTACCAAAATTAGGTGTCTATAGTATGTTGTTGAAGAAAACCATCAAGCTAATTTAATGAGATACCAAAGAGATTCGGTGAAAGAGGGAATTCTTGCTTGATTCCAATAGTGCTCTTAACAAAGTCAGAGAGACCATGGGGAGTCTGGGATTGGCCAATAACCATCTCATGGGGTCTCATGCTAGCAAAAATGAAAGGAATCAAAATACCAATATCTAGCAACTTCTTAAAAATCAAGTGCCCAAAGGCTTTCATAAAGTACACAAAACAACAAAAGACTTTAGAAGACCACTGACAAGCCATCTTAATAATAGCCCACAGAGTAAAAAGATGGTCAATAGTGTAGGAGTCTCTCTTGAATCCTATTTGTCACCTCACTTTAAGATTGCCACTCTTTGAATGCTCAAAGAGATTTGTTTCCAATAACGTGGCATAAAGCTCAACAAATGTATTCCTAATCATGATATTCCTCTAGTTATTTGGGTTATAACTATCCCCTGACTTATGAATGTGTTGTAACCAAAAGGGGTGGAACTCCACCTAAAGCTCCTCATAATCAGCTGGTTTGCTAGTAGATAATTGCCAAATAGTTCTCCTTACATCACCTAAAGAGAATAAAAATAAACGGAGGAAGAAGCAAGGAGACTCGTACTTTAGGTTGGTCTAGGATATCATAAAGAGAACTGCCATAGAACACCCAAACCTGGGGGTCAATATCTAAAGTGCATGTTTTTCTCGTCAAAATATTTTTGAAGAATGACATCGGGTATCAACAAGCTTATGTCACCTAGACACAATAACCTCGTGTTTCTTCCATCAAAGGAGATAAAGATAGTCTCTTTGTATGGAGTGTATGGAAGCAAGGTCACAGGTGAGGAAAAACCAAAGCCTTGAATGCATAGATTTACAATCTTCATCGGACCAACAATTTATAGAAAAGGAGCCATGGGGACGGGATGTTGTATGATGATGAATCGTGTGGGGAAATTATTCAAGGGCTCTCTCTTAAGGACGTGTGATAAAAACACATACATGCTTGTGATGGTAGAGAAGTATTTTTTGATTTTGAGTTAGTAATGCTTAAGACTCAACGCATGCACAAGGTTCTTAACATCCTCTAAGTTTAATGCTCAACACCAAGGGGCTCCTTGTGCTATCACCATAGTTCACCATCCCAAATGCGCACTACCACCTCGATCATTTGACCTACATGAATCCCAAAGACCCAAGGAATACTCTAACACATATGAGAGTAAGGGGTTCATCACTTAAAACTACTCTTGTATGTGCCCGGTAAAACCCGATTTCTTTCATTGTAGTATCTAGATACAAGATGGGAAAGGTGAGCAGAGCATTCACTGGCATACCAAGCGTCAAAGTGGATCATGGTGTGGTTGATGGTGTGATTGATAAGTCGTGCGGATAGTGAGAGTGAAAATTGCATGATAAGCAAGGGGAAGCTGATGGGAGACAAGAAAGTCTAGCATGTGGGGAATCATAGATATTTTAGCTAACATAGAATCCACCACACTCATGCCCCCACTACGAGGGAACAAGTAAATCTATTGGAGCCTGCGAAACAAAATAAAATATTGTGAATATGGCCATGCGTCTCACCCAATTGAATGAGATGCCTTCCATACACTGTCAATAAGATTATTCTCATCAGCTAAGGTCCTCTATAAGCCAAACTCTTCATAATACAATTCTTGAAAACATAGCTCATTCTTTAAAGCAAGCATTGAAATCACACAAAAACATGACATCACCCAATAAGGAATAATGAGAGATCTACTGGTAGAGATCAAGATATAGGTCACCATCAAAGTGCACAAAAAAGGGTAATCATATCTTGAAGAGGTGGTCCCATCTAAGCTCAAACCCCCATGTACCTAGAATGCTCATCAAAGAATAAAGTAAAACCTTGGACCAAAGACGGTCATGAATGAGACAAGTCACAACCCCAAATCTGCAAACACAGCTCAATCTACGAGTCGCATACAAAGTTTTCTAATTCTTTCTATTAGGAATTATTTTTAGAATCTCCATAGAAATGTCAAAGGCATTTCACTTTGCTTATCAAAGCACAAACCTAAACTAGTTACCTCTATTTATTGGGTTTAATTGTTAATTATTAAACACTAAGTTGTGGCTAACCAGCCCAACCATGGGATAGAAACCAATCAGCCTTTACTTGAGACAATCTTATCCTTGTAGTATTTTTAGTGACAAAGGATCTACAAAGGCATCATCTAAGACATTAAACACTAGTATACATGTCAATAATCTTGTGCATTGCCCATTCGTCAAAAAATATCTAGTTTAGGCAATGTGGGAGAAGCCCATGGGAAATTGTGGGCTCCTTAATAGTAGTCAGCTGAAAAGCTATCTTGGTTAAACAAATTCAGTACGCTTCGATTGTGTAGTGTTTAATTAGCTCATACACAAGTGCGCTGATACAACTTAGTTCATATATAATTAAAATAAGGGCAAAACAAAACCATAATTAGCCTTGGCTTTTAGCAACAAGAACAATATGATACACTTGAATTAATAAGAAAACCATTTTGGCTCACTAATGGATCCACTGACCAATTAAAAGCATGAATTAGAATGGTCCTAAGAAGGCGTGCACTAGACACTGAAGTTATCAACTACATCTTTATAATTATGAACTGAAATCAAGGCAAATAACTCAAGAGAAACATTCCCCTCGTGACTCCCCATCAGCATTTGAGGCCTGAAAATAAATTATCTAAAAAATATGATATCATTATTTCATCATCATGGTATCAACATATATAGCATTAAAAATTTATTTTTTTATATTTCTCTCTCTAACCCAGCTCTCCTAAAAGGGGAAGTTGTTTGCATTGAAAATAAAATGAGATTGGTACAAACCAAACTTGTATTGCATTAACCAATGAAGAAGAGAAACTTTACATTTATAGCCACAAGATGTTTGTTCACTTCATCTCCTACGGTTACTATTCACCATCAACAAAAAGACAAAAGCTACTCCTATAGAATTATTAAATATTATGTACAATAATATTACATCTCCTCTTAATCCTCTAGGGTTATAGTGAGACCATGTATGCCTCTTAACTTTTCAAATTTCTCTCTTCCAAGTGTTTTTGTCAGGATATCTGTCAATTGCTCTATAATTGGACAATGTAGCAATTTCACATTTACGTCTTTTGCATAGTGTCAAACCAAATGAAATTTTGTATTGATGTGCTTGAATCGATCGTGAAAAACTAGATTCTTTGCCATTTGAAATGCAGAAGTGTCATTAACCATGAGTAATGTTGAAGAAACCTGTGTTACCTGCAAATTTGTAAGAATCCTTTTGAGCCATATTGTTTCCCTCGTTGCCTCTAAAGTTGTCATATATTATGCTTCTACTGAAGAAATCGCTGGCACTGACTGCTTCTTTGACTTCCAAGAGATGACTGTTGTTACTAAATTCATTAGGAAATTTGAGGTATACTTCCCATCTTCAAAATCACCCGCATAGTCGGAATTTAAATATCCAACTAGATTGAAGTTTGCTACCATAGAGTATTTGAGTCCAAAATTTTGTGTTCCCTTGAACTACCGAAGCATTCTCTCTATTGCTACCTAATGACTTTATTTAGGTTGTTGCATAGATCTAGAAAGAACACCAACAATAAAATATATGTATGGTCTAGTTGTGGTTACCTAGATCAAACTTCCAATGAGTTTTTTATACTAAGTTGCATCTTCAAAATCTATAGGATCTTCAGATGTCAACTTCAAATTTTGTTTCATGGGTGTATTAATTGGTTTACAATTTGTTATTCCAAATTTGCCCAAAATTTCACCAATGTACTTTTGTTGTGTAATGAAAATGTCTTTAAGATTTTGAATCACTTAAATACACAAGTAGTAATGAAGGTAATATAGATCTGTCATTTCAAAACCTTTCATCAATTCTACTTTGATTTTTGCAACATACCTTTCATTATTTCCTGTGATGAGCAGATCATCCACATATACAACTTGAAATACAATTGTTTTGTCAACTGTTTTGACAAAAAGTGTTGCATCTTCAAATTCAAAGCGCTTAAAATTCACACAAAAACTTACATAATACCAACATGATGTAATTCAAATATTGAGTTAAGAATAGATATATCGAGAGGCTTATGAATGTTATAAATTCCAATCCTATAGAGTTTAAATGGTAATATGATAGACTCGTCATTTTCTAGGATGGTTCTGATTTAAAATATTGAATTGGTTGAGATGGTTGCTGTTATCATAAAATTTCATTCATTTAATTTTTCCATCGGTGAGCTTTTCATACCATGTTCTTGGGGCTTGTTTCAATCCATACAGCGAACTTACCAACCTGCACACTTTGTGTTCTTGGCCGGCAATTGCAAAACCTTCTAGATGATTCATGTGGACTGTTTATTTGATATCTCCATTTAGAAAAATAGTTTTCACATCCATCTATTGAACTTTCCATCCAATTTCAGTTGCTACAGCCATCAAAGCCCGAAGAGCAGTCCATTTTGTTGTTGATGCAAAGGTCTCATTATAGTCTATCCCTTCTTCTTAGGGAAATCCCTTTGAGACAAGGCTTCTTTGTGTTTGTCAAGTGAGCCACCTTCTTTGTATTTATTTTGAAAGACCCACTTGCAACCAATGGGTTTACAATCAATTAGAGGATCAACTAACTCCAAAGTTTCATTCTTGACCAACACGTCATATTCACTTTTCATTGTTTTTCTTCATACATCAAGCTTTTCAGCTTCTTGTTGGTTCTGAATCAAAAGCAACATTGGCTTCTTATGGAAGATCATCTGAGGTAAGTTTTTCTATCTTATCTTGAATTTCTTCTAGGAGCTTGTCTGATTGTTGAGTGGTTGTCTGTGCATTTTGAGTACATGTTTTTCCAATCTCATCAAGTCTGACATCTTTTAATGTCTGTGTGGCCCATTTAGCATCTTTTTCTGAGTTGCTTGTTGAATATTTGGTGCCTCATTTTCTTGATTTGAAGCTCCTTCATTTTCTAACATATGACCACCTTCTGATGAAGTTTCATTTTCTTCTATAGGAGAAGTGTCATTTTCAATTACAAGAGTCAATAAATATTCAACTGTTTTCCAATTACAGGGCCCCCCTTCACTATTTGGAACACCATATCAATCTTCTTGAAAACATCAAATTTAGCATATTTCTCAAGTCAATTCAATTGTCGATTGATGCTTGTTGTGTCCTTAGTTTCACAAAAGACATCTCTTACGATGAAAAATTTGTTATTGTTCTCATCATATAGTTTGTATGCCTTAGAGGATTCTAAATATCCCAAAAGGATGCAATTTCCAATCTTGTGGTTCAATTTATTCTTTTTCTCCTTGGGAATCAATGCGTAGCAAGTGGATACGAAAACCCAAAGATGTCGCACTAAAGGGAGATGACCACACCAAACTTCATCTTGAGTCTTCATTTGAAGGGCTATTGATGGTGACTTATTGTGGAGATACATTGTTATTTGATTTGTTTCTACCCAAAAATGTAGATTTACTCCTTTGAAATACAACATTGTTCAAACTACGTTTATCACGGATTTGTTCATGCTCTCAACTACTCTATTTTTTTGAGATGTGTAAGGGATTGTGAGATGATGTTTGTCCCATTTTGCTTGAGATAGGCTTCAAACACCTTTGATGTGAATTCACCACCACTGTCAATAATGAATGTCTCAATGCAAGATTGTGCTTTATTTTCAATCATCGTTCGAAACTTTAGAAAGTATTAAAGGCTTTTAATTTTTGTTTCATAAAGTATACCCATGTCATTTTGCTATAGGGATCAATAAACAACATGAAGTATTTATGACCACAAGCGGAAAAAATTGACACAGAACACAAATCAAAGTGAACCAACTATAATTTTCTAATGGCTTTCCATTCTGATATTTGAAACAGTTCCCTTTTGTGTTTAGCCAATATGCAAGCTTCACACTTTTCAATATTTTTGGACAATGTTGGCAAGCCTACACCATTTTTTTCCATTGTGTGAATGTTGTCATTAGTGAGTATACCCAAATTTGGCATACCAAAGAAGAATTGCTAGCATTCCTTCTTCAGTGAGATAAGAAAATTTTCGTGGAACTGAGTGTTCACCCTTGATTTTTAGCAACTTTCCTTCTTCAAATTTAGTAAGCACAATTGTATTATTAGATTTCCTTGTGATCTTCATGATAGAGTTAAGAAAACTCTTCAGCAAAGATCTCTTCAAACATCCATTACCACAGCAATGAAGCTAATGCATTGCTCATAAAGAATAAACTATCTATTCACAAAAATAGATTATACAATGCTGAAATTGTTCTCCATATCTTAGCCTTAGGTACAAAGGTACATTTATAGGAGGAAGGTAGACTAATCCCAACATCCTCATGCATGTGGGACTAGCTTCCCTAATGTACACAAATAGACTTAAGCATAGATTAACTCCAACACCCTCCCTTAATCTATAATTGGAGAGAAAGAAAAAAAAAATGCGTCCCAGCAACAAAGCTTGATGAGGTACCCATGCAAAATAAAGGATGAAGTGTGAAGCCACGTGTCCCTATGGACACAAATCCATCTTGCTAGAATAACGAGAAGAAAACTGGATAAATGCAAAAAAACTTCATAACAACAAACTCGCAAATAGATGGTTGCAACATCTACCGCTTTAGTACATAAAAAGAACGATGACTAGATCATTCCAAGCCACAGAATCTCAAGCATTGACAACAAAGAACATCACAAAATGACAGATCTGTAAAACAAAGGGTTGCAAATTGATATGCAGAACAAAGTAGCAAATATCATATATTACATCTAAACTTCTATATTGTTACAAATGAAAAGTCTTGCATATATAGGCAAGTACAAACAAGGGGCAAAACATCCTAACCAATATGGGATAAATCCACAATAGGAAGAGAACAAAAAACACCTAGTAATCATGAGTAACCTACTCCAACACCCCCCTCAAGTGAATCTAGGGGCTAAAAATACTCAAAAACAAAGTCACATATCCACAGTATGAGTCCCAACAACAAGGTATGATCAGTTACTCATGTACAATGTATCCATGAAGTGGAGAAAGAGAGAAAATCCGTAAGAAACAAAACTGCCCCCAAATTTATGTAAAAGAAAGAACTTCATATGGAATCACCCCAAGGATAATTGCTGTCGATATTGAAGTTATCAATACTCCAAGTCAAGTTCGCAAGATGACCAATGTCAATGTCGATATCCTCGACCAGAAGACTGTAGAAGCTCCATCCACATCGAACAATGTTTCTTTTGCCAAAGGAAGAACACGAATGGTGCATTGAAAGTCTGCCCATTCCACAATGGAAGATGGAGATAGTAGTACAAAGATCTTTGGATCACATCCAAATCTAAAGTGTGGCATAGGTCTAGCAAAATCATGCACAAGAACTAGATGTAATGCCACAAAATTGAATAGATCAGAAGAAAAGCATGGAACATTTGTTGAAAGAATGTCCATAAGAAGTGGTGCATAATGCTCAACAAATGTACTCTCACTGGAACTAGTAGAGTCCTCTGAAGTGATAATCTATGGTGGCTCAACACCCTGCATAGGAACAAATGTAGGTTCTGTAAATTGACATCCCAAGTCTGGCGAAAACTCATCCCATAGAGGTGGCTTGACAAAAAGAAGAGCATTGTCCATCAAGAATGTGTCATCACAAAAAACTATAGTAGGAGGAGAGACTACATCATCAAAAGAGAAAACATCGTTGACAGGAGAAGATGGAGAAGCATCATCCATGTCACCGTCAAAAGATAAATCCTCCCTAATAGGAGGTGGAGTAAGAGAGGGTTTAGAAAACCCAAAAGCTCAAAATCCTCCTCAAAGAAGGCTGAAATAGCATTCCAAGCTTTCTTTGGTGACGTGGCATTCATAATATGAATGTACAAGATGTCTGAAACATGAATCAAGTGAAGAGCCTCATATTGCATAGATGCAATCCAGGCAATATCTTCCTTATCTGTGAAGTTGGGAAGGTCACCAAGTACCATTCTCCAAAAACCTTTCAGTTGAAGGTGAATCTTTATTTTTATTTTCAAATAGTGTAATTTCAGGTGTTGCGGGGCTCCATTGTCAAAATACAAGGAAGAAATTGGGAAGAAGAAAGAATGACCCCCCTTAAAATAACAACTCCCGATTCAAAGAATGACAAGGAACAAATAAACCCCCAAAAATGTGTAAGCCCCCCTAAAATTTGGCATACCAAAGAAGAATTGCTAGCATTCCTTCTTCAGTGAGATAAGAAAAATTTCTTGGAACTGAGTGTTCACCCTTGATTTTTAGCAACTTTCCTTCTTCAAATTTAGTAAGCACAATTGTATTATTAGATTTCCTTGTGATCTTCATGATAGAGTTAAGAAAGCTCTTTAGCAAAGATCTCTTCAAAAATCCATTACCACAGCGATGAAGCTAATGCATTGCTCATAAAGAATAAACTATCTATTCACAAAAATAGATTATACAATGCTGAAATTGTTCTCCATATCTTAGCCTTAGGTACAAAGGCACATTTATAGGAGGAAAGTAGACTAATCCCAACATCCTCATGCATGTGGGACTAACTTCCCTAATGTACACAAATAGACCTAAGCATAAATTAACTCCAACACTTCACTTCTCCATCATTCAAGAGAATGGAGTGGCCTTGCTATCAAATGAACATCGGACGAAAAATACCTTCAATTCAAGAAGATATAGGGCACAGAGAATGAAATTTGGAAGCTCCAATGACTTGAGTAGAATTGAACCTTTGCCTTGAGGTTGTAGAATTGTTTTATCTGCTAAATATATTGAACCACAACTTTCTTCATAAAACTCGTCAAAGAAGTCCCTTCAAAAAGTCATTTGTTTTGTGGCCCCAATGTCTAGAACCCAAGCATTATCCTAGGTTGAACTCATTGAGGCATTATTTGTTTCATCTGAAATGGAAATCACACATTCACTTGAAAACTAAGTTGAGTCGGATATGAGCTTTACTTATTTTCTTTTTCTTCTTTTTGTTTTCTATAGGTTTCAATCTTGTCTCATGACATTTTACATTCATGGGTCTCACGACTCCCTTTTCTTTCACAACATTTGCAAAAACAAGTGTTTTCTATCATTTTTGATTTTTACGATGTTGACCATTGTTTTTGCCAGATTTGCCACCTCGCCCTTTATTTTTTCTTTTGCCGTTATCTTTTCCAACATCCTTGGAAGAATTGCCCTTTTGATTAGCATAGCAAATGCTTTGTCTTGTGAATTAAATCTTTCTTCTGAAGGATTTTTCTCTCTTGGCCATCTTCTCAACTAGTTGATCAAAAGTGAGTGTCTTCAACATATTTCTTGTTTGCAAAGACTCCAAATGGGTTGAATATGTAGAGAGGAGATTTTATGAAAGCGATCGTGTATACATCAATAACATCAACATCATGTTTGATAGCTTGGATTTTTTAAGCCAAATTCATGACATTACCATATTTCAACTGAAGATTGAACAATTTCAACTACAATTGTATGAATCCCAATTCTAAGTAAGAAATATACAAGACTTTCAATTTGTGTAGCGTTTTCCAAGGAGTGTTATATCCTTGTATGTGACAAAAAACCTCTCCATCAATTGAGGCTCACATCAAGGCCGATGCTTTTGAATTCTTATGCTTCCAGGATGATAATTATTTTGTTTCCTTTGGATCAGTTGGTTGTGCATCCCCATCATAAATGTCGAACCACGTCATTTAAGATGAGAGTATTCTCCACCTATCTTGACCATTCTAACCAGGTGTTCTTCCCAATTAGTGTTGTGTCAACAATTATTTTGATTGAGTGCATTTTTGCTATGAAGGGAGATGGATTGGTTCCGTATTGCTCCAAAAGGTTTCATTTTCTATATAACACCCGACCGATATACCAAACCTCTCAATACGCTCGCCCTTCCTATATACCCAACGATACGTGAAAGAAGCTCATCATTTCTATATACCCAACGATACGTGAAAGAGATATTAAAGCACGTGAGAGCAGAATGATACGTGGTACCTAGGTAGTACGTGAAAATGATTCACTTTATCTATGACACCCTTAGCGAGAAGTTCTTGTACGTGAGCATAACAACCCTACATACTCGAAGTATTTTTGCTTTCAAGCTTTATGTCTAGCAATAGATACGAATGGGTAACGAAAGAAAGATGGAAAATTGAATTTTTATCCTTATTTCTTCCTAGTGATTTATAGGGACAATGTCTCAAACACCGTTGTTACAACTATTTTAGGCAATAGACGCAGTAGTTTGACCACGATGACATTACTCCAAACCAAAAGCACCATTAATATCAAACCTTTTTTTTTAACAATTTGTTTGCTTGGATCAAATCAAATTTATTTTGTTTTGAATTTTTTAAATGGTTTGCACAATATGACTTATTTATTGTTTTTAGTAAGTCAAAAAATAAAATAAATCCCTTATCTCTTTTGGGAATATACTCCAAGTATATGCTTTTTTAATTAAAAAAACTTGTAAATTTTTAAAAATAAAAAGACTTAACTATGCCTTTTGAATATGGTTGTCCTCCCATGTGGCATGTGCATTTTCAGCCATTGAAATTAAAGTTTGTAAAGTCTTTGACCAAAAAACTGATCTTGACAGTCTTCTTTTGAAGATGTAACTCCACACTTAAAATGCCATACTTCGAAAACGCCACTCTCCAAGATTGCAGCTGGTCCAATGCAATTCAGGACAAGAGAACAAATCCAACGCATCATGTAAGATGCTAGATGCATGGAAAATCTCACAACAGTAGTCAAATGTGCCAAAAGTCATCGCCGTTTTTTCTCTGCATAATAGTTCATAACACATCCACATTGAATAAAGTGCAGTTCTATCAGGTCTGACGCCTTGAAACAACATAATTTACTAAATAGAGGGCACAAATCTAAATTGCAGCGCCTTGCTAATGAGAAATAGGCCTGAAACAAGTTTTAGCTAGGAATGATGAAGACGAATAAAAAAATTGTGTGTATAGTTGGGAATAAATTTATAACTGTCAAGAATTGACGAAGAAATAAATGAATAGGCCGTGGCTCTGATACCGATGTCAAGCCAGGTATTTGAATAGAAAATAAAACAAGATTGGTGCAAACCAAACTTGCATTGCATTAACCAATGAAGAAGAGAAACATTACATTTATAGCCACAAGATGGCTGTTCACTTCATCTTCTACGGTGACTATTCACCTTCTACAAAAAGACAAAAGCTACTCCTACAAGATTATTAAATATTATGTAAAATAAAATTACAGAAGCAATGGCTGACCAAACTTCTAAAAGGATAAATTACATTTGTATATTCATATATGTGTGAGTGTTAGTTGGCCAGCATTTTGTTATCAATCTGTGTGTTCAATCTTTCTAGACTCTAGAGATCTGCATGCAGCGCAAAAACTCTTCTCTTGACCAGTTTAGGATTCCTAAGTCCCTGCCAACGGAATTTTTTTTGTTTGGCTAAGGAATTAGTCGCTCTAAGATTGACTAAGGGAAGTCCATATTTTGGGTGAAAGTTTGTAAATGATGTCCCTTCCAATGTCATCAATCTTTGGATGAATATGCTAGTCCTTGTGTAATAACATCTTGTCACTTTCAAACATCAGATTCAATATTTGGCAAGAGAACACAAGTGATTCACGTTTACATGTAGAAACAATCAACATTAAGATATTAAGAACACAAGATACACATCACACCACAATTACACAAATCATCTAAATAAATATCGATTTGTATTGAGGTCAATGCCGGACGTACATGTTCATGGGAAATCATCTAATGCAGTTTGAGGCCTTCATGAGAAAAATCTCCTAGATGGCCTCTTCCGAATAGTCAGTGTATTCTCAAGTCACATTGAGCTACTTTTGGTCATTCATGGAGATTAATATAATTTATTTCTTTCTTTCTTTCTCCCTGTTTCAAACTATGCATGAGGAATAAAATTCAATTGAAGAGCTCATATAGACTTATGTAGCATCCCATAGATGATGATAAGATGGTTGGAAGCAAACACTCACCAACCCCTGAGCATACCAATAATGAAATAATCATTCATTACATATTTGTGCATCACTTTGGTTATTATTAACAATCAAAAGCATTAGTACTTATGTCCAATCATAGCAAATGTAGTGTAAACTTGACTTAAACTCATCATGGTATTGAGCCTCCAAATCCAACAACTATATGTTACGAGGAATTTCAACTTGTCTTAGAACTAGAAAAAAATTGAAAGTAAAACCAGTGCACATTTTTTTGTTTGTAGGAACCTTTTGTTAGAGTAGGGGTTTTCTTTTTTCCCATATTTATTGATTATGGACTTTTTTCCCTCACTTAGAGTTTTCCTACTTTCATGGATAAGCTTGTTTAGGTGTACTTGGAGTTACATTTTGACCAGATGAATAGGAAGTAACTCCCTTGACTAGCTATTTCGGGTATCGGAGTTACTCTTCTATTATTGGCTCCCTGACCGCCTTTCTTGGGGGAGTTACTCATGCACTTCTATTTGTACATCTCTCTTGGTAAGCTATTGTTCTATGGAAGATTGGTTTTGGCTCTTATCTTGTTTATGCAATATTCTTGTATATGTGATTTCATTTTCTTGCAGCTATTATGTTGTGTACATGCTTGACCTGTGCCTATCACAAACCTATACATTCACTTGATCCAGAGATCTTGGCATCTACTCCAATATGGTATCAGAGCCACTCTGGTATTCGATTGTCTAGTTTTTTTATTGTTAGTTTCATTTGAAATCATGAGATTTATTATTTGCAAATAAAATCTAGTTTTCACAATCCATTTGTAGGAGTTCTTTGTCTTTGGTGGAGTCATGTTTTTTTGCAAAACTGATTCATTGGCAGCCATTACCACAGTTTTTGTAGTTTCTTTGTGACTGCGTGTTCTATGTGCCTTGGTGCATTTTTCTACAAAAAGGCGTCACGTCTAGTCTCCTATGTTCGGTATCGACCTGTGCTCAGCCTCAGTTTGTTTTGCATGTTCGACCTTGGTTTTGCATTTCTTCCAAACAGCCCTCAACTACAATTGATTATAATGTATACCAAATAAATCCAATATAAGATATACAGTATTTATGTATATTAATGTGTGCTTATTGCAGATCGAACTTCTAACCTCCAATGGGATTTTAATTGGTGCATTGTTCCAAAGTTACTACAACATTTGACAAAATTCCTCTTTCCAATGCTTTGATGGATGTTCCCCAAAAAAATTGGTTATTAATTTATTTAGAGGGCATTCGTGTGTATTCCAAAATGTGTGGTGCCTCCTTTCAACTACCCCTTTCTACTGTGTGATTAATACTCTCTTGAATTCCTTTTTTAATAACTCTAAATAACATTGATATCCAAGAACAACATTGGGAGCAATGATATCTTATAAACTAATATCCAAGTATCCAAACATTCAAAAGGAGATATTCCACTTATGAAAGTTAATCAAATATGCATCATAATATCATATAATAATTAACAATGGGTAATTATATCTATTAAGGTATTATTAATATCAACGCATTAGCAAATAAAACCACCTTTGTATTATCTAACATTAGCTATGATGCAATATATGCAGGATAACTATAGATTAATTACTTAAATTGCCTTAGGTTACCCTTATAACGATTTAAGCTTAACCTAGATAAGTTCATATTCCTTGTAACTAAATATGATTACCAAAATTAGTAGAGATATCAATTATTCGTATATCTCTACTAATTAGATTATTTTTAATATATTAGTTTGGTTAACTTCAACAAAATTTTAAATATTATATTGATAATTCACAAATATATAGAAACATCAAATAAAATAATTCACAAATATATAGAAACATCAAATATGATTTACATATCCCACAATGATCAAATGTAATATGTTATCCATATTTGATGTAATATGATTTACATTTTTATTTTTAAGTAAAATTTGTATACTTAAATTATTCTTATATACAATTATGGCGCGTATCTTAGTTTAGCTTGCTTGATGTTTCGATATATTTGTGAATTGTGAATATCATTTAGATATCCCTACAATGATCAAATTCAATATGTTATTCCACAATATAATAAATATATTATTTTTTAAAATTGTGTAGATATGGCTCAGCGAAAATTGAATTTTGCAAACGAAGAGAATATCAAAGAGAACAACAAAGAGAATATCAAAGACAATATCGTAAACGAAGACAACAACAAATGGCAGATGTATAAAGAGAGGAAGAAAGAAAAAGTCAAAATGGCAATGACAGACAAAGATTTCAAAAACGCAGAGGCAAATTGACAGCTAAACAATTAGAAGCAGAAAAGTGGTAACATGCAGATAAGATGAAAGACATTCGAGCACAAATATCTCAAAATGACCAATATGTATTAAGAACAAGATTCCAAAGACAAATGCATTCAGATCAATTAACTGAAGTAGAAAGACAACATAAACAAGAAATTCATTGTGAAGCATCTCAAAGGCACTACCAACGATCGATTCATAATATTGACATCAATTCTGAAGAAGCAAACTCGATATCGATAAATCATGTGCTCCAAACACCAAATAATGCATTTCAAGTTGCAATGGATGTCGATGTTGCAAACACTGCACAAAATAAAGATATACAAGAGCAAACAACATCTCAACCTACAAGAAGAAGACGAATGAAAAATAATTATTTAAAAGAAGAGTCAACTTCACAACATAAATTGAAAGAGAGCAAAATATAACTGATCCCAATGGAATGGTTGTGAAAGATAATATTACTTCACCAAATATTTGTCAAGAAAGTTATATTGGAATAAATGTTTCTCAAACCTGTGAAGGCCCTATATGCAATAGATGTCAACAAGAGAAAGGTTATAATCAGTTTTCAGCATCGAATAATATGGATCCTAGACCACAACCACTAGAATTTGCAAACTTAACACAAGTTGAGGAAATGTTAATAGCCCGTGTCAACTCAACCCTACGAGTGACACATGCAACAAGAGGCCAATATAAATATAAAAGACATACAATCAGTTTTCCACAAGTAAAAGAATTGCTAAGGTTTTACCACATCAAATAAAAGATTTGTCAATGATTATAGTTCGACGAAGGGATCAACGTGGAACAAATTACAACTCTACTGTCAATAGAGAGAGTATATAAGGCACTAAAATATAAAATAGAACATGACATGTTATATTCAGATGTTGAGATTGATGAAAATGCACTTAGCGATCTTACACCTGACTCTAATGAAAACATATTTAACTAGTTGAACTCTATCCATATGCAAATTGATTCTGATGCAAATGAAATTGTATTTGTGGTTCCACTGATGGAGATGGATAAAAGAAATATCATTGATCACACAACTTCAATAAGCTCTAAACCCCCTAATGCACCAAGGGAGATGAAATTAATCCATGAGTGGGTAAATAACCCTAATGCAAATGTGGATCATTGATGGATTGGCCTAGGATTGCAGCATCTCATATAAATGAGTATGTCACATTAGGATTACTTGATATGGCATTTCCAACATTGTTTCCTAATGGAAGATGTGATTGGATAGAACCACAGTTGAAACGAGTACATTTGCATGAGTTTGTTAAACATCTATTTGGATATAGAGATCACAATTTTTGGTCGACATCCACGAATTAGATATTACATGATGAACATGATCATAAGACATCGTGCACAAAATTTAAGTGCAGTGTTCATGAAAAAAAACCTTCAAGAGATGCCAATCACTATTACTAAGTTACATGATCATATGGATAATGTACCCCGCTCCCATCTAGCAAATCGTTTGATGTGGTTCGGAACCTCATTGAGGGGTACAAGATCATATTGGGCAAAATGTCGTAGTGAATTGATGGACATGTTGCATCAAATTCGATCACCTACCATTTTCTTCACATTGAGTGTAGCTGACATGTATTGCCCTAATCTACATGCACTGATGCCAAGAACCCCAATCAGAGATCCACGAGAAGCCCAAAATCGGCGAAGACAGAATATTAATGATTATCCTCATATAGTGGCACACTATATGCACTTGCGACTTTAATTTTTCGTAAGGAGATATTGCAAATATGAATTAAAGTAAAAGATTATTGGTCTAGATATGAATGACAACATAGAAGTTCACCACATGCGCATGGATTCATATGGTTAAATAGAGCACCAAATATGGATAACCTTGATTGGAAAAATGATTTTGAATGAAAAATTGTTAAGAATTACTTCCATTCTATCGTTCATGCTTGGAATTATCAAGAAGATCCACACCAACGAAACATACAAGTATGTTATCAATCATCAGGTAATCTATGTTTTAAGCAATATTTATATTTTGTCAGTGTAACTAAAAAATTGTTATACATCATTAAATTTAGGCATGTCAAAATTTTATGCAACATCATGTCTTCGAAATACAAGACAACTTACACAGGTGGATATGGGGCATGATTATGAAGAGCTACTTAATTGTGTACAACGACATACAATGTGTAGAGAGTGCTTGCCTACATAATAAAAGAGGGAAAATGGTTTGTAGGTAAGATTTTCAATCATATAACTAGTATAAAAATTATACATACTATTTGTAAAAGAACTAACAAATGAGTTATTATTTATTCTAGGTATGGTGCACCGTGGCCATTGAATCTTAATGGATCAAAATTATGAAGACTTACGCAAAGGAGATAAAAAGTTTGAGCATGCAAGAAATAATGATAGAGTCAATACACACAATCGCTATATATTACAGCTATGGAGAGCAAATGTAGATTGGCACCCTATTCTGTCCAAACACCCTGTGGTCAAATACATTACTAAGTATGCAGCAAAGGCAGAGAAGAGTTTTGAAACTTATCATAAAATGTTGACGCGACTTGCAAACATTGAAAACTTGGATGAATTAATAGGGAAAACATATAGAAGACTTCTAACTGAGCAATTGTTGAAAGAGACATTGAGGCACAAGAAACACGTCACATGTTGTCGGAGCTTCTATTAGTAGAGAGCAGTAGATAAAAAAATATAAATATATTAATGTCCAACTAATGACCATAAAAGTAGGTCAAAGGGACTGTAGATTACAAAAATGTGTCAGGAATAAGCAGGAAACCAAAAAGGTCTCCGAAAACAAGAAAAGCAATGCTAAAAGAAATAGTATAAAACGTGGTAAAGAGTGACCACGCTCAGAGCCAAACCACCAACGGACCCAACCATGCTCAGGTAGAGTATTTGTGAACTTGAATGTTTCATGTCAAGGGTTCAAACCTGTAAACAAAAATGAAAAAGATCATCATGAAGAGCATATAATGTCTTTCATTGATGGATACAAAAATAGGCCTTGTTCCATGGAAAGCACATCACTTACTGAGGCAACTAGATCTTGGACATATTATCCAACACAGAAAAAAGACAACAAATGGGAGGCAAGGAGTATTGCAGCTATAGTGAGAGTATTTCCAAGGTTTTCCTTCATCCCTGCACGTGAATCAAATAAATGGATTGATTTATGTCGATCGAAGTTACTACTTTACAAGCCATTTTGTGATATACAAAGAGATATTGGAATTGATGATGAAGAAATAAAATCAAAGTGGGATTCATTCAATTATAACTATTGGCATGTGGAGAGAAGAACAATTCCATAAGATGTTGAAAGTCACGGTGAACTGAAAATGAGGATAATCAACCTGTTCAACAAAACACAATGGAACATGAGTTGGAAATCATATCCAGGCTACAACGTGGCCAAGTTATGGAAATTAGTGAGATAGATATGTTGGGAAGAAAAGATATTGACAGACAAGCATTATGGAATAATGAATATAGAGGTGAAGAATACACAAATAAAGCGATCAAATTCATAAGCACCATGAAAGATAATGGATTTCTTATAGATGATGATATAACACCATAGATGAATTATGAAACCTTGGGTGCCAAACAAAAAAAAGCACTTGATATGATTATGACACACTTTCATGCAAGTCAAAATACTTCACCCTTATGCATGATAGTCCAAGGAATAGCAGGAACAGGAAAATCATATCTGATAGGTGCCATTCGTCGAGCAGGCCTAATTATGCCTACTTAAGGAAACCTTTAATTATTTAAAATGTCGATGGACTTGGTTCACCTTATAAATTGGTTTATAACTTCCTAACAATCCTATCTAGCCTTATTATGTAGATTTGAATCAATCAACAGAGCAAAAGCAATCAAATCTCTCTTTTTAGACCTTAAACACCTTTCTAGGCTTAATCTGCATTTAAAATAGTCTTGGCTTAGTTCAAACATAATTTTTATTTCCACTTCTATTACTTGCACCAACATTGCAGCATTCAATATTAGTGCCTCAACTATCCATGCACAACTTCAAATCCCAATTGTGGATTTTGTTGAATTAGAAGGAACGAGACTTGCAAGTTTCCAAGAGGATATCTACCACATAAAATACATATTGATTGATGAAATGAGCTTCATAGGGCAAAATTGGCTATAAAACATAGACTCTAGACTTTGTCAAGCATTTCTTGAAAATGCAAACATGAGTTTTGGTGGTATATCTATTATTTTGGTTGGAGATTTAGGTCAGCTTCCTCTTGTTAGTGATAGACCACCATACGATAGCAACATACGAGCAAAACTATTGTGGGAAGAATTCAAAATAGTTGTTACATTGGACAAGATATTTAGACAGGAAGGAGAAAGTGATGACCGACAAAGGTTTTGTCAGCTACTCACAAATCTGAGAGATGCAAATCTAACAATAGGTGATTGGAAGCTATTGATGACCAAAACTAATGTTGAAATAGATAAAGCCACCAATGAAGAGTTTGACAACTGTATTCACTTGTTTTCCACAAGTGATAATGTGCATAACCACAATAAAAGAAAATTATATTCATTGAAAAGACTGGTTGCACGTAGCATTGCAACCAAAGTAGGAAGTGTCAATGCACCAATGGAAGGTCCAAATGATGAACTTGATGTGGAGTTATTAATTGCTCTCGATGCAAGGGTCATGTTAACTTCCAAGCTTTGGATAGAAGCAGGTCTTGTAAATGGTGCTCTATGGTATAACAGATGTATAATCTACAAACCTAGGGAGTGCCCCACCAGAACCACCAACATATGTTATGGTCGAGTTTGACAATTACTCGGGAATACCGTTTGAAAATGAAACTCCATATGCAGTTCCAATTGCACCAATAAAAAGGGAACGCACAACCCAACTACCCTTACGATTGGCTTGGGCATTAACAATACACAAATCACAAAGTTTGACCCTTTCAAAAGCCACAATTGATATAGGTCAAAGAGAAAGAACAAGATTAACATTTGTGGCTATATCCTGTATAAAATCCTTGGAAGGACTAAGAATATTACCTCCATTTTACATATGACCACTATGAAAAGCTAAAAAATGGAAAACAAATTTCCAAATGGAAAATTGAGGAAGAGAGATTGAAACTCTGGAAAAATAATTTCATGTAACTATGAAAAAAATTATGTACTTATTCATTATTTGACAATTTATGTGATGTGTATGGTACATTTTGATGAGTACTAAATAACTATTTAGATTGAGAATTTTAGATTATGTAAATTAAAAATTTTGGTGATTTAATGTAATGTGTATTACAATTTTATATGATTTAATGTAATGTATATTAAACATTTCAAGTTTTATAAAAAACTTCATATTATATGTTAAATAAATACGCAAAACGCATGCCTGCTACTAACATTCCTATCTTAAATAAATCTATGTCAAAGACACCGAGATATATCATTCTCGAGGTGCCTATTCCACTTATGCCACAAATCCAAAACAAGCTAAGTCTATTCAAGTTTGCCCTAATATTGTTTAACATATTAAAATTCTTTTTTTAATAGCTTGATTTAAACCAAGGTAAAATAGGCTACTTTTCTTTTAATGCACAAGTAATGCATAAAAGGATTGCTCTGATGTCCTCTTTTGTTTGAAAAATCTCGTCTTCTGACTCACTGCACTAATTGCTCAAGACGCACTATCGGCTGGGTCCGACATCTTTTGAGCATGCATTTGCAACATTTGGGGGGTTGTAATGTCCCCCTTTTTGAGCTAAGTCATTGGATGAGACCCTTAGCTTAAACGTTCCCTAGGGCTAAGGATTTAAAGACAAAAAGGGAAACATTAGTAAGCTTCAAGGTTATTTCGACCAAGTACTTTAATATCCAAATTTGAAGCGTTTTTAAGCGCCATTCTAAAAAGTACTTTTATAAGGAAGCTTGTGTGTATCTTTTTATTAAAAAATAAAAGTAAGCCTTCCTCTCTATTTTTGGGCGCCACAATTGGGGGAAGATTATAAAAATAGAGGCTCCTTCGAAAAAAGCATGTTGAATATTGATTTGGAAAATTGAATCATGTATGTCAAGCTTGGTTTCCACCTCTTGAGGACAAAAACCTTCAAAAAGTGTCATAGATTTGGGGACGAAAACCTCCATCCCTTCTACTTATGCAACTCTACTCAAGGGTTGTAAGTGAATATCAAAGTGCATGTTTTTATGCAAGTAGATCATTCAAAGGTGTTTTTAGGCACCACCTCATTATGGAAATATTGCATACTTCTATCGAAAACAGCTTTGATGAATTTTACAGGTGTTGAAGAGAAGCAAATCATCTGGGAGATTGTCCGTGTGGCAGAATACCTTTCCAAAGGGTGGCGACTTGCCTAGGAGGCTAGGCGAACCACTTGGAGGCATCCTTGAAGGTCAAAGGCAGTTGTTCATGTCTTCATGATATTTTTCCAGCTAGGGCGATTGGTTGGGAAAGCGGATTTCGGAGATTTGAAAAGGGTTTGAAGTGCCAACATTGTATAAAATATTACCAATATTTTATACCACCATTTTTTCATTGGTCGACTTGCTTGGGAGACATTGAGAGGCCATTCGAAAGGATTTGTGGTGAGTTAAATATTGTGAAATTTATTTCCTAATTTTCTGAATAGGGTAAACTAGTTGGGAAGAAGTAAGCTCATCGAAGGGGTTTTTGGACTCCTTTTAGCAAGGTACTTGTGGTTCTCTATTTTTTGAATTTTTGTGACAATTTATCATAGAGTTTGGAAGGATTTTGGAAAGGAAAATAGTAGAGTTTCATCATAAAAATTCTGCTATTATTTTATGAGGGGTGATTTACTTGAAGAGTCTTTTCTGAATTTTCTAGGGTGCTATTGTGCCCTAAAAGGTACACATAATATGACAATTATTTGGGTATTTTTAGCACATTTTTCTAAGGTCCATTGACATCTTTGAGGGTAAATTCAAAGGAGAAAACTAAATTATTTAACGCAGTAATTTCCTGCACATGGGCAAATGGTTTTGAAGGATTCTTGGAGGCTTTTAGAGGGCTAAACTTAAAAATATCTGAAATATTTTTATATTTATTTATATTTTTGGTTAGATTTTGCAAGGGTTTGAGGGTTGATTTTGTGAAGAAAATGCAGCTGAACTTTCAGGAGCGAAAATCAGATTTTTGGCAAAGGTATTTTCCAAGGTACATGCAACCTTCTTCATACATACAAAGATATTTTATCACAGCAGTAAGTTGAGGGTTTAGGCATGACATATTGTGGATTTAAGGTGAAAAATTCAGTGGTTATATGCTTCATATACTTTGGAATTAATTGTGCAAACATTGGCGTCTAGGGTTTGTTATACATGTGGTGTTTTAAGACTCTTTATTTCAGCTAGGGTTGTTTTTATTTTCAGAATTCAGTGTGTTTGGAGTTGATTAAGGGTTTTGTTGGAAAACCCTCTTTTATCATCATTGTCCCAACTTGGGGACATTACAATGGTATCAGAACCATATCTTGGCTATTCTATGGGGTGAGGTTTTGATACATAAGTGGCAACAAAGAAGTTAAGTATTATTTGAGAAGTAGCAAGAGGGAAGCAGAGCTTACACTAGTTGGTTCACCCCAACAGGACCAAGCTATGAGTGGCATGGAGCACCAGGAGATTGAGGGTGAGAGGAGAGACAGGTTGGCTGAGGAGAAGTTTGAGTCTTTGAGAAGTATTCTCAAACACAGGAGAAGATGACAGCAATGATGGAGGGGTTTCTTCGTTCCGTCAATGAGATGGGTGGTTTGAAGCCACTCAATGGAGATAGCAGTGCCTCGGGGAGTAGGCCAGGTACACACACACCCTTTGGGGAATGGGGCATCCACACGAAGGCCCACACAGTCAACATTTGTTCAGAGAGAAAAGACTACACTAGCGAGGGAGGGGTTATTCAACCTATGCAAGGAGTCAGAGAGAGATATGGATGAGTATGTTACTTCGTCCGAGACAGTTAAGGGAACTATGACATTTTTTAAGTTTTCAGCTTGGAAACAGGGGCAAGTTGGACCCAGGATCGGTCAGAGGCTGAGGAGCAGCCAAGGAAAGATCCAGCGTGCATTAGGGAAGTTATCTCTTTCCACTTTTGATGGGTCATAGAAGAGTTTAGCTAGGGCTTGGATTTAGAAGGTGGAGACCTTCTTTTCACTTCAACCGATGGCAGAGGGAGAGGCCATCCAATTCGCCACCTTACATTAGAGGGAGCAGCCCATGATTGGTGGTATCATGGTTTGATCACATAGGGACATCAACACATCACACTCCTATGAGGAGTTTAGCAGGCGATTGATTGAGAGATTCAATAGAGCGCAACCTAAGCTTCACTTTCGTGATTTATCTCAATCGAGATAGAGGACTTCAGTGGATGATTACGTCACAGAGTTTCAATGACTTTCATTATGGTGACTAATATTTTAGATAGGAGATTGGTGGTATTATTCATAGAGGACCTAATTGACTCCCTAAGGGGATTGGTCAAAGCTTTTGATCCACCTACATTGAGGGAGGCCATTCAGAAGGCCTATGATTTGGAGTCTTCTACTCCAAGGGGCAGATTTCCACCTTTGGGACAGCCACAAGGTACCTTTTTTCCCACCTACTGGGCAGCAGAGAGGTGGCAATTTGGGGCAACCCAAGGGTAGCTTTTCAGGGCCTCCTAAGGCCAATCATGTGGGCCCTTTGGTTAGACCAAACCAACTAGGTTTGGGGCAGCAGAAGGAGCTACCACGAAGCAGCTTTGATATAAGGAATGAGCTAAGGAGGAAAGGTCTTTGCTTCACATGCAAGGACCCATGGGAAAAAGGCCACAATTGTCGTGGCAAAGGACAGGGTCACTACATTGAGGTTCTATCTGATGAGGAAAATGAGGAAGAAGAAGTTGGGACAGCCAACTATGAGGAACATACTTTGGAAATAGAAGAGGAGGAAGAATTGAGTAGCACTTTAGCATCACTTTTCGGGGCTCCTAAATACTATCCCTTTAGAGTTAAGGGCTCATTGAAAGGAACACCTATATTGTACTTATTGATAGTGGGGCAACTCACAATTTCATTGATAAGGGATTGGTAACATCTTGTGGATTACAATCAGTAGGGTTCAAGGGTTTCAGAGTTACTGTAGCGGATGGATTCACCATCCCTTGCACTACCAAGATTCCAAAGCTTAGCCTCACTTTGGAAAAACATGTGGTTGAGGATGATTTTTATGTGGTGGGCGTAGGGGAGACCAGTATGGTCCTTGGTATTCAATGGTTGCATTCACTTGGGGAATACATGCAAAATTACCAAACTACGGAGCTCAAATTCAAAATAGTAGGTAAAGTTCTTTTGCATGGTCTAAGTGATGGGGAGGCCCCCACCTCCAAGTCCAACAAATTGATAGGAGGATGTATCATGAGCATGAAGAGAATAAAAGAGAGGGCTGCCCCTAGACATGAAACGCAGCCCCTTCATCCGAATCTTGAGCCTACTCACTAACAAATGGTAAGCATTGAAAATTGTCATTACTCTCATAATTTATTTGAAGGAGATGGGAAAGAAATGGAATGCCAACGGCAACCTACAACGTGCTTAAGGCATCACCCAATTCCCTCTTGCACAAAGTGAAATAGTGAGGCATGGAAAAAAGTAGGACATCCCATTAATTTTGGAAGACAAAGAATGTTTAGTGGCTGCACAAAGGACCCCAGTGGCAAAAAAAGGGAATCCTATTCGTTGCAAAAGGATGAACATGGAGAGATTTACCAATGGGACATTGGAGGCATCACCATCTATTTTTTCTCTACATGGCAGCCAAAAGAAAGAACAGAAAAAAGTGGTAAGGAATCTGAAATTTTGTGTTCCTTATTTTCTGAGTTAAAAATGAAGGTTCAGCCACATATGGAGGGGAAAATTTGGCAATTTATGGTCCTTTTCCAACCCACTTTGGGGAAAATTGTTGCCAATTGATTTTTATGATCAACTTCAGCACCATATACAACGCCAAAAATCTGAATTTTTGGGAAAAATACAGCCAAGGGTACAATCTGGAAATGCATGTGGAAGAACATACTTTTGGTGTAAGGCAATAAAGAAGGACAATTTCATATTGAGGCATGGCATAGGCTTTTCATTGATCAAGGGTACACCTTCCTTATGCTTGAAGGGAGTGGTAGAACACTCACACAAGATAGGTTGTGCATAAGCACTACAATCTCTCAAGGTATATGATATAAAGAGGTTTTCATGATTAATTTCAGATTGGTCAACATTGTCTTTGGAGGCATGTCATACACTTTGAAGTACTATACCCATAGCAAGCAAGCATGGCATATCTTTGGGGAGTATGAAAGTGGGTTGAAAGATGAATTTAATCTCTCAAGTCTATGGGGGCAGCCCACAAAGAATGTGTTTGGCAATCAAGGAACACAAATTGGAGACTCATTGCAATGGGAAATGATTTCAATAAAAAGGTGCACTACGAAGAAAATAGGGACAGCTCCTTGGCTTCAAGAATTTCTTGAGGACAAGCAATTTTGGGTAGGGAGGACTGTAATGTCCCCCTTTTTGAGCTAAGTCATTGGATGAGACCCTTAGCTTGAGTGTTCCCTAGGGCTAAGGATTTAAAGACAAAAGGGGGAACATTAGTAAACTTCAAGGTTATTTTGACTTAGTACTTTATTATCCAAATTTGGGGCCTTTTTAAGGGCCATTCTAAAAAGTACTTTTATAAGGAAGCTTGTGTATATATTTTTATTTAAAAATAAAAGTAACCCTTCCTCTCTATTTTTGGCACCACAATTGGAGGAAGATTATATAAAGAGAGGCTCCTTCGAAAAAGGCATGTTGAATATTGATTTGAAAAATTGGACCAAGTATGTCAAACTTGGTTTCCACCTTTTGAGGACGAAAACCTTCAAGAAATGTCATAGGTTTGGAGACAAAAACCTCCATCCCTTCTACTTGTGTAACTCTACTCAAGGGTTGTAAGTGAACATCAAAGTGCATGTTTTCATCCAAGTGGATCATTCAAAGGTGTTTGTAAGCACCACCTCATTACGGAAATATTTCATACTTCTATCAAAAACAGGTTTGGTGAATTTTACAAGTGTTGAAGAGAAGTAAATCATCTAAAAGATTGTCCGTGTGGCGGAATACCTTTCCAAAGGGTGGCGACTTGCCTAGGAGGCTAGGCGACCACTTGGAGGGATCCTTGAAGGTCAACGGGAGTTGTTTGTATCTTCATGATATTTTTCCAGCTAGGGCGATTAGTTGGGAAAGCAGATTTCGGAGATTTGAAAAGGGTTTGAAGTGGCAACATTGTATAAAATATTACCAATATTTTATTCAACCATTTTTTCATTGGGCGACTTGCTTGGGAAACATTGGGAGGCCATTCGGAAGGATTTTTGGTGAGTTAAACACTGTGAAATTTATTTCCTAATTTTATGAATAGAGCAAACCAATTGGGAAGAAGTAAGCTCAGCGGAGGGTTTTTTGGACTCCTTTCAACAAGGTACTTGTGGTTCTTTATTTTTTGAATTTTTATGACAATTTATCAGAGGGTTTGGAAGGATTTTGGAAGGGAAAATACTAGGGTTTCATCATAAAAATTCAGCTATTATTTTATGAGTGGTGCAATTCACTTGAAGAGTCTTTTCTGAATTTTCTAGGATGCTATTAGGCCCTCAAAGGTACACAAATAATATTAGAATTATTTGAGTATTTTTAACGCATTTTTCTAAGGTCCATTGACATCTTTGAGGGTGAATTCAAAGGAGAAAACTGAATTATTTAATGCAATATTCCCTGCACATGGGCGAATGGTTTTGAAGGGTTCTTGGAGGCTTTGAGAGGGCTAAACTTAAAAATATTTCAATCTGAAATATTTCTATATTTATATTTTTGATTAAATTTTGCAAAGGTTTGAGGGCTGATTTTTCAAAGAAAACGCAGTTGAACTTTCTAAAGGAAAATCAAATTTTTGGCAAAAGTATTTTCCAAGGTACATGCAACCTTCTTCATACATACAAAGGTATATTATCACAGCAATAATTTGAGGGTTTACGCATGACATATTGTGGATTTAAGATGAAAAATTCAGTGGTTATATGCTTCATATACTTTTAAATTACTTGTGCAAACATTGGCGAAGAGGGTTTGTTATACATGTGGTGTTTTAAGCCTCTTTATTTCAGCTAGGGTTGTTGATTTTAAATTTTAAAATTCATTGTGTTTGGAGATGATTAAGGGTTTTGTTGGGAAACCATCTTTTATCATAATTGTCTCAACTTGGAGACATTACAAAGGTTCACTATTTCATAGTTCAGGGGGGTGTACTGTGCTTTTTTGGGTCACTCTTTGCATTTTACTTGCACTTTCATTTATGCAACTTCAACTTGCACTACTAGTCCAACTCATTTCTGCACTACTACAACTCATTTCTGCACTAATGGATTCAAGTTCAATCAACCCACTAACTCCCTTTAACTAACACAAATGGAAAATCAAGATGGCAATCATTCTAAGGAGAAAGGGTTTGCATAGGATAAACATGGGTGATGAAACTAAACCTAGCATAGATGCAAAGATAGTTAAATGGTATAACCGTCGTGATGAAGCCTATGGGCTATTACGTCTTTTTGTGGCCCCTGATCTCTAATTTCACTTAGAGTCTACCAAATCACTTCATGATGTATGGACCATTCTGAGTAAACTATTTGGGGAGCAAGATGTGATGAGAGGTCACAAGCTTGAAAATGAACTCATTAGCTTAAATCCTTGCAACTTTGACACCCTTCAGGAGTTTTTTACTAAGTTCAAGTCCTTGAGATTGCAATTGAAAGAATGTGGGATAAAGAAAGAAGATGACCAACTTTTTTTCTATACTCTCTAAACTAAGTTTTGACTATTCAGTCTTTGTCCCTACTTTCCATGCCACTAAAAGTGATTTGGGCACTGCATGGAAAATGCCCTCTTTAGATGCTTTCATTGCCGACTTAATTAGGGAGCAAGACAAGTTGATCCAGATGGGCACATTGAAGTCCATAAAACCTAAAGCCCTAATTATTGGGAATGGGAAAGCAAAGACTTCAAACAGAGAGAAGAAAAAGAAAGAATCAATCTCTGTCAAAACCAACACTGAAGCCTCCTCTTCCAATGACAAACCTAAGAAAAAGAAGATATAGTGTGCCTACTGTAAGAAAAATGGGCATGATGAATACAAGTGCATGAAGAAGTAAATAGATCACCTAACTTATCTCTTTGAGAAGAACAACATAAGTGTTCCTGAGTCTGTCAAGCAAAATTCATCAAACCACGATTCTACTAAGACAAAGAACAAGGGGAAAGAGAGAAAAAAAGGCAAGGCTCTAGTAGCAATTGCAGATTCAACATCTTCATGGGTTATTGACTCGAGTACTTCTCACCACATGGGTTGTTCACTAGTTAATTTTTTTTCCTTAGAGTCTTGTAGCATGTCTTCTATCAATTTGGGTGATGTGTAATTTCTCCCTTTTTGGTATAAATTTGCATAAGTCCTTAGCCTTGAATTGTTCTTAAAAAGGCTAAGGGAAAAAGAGAAAAGGGAATATTTGTGGCCTTCAAAAGCATTTAATAGAAAAGCACTTTATGATCTAATTTCCACTTAAGTTGGAGCATTTTTAAGGGTCATGGGCACTAAAGGCCTAAAATGAAATTATAAAGAGGTTCTTTTAATATTTTAAAAAAAAGAGTTTGCTTCCTATTTTGGGTGCCACACTTAAAGCATGGATATATAAGGAAAGTGAGTTGTTCATTTGAAAAGTTATACATTTTGGATATTGAAATTGTTGATCAAGTATATCAAGCTTGTTCACTACAACTTAAAGACGAAAACCTTAAAGTGTGATAAGGTTTTGGGGACAAAAACATCAATTCTTACATTCAACGCAGCTCTATTCAAGGGCTGTAATTGTGCTTTAGATTTGCATGGTTGCATGCAATTGGACCTACAAAGGTGTTTTATAACACCACCTTGTTCAAAGGCAAAGTGAACACTTTGGAGAGTTGTTTGCATTGAGTTCTCATTGTTTGGTTGCGCAATAGAGCTCTATTTTCAAATTTGAAGGAACCTAGGGCTGTAACTAGGGTTTTTGGAACTTTGAGCCAATTTTTGGGGGACTTCCTATGGAAAGAAAATTTCGATTCTAATTTTGTTTGATAGCTACTATTTTTGTGATCATTTTTCACTAACTTTTGCATTGAAATTCCAAATATTCTGGAAGATACGAATTTTTAAAATTTCAGCGAATTAAGGCAAATAATAAATTAATGAGGGCTGAAAATAAGGTTATTAATTCAAAAAATTATTTGTATGATTTTTGCTAGTGCAACGATTCGCTTGGGCAGGTTATTAGAGTGTTTTTGGGCTCTAATATTGAAGGGGCCAATTTATTTTATACTCTGAAAATTATTTTAATAATTTCCCAAGTGGGGTGAATTGATTTGGGGCACTTGGAGACCTTGTTGAAGGGATAGAACAAATGTTTGATTTTCATATTTGTTTCTCTATTTTTTTTAAGTGTGACAATTTGTTTGGAGGGACTAAATTGACTATTGGTATCCCTAATTTATTCTTTGGAAACCCTAACTAATTGCAAGGATTTTTGACATTTATTTTGAGTTTGTGCAAGGGTTTCAACGTTGATTGGAAGGAGAAAATGTAGTGTGCCAACATCTTGAAAATCAGAATTATTACAGAGAAATTCCAGCCACATCACCATTCAATCTTGTTACAAAAAGAGGTACTTTATTGTAGTTTCATATTTAGTAATTATTGGGGTTATTGTAGAAAGTTATTGCCTGGAATTTCAACATTTATTACTGCTAGGATTTGTTGGTTTTCAGGGTAGAACTCAGATTATTTTCAATTTTCGCATAAGGGTTTGTTGAGAAACCCCAACTTGTCTTAATTGTCTGAAAGAATAAACCAAGCTTGTAAAATTGACTAAGTGTGGAAACATTTGCACACACAACCTTATGCATTAGAACTTAGACCACCAAGAGTAGGCGCAACCCTGAGTAACATGGTGTGATTGTTTCCTTCCGATGATGCCATATATGCAGACGTAGTCACCAACAAATTGTGTACCCAGCCATATTCAACAAGCTAGCAAAGGCATTCATATGACTGCTCTTGGAAGTCAAGATGCACATTCAACTTCATGAGAACTCTACACCTGATCTATGCAGCTAAATACCTTTGTTATTAATGCATGATAGCACATGTTGCCTTTGACCTCAATGACTATGTCCAACAATCTCCCCCTTTGTCATTGATGGCAACACATCATCCGGATGACTTAACTTCTTTGTCTTCATTTTGCTTTCTCCCCCTTTAACATTAATGACAAAGAGTCTGCCACAATATGTCAACGATTTGATCCTTTTCTGGCAGCTTGGCTGTTTTGATCCTTGGACCTGGCTGGTTAGAGCACTTTGAGAGAAACTCCCCCTTGGGCAATGGCACATTTGCCTAACTCTTACTAGGACACATTCAAATCTGATTCCTCTGGTTCCATTATTCCTCAAAAGATCATGTATATAGCATTGGTCTGAAAAACCAATCAATAATCGACATATCTCTCTATAGATAGGCATAATGATCTACAGCCAACACACATGTGTCTCCTCCTTTGTTATCACATAGCAAAGGGACTGCAGCTATCTCACCAGACTGCCTTTTCTCTTAATCCAGGAGTTAATAATATTCCTTCAATACTCCCCCTGGATTCATGCCCTATCACTAAAAGATAGTGATGTGGTGTGGGAGCCACTACTCCCAACTTCTATCTTAGATACACAAATTTCTCCTTAGGAAGAGGCTTGGTAAATATATTTGCAATTTGGTCATTTGTCGGCACATACTCAATTTTAACCTCTTGATCTGCAACCTTTTCTTTCAGAAAATGATATTTGATGGATATATGCTTGGTTATGGAATGCATCACTGGATTCTTAGATATGTTTATGGCACTAGAGTTATCACAAAAGATAGAAATGGGTTCTTTGTATTCTACCTTGATGCCTCTACGAGTTTGCTTCATCCGCAAGACTTGGGTGCAACATGTTGCTACTACTACATACTCTGATTTTGTTGTAGAAAGAATAACCGACTCTTGCTTTTTGCTCAGCTATGACACAAGTCTATTTCCAAGGAAGAATGCACCACCACTAGTGCTTCTCTTGTCATCCACACTTCCTGCCCAATCAGCATCTGCATATGCAATCAAAGTGAGATCATCACTTGTAAGGTACCACAGACCATAGTCAATTGTGCTCTTGGTGTATCTGAAGATTCTTTTCACAGCATTGACATGTGATTCCTTGGGAGCTGCTTGAAATCTTGCAACTATGCATACAGCTTGCATGATGTCTAGTCTTGATGCAGTTAGGTACAGCAGGCTGCCTATCATTGATCTATACATAATATTATTCACATCAAGGGACTCATCTTCTTTGCTCAGCTTGCATCCAGTTATCAGGGAGAACTAGCTGGTTTGTTGTCTTCCATTCCAAATTTCTTGAGCATCTTGTTTGCATATTTGGTTTGAGATATGAATATCCCTTCATTGGTTTGTGCAATTTGTAAACCAAGAAAGAACGAAAGTTCTCCCAGCATAGACATTTCAAATTCACTTTGCATTTGTGTGGTAAATTCTTTGCACATATTACTATTGCCACCTCCAAAGATGATATCTACATAGACAACAATAATCAACATATGCTTATCTTCTGATTTAAAGTACAAATTGTTGTCTGCACATCCTTTGCTGAAGCCTTGTTGCAGGTACTGATCCAATCTTGAATACCATGCTCTAGGTGCCTGTTTCAGACCATACAATGCCTTTTTCAATCTACACACATAATCTTCTTCATCCACTAGCTGAAAACCTTATGGTTGTTCAATGTAGACTTCCTCTTCCAAGTTTCCATTCAAGAACGTTGACTTTACATCCATTTGATATACTTTGAACTTCTTATGAACAGAAAATGCCAAAAACATTCTTATGGCTTCCAGTCTTGCCACTGGAGCAAATGTCTCTTCAAAGTCTATGCCTTCTACTTGTGCATATCCTTTGCACACCAGTCTTGTTTTGTTTCTTATGACAACTCCATCTTCATTGAGTTTGTTTCTGTAGACCCATTTTGTTCCTATAACATTCTTGTTTGAGGGTCTAGGAACCAATTCCGATGTTTTATTTTTTTCTATTTGACTCAGTTCTTCTTCCATGGCTTTTAACCAATTTTCATCTTTGTTGGCTTCACTAAAGGTTTTAGGCTCAATATCTGAAAATAGAGCAAAACGTACTTGCTCCTTGTTCATTACAACTCTTCTCTTAGTCTAAACACACTCATTTTTGTTGCCAATTATCTGCTCTTTGGGATGTTCCTTTTGAACAAACCTTGCATGTGCCCTTTCACTCTTTTCTTCCTCCTCTTCACTATCTTCTACTTCATTTTCTGCTCCTAATTATTCAATTATGATCTCTTCAACAAGTTCGACATGTTTAAATCCTTCTTCAACCTTGACATTGATGCTCTCAACTATTTTATGCAGCCTCTTATTGTAACATACATAGGCTTTGTTATGAATGGAGTAACCAAGAAAATCCCCTCATCACATCTTGACTCAACGCTGCCTAGTTTGTCCTCCGTTTTCTTGATGTAGCATTTGCTTCCAAACACTCTGAAGTATTTCCATACCACAGTTCATATGGCATTTATCAATTTTCACCATCAGTTGAACTCTGTTCAAGATGTATACTGTTGTTTGGACTGCTTCTCTCCAATATCCATCAGATAATTTGGCCTCTTTCAACATTGTTCTGGCCATCTTCTTAACAATCATATTCTTTCTCTCAACAACCCCAATTTGTTGTGTTCTTACAACAAAGTAGTGTCTTTTAATCCCATGCTTCTCACAATATGCTATGAACTCATTGGAGGTGAATTCTCCACTTTTATCTAATCTCAAACATTTGATCTTTCTTCTCATTTCATTTTCAACCATGGCTCTACAGATCTTAAATCTCTCAAAGGCTTGAGATTTGTCCTTCAAAAAGCTTACCCATGTCATCCTTGACCCTTGTTTGCTTGCCTAACTGACATTTTTTGCATGTAGTATCTACGGGTTTGGTTATCTTGGGCATATGTCTTACACACTTATTCGAACTTACTTTGACTAGATTATCAAAATGGACATGTCCCATTCTCCTATGCCACAACCAGCTTTCATCAAACTTTCTTATGAGATAGCTATTATTGTTTACCTCAACAAGATTGTAGATGTTATTCTTGGTTCTTTTCCCTTTTGCAACTATTTTGCCAAATCTCTTTAGCTTGTAGTCTTCAACATCAAATATGACTTTGTATCCATTGTCACACATTTGGCTGACACCCTATAGATTATGTTTCAGTCCTTTGACATCAAGAACGTCATGTGTAGGAAGCTTACCATCAATGTGCAAGGTTCATTTGCCTTTGATTTTTACTATTGTGTTGTCTCCCAAGCTGACAGTTCCTTCCTTGCACTTGCTCAGCTTGGTGAACTTGCTCTTGTCACCAATCATGTGCTTTGAGCACCCACTGTCTATCACCCACAAATTCTACTCTTTGGCGTGAAGTGTCGTTTGAGCAATCAAGGATTGATTTTTCAGTTTCCATATCCTCTTAGGTCTCTCAGATATCCTTTTCTTTCTTTCATTTATGACTTGTGAACCTTTATTCTTATTAGGAGACTTGCCTTGCTTTACATTGCTTATTTTTGACATTACAAGGTTAGTCCTACAATGCCTAGCTATATGACCAAAATTATTGCAATTGTAGCATATTGTAATTGAATCTAACAGAGAAGCAAATGAGTTTCTACTTACAAAATTAGTTCTCCTTGTAGGTACAACTCTACATTCAATAGTCCTATGACCAAACTGATTACAGCTGTAACAATAACCATAAAAGGATGAGTAATAATTGGTCATAACATTCTTTGATGCAGTATATTGACCTTTCATACACTTTTGTTTCTTCAAATCTGCCACTTTTGTATATACTTCTACATCTTTGATTTCAGGGTTCTTTTCAGAATTCATTCTTCTCATCTTATCTTTGTTTGGATCATTCTTAGTGTCCTTGCTGATCCTTTCTTTCTTTGCTTCTGCTCCTATTTTGAAATTATCATATAGGTTGGTCGACATACTAGTTGATGAACCATTTCCTTTCTCATATCCAAGACCAGATTTTTCATTTGAAGGCTTCTAACCGCTGATTAATTCATTATGAATGTCTGATCCTTTTGTCAACTTTAGACTTTTGTCTATTTGACTTTTTGCCTTCTCAAGTTCTTTCCTCAAAGCTACTTTTTCTGCCTCAAGCTTCATGCATTCTTTGGATTTTGTCTGTAGTTCCAACTTAACTACTATTCTTTTAGCCTCCTCAGGTTGAGTCTTTAGGGTCACTATCATTTGATTAAATTTGTCAAGTTCCTTTTGCCCAAGCTTCTTCTGTTTTGAGTTCTCTTTTCTTAATTTCTCAATCTCTTCTAGAGCACAAACTAGCTCGCCTTCTAGATCAACTTCACCTTCCTCTTCTTCATCTCAATCTTCATCTTCGTCCTGTTCTTGATTTATGGGAGTGGATTCTTCTGCCATGAACAAAAATTATTTTCCCTTGGCTACAAAAGCACAGTCATGATCATCATCCGACCTATCACTATCACTACCCTTCACTAAGTCACTGTCTTCGTTTGTATATAAACATTTCTTGCTCTTGAAGAAGTTCTTACTTTTTACATAATGAGGTTTCGTCTTTTTGTTGCTCTCTTCTTGCTTAAAATTGTCCTTTTTATTATAAGGACATTTGGCAGTAAAGTGTCCTGCCTTTCCGCAGTTAAAGCATTTGAATGGTAGCTTACTTTTGTATTTTCCTGATCCTCTCTTTAATTTCCTGACAAAGTTAGCTTCTTCTCCATCAGACTCCTCAGATTCAGACATAGAAGTTTCTTTTACCTGCTTTGCTACTTTGAATGCAGCTTCTCTTTTAAAGGTGTCTGTCTCTCCCATTCTCATCTCATAGGCTGTGAATGTTCCATGCAACTCATCAACAGTGAGTTTGTCCAAATCTCTTGCTTCCTCTATTGCAGAGATTTTCGTATCATATCTTGATGGCAGCGATCTTAACACCTTATTGACTATAGTCGACTCTTCCATTTCTTCACCAAGACCTCTGATAGCATTCACTATTTCATCTACCCTGAGGAGGTAGTCGACAATCTTTTCTTCTTCATTCATCTTAAGACTCTCAAACTGCCCTTTGTATGTTTGTAGCTTGGCTTTTTCACTCTGTCATCTCCTTCATAAATACTCTTTAACTTGTTATAAATGTTTTTTGCACTCTAACAGTGCATAACTTTGACAAATTCTGAGTTTGACAATCCACAAAGAATAGCATTCTTTGCCTTGACGTTGTTTTCATATGCCTTATTGGCAGCCTGATCAATAGGAGCTACAGCAGGAGTTGTATATCCATTTACTACAGACATCCATACATCAAATCCTAATAAGGACAAATATGCTTCCATCCTTATGCTTCAAAAAGCATAGTTAGATCCATCAAACAAAGGTGCTTTGTTTGAGGAGGATCCTTCTTGACTGGACATTGTGTTCACTAACCAGGTTCTACCTAAGCCGATTAAGCTTCTTCCTGAGGAACCCTAGGCTCTGATACCAATTGTTGAACACAACTATCTACTGAGTGGGGGGGTGAATCAGTAGATGAGCTAAAACTAGTTGATTAAAACTTTTAGAGGAGATATCAATTCATATGCATATCAAAAAACAAATGTAGAGAGCACACAAACAAAAGCACAGTACACTAGATTTATACATGGAAAATCCAAAAGAAAAAACCACGATGAAAATAGCTGCTAGAATCTACTGTTCTAATCCAGCCTCATAGTTAAATCACCTCACTGGCAAAACCACACTAGTTACATTCAAAGACACCTATCCTTAGGAGACACCAATCCCCTAACTGAGCACCAACTCAGTTTTTCTGAAGGCACCTACCAATCATAACTATGGAGCTACAACTCTAGTGTACAAAACAGATTCACAAATGAGTTCAGTTCAGTTTCTTTGTTACAAGTCGAGTCTGTAACTGCTCACTCTTGGCTTATTTTGTGTATGCCTATTCTCCTCTACTCAAACTTTGCACATTCTCTGTGTGCCCTTTCTTCCTGTCTGCTCAATCTCTATTCCTCTGACTTTTAATGTGTCTGCATACATCTGGATATATTCTGTTCAAACACACTTGATTCCCTTTTTCCATCTTTTACTCTATTTGTATTCATCTAGATAGACAACCTTTTCTTTTCCTCTCTGCCTTACTGGTTCTATGTTGTTATAGCTTCTGTTTGACACAGTCCATTTACACCAGCTGCTTTGGCCTCTCTTCCTTTGTGTCTTTTATATATTCTTTGTTTGACACATCAACGTCCTCTTCTTGCCTCTATACCTCTCTCTATGCTATCATGGTCTGTGTCTATATATTCTATTAGACACACTTCGTATTGCTCACATGCTTAGGTTCAACGATAGTCTGAGCAATCTCAAAATGACAATCTTTGACTCTCTCTTAAAATTGCAACGACAGTAGCAGCAACAATAATGTTTTTGAAGTCGTGTATATACGTTGAATCTTAGGGTTTCATGTCTCCAATTGCATTCACACTTCAGTTGCACTTAACCGGTTCTCATTAAAAGCAATTTTGACTTATGTATTTTCACGTGTCTCAGTTCATGCATCACATTGCAATGGTCAAGTCTCTTGACTATGTTTGGCAACTGCCAGATTCAAGTCATTACTGCACCGTTTCCTTAATCAATGATTGATCGGTTGATCGATCAATCTCGGGCTCCGTGTAGACTTTTTGAGATCACCGTTTGTCTGGTCATATCTTTAAACGAGGATTATTCATCTTGTCATTGGCACCATTCATTGTCTATCTTGAACTGTTAGATATTTTCACTTTTGAAACAAAACCGTCGATCTCTCTTGTATTAACAGTCGAGCTCTTTCTCGCATCTCGATATTTTCTATATGATTGGTTCGCTTTCGCTCCTTTCGATTATATTCGATATGCTCGATCTTTAATCTCGCCTTGATCCTTTGGCAATATTGCAAGTGTCTTATACTTCAACTCAAATATCCTTCGAAAACCTTTTAAGCGTCCACTTGCCCTAGATTCTTCCCGAAACAATCCAAGTGATCCTTCGGAAGCTTTGTAATGGTCCTTGTATCCTTCGCAATTGTCCTTCAGCAAATTCTCAAGTGCCCTTTCCTTTCATTCGAACTACCCTTCGGGTTTTTGCAAGTGTCCTCTCTTTGGAAATGTCTTGCAGGAGCTTTGCAAGTGTCCACTCTCTTCAAACTATCCTTCGGACAAAATGTTGCGGGTTTTTTTTTTAGGGTTCTTCGGGCTAATTTCCATGGGTTTTTTGTCTGAGTCCCCTTCGAGACAATTTTCGCGGGTTTTTGGTCCGAGTCCTTCAATTCTTCGCTCATATCTTTCGGCATTTTTGTTTAGGACACATACCCTTTGGGTTTTTTGTAAAGTACCCTTCAACATTTTTTGGAAATGTCCACATACCCTTTGGCTTTTCTATAAGGGTCCACATACCCTTCGACCTTTCTATAAGGGTCCACATACCCTTCGGCCTTTTGCAAACTACCATTCGGCATTTTTGCAAGGGTCTACATACCCTTAGGCTTTTCTGTAAAGGTCCACTTTGGAAGCTTTGTTCGGGATCTATTTCCTTTAGACTTTTTGTTCGACGAGAACTTAACCATTTTTTCAAAAGAATTCATCTTGGCACTTTCTCCGAAAGAGAACACTTCCTTCGGATCTTTTGTTCGAAGCAATTGTTCTGAAAGAATTGACTTGACTAAGACACTTTTCCAAAAGAATAAACCAAGCTTGAATTGACCAAGACACTTTTCCGAAAGAATAGACCAAGCTTTTAAAATCGACTAAGTGTGGAAACATTTGCACACACAACCTTATGCATTAGAACTTAGACCATCAAGAGTAGGCGCAAACCTGAGTAACCTGGTGTGATTGTTTCCTCCAGATGATGCCATATATGCAGACATAGTCACCAACAAACTGTGTACCCAACCATATTCAACAAGCTAACAAAGGCATTCATATGACTGCTCTTGGAAGTCAAGATACACATTCAACTTCATGAGAACTCTACACCTGGTCTGTGCAGCTCAACACCTTTGTTATTAATGCATGATAGCACATGTTGCCTTTGACATCAATGACAATTCTTCAAACCTCAATGACTATGTCCAACAAGTATAAATTTGCATAAGTCCTTAGCCTTGAATTGTTCCTAAAAAGGCTAAGGGAAAAAGAGAAAAATGGAACATTTGTGGACTTCAAAATTATTTAATAGAAAAGTACTTTATGATCTAATTTCCACTTAAATTGGGGCATTTTTAAGGATCATGGCACTTAAGGCCTAAAGTGAAATTATAAGGAGGTTTTTTTAATATTTTAAAAAAAAAGTTTCCCTCTTAATTTAGGCGCCACACTTGGGGCATGGATATAAAATAAAAGTGAGTTGTTCATTTGAAAGGATAGGCATTTTTGATATTGAAATTGTTGATCAAGTATGTGAAGCTTGTTCACCACAATTTGAAGATGAAAACATTTTAGTGTGACAAAGATTTAGGAACGAAAACTTTCATTCCTACATTCAGGGCAGCTCTATTCAAGGGCTGTAATTGTGCTTCAGATTTGCATAGCTACATACAATAGGACCTACAAAGGTGTTTTATAACACCACCTTGTTCAAAGGCAAAGTGAATACCTTGGAAAGCTATTTGTATTGATTTTTCATTGTTTGGTTGCACAATTGAGCTCCATTTTCAGGTTTGAAAGAACCTAGGGTTGTAACTAGGGTTTTTAAAACTTTAGGACAACTGTTAAGGGACTTCCCATGAAAAGAAAAAAAATTGATTTTAATTTTGTTTGATAGCTACTATTTTTGTGATCATTTTGAGCTAACTTTTGCATTGAAATTACAAATATTTCAGAAAATAGGATTTTTTGAAATTTTAGTTGATTCAGACAAATAATAAATTATTGAGCGCTGAAAATAAGGTAATTAATTCAAAAAATTATTTATATATTTTGCCTAGTGGAGCGATTCACTTGGGCACGTTGTTAGAGTGTTTTTCAACTCTAATATTGAAGGGAACAATTTATTTTATATTCAGAAAATTATTTTAATAATTTTTCAAGTGGGGCAAATTGATTTGGGGCACTTGGAGACCTTGTTAAAGGAATAGAACATGGGTTTGATTTTCATATTTGTTTCTCCTATTTTTCTAAGTGTGATGACTTGTTTGGAGGGGCTAAATTGACTATTGGCAACCCTAATTTGTTCTTTGAAAGCCCTGATTAATTGCAAAGATTTTTAACATTTATTTTGAGTTTGTGCAAGCGTTCCAAAGCTTATTTGGAAGGGAAAGCACAGTTGTACTAGCATCTTGAAAATCAGAATTATTGTAAGAAAAATTCATCCAAATCATCATTCAATCTTGTCACAAACGAGGTACTTTATTGTAGTTTCATATTCAGTAATTATTGGGGTTATTGTAAAGAGTTATTGCTTAGAATTTGAACATCTATTACTTTTAGGGTTTGTTGGTTTTCAGAGCAAAACCCAAATTTTTTTCAATTTTCACATAAGGGTTTGTTGGGAAACCCCAACTTGTCTTAATTGTCCCATTTAGAGACATCACATGATGATACTTTTGTACCAATTACAGAGAAAAGGTCTGTTGAAATGGAAAAAGGAACATTTAATAATGTTCTAAGTGTCCCTTCCCTTACAACAAATCTCCTATCAGTGTATCAAATCACTTATATCAACAAAAGCATGAGGGTTGAGTTTTTACCAAATTCAGTTATCATAAAGGAGTTGCAATGTGATTCTACAATGGCAGTGGGCAGGGTAGATCACCAAACCAGGTCATACACCTCACATTTTGCACCTGATTCTTCTACGATTGCATTGTTGACTCATTCAGATAGAGTTAGCAAATTATGACATGAGTGGTTTGACCACCTTAACTACCGCTACTGTCATGTCCCCTTCCAGTTGACATCTCTCAGAGTTGATGATTAGCCTATTATGCGACCCTCGTACGCTGATAGGATGGATAGAGGGTCTTGATGGAGCTTGGCTTGGCTTCGACTATCAGAATTTTTCCAGTTGGCTTTCGTTTGGGCTCTTTCGAACACCGTTTGCCTGAGTTGCTATTTTTTAGGGATTTTTGGCACTCAGCGGAACACCCATGTTATGGTCTGGTCATGTGCGGAATCACTCCCTTGTTCACCAATTTCAGACAATTCGAGAATCGAATACTTTTTGAGGGAGATATTAATATTTAATTGATTTAATTAAATATTAATTATTCGGAGCTATATTATAAAGTTATAATATTTAATATTATAACTTAAAGGTTTTGACTAGGGAGCGCTCATTATGAAGAGGGCCGTTTTTAATAATTAAAAAAAATGTGATTTTTTTGACTATGGAAAAATTAAAAGAAAAATCTAAATTTTTAATTAATGAAACCCTAATTAGGGCAATCGCACCTTTTTGAAGATTATAAGGGTTTCTCATTGAGAATCGTGCCATTCATGATTGAAGCCAATTTTCGCTAAGTATTTTCTTGGGAGACAGCCAAGGGTTCCAGTATTCGATTTGCATTGAAGAACATGCAATCTTTAGTGTGTGCAATTCAGAGGTTGTGAAATACCAGCTAATCTATTACCAGGCAGAGAGATAACTTCACACAGAGGTTATCACAAAGATTCACAGAGATTTATTTCATCAGGTTTTGATCCGGAAATCATCCAGAAAGAGATCTACCATATTGGCATTAATTTTATCAAGATCTGGCTATCAAAATTCAGGCCGTACTATTTTAATTGCTGTTGTACACAGGGCGTACAGTTTTGCAGCAGGGCGTACCATCTCCAGCAGGGGCGTGTTTCTCTTCTAGGGCAAAACGCCTTCTTTTTGTCCAGTCTGTTGATACTCTTTAGGGCGCCTATACATTTAGCATCTTTCTGGATCATCAGAAGCAAGGAGAAAGGGTTATTAATTGCAGCCGTTCCATTCGTACCAGATCTAGGGTTTTTTCAGTCTTGCAGCAGAATCAAGTTTTGAAACAATATTTTTAGATTATTTCGTATGCATGACAGAGATCTTCTATTGTAATCGTCTGGAATGAATAATAAGATCATAGAGTAGCCAGTTAAGAGATTATACTACTATTTATTCATTCATTTGAATTTATCTTGCAAAATTGCATTCTTCTTTATTTCATGCAAAAACACCAAAAAAATCAAAATACACAAAACAGTCAAAAAAACATACAGTTCCAGAATTCAGGGGAAACAGGGGTTTCTATAGTGGTATCAGAGCTAAATCCTGCCATCCTGAGGGTTTAGCAATCATATGCAGCCACAAGAGTTAGGACCACACAGGTATTACACACGCAGGAGAGCCTTGCTGGAAGGCGACCAGGGTTTAGCACAGCAGCCAACCATCATGAGTGACAAGCGTGAGGGTAGCCCACCCAGGGGCCACAGGAATAATGAGGATCAGGACACCAGAGACTTCTTCCGTGCTATGGTTACAGGACAGCAGCAGATGGCGCAGGCATTACAGGCACTTACTACTATGGTAGAGAGGATGAACCCACCTGTTAGACAGAATGGGGAACAAGGAGATAACCGGAGTGCTACAGTTAATCAGAGACCACAGCTGACTCATTCCAGGACAGCTGATAGACCTACACGTCCTACATTTGTTCAGGAGGAACCAGAAGAAGCTCCAGCAGAGGAGGCGGCAGGAGACCCCCTATTTGCAAATACGCTCATGGCTGCAAATGAGTGGGAGTTATTAGCTCCTCAGATTCGGGAGAGGATGTCCTTTGATCGTTTTGTAAATCAGATGAGAGAGCATTACAGGTCACTTAGACAGGATAGGAGGCCTAGAGGTCAACTTAGTGAGCTGAAGAAGGCTGCCGGCAAGCTTTCTTTGGCCACTTTTGACGGGAGTGGTAAGATGACAGCTCAAGCTTGGATTCATAAGCTTGACACATTTTTGGCATTAAGGCCAATGACAGAGATAGAAGCTATCAAATACGCCGCTTTGCACTTGGAGGGAGTAGCACATGATTGGTGGTACCATGGTATGGTAACACTTCAGCATAACCAGGTGACAGAGTACCAGGACTTCGTGGACAGGTTGGTTGAGAGGTTTGACAAGAAAGATCCAGAGGTTTACTTTCGAGATTTGGCACAGTTGAAACAAACAGGGAACTTGGAGTCCTTCATTGGGGAGTTTCAGCGACTGGCAGTCATGGTGCCAAACATTTCAGAGCGTAGATTGATTGTTCTTTTCATTGAGGGCCTATCTGAACCCTTGAGAGGTTGGATCAAAGCCTTTGATCCTCCTTCATTACAGGAAGCTATGAAGAAGGCGCGTAGTATGGAGATGGCAGCCCCATCCAGTAAATTCAACCCCTGAGGTACTTCTTCATTCAGGGACAATAAGGGCTTCAGCAGAAATAGAGAGAAATCAGATTTTAACAAAGACAAATCAGATTTTAAGAATGATTCAAAGGGCAAACCAGCAGCACCACCTTTGGATCGAGAGGCTCTTAACGATCTACGCAGGAAGAAGCTTTGCTTCTACTGCAAAGGTCCCTATGATGCCAATCACGATTGTCCTTTGAGGCCTAAAGGCAAGGCAAATCGAGTGATGTGGGCTTATTATGAGGATTCGGAATCAGAAGATTTCGAACAGCAGGAGAGTTCTGAGGAGTCAGAGTCAGAGGCTTTAGAGCCTAAGGCAGAGGCAGAGTCAGAGCTTCAAATTCAGGAGGCACGCCTATCTAGCATCCAGCAGGAGGGTTCATTTAGACTTCGTGGAGTTTTGGCAGGACAGAGGGTCATAACCCTTCTTGACACAAGAGCCACACATAATTTTATCGATGCTAGATTTGTGGAGAAGCGTGGATTGATTACCGAGGAGTTTGACGGCATTAGAGTTAAGGTGGCCGACGGTTACACTCTTAGGTGTGAGCGGATGATTAGACATCTCCCATTGCGCTTGAACAACTATGAGTTCAAGGCTGATTATTATGTGGTGAACATGGGGGATATAGATTTAGTCCTGGGCATGAAGTGGCTTCATTCCCTTGAGGAAGTCACTCTTCGTCTCAAGGACATGGAGATTCGTTTTGATGTTGATGGGAAGACACATATTCTTAAGGCAATACGGGACAGCAACATCAAAACTATTTCTTTTCATCGGATGGAGAGGCTCATGCGACACGACATGGTAGAGTGGGCTGCCGAGTGCACATTGGCACCATTACAGGAGGGACAGCAAAAGACTGAGTATCATCCTGACATTCAGCAGTTGAGAGTCAAGCATGCTAAGGTATTCAGCGATATTCCACTAGGGAGACCTCCAGACAGGGGCATTGAGCACATTGTTGAGCTTGAGGAGGGTGCTAAGCCCGTTATGATTACTCCTTATCGGCATCCTAAGCGGTTGAAAGATGAGATCGAGAAAACAATCAAGGAGTTACTTGCTATGGGTCACATTCGACCTAGCAAATCACCATTCGTTTCTTCAGTTGTTCTGGTGAAGAAGGATGGCACCCTACGCATGTGCATTGACTACAGAGTCCTGAATAAGAGGTCTATTAAGAACAGATATCCAATACCTCGTATCGATGAGCTTATTGATGAGCTCCATGGTGCATGCTACTTCACGAAGATAGACTTAAGGTCAGGATATCATCAGATCAGGGTTCGTGAACAGGACATTGAGAAGACTGCTTTCCGTTGTCATTGTGGACACTATGAGTTTGTGGTGATGCCATTTGGGCTCAGCAATGCGCCAGCGACATTTCAGTCCACCATGAACAGAGTCTTCCATTCACTGCTGAGGAGATTTGTACTTGTTTCCTTCAATGACATTCTTATATACAGCAGGACTTGGCAGGAGCATTTGGCTCATCTGGAGACCGTGCTCAGTATTTTGGAGAGGGAGTCCTTGTACGCCAAGGAGTCCAAATGTGATTTGGGGATGACCGAATTGTTATACTTAGGTCATATTATCAGTGCAGAGGGAGTGAGGATGGATCCTGAGAAGATCCGCGCTATTATTGACTGGCCTATTCTGGTGAATCTTACACAGCTACGGGGATTTCTAGGTTTGTGTGGATTTTATCGTAGATTCGTGAATGGTTATTCACGTCATGCAGCCCCTATGACAAATTTGTTGAAAAAAGGTGCATTTTGTTGAACTCCTGAGGCACAGGAGTGTTTCGTGAGGTTTAAGGAGTTGATGACTACGTGTCCCGTGTTGGCACTACCAGATTTTTCGAAGCCTTTTGAGCTTCAGTGCGATGCTTCAGGAGAGGGCATTGGAGCAGTGCTTATGCAGGACAAGCACCCTATAGTGTATGAGAGTTGTAAGCTCAGGGGGGCAGAGAGGCTTTACAGCATTTACGTTAAGGAGATGCTCGCTATAATGCATGCCTTGGCAAAATTTAGGCAATATCTTGTTGGCAGCAAATTTTGCATCAAAACTGACCACAACAGCTTGAGGCATTTCTTGGGGCAGCGAGATCTCAATGATCGTCAGTAGAAGTGGGTGAGCAAATTGCAGGCATATGACTTTGACATTTCTTTCATCAAGGGCACCCAGAATGTAGTGGCCGACGCTCTTTCACGTAGGCCTTATTTGAGTTCTATGGTTCACATTACAGAGTATTGGAGACATATGATTGTGGCAGAGTATGCCAAGGATTCATGGGCATCCAGCATTGTTGAGGGATCAACGATTGATACCAAATATACGCTTGTGAATGACTTGATCATTTACAAGAACAGGGTTTATTTGATTCTAGGATCAGTGGTGAAGAAAATCATCATGCGAGCCTTTCATGATGTACCTACTGCAAGACATCTCGGGTATTTCAAGACCTATAGACAGATTCGGGAGAGATTCACATGGAAAGGACTTAAGGCAGATGTTCTTCAGTATGTGCGTGAGTGCCTTGTTTGTCAGAAGAACAAGTAGGAGAACACGTACTCGGCAGGATTATTGCAGCCACTTCCGATTCCTGACAGGAAGTGGGAATGCCTGTCGATGGATTTCATTACGGGCTTGCCTAAAGCCCAAGGACGTGATTGCATATATGTAGTCGTGGATCGGTTAACAAAGTATGCCCACTTCTTTCCGATTACCACTACTTACACAGCTACACAGGTAGCAGAGGTCTTCTTCCGAGAGGTATTCAGACTGCATGGGTTGCCTCAGAGCATAGTGAGCGACAGGGATAGTCGGTTCTTGAGTCACTTCTGGCAGGAGGTGTTCAGACTTTGTGGGACCGAGCTTACACCGAGCACCAGTTACCACCCGCAGACCGATGGACAGACAGAGATAGTGAATAAATGGGTGGAAGGTTACCTCAGAAATTATATTGCAGGGCAGCAAATAGCATGGGTCAAGTGGATTCATTTGTGCGAGTATTGCTATAACACGACTTTCCACATGACCATACAGATGTCCCCTTTTATGGCGTTGTACGAATATGAGGCGCCAAGTTTTCTGGATTTGCTACTGAGTGACAGTAGAGTGCCGAGTGTTGGAGACTTGTTGCAGGAGAGTCAAGGTACTATGAGGGCTCTCAAGGAAAATATTGCCAAGGCACAGAATCAGCAAAAGCAGTACGCAGACCGGAAGAGGACAAAGAGATGTTTTGATGTGGGTGACATGGTTTATCTTATGCTGCAGCCTTACCGTCAGTCTACTCTTAGGAAGAGTGGGGCAGAGAAGCTTAAGCCATGTTATTACGGTCCTTTCAGGATCTTGAGGCGTGTTGGAGAGGTGGCTTATGAGCTAGAGCTTCCGGCAGAGAGCAGGGTACACAATGTTTTTCATGTGTCACGCCTCAAAAAGGCGTTGGGACACCTTGTGGTACCTTCTACAGTTTTACCTCCCTTAGATGATGAGCGAAAGTTGATTTTAGGACCTGAGTCTATCCTAGAGTACAGAGAGAGAGTTGCGTAGGAGGACTATCAAGGAATATTTGGTAAAATGGAGAGATTTGCCAGTGGAGGATGTTACATGGGAGAGCGAGGATATTTTGCAGCATCCAGAGTTGAGATTGCTTGAGGACAAGCAATTTCAAGAGGGGAGGACTGTCATGTCCCCTTCCAGTTGACATCTCTCAGAGTTGATGATTAGCCTATTATGCGACCCTCGTAGGCTAATAGGATGGATAGAGGGTCTTGATGGAGCTTGGCTTGGCTTCGACTATCAGAATTTTGCCAGTTGGGTTTCGTTCAGGCTCTTTCGAACACCGTTTGCCTGAGTTGCTATTTTTTAGGGATTTTTGTCACTCAACAGAACACCCCTATTATGGTCTGGTCATGTGCGGAATCACTCCCTTGTTCACCAGCTTCAGACGGTTCGAGAATCGGATACTTTTTGAGGGAGTTATTAATATTTAATTGATTTAATTAAATATTAATTATTCGGAGCTATATTATAAAGTTATAATATTTAATATTATAACTTGAGGGTTTTGACTAGGGGGCGCTCATTATGAAGGGGGCCGTTTTTAATAATTTAAAAAAATGTGATTTTTTTGACTATGGAAAAACTTAAAAAAAAAATCCGAATTTTTAATTAATGAAACCCTAATTAGGGAAATCTCACCTTTTTGAAGATTATAAGGGTTTCTCATTGGGAATCGTGCCATTCATGATTGAAGCCAATTTTTGCTAAGTATTTTTTTGGGAGACAGAGCCAAGGGTTCCAGTATTCGATTTGCATTGAAGAACGTGTAATATTTAGTGTGTGCAATTCAGAGGTTGTGAAATACCAGTTGATCTATTGCTAGGCAGAGAGATAACTTCACACAGAGGTTATCACAGAGATTTATTTCATCAGGGTTTTGATCCGAAAATCATCCAGAAAGAGATCTACCATATTGGCGTTAATTTTATCAAGATTTGGCTATCAAAATTCAGGCCGTACTGTTTTAATTGCTGCTGTACACAGGCCGTACAATTCTGCAGCAGGCCGTACCATCTCCAGCAGGGGCGTGTTTCTCTTCTAGGGCAAAACGCCTTCTTTTTGTCTAGTCTGTTGATACCCTTTAGGGCGCCTATACATTTAGCATCTTTTTGGATCATCAGAAGCAAGGAGAAAGGGTTATTAATTGCAGCTGTACCAGCCGTACCAGATCTAGGGTTTTTTAGTCTTGCAACAAAATCAAGTTTTGAAACAATATTTTTATATTATTTCATATGCATGACAGAAATCTTCTATTGTAATCGTATGGAATGAATAACATCATAGAGTAGCCAGTTAAGAGATTATACTGCTATTTATTTATTCATTTGAATTTATCTTGTAAAATTGCATTCTTCTTTATTTCATGCAAAAACACCAAAAAAATCAAAATACACAAAACAGTGAAAAAACATACAATTCCAGAATTCAGGGGAAACAGGGGTTTCTACAGCTACCTTGAACTTAGCAAAAATGTCATGGTCATAGGCTTGCCTCGAGTCCAATTCTCTAAGGGACTTTGTGAGCGTTACTCTCTTGGAAAGCATCCTGAAGCAAAATTTGACAAAGGCAAAGCTTGGAGGGCTTCACAAGCAGTGGAGTTGGTACATAGTGATGTATCTGGGCCTTTTCTCAGTCTATCTTTTACGAGGGCTAAGTACATTCTCACTTTCATTGATGATTTCACGAAATATACATGGGTCTACTTTCTTAAGCAAAAGTCTGAAATGTTTGAAGATTTTCAAGACTTCAAGGCACTTATTGAGAAACAATCTGAGAAATCCATCAAGATTCTTCCAACTAACAATGGAGGTGAATATGTCAGCAACAGATTTGAGCAATTTTGCACCACAGCAGCGGACAGTTACTTATAGTCCTTCACAGAACGGAATTTCAAAACACAAGAACAGATCCTTGAAAAAGATGGCTAGTTGTATGATTCACTCTAAGTCCTTGGCACCTCAATATTGGGCCAAAGCCATTAATTGTGCTTGTTATATTCAGAATAGGGTTCTTCACAAAGCTTTGAAAGACATAACACCCTTTAAAGCTTGGCATGGAAGGAAACTTCATGTTGAGCACCTTAAGGTGTTCGGATTTCTAGCTATGGCATGTATACCGAAGAAGATACGCAAATTTATGGAACCTCAATCCAAACCTTGCATCTTTGTAGATTATCCAGATGGTGGCAAGGGGTACCGCCATCTACATCCAACCACACATGAGTTGTTCATAGAGAGAAGTGTTCACTTTCAAGAGAGTCCCAAAGACTCAACACTTGACACTTCTTCTCTTTCATTGGATTCACTTAGACTTGATGATTCTTCTTCCGACTCAGATCATCCAGAGCAAGTTCTTAAGCTAGGGTCTTCTTATTCTTCTTCCAGTTCTAACAACGAGAGCAATGATGGGGGGTCTTCTACATCCATCTCTAGTAATATTTTAGAGGATAAGGAGTGAGCACCTAACTCACCCACATCCGGGCCCCTTTGGGCCAAGCAGACACTTCAGAGTGTAGGCACTTGGGTAAGGGATCCAGCAGATGATAGACGTACTCGATCAGATTATCAGAGTGATCCACGTGCTTTATTTGCTTCAGTATTGGATCCACAGACATTTTGAGCGGCTTTAGGCATACCTAAGTGGGATAGTGTTGTGCAAAAAAAAAATTCTTCCTCGATCAAAAATCACACTTGGGATTTACTTCACTTCTTAAGGGGCGAAAGATGGTTCGATGTAGGTGGATATATCAGACCAAGTTTGTAGATGGGTCAGTCAATAAATATAAGGTGCGATTGGTCGCCAAGGGTTTTTCATAGATAGCCAGCATTGACTACTCAAAGACCTTTGCACATGTTGCAAAGATGACTTCAATCCAACTTACACTAGCTATTGTTGCAACACATAGTTGGGATGTGCACCAGATGGATGTGAATAGTGTCTTTCTTCACGGAGACCTTGAGAAAGAAATCTACATGGAGCAGCGACATGAGTTTGTTCAAGATTCATCCTCAGTTTTCAGACTTAGGAAATCCATCTATGGCCTCAAACAAGCCCCTCGGGCTTGGTACGCCAAAATGAATTCCATCCTCCTTACTTCAGGTTTCACCAAGTGTCATTCAGAATCTAATGTATACTTTTTTCTTTACTGATACTAATCCTTTATGTTGATCTTTTGATCACCAGGAGTTCCTAATTGTCTATTGCAGCAGTGAAGCCAACTCTACAGGACAAATTTGACATGACAGCCTTGGGTCTTCTACATTACTTCCTTGGCATTGAGATTTCATAGTCCGATTCAAGGATTTCACTTGCATAGCCCAAATATGCTCTCAATCTTTTAGCTCGGTTTCACATGGCTGATTGTAAGCCATCTTCGACTCCCTTTCTATCAGGAGTCAAACTTGAGGCTGAATGTTATACACCTTTGGTTGATGCCACTCGGTATCGACAGCTTGTTGGTAGACTCATTTATCTAACTCATACCAAGCCCAATATTTCATATGCAGTAGGCATTGTTTCACGATTCATGCAAGAGCCCCATGAGCTACACTGGAAAGCAGCCAAGTGGATACTTCACTACATTCTGGGCTCTTATAAATTTGAGATTCAGTATAAAATTGGCACAGAGGTTGACTTGGTTTTACAGATTCATATTGGATTGACAATATTCAGATTCACAAGTCCACTTCAGATTATAGTTTTTCTTTGGGTTTCAGTCCTATCAGATGATCTAACAAGAAGCAAAATGCTATTGTTATATCATCCTCAAAGGTAAAGTACAGGGGGATGGTTAACGCAGCTACTGAGGCTATTTGGCTTCAGAGGATTCTATCTGAGTTTGGCATTCCTTTCAAGCAACCCACCATCATCTATTGTGATAACCAGAGTACCATTCAAATATGCAGTAATCCAATTTAGCACCAGAGGACCAAACACATTGAGATGCACATGCATTTTATTCAGGAGCTTATTCATGGTCAAATCATCGACTTGAGATTTTGCCAGACTTCTGAGCAGGTTGTGGATATATTTACCAAACACTTCACTGAGAGCAAGTTCATTCATTTACGAGCTTTTCTTGGGGTGCGGTCTACATCAACAACATCATCATCTTCAAAGGGGAAGGGGGGCTTCTAGCCTCTTCACTTCTTCTATGTCTCTCTCTTTTTTTTTTTCTTTTTTTTTTTTTTTTTTTCGGGGCGGGGGGCGGGTTCTCTCATTTTCTCTACTTTATGGGAGATTACTTTGTATTAGGTACCTGATCAGGCCTAGTTGTCGAGACCCATTTTTTTACACTATCCACCTAAGTTGTGCTTATGAGAGGTGTTAGAGTAGGGGTTTTCCTTTTTCCCATATTTATTTATTATGGGATTTTTTCCCTCACTTGGAGTTTTTCTACTTCCGTGGATAAGCTTGCTTAGGTATACTTGGAGTTACATTTTGATCGAATGAATAGAAAGTAACTCTTTTGACCGACTATTTCGGGTATAGGAGTTAATCTTCTATTATTGACTCTCTGACCACCTTTCTTGGTAAGTTACTCATGCACTCCTATTTGTACATCTCTCTTGGTGAGCTATTATTCTATGAAAGATTGGTTTTGGCTCTTATCTTGTTTATGCAATATTTTTGTGTATGTGATTTCATTTTTTTGCAGCAATTGTGTTGTGTACATGCTTGACTCGTGCCTATCACAAACCTGTGCATTCACTTGATCCAGAGATCTTGGCATCCACTCCAATACCTTTTACCTCTCCATTCCAGTCTTTCTCAAGCACTGTTGACATTGTAATTTGATTTCCAAAACTTATCATATGAAGCATATTAATTTAGCAGTCTCACAAAATAATTTGTTCTCATTGCAATTTTGAACTGCTAGAGTAAAGTGTGGGAAATTACATGCAACCAGGAAATGTTTTATGGCTTGGTTTTAATCAAGCTCAAGGCAATCACGCTTCAATTTGAAATCCTGTAAAGCTGTAAGTTCCTTAAAACTCCCATGCCACAGTCTATGGCCATAGAAGTAGAGCTTCTTCCTTTAACAATATAGGCCCTCTGATATTATTGCTTCAACTAAACTTTATGGCACAATGTGACAATACTCAATGACAATCTATTGGATATTAGACGTGGCCAGCAACTTAAGGGGATTTTCTGTAAGTACAACCACTGATCCTGCAATAGTTTTAGTTTAATTTTCCTTAAACAATAGAAATGATAACTTCTGACTTTGCTTGGATTCTGACCATGTTAATTTAAACTTTTTGATGTTATTTTTCTGAGTACAAAAAGAGTTTCTTTTTTTTTTGTTAATGATTTCAATACATCACGTACAGAAGCCACTGACATTATTTGTTTAAAATTGTGCAAATATATTTCAAATTCTTCTTCATGCTAAAAGCAAGCATTCTGACATTCTTTATCCAAAATTTTACCCAGAACAAATTGAACTCTTTCTTCAAATTTATTGTAAATAGATCACAGAAAACAGCCATCCCTACATGGTTTATCTAAAATTGTACAAAAATAGAAAAACCTAAAACTGTCTGTTCGTATTTTGTCTAAATAGATAACGGAAATCAGCCACTGGCGGTGTTTTATTTACTAGTTAAATTATGAAAATTTAAAAATATTTAAATTCTTTGCTCAAATTTTCTCTAAATAAATCACCAAGCGATTCACTCTGACATTATTGGCAAAAAATTATGGGAAAAAAAAATCAAATCTGAGCTAAATATATCAAAGCAATGATTCTGATATCATAATACAAAATTGTTCAAAACATTTTTAAAAAACGTTAATTGACCTTAAACTCATATTTTCTCTGGATAGATCACGGATAGCAGCCATTACATTATTTTCCAAAGAGTGTGGAAAAATAAAATTGATGTTTGCATCACATATTTACTCTACACACGTCACCGAAAACAGCAATTCTATTATTTATCCAAAACTGTGCAAAAATACAAAAAATTTAAAAACTTTTTTTTGTAAATTATGGAATATACAAAACATTTAAACATTCTGCTCTTATTTTCTCAAAATAGATAACAGAGGGTAGACGTCCTGATATTATTTGTCCAAAATTGTTGAATTTTTTTAAAATCTTTGCCCATATTTTCACAATTTAGACGCCGAATATAGCAGCCAATACGATATCTTTGCAAAAATTCAAAACATCTAAATGGCCCACGGGAATGCCCCTATTATGTCGTTCTTTAACCAGAATTGTGCCAAAATCGACATAATCGCCATTAAATAAAAGATGTGTGAGAAATTAAATGAAAAATTTCAAACTAAACTCCGTTCATGTTTTCTCTAAACAGGTCCCAGGAATCAGCCTTTGAGACATTATTTATCCAGAATTGTGTTAGCATTAAAAATAAACTTTAAACTATCTTTCATATTTTCTTAAATAGATCCCCCAAAGCAGTCATTCTGACATCGCTGATCCAAATTTATGAAAAACATATGCTTAAACGTTTTAATCGTATATTGCCTGATAATAGCCATTCCAGTATTATTTGTACAAAAATTAATAAAAACGTTAACTTCATCTTTAACTTTAAATTGTGCCAAAATAAGCGCTTTAACTTTTAAATCTTTTTATTTTCTAGATATATGAAGGAAAACCGGTAATTCTCACGTTTTTTGGTCCAAAATTGTGCAAACATTTTTTTTTTTTTTTAACTCTTTGCAAAATTGTTCATTAATGAATGCCAAAATAATAATAATGATAAATAAACTCTTTGCAAACTGGTGTGTTATTCCTCCCAAATTAATGCGGAAATTAAAATATTTAAATTCTCTACAAAATTTGTGCAATATTATACAAAAGTCTGAAAATAATTTTAAGAACATATGAACCCCGTGCAAAACTAGCAGCAAATAACTGTTTATTTAATCTCTCGAAATTGAGCAAAATTTAAAAAATAAAATAAACTCTTTGCTAACATGCGCATTATTTGTCCAAAATTATGGAAAAATAAATAAAAATCAAACTGCAGAGTTAAAAGTATAAAATCGTACCACGCCAAGCACAGAATAGTAATCATCTGCAACAGAATCTCCCGAAAGATCGACCTCCCTCTCCGCCGCATATGCTTTAACCCCGATTCTCCTCACACGACCTCTCCTGATCGATCTTTCCTTGTACGACGCTCTTGATTTTTCTTTAAAAACTTTGGCCCTAACGTCAGGGGTTCGAGTCCACCTATTTGCTTCAGCAGGTTGGAATTTGACAGTATTTGTGCAGAGTTGAGGCTGTAGGACCGCCATGCTCTTTCTTTTGAAAAGAATCTAATGAAAAATCAACTTTTGAAGGTAATAAATCGTTCGAAACTGGCGTTTTCTGCTAAGATTCAGCCTTACTGCCGCTGAACAAGAATTTTAAACAAAGCAATATTTTGTGTATCGACCCTGACGCTGGTAACGGAAAGAATATTTTTGAAGGAAATTCCCTTCCGTATGATAATTTGCACAATCAACGTCGGCTTGGCGCGGAGGAAGCTGTGTCCCCATAAATTATTAATAATTTATACAATTCAAAATTACCCGGTGATTTTAAATAGGGTCCAGAATTTATTTATTTTTTATTTGGGGTTTATTAAATTTTTTACATTTTTGTGTATGAGAAATTTGGATGAAAGATTTATACGAGGGGATTGTGGACAGCTCAGTCGCAATACGTTCGGCATTATTGGGTATCATTCGTTCGCAAATAAATTGGCCCTTCCTCTCGGTCGTCTAAAGGTCGTTTTAGAGTAAAACATTCTACTGCGTTGTCCCACGGATGCAAAATTCTTGCCTTCCGGGATATTAAATTTTAGCTAGTCAATACCTAGGAAACACTCGTTTAGCTAGTGAATTCATGGGGGAAGGTTTCCTCATTTAGCTGGTGAATTCATGGGGGAAGACTTCTTACCGAGTGGTCCTTAACAAAATCTTTTGTTTTATAGACATTTAGTAATGGTTTCAATGTATGTATTAAGTGTTAATTTATATATTTTTAACGGTTTTTAGTAAAAAAAAAATTTACAGATATTTAAAAAATGGTCTCAACATATTTATTAAGTGTTAATTTATGTATTTTTAAATATATTTGTTTATTTGTTAATAATTAGTTTAAATTAGATGTTATCGTTTCATTTCAATTCATATATTAATAGGGTCTTAATTTGGATTCATTTGTTAAAGTATTAAGGAGAATATTCACAATATTTTGTTGAGCACTTGTAAACATTCAAGCGCAATCAAAAAATCATTATAATATTTATTATTGTCTAAATTTAGCATTTTCCGATAAAATACTTTTGACGCACAGCGTATGGTTTTGTATATGTTATGCAATTTATATTTGTGAAGTTGTCACTTTCCTTTATGCAATTCCTTATTTTTATGTCGTAATTCCCACCCTTTAAGGCCTTGACAAATAGCAAGTAACACACACTATTCACCAATTTTAATGTGATCCAATAAAGTCACTTTATTTTCCTAAGTCTTCCAATATCACAAGCACATTAGATCCATTATATAGCATAAGGAATTTTTTTAATTTCGCATGTACATAGGAGTCCTAACACAGAGATTGAAGAGAGGAAATAGGTGATTGAAACTCCATAAACTCAATCGTCAATTCATTTCATAGATGTATGTCACCTGACTAGAAGCAACGATGCTCCTGACATCTGAGTAGAAGTGGCAATGCTCCTATGTCACCTGACTAGAAGCAACGATGCTCCTGACATCTGAGTAGAAGTGGCAATGCTCCTATGTCACCTGACTAGAAGCAACGATGCTCCTGACATCTGAGTAGAAGTGGCAATGCTCCTAACACTTGACCAAAAGTGGCAACACTCTTAACACCTAACTAGAAGTATTGACGTTTCTGACACCTAATAGAAGCAATGGTGATCCTCGAATTTATCTTTGAACAAATCCAAATTTCTATATGAGCTTTATGACAAGAATGACAAAACATTTACAAATCTAGATTCACGCAATGGTCTTCAAATTATGACTTATTTGAGATATATATGTAAACCTTATGTGTTTATTGACATGATTGTCTTGGAAATATTGATTAGGGATCGCTACTTGTGTTTATTATACTTCGTAATGAACTTAGATAGATTGAGCCAATTCCCAATAATGGATGTAAATATAAATATCAAGAGAAGATCAATATTAATATATTACAATAATAAGAGTAGAATAAAGCAAATCCACACCAAATATTGACAGTAGAGTAGAGTACTATAAATATAAGACTAAGCCATTACTTCAAGGGGTAAACCTCCACAACCATGCAATAAGAATAAAATTTGTAATAAGATCCCAAGTACAAACCACTACCTCTTACATATACCCTACTTAGGTTATGGTTACTCCATAGTTTGACCCTACTAACAATATGAAAACATAAAGAATTGTGATATGATAAGGTAAACGGTTATGTTAGCCACAAGTCAACCACATATATCCATGTACAAGCTATAGGTTAAGGGCATAGCATGACCCTCCCCTTCAGAACAATGTTTTCTTCAATGTTGACTAACTGTGGATGCTTTTGCAAGAATGTTTCATCCTCCTATGTTGCATCTTCACTAGTCAGGTTCTTCCACTTGATCAAATACTCTTAAATATCTACTGTTTACAACCTTTGAGTGGGTGTATGAAGGATCTCCCCATGTTCCAAAATAATTATGCCCTCCTCATCCAGCTATAGTAACTCATTCTAGCCAAATATTGTATGTCTAATTACCTTCTTCAAGTAGGAGACATGAAATATTAGCTATGTGTGCAAACTAAGGTAATGCCAACATATATGCAATGTTGTTGTACATACCCAGATTTGGTACAAGCCTTGTTTCATAATACTTTAAGGTAATTTTACATATATAAATCTCAAACTACGAACTAAGTATGTAGTGGTGCATTTATCTTGATATTTTATTGCCTTATGGAATTTATTTGGCTACATGACACCCTTATCCTATCATCTCTAGTTTGCATGCCATATTACAGAGATCTCTAGCCCTCCCCATCACCTTGAAGTCTTTTTAAGCCTCGAATTAGTTCCACCATTTATAGTTAGTTTCGACTATCATTACTAATTGAATATAGTGGAACTGACCTAAGTCCCCTTTTAATTTCTTCAGGGCACTTTTCACTTTGACACGCCACTATCTCCTTAATTCAAAGTTAGAGACTTCTATATATGTAAATCTATTACTAGGTATTTTGAGACAACCACATTAGCATAATTAAGGGTTAGAGAAGATTGCATATTAAACCTACATAATTATTAGAGTGGAATCTAAAGTTTATAAGGGTTAATTCATATATGCATGTTTGTACCAAGGGAAAGACAGGAAAATATCATCTAGGCTTACATATGCAATTGCACACATACACATTAATGAGATAATTATATCCGAGTTTGAGCTCTCTTGGAGTATTGGCAATGTAGTGCAGCATTTGGTTTATCAATGGGGATTAACTAAAGTCAATCCAACTCAACCCTTTCACCTACTACCCATTATCTCATATTATATTGGTTATACAAAACTAGGGTTTGGACATACATGTGCACCTGCACAATTCTAGAAGTGGATAAAGGTTGAATAAAACATCATAGGCGCATGTGCATAACCCTAGAAGAAAATAATTGCTCGTTGTGTGCAGGGTCAATTATGACCATAACATGTTGATATCGACTATCAATACTAGCTTAATCCATTAAAATTGACTATAAGAAAACAACTAAGAACATATCACATATAAAACACTTGCACAAGCCTAAGATGCATAATTTTGGTAATCAAAACTCAAATTAGCATGATAAATAAGCCAAGAGCATTCTTACCTCTTGTTGTTCATTCATTACTATATTTATATTTGCATATATTGTACAAATCAAACATAACTCATTGTTATATTAATTTATATCCTATTAGGGCTTATAAAACCAAATTAGGGTAAAACAACTGGTAATTTTTTGTAGGATTTGCTCATGGTCATAATACTCAGGAGAAAGTTTTTTATACTTTTTATATTATTTCATGGACATTTCTTTGTATGGTTTTAGGCACATAAAGACCTAATCTCCCACTTAAAAGTGCCTTTCATTGCAACATTAAACTGTTTATTGCTTCATTTAATTGTGCCATTGTAAAGCTCTCTTTTAGACTGGATAATACCTCCTGTTAGTGTTGAATGTATTCTTTAATAGCTCAAACATTTAGTTATACCCTTAAGGAATATGGTGATGGATGGTGGCTAGTACCCATACAATGCAAAAAATGGAGACATTTTTTATGAGGTATGGAAGGAAGTGTTATATCTTCATTCTACTAGTGGCAATCAATGAACTAATTTCTCCTAATTATTTGATGCAAAATAATGAGATAACCCTCTAGGCATTTTTTGACCGCCTTTATTTTCCCTTGAGATTGAGGATTATATGACGAGATATAAGCCAACTAGGTACCCAAACATGAGAATAAATCAATTTAATAATTGTTGATAAAGATAGGATCACGATCACTGAGTATGACCTTGAGGGTCCCATGTAGCTTTTGAACTATATTTAAAAAACATGTTATTGTAATTGATACAAATTGACATGATAAGGCAAAAAAATGAGCATATTTTTTGAGCCTATTCATGATTACCATGATAATACTTTTCCCTTCCAACCTAGGAAAACTTGTTATGAAATCCATGGAAACCTTCTCCCACCTTTGGCTCAGATTAAACAAGGGTTGCATAAGACCTAGGGTCTTAATTGTCTCACCCTTTATTTTCTAACATGCCATGCATTAGGCATAATTTTCAAGATATCCCCATTGACTCCGTCCCAAAATAAATTTTGTTTGATTATATGATAAGTTTTCAAGAATCTTGAGTGTACCTACTGAAAATGCATGGAGCCTTGTAATAGCCTTATGCTTAACGGTAAAATTATTGCATAGGTACAACCTATATTTTTACCAGAGGCATTCCCTTTCCACACTTTTTTATCTAAGACACCAGAATCTTATTGGAGCTTATGAATCATAATTTGTGTAGCAATGTCATTTTCACATTCATATCTTGCTTCATCCACCCAATATTACCTATGTGGAATCATCATTCCTAGATAGTGCATCTACCACTACATTATCATTTCCTTATTTATATATGATATCAAAGTCACATCTCAAAAATTTGGTCACCAATTTTCGTTATTCTTCTAATGAAAACCTTTATTCTATGAATTATTTTATATTATCATGATTTGTCTTCACCTTAAACTATCTACCCATTAGATATGGTCTCCATTGTTTGACTAAATGAAGAATAGCCATCATATCATTTTCATATATATAATTTAAAAAAATCTTACTTTTGAGCTGAAGACTCTCAAATGCAATGGATCATCTTTCTTGCATGAGTATTGCCCCCATTATATACCGTGGCACATCACATTCAACAATGAAGGTCTTTGAAAACAATGGGGTATCCAAAACTAGAGTGATACACATGGCCTCCTTTAGGTTCTCAAATGCCTCAATGGTTATTTCATTCCATTTGAAGGAATCCTTAAACAAAGTTGTGAGTGGTATTGCAATGTTGTTGTTAATTTTCATAAAATGGAGATAGTAGCCTATCAACCATAAGAAGCCCCAAAGGTTCTTAAGAGCTTTTAGAACTTTCCAATCTATCATGCCCTTGATCTTGTGAGGTTCCACTCTAATTCATTCATACAAAACAATGTGACCATATTACTCCACTTCTTTCACTCCAAAAGCACACTTGGAAAGCTTTTCCTAAAGTTGATGTTGTTCCAAAGTTATTAGTCCTTGATTCACATGCTAAAAGTGTGTTTCCCATGTCTTTTATGTATTAGGATGTTATAAAAAATACCAATACAATTTTTTGTAGAAAGGGCCAAAATATAATGTTCATCAAACTCTAAAATATAAATGATGCATTTGTTTGACCAAAAAGAATTACCAAAAACTCACAATGGACCTCATATGTTTCGAAAGTTATATTATGTATATCTTCATCTCTAATCCAAATTTGATGGTAACCTAGACGAAGATCCACTTTAATAAAGTAAATGACACCATGTAAATCATTTAGCAAAACATCAATTACCAAATAGGAAACTTAACTTTGATGATGTACTTTCTATTTTTTTTGTAATCAGGACACATCCTCTAGGTATCATCCTTCATGCAACCATTACCACTGGAGATGAATTTTCACTTTGGCTATGTCTAATAATACTAATCTCCAACATATCATAGACCATATTTTTAATCTCACTCTTCTCGATAAATGCATACCTATAATATTTGATGTTTGGTGATTGACTCCCTAGTAGTAGTTGAATGGCATGATCATTATCACTTTTTGACAGTAGTCCTTTTGACATTGCTCCAAAAATGACTATGTGGTTATCGATAATCACATGCAAATATAACTGTGTAGACATATTTTTTAGTTGTACGTATAATAAAAACATTTGTGCTACAAACCCATCTACTTTATTTTTTTTGAATATTTTACATATGGTGAGAACAAACCAACTTTGGAGACTTTATATGCAATTCATACAATTTAAATGTCTTGCCTTCAAAATGAAAATGTGTTGGCCTTAAATTTTGGTCAAGTATGGGATTATGATTTTTTTTTGGATCACTCAATGGGCAGAAAGGATGCACATATTTTAAAATAATAATGTGTGAAGGAATGAGGTGCAAGGTACAAGAAGAATATGTGAAGCCCCAATTCATCAAGAGCGTTTGAGATAAAAGAGCTTACCAAGTCTTAATTGTGTTCTAGTTGGCATGAAACACCAAACACAATGAACAAGAAAGGAGGTTGCATGAACCACAACGTGCAAAAGAATGAACATTGACCCTATAATTGGTAAAGCGAGTCCCTAGGCATGCAACATTAAGAAAATAAGTACCTAAAGAGGTCATATTAAACCTAATGCAGTATGGTACGAATTTATGAATTTGTTTAGTCAAAATTATTCAATGTAAAGCAGTTACAACGTTATTATTAGAAAGATGTTGTATATTTTATGGTGTACACATTTAATTTTTGTAATCACAAGGTGGTGTTTTGGGCCTATAACACTCCACCTTGTATCATAGACTAAGTTGTTGATGAGATCATTGTTGATGTCTTCTTTATTGACATTATTGTTGAAACTATTGATAGCATTATTTTTTTATTTGTTTGATAGGTAATCACTTTTGATCAAAGCTACAAACCAGTATGGGACATAATGGGGGTCTAGATCCCCAAATGAGAATACTATATTTTACAACCAATAAGATTTGAGAATACTATAATGACCACAATCGACCTCGAGAATAATACCAACAACCATAACTAGCCTCGCATGCCCAATGAGATTTGAACCTAGGTGGGGCTTGAAATAACCAAACCACTTTAACAACTCACCCATAACTCATTGACATTGATGCCATTATTATATCATATTGTCTTTAATTATTAAAGTAAGTAAATGGTTAGTGTTCTTACAAAATTGATTTCTAATGAGTAGATAAAACTTTCCTTGATGATTGCATTTATATGTTGTGTTGATTAGTTGATTAAATGCTTATGTGGATGTCTAGTTATTTAGCCTTAGTATAATTCTTGCTTAGTATTGAAACTTCAAATTTTTGGCCTGTGCCATGTTATAAGAGTTAATAATGTTATGAACTAACATATTTCTAACTAACCCAAAAACACCCAATGCTCTCTCTCTCTCTCTCTCTCTCTCTCTCTCTCTCTCTCTCTCTCTCTCTCTCTCTCTCTCTCTCTCTCTCTCTCTCTCTCTCTCTCTCTCTCTCTCTCTCTCTCTCTCTCTCTCTCAAGTTTATATAGGTGATATTTTGATGAGGCGACTATTAGTTTACGGTAAGTGCAAATGACATAAACTAAGTGGTAGGTGGATAGGAAGTCACCCAACATTTTGGTTAAAATAGACCCTCTTAAATGAGATATTGAAGATGACATATAGAGATGATTCATTATATTTCATTGAATAATATTTAGATGTGGTTAGAGAAGCTTTAGTGCACGTTTATGAAAAACCATCCTAGCCTAGGGAGCTATCTCATAAAAAGAGTATAGAAAAATATTTATATGAATAATATTTATGTGAGCTACCTGACATCTCCATGCATGGGTTACTACATATGTTATGGGCCTAAGTAGTGATGTAGGAACATCCATGTCCACATGTAATTTTGAATCAACTAAAAATATGCATAACTAGTTGATAATAAAATACAATGAGGTCTTTCATTGTTTTATTGGTCTAAGACATATTTTTAAAGCATCGAGTCTTATTTGAGTTTCAGCAAGTTTTGGATATTCATTACATAATAGATGATTTAAATGATTGGACATTTGGAAAGTCTATGATAAAATATGGTATCATTCTAAAAATTATATGAGGATCATGAAGCAAAGGTTTTCATGGTAAATGGTGGTTGTGAGGCCCTGTGAACTTGTGCAAAATTATCATTTGAGTTTATTTGTATTGTGGCATATTATGGAAGGATTCGTTGATCACTCTTTTGAATTTAATCGTGAAGGTCATGGAAGTTAATAAGGATCAATTTAATAATGTTTGTGATCTATTATGTAATGTGTTGGAATGTGTTATTGTGCCTTGCAAGTGTGGATATATTTAATGTTTATAGGGACTTATGTGCATTTAATAATTGTAGTGCTTCTTGATTTATGAAGAATATTCAATATATGTTACCTTAGTGGGTTGTTGAAAACAATTATTATAAATAATTGGATCATGGATCTATATAAACACATCCTCTTCACTTTAAAAGGCATTCAATTTCATTTTAGAGCAAGAGTCTAACTTTTTTGCAAGGAGTATTGTAATAGAGATTCAATTCTATTCGATTCTAGTTTTTGGCAAGAGTCTAAGTACAATTGAAAGGAGTACTCAATATAGATTTGATTCCATTTGATTCTGGATTAGGAAATAGTTCAAGAATAGTTGCAAGGAGTACTGTGATAAAGATTTGTGTGTAGATCTAGGAGGGGCTATTGTAGTTGAGTCATTTGAACTAACACTATTGTGTTAATATATTATTTGTAAGAATGCAAGCATTGGTGGAATTGTATGATGAGTAAGAATGTATCATTGGCAATCAGTCTGATGTTTTATATTCTTTTCTATTTCACATAATAAAATTTTGTTATTGTTATATTTTCACTGTGTAATTGTGGGTTGCATGGTAGAAGACATCTCTTAATTGGGATCCCTAACATTGACTCCATAATCTATATCAAAGTAAGAAAAATAACTCTAAGATTGAGAGATTGAGGCTAGTGTTCTCCATTATTTGTGAAGGTGGGTAGAGAACAAGAGGAGTGTGTAATAGAAATGTGCATAGATTTTAGTGGCACAATAACAGATCTTGAGATGTGAATTAGTAATATATATAGAGGTTTGAAAGTGGTGCAACATTAGATTTAAAGTGTTATGTCTTCATATGATTGAGTGGATAGAAAGTTGATAGTTGATAAAAATGGGTAATCCACATAGGTTTATAAGAGGTGCAATGGTAGTTTTGATGAATGCACAAGGATAGTGTGTAAGAGATGGAAGAGGAGTTTGTATCCCTATTGGTTGGGTTGAATATTTTGTTACAAGATAAGATGGAAGTTAATGTGAAATAGGAGAGAAAAACATGTGGATCACAATGCATGTTGTGGGGATGAAGAGAGGGAAGGTTCCCTGGGACATGTGAACCTTAGAAAGAATCGAGGAAGCTCTTATGGAAGAGAGAGCAATAACATGTCTTTTGAAATAGAGGAATAATATCTTCCATTTATGTAAGATGAGGTAGATGTGGATATTAGTAGAGGTTCCTGTAAACCCCTTTAGAACATTCTAATATAGGGATTAGTTGCACATTAAGTGACAAAAGTAAACAACATATGGCAATTCAGACTGGATATATTCATTAATAGGAAAAACTAGAGATGTTATGCTAAGAAATGTAGACTTAAAAAATTTGAACATATGGTGTAAACTATATGATTAACAAATTTAAGTAAATGGAGTGTTCGTTGTGCACAAAATAATGATAAAAGAAGCATAGGAAAACAATTTCAAACTGATATATATTAATCTTTATGACATCAAAACCATATCCAAATATAATGAAGTGTTATATATATATAATTTTACAAAGCATTGTCACTTCATATTTTATATTTTTGTTATGCCTAAAAGGAAGGACGCTTTACATTCTGAAGTATATGGCTATGCTCACAAAGGCCAAAAACATATAAATATATATGAAAAAGACAAAATAGTGTAATTCACACATGTCCATCAAATATACTCTACAATTTTGGTATCCTTGTTATAATCCCAACACTTTCCTAGACTTAAATAGTTGTCTCATCTCAAGATAAAGTAGCAGCAAAGTATCTTGATATGAATCTTGAGCTAAGGAATTGAACCAAAAACAAGAGTTATGGTTATTGCAGCAAGTGTCATTTAACAGTTTTCACCCTTTGGGAACTACTTAGCCACCCTTTCAAGTTTTCAACTAAGTAGCATACTATCCTACCACCCTTTCAGGGTTTCAATAGACTAGTTTAAACAAGTGGCTACCCTTTATGGGTTTACAACCAGTCTGGCCCCACTTCTAGTGTTTAATGTCATCTTAAAAAAATGTGAAAAAACTTGTAAAAACTACAAAATTTGAAGTGTGCAATATCTTCTAAGTAAGTGGTGGCATGCTCTAGGTTGGCTACATAATAGGTTCTTGTTATGATGGTTTTGCTTGAGTTGTGGATGAAACACTCGATTTTGCAAAATCCATTGGTGGAGGATGTTGTGGCTATTGTAATGTTGGCTATGAACTTGTGGTAATCTTCTTCTACTGAAGCATTTATTGTAGCTGTTGTGAAGGGATGAATTGAGGCTCGTCAATAAGTTATGCAATGGAGGGATCAAGTTGGGACAAACATTACTTTAGCAATTTATAATTAGTTAACACTTATTACACCATAATGAGCAATGTACGTAACTTAAATTGAATCACCATCAAGTTCTAAATATCTTCATATTTTGTAATGGTGATGAGTACCCTAAAATATGACATTTTGATCTCGATGTCCTGAGAGAGATCCCCCAATTGGTTTGCATGCCTCTGAATATGAATGTTAGTAAATAAACTATGTAAAATCTTATTTTGATAGGTTTATAGTTTTTGCATGACATTATCCCTTAAATCAAGTAATTATTTGATTGCGTTGTTCATTGATTCAAGGGTAGCCAAATGATATTTCATCATAATCTTGGCTTTGTTTTCCATATCAAACTCTGGCTTAGCTATGAACAATGAGTTGTTAAGCTATTGCTTCCAATTCAACATACCTTAAACTATTTATTTGGCTTGGAGTGCAGCTAAATCCAAAACTTGTTTATTTCTTCTAAGAGATCGTAGATTTCCTTTATTTTTCCTTTGATGTTTTCCACTTGGGATCACAATGAATGCAACTTATGTGCAATCAGCTACTCTTTCATTAGTTATGTCAATAGAGCTAAGAACTATTTTTCTTTAGAAATGACATGGGCACATAGGACTTGGGTAGTCAGTGTAGAGCTGTTGTCAATGAACTCAAAGCTACATTCTCCTCTTGTAGTTTTAAGACTTCCTACTCTAAGGCCAAAGCCTTCTGCATTATTAATTTTTGGAAAGCACTTGCACTTTTAATTTATTTGGTTAGTGGTAGTTGGGAAACATCCAAAGATGTTTTGTGTGCACTCATAGCCAGAGCCATGGATAAGGCCACAGGCATTACAAGGTCCTTTGTGAATTATGCCAAAGGAATATAAAAGGTTGTGTGCCAAGTGGATTATGTGGGAACATTCCATAGCCATTGGCTAGTTATTTGGGATCTTGGTTGAAAAGCCTCTTCTTATCCACCTCTTTGTGTAGTAAGTTCATATTACACTACACCCTCTATTTTTTATTTGTCTTCTACTTGTGTACCATCTCTATCTTTAGCTTCCACTTTAGGCTTAGCCTTAGCTTTTGCCTCAACTTTAGCTTTGGTTTTCTCTTCAGCCTTAACCTTAGCTTCTACATCAGCTCTAGATTTGGCATATGTGTCAGTTTTGGCTTTAGCATGTTTGTTGGCTTTGGATTTGGCTTCAGCTACGACCTTAGCATCATCTTTGGCTTTCTTCCCCTCATCCTCTCTCTTAACCTTCTCTTTTTGGATGTATAGAGCTTCTCTAGCTTTTTTCTCCTCTTGAGCCTTTGTAAGTGTCATTGCCTCCTCTTTCTTTTGTTATGTAGCCTATGCTTCTTGGTGTTTCTTTGCTACTTATGCTTGTTCTTTCTTTTTCACCTCCGCTTCTTTGGTTCTTTTCTTTTGAGCCTCTACTTACTCAATTTTTGGCCTGCATTTTCCCTTCTATGTGGCATGTTGTTTGCATTGCTCCTTTTCCTCCATAGCCTTTTATTTTACCTCTTCTTTCTTTTTCTTATTCTCTTCCTTCCCCATCCTTTCATCCTCATTTTACACCTTTATTAGATCTTTTTGTTCTTGTGCAACTTATTTTTGTGTCTCAAACAGTGGCAAACTACTTTCTTCCAGCGTTCCATGGGAGATGATGAGTCCAACTTTGTGATTGATTATGAGTCTTCTAAAGAGGAAGATTCCACAATAATATCTCTTCACACAACCATCTTATTTTTGGAATTTGACAGTAGAGCGAGGCTCTTCTTTGGCCTCTTTGTAGTCTGGACCTGAGGCTATTACTGGGATTCTTGTGCTTGATGGGATTCACTCTCCTCTATTGAGTTTGTAAAAGATACCATCCTATATTTGATTGTTGGAGATGGTCAAGTTGTAGCATGGGTCTTGGGTCTATGAAGTAGGGATAGAGGTGGAATTTCTTGTGTCAATGGGTCTGCTCTGTGCATAGTAAAGGATCCTATAGCCGGATATGCCTGAAAAAGTTCCACTTAAAACCATTTCTTGGTTGCTTCTTAAATTATAGCATCAACTATAATGGAAGAAAGGGGTTGGGTGATATCAACCCATAGATCCTACCTCACTTTATTCTACCCCTGGTAGGTGCACACTATCTTTCAAAAAAAATATATTTATCTTATTCTTACTCGTAAACATTGTTATCAATTTTTGTGAGCATGGACTATAGAACTTCCTATTCTTCAACTCCTCACTCTGTCAGGTCACACTAAGTTGTTATCATTGGAACATGTTTGTTATCAATCCATGAGTTTATACGGTGTGTCATAATTTTAGATAGTGGTGGTGAAGCTCATTGTGCTGGGGCATTCCTCTTTCCTTTATTGGCCTACGATGGAGGCACTATTGTTTATGGTGGTGCCTAAAATTAGGTTTGTAATTTTTGTTGAGCTTGTGCTTGTGTAGGCATAAGTTGTTTCACACATGAAGGTATGGAGCACATACATTATACCAACCTAGAAACTAGAGGGTTTTGTCATAAAACTTCTTCTTATACATCCAACATAGTGATGAAAAAGGGTGGTGTAGTTGTGGTTGCTTTGGGCAACTCATACTATTTGATTTAGATGTCATTGTGCAGTTTTGTAACTAACGCATGGTATCTAATATACTATATCATGTCATGAGGTACCTTATGGTGCAAGATAATCATGGCTTAGATCTCCAACCACCATGCATTGAATCTCCCTAATTATTCATAATATTACCTTTTTTTAATCCATGTAATGTTGGTGAATGCAATAGCATGCCAAAAATCTCTAGTTAGGTTGACTGGTCCTTCTGGTGATTTCCATTATGTGAAATAAAGGATTAAGACTAAAAAATAATATTAGAATGCCTATGATGTGTCGAAGAGAATCTTCTCGATGTTTTTTATGAGTTCTGAGGCTAGACTCTCGAGACAATTGAAATCCTTATGTAGGCATATCATGTGATATGCAATGTCTATAATGCCTTTGGTTACTTGCTTTGCTTATTTGGTTGTCTACTAGAACCGTTTGATGGTGCATTTAGATAGGATGTGCATTGAAGCATCTTTTATAGAATCAATGGGGATTCCTCTGCATGTGCTTGTATATTTTTATCTAGTATCTAAGTGGATAGGTGGATATGTATATTTGTAAGTTAAAAGAGACTTACCTTGAGCTGGAAGCCCCATTGATCTTACCATGGTCATAGGGTTGATCAATATTATAACATCTTGAGACAAATGAATGGCACCTTTATTATATATACTAAACAAATTATGCATTGCCTCATCTAATTTTCCAAAATTAGGTAGCTTGATCAGTCGCTCAACATCAGAGCCTCACAGAGGATGTTGAAGTGTTAGTGCTCATGTTTATGCTACTTCTTGTTGGTTAAGGGAAAGTAAAGTAGATTCTACCACATCAATAAAATCAAATGGGTCTAGATCATGATATCTAGTTTGTCTAAGTTCGAGGCCAATCCCCATTTATTCCTACGCATCGATGAGTGGAATCAATAATTGTGCCCTATCCATGGTTGTTATTATGGACTAAATTGAACGCTTTCTTCGATTGGTCTAGCTTTGGTGAGAAATCTATGCATAATTAGTTGATTTGGATGCAGATCATAGAGTTTTCTTATTTGTAGAAGCGTGTGATGTCTTTATGTTAGTTGTGCCCTATGTTATATAATATTTGTGTTAGACTCCACTGGGTTAACCAATAGTTACCCTTTTTTTTGTCATGTTCAATTACTTATACTATAATTTACAACTATTTTATTAAATTATTGCTTGACAACTAAATAAATCTAAATTAATAAATGTTGTAATAAAATTAACTTACTAGTTAAAATCTAATCCATCTAATGCTCAAACAATATATGAGGCTACAAGCTGAATAACTTTAAATCAATATAATAAAATTAGTCAATTACAACAAGTATTGGATATAATCCATAAATCAAACATGAATAAGCTTACAACCACTATTGTTTATAATTTTAGAATAATTTGCAAATTACACAACCATTGTTGTGTTGAATATCCATCAAATAATAATGTACAATATAGTAAAAAGTTAAATATACAATACAATGAGTATGATAGTACATATGAGCTATTCAAATAGCTTCATGATCCAAAACATAACCTGAGTATAATTCCAAGGTTGATTCATCTAACAGAGGAAGAACACCATTTGAGTGCTTTACCTCCAACCATAGTCCAATATTCTTTTGCACTCCTCCCCACTAAGAGTGGCCCTACCCTTCGCAAAAGGGAAAATAAGAATAGTGTGGATATAAAAAAATCAACCAGAACCCATGTGTGTACTATCACTGTGACATGTAATAATTAAATAAACCATAGAATCTAATCCTCTATCTAAATGATATCAGTATACACATACAAACTTAATTATAGTGAAATTACAATGTTTTGCTTATAACATTACTTTGGCCAAAGTTTTCATTATAGAGTTTAGATTTAAGAATATGAGTTATTTTCACTCACACATAACTCCCTAATATTGAATCAGGAATATCACATGATATCAGGGGATAGGTATATGAGTTACCCATTGGAATACTCATATAACTATCTATTGTTATCCAATTGTAGTCTATATATATAAAGATTAAAAATCAGATTAATATAAACTCAACACAATTCAATTGTACAATATTATATGATGCAAGTTGATATAAATCATGAACCTCATTATTTTCAGTCATTAAATCATTAATGTGCTAGCATAGGTTTATCAAAACAATTGAATTCAAAACCCGATATGTTCAGTAGACTAGAAAAAGAATCAAGTTATTCTTTGTCTTTTTCTAACATATCTTCCATTACACTCCATATACAAAAGTATACATATAATTGATGCCAAATCAGATGATTATGGTAATTTATGCATCCACTATATATTATATAGTAATAGTACTCATAAGCTTCCACTAATTCCCTCGTAACCTTTTATTCAAGGAAGTCTAATCAATAATAAGACTTCTGTCTAAATATGACTATCAATGAACCTTTTAATCAACATAGCATCTGAAAACATGCATAAACTAAATACACTTAGCTCATATAATTTACTTATTTGGAAACACTAATCTTAACACAACAATATTGTCATTTCTTGCTTTAATATCCTAATCAATTGTAATTATTCGACTCGAGAATTAATCATAATAATAAATAGATTGTTTATAATAAATTGGCATGATTAAATGCCCTTATGGAGTATACAATATTTATTTGACTACTTATTTATATAATTAACTCTTTTATATGAACATGCACACCCTTACGTATTTATAAATAAACAACGTAAGCACCAAAGGTCTACTTAATAATTCATGTATACCTAGGTTTTATATAAAAATAACTAATACTAAATAGGTTTGCATATCCTTAAATGGATTAACATGTATTTTTATGCACTCCCATACCGTGTTTCGAATTTAAAGAAAAATCACTATCTCTGTATAATTAGTAATTCAACTCACTAATCTCAATTTAACCTATTGCTAGGTTAACTACTCAAGGTAATTTTTTACCTTAAGATTAGAGAACTAGATATTATTGCACATATTTCAATATCAAAATATCATATTAAGATTTGCTAACACTCCTTTGAAAACACATAAGTGTATAAACATATTAATATAACACACACACACACCCACCCAAAAATATAAGTATATTCGAGCATATATTTATATTCATTTGGCTTTGTATTCTTTTATTTATAATGCCCTTCATTTTACCAAGTCATACCTAAATAAATGATTAAATGCCAATCTATAAACTAGTTATAATGCTCAGGATTTTCAACACAACCTATAACTATGAAAGTTTATAATCATGGTCTCAACTTTATTTAAAATTGAGTGGAAGAGAATATATAAATACCTCTTCATGTTTACAAGTATATGTAAAACATTTATATTCTTATATGCATGGAAATAAAAAATTATAAACTGAGCACATGCCCTAAAACGTACCTAGATTTTTAGGTCTCTTTTGTATATTTTATGATAACATTATAATATTTAATTGGCACAAGATAACAAACATTCAAGGTAAAGATATCTAATATGGTAATGTGTATTTATTTTGAAACCCCATACAAGTGTGTGTGTGTGTGAATGTGTATTTATTTTGAAACCCCATACAAGTGTGTGTGTGTGTGTGAATGTGTATTTATTTTGAAACCCCATACAAGTGTGTGTGTGTGTGAACCTTCCCATTTAATCTATATATGCATAAATTATCTATAAGTATGGGCAATGATGTCCTCAAAGTACTCAAAGAAGGACTACCAATTTAAAATAAAACACAATAATTTGCCCAACAAACCCTTGAAATGAGTTAAATGACTACACAAGTCATATATAAAATCTTCCAAATTAAATGAAGGAGAAAGGCTTTGACAATACTTTTATAGGCCTAGGAATGGAATGAAATTCCATTCCTAGGGCTATAACTATAATAATATATATCATGAAAAAGAGTTTATCAATATATATAATCAACCCAAATAAATCATATACTAGGCACTTAGTCATTTGCCTCTAATAAAATTTAAGACAAAAACAAAACCCATTTTATTTCTCATGCATAAGTTTAATATGTTACTTGCCTTGTTAAGGAAGGTCCAATGTTTGATTGCAAATATGGATAGCCTTTCCTCTCCCTGCTATGATCTTCCCTTCTCATTTCTTCAGTCTATCCTGATGATGATTAATTTTCTCTCCTAACCTTCATACTTATTCTTTTCTTCTTATTTGTGCACGACCCGTGTACCCTTTTAAATCTCTTATTTTTCTATCTTTTACACATCATACAACTACCTACATTAAATCACCATTCCCTTACTCCTATTGAACTCATCGTCCAATCTCCATATCTAAGCATGGTGACTGAATATCTCACCATCATTTCTTTGACGAGGTTAAACTTCCACAATCATAGCAATGACAAACGAAAACCCTAATCCAATTCTAATTTTACCTTTATTGACATTTAGAAATAGAACATAATGATATTAAACTAGAAACTTCTAATCATTAAACAATTCATCCCATGAATCCTTGTGATATATGTATGCCTGTGTAAACAAAGGCCCTTAATATTCAAATCTTCAAAGTCCTAATTTGAAGCAATTATTTTGGGTATTTTAACCACTTTATACCTTTATACATTTCTCATTATTCAGGGTCAATGATGTCTAAATCAATAGTATTAAGCAATCCAAATAAGACAAGTAACACTCATACTGTCAACACCTCACAATACAATCAAGGTTATAAAAGCATAGCTAACTATGATAAATCAAACAACCTAACTCAATCAATAAATGTTTTGTGTTATATCACAATAACACAATGTGACCATCCAAACTAGATATATAAGCAAATTAACCTAGTTAATACACTCATACTTCTATTAGATATAATGTAGTGAAAAACAACATGACTTAGCAAAGGTTTAGCATACTTATGCAAGTTATGACTCATAGTGAAATCAAATCAACAAGATTCAGTTGTTACCAAACAACCAATGCAAGTATCATTTATTTCATTCAAACAGTTGAATGTGGTATGTGTATGGGTTTAGTGGATCTCTTTCTCTACCCCCAATGTTGGTATCTATACCCCTTTATCCAATGATACTCTCCTTTTGAACTACATGTGAGGGTGGGATAGTCCTGCATCTACCTCATCAAATAAACTAGTAGTTAGTTCACCTCAAAATAATCATCAACATATAACCATAATAAACTATTGAATGAAATAATCTACAAAAATCATGATTATAGATCATAGTAAAACATATGTAACAATCATTTATCAAGATTCATGAAACAAGTAATATAACTATCAACCAAACAACATATACAAATACAACTTGGAAAGTAAATATGAACACTATCAATCATTAGTCTTATAATCCATCATTTAATTCTTAAACAATTTTATATAAGAAACCAGATGTGACAGTTTGCCACCCAAGTCCATTTGGCCACCAAGTTTAAATGTGTTGAGGTGGTTGCAAACAAATTTACCTTCATAATTAATGTCAACCAAATGTTGTTTAAGATGATTATTACTATTCCACATTGAAAATATTTTATTCATCTAATGACAGGTATCTAATGTGATGTAACATATTTTCATCTATCCACATTACTTTATGGCACAGCTTGTCATTCTACCACATGATCTGCTTTAGAAAAGATGAAATCTCTCAAGTGCCTTATCATTAATAGTTTTGAATGGCCACCTACTATCATTTATCCATACCTATCTTATTGACACCTCATTCCTAGACTTAATTAATGACCACCATGTTCTTATTGCTAGCTATCTTTCCTTTAGTCTAAATTTGTATATCAATCACACTCTGTGATCTTGAATGACCAACTTTGTTATGATGTGGTATGACATAAAAATCACACTATACAAATTTGCTAACCCTAAAAATAAAAATAGAAAAATAAAATAACATTAAGCAAAACCCCTATCTGCATGGTGTTACTCAGCACCCTCTCTCTTTGTTAGTGATGAATGATAGAGATTAATTATGGTAAGGCTTAAGCTTACAACCATTTATATACCTTGGTAGAATGGTTCCTTGCAGATATTTTAAAACAATTGTACCCTGTTGTGAAACATCATGAATGATATAAGGTCCCTTCTATATAATGCATAACTTTCCAATAAATGCTTTAAATCTATTGTCATCAAGTAATATCACTTGATTTGGATAAAATTACTTAGATCACAAGTTGTGATCATGCCACACATTTTGACTCAACTTGTTAATCTCCTGTGACCATTTTTCTCATTGCCTATTTTTCTCCATTTTGACCAAATACATCAATTTTTCTTTTAGCAAGTCCTTATTTCCCAACCTCATAATCATTGCAATTTGTAGACTAGGAACAATGTATTCCATAGCCATAACTACCTCAAAGCCATAAACCAACTAAAAGGGAGGGAAGCCTATCACATATTTATAATTTATCTTGTATGCCCAAAGAATTGCAGGAATGTGATCCTCTCAATAATCCCTTTGAACATTACATATCTTCGTCACATTTTACACAATAATTTGTTTGAAGCCTCAACTTGCATGTTTGCTTACAGATGATAGGTTGTGATTTTATGGTGCGATATCGTGAACTCTTCAGTAAGAGTTTTGATTATGTTGTTGAGGAAGTGAGTACCTCTGTTGTTAACCAATGGACCTCTGAACCTTGTTATGATATTCTCATACAAAAATTTAGTGACATCATTTGCACCACAACTTGGTTTTACAGTAGCTTTCACCCATTTCATGAAATAGTTTGTTGCAGTAATGATATATCTCACATGACTATGTTTGCTTGGAGGATTATAGGCCCTAAAAATTCAATGCCACATTATTCAAAAAGTTTCTCTACTAGCGTTGGAACCAAGGGCATCTCATCTTGGTGATTCTATTTTCCTATTCTTTACCAAAAATCACAGTGTTTTGCCGCCTTGGGAGCATCTTGAAATAAATTACTCTACCAAAAACTACTTTGTAATATCTTCCTCATAGTGGCTTACTATTATGAAATGGCCACATGTAGCTTCTTAATCTTCCTGAAGGATTTATGATTGCTCATGGTCTAAGTCTACTTTGTGTAACACATCATCCTTACCAATCTTATATAAGAAAACATTGATGAGGCTATAAGGAATGGCTCATGTAACCATTTGCTTCTTTTCCCTTTCAACATAGTGCACGTGAAAATTTCTTTATTCTAAAAAATTCACAATGTCTTCCATACTATCAGGGATTGTAGAGGATCTAAACAAGTGCACATTTAAGGATTCATCCTACATTTATTATGGTTTTTCTTCATTCTAGAGCCTGATCAAATGATCAAGTCCCACATTCTCTCTTCTGGGCTTCACATTGATTCTGAATTAGAATTCTTGAAACATCTTCAACCACCTAGAGATCCTTCCACCCAGCATAGGATTTTTAAATAGGTATCGTAAGGGCTAGTGATCTGTAAAAATCTCAAATGGTGTGGCCAAAATATAATGCCTAATTTTTAAGGATTGTTTTGGTCATATAATTTGGTTTTGTGGTCATATAATTTATCTCTGCAATTGATAGTTTTGTTGTTGCAACGTGTATAGGATGATCTAACCCACCATTCCCTAGCTGTGCTAAGACAACTCTTACTGTGATACCAAAAACATCCACATGTACATGGAATGGCTTCTTCCAATCAATAAAAAATACAATAGGAGTTTTTACTAACCTTTATTTGAGTTCAGTAAATGTTATTTGACATGTCTATGCCCAATCAAACTTTGTATCGTTGTGTAATAGCTTTTCCAATGGTGTAAATATGGTTGTGTATCCCTTGATGGATTTTTTATAATATCTAATGTGACCGAAAAAGTTTTGCACCTATGTGAAACTAGTTGGAGGTGGCATCCCCACTATTATTGTAGTTTTAGCCTAGTCAACTAGGATTCTATCACCACACATGATGTGACCCAACAAAACACCAAAAGGCGTGAAAAAATAAGCATTTATTCAGTTTCAATGCAATACATAGGGCTCAACAACATTCTAACATTAGATGAAACTTAGACGAATGATCTTTGAATAAAGAGAAGACAACTCAATCATCCAAATAGACTTCCATAAAATCATGGATTAAATCTTTAAATGTAGTTATCATAGCCCTATAGAAAACTATTGGAGCATTCTTAAGACCAAAGGGCATTACCTTATATGTGAATGAACCCTATTTTATTATAAAAGTTATTCAATCCTGGTCTTGCTCTGTGATAAGAATTTGATGGTATCCACTAAATCTATTGTGAATGAGTATACCTTATGGCATGTAACTCATTCAAGAACCTCATCTATTGTCAAGAATCTAGAACCACAAATAGCTCTGATTCCACTGTTAGGACCCGAAAGCACAATTGATTACCAAGCAACTAAATATGTAGAATTAACCATAAGTAACAAGTAACTATAATTCAAAAATAACATAGAATATGAGAGACAATACCCAATTGTATTAATACTCTTCCAGAAGGAAATACAACAAAGAAGATGCCACAGTCTTCTTCCTTACACACCTCTACGGCTCCCACACCTCTAGGGCATAAACAATAAATCTCTTCAAGAGTTATCTCTCTTGTAATATCAATTACAAACACAACTTAACACACAGAGCTGTCAACCAGTCAGTAACAAAACTGCCAGTACACTGAGTACACACCACACTCCAAGTACACAATCATACTTCAAGTAGATCTCCCTGATCTTGCACCTTGCTGTGTTTCCCGTCACCTTTAACCTTGCTATCCTACAGATCCACCTTAGACCTTGCACACATAAACACCTAAAAATCAATGATCTTACTTACCATGTAGATCTCCAAACCTGGCCTTGCACACCTGCTGACCAAGATCATACACACATGAAGAACCCTTCTGATTCTCCAAACCAGCACCCCTGTGGATCTTCTACTATAACTTGCACAACCTGCAGCTCTACCTGATCATACACACTCGGCACCCCTATGGAACTAGGAGGAACACACCTTGCTCTCTTCACTCTGAAGGAGCTAACCTTGCTCTTACTCAACTAGCCCGAATTACAATAGAACCCATGTGTCTATTATATAGATCTCATGCAAACAATAATTAGACATCCAATTACAATAATTAGATCCACAGCTCAAGACTAAAATTAGCCTTTAACATGCAAACAACTAGTTCGTTAACAAACTGTCTGTAAAACTCGCAGTTTCAAACCACACAGGTAACTGACGTCGGTCCCTGTCTGGCTGGAGAAGATCGACGTCGATCGATAATGACCGATGTCGGCAGCCCTGTGCTCTGAATATGAACAACGTCGGTTGGTCTGACTGATGTCAGTTGCTCTGTACCTCAGCAACCTCTCAACAACCTCCTCCATGTTTGCATCAGTGAAGCTTTTAGCTCCACAACCTAACAATCTCCCACTTAGAGATAAACAACTGCACCTGTACCTGTACCTATACATCATCTAATTTGTTTTTTGGCTTGTATCCCTCTTCAAGCTCAATCTTGAAGACCAACCACCACACATCCTGTGGTGCAACACCTGTCATCCAAGTAACCTGCCACATCTGAAGTGTCTAACCCTGCATAACATGTCAACCTGTTGCTGGTCCCTCTCAGATACCTGAGAACCCATTGAAATGCTTTCCAGTGCTTCCTTCCCAGATTGACTACAAACCTGCTGACAACTCCCACTACTGGGGCAATATCAGGGAGTACACATGTACTCAACCTCATCATGTGATTGGGGTCCTTGTTCTATGAACTGTCCATCCATAGGTGCACTTGCCGTTCTGTATCCTGCACTACCTTCACACAATCATCCTGTGACAACATCAACTTGTGATCTTCCCTGTCTTTAGGATTACTCATACTAAAGAATTTTGTTGCTCCCAAATTCTTCATGACATACCACTGAACTTGTTAAGTTGTGGAGCTAAAAGCTTCACTGATGCAGACATGGAGAAGGCCATTGGAGGAGTTGCTGGAGTGTCACAGACACCGGCATCGGTCAGGCCAATCGACGTCGGCAGGATAAGGCAGGAGAGCAACCGGTGTCGGTCAGAGATCGGCCGGCATCAGCGACCCCCAGGCAGACAGGGACCGACGTCGGTCACCTGTGTGGTTCGACTGTGATTACGGGCAGTTGGTTGACGAACCATGTGTTTGCATGTTTAGAGCTAATTATAGACTGAGCACTACAGATCTAATTATTGTACTAGGTGTCTAATTATTGTTTGGATGAGATCTATATAATAGACTCATGGTTGTATTGTAAACTTGTGCTAGAGAGTAAGAGAGCATTATTATAAGCTCCTTCTGTGTGTGAGGTGAGCAATGGTGTGTTCCTCTTAGTGCCACAGTACCAAGGTGGGTACTGGTTTGGAGAATCAGCAGGGTCTTTCAAGAGTGTATGATCTTGGTCATTAGGTGAGCATGGCTACGATAGGAGATCTACATGGTAAGTAAGATCATTGATATGCAGGTGTGTGTGTGTGCAAGGTCAAGGTTCATAGGTGTGCAGAACCAGCTTGATCTATAGGTTGAAGATCAGATAGGATAGCAACACAATAGGGAGATCTATTTGAAGTACGTTTGAGTACTTGTGGAGTGTGTGGAGCACTTGTGGAGTGCGTGGAGCATAGGTATAAGGTGAACACCAACTCAGTGTTTTAGTTGGGTGTTGGGACCTAAGAGAGAGAGCTTTGAGGAGAGAAGTACTGTTCACTTGAGGTGTGGGAAGCCTCTGAAGAGGTGGTGGAGAAGAAGTGGCATCTTCTTTATTGTATTATTTTCTGTATGAGTATTAATACAAGTTGTGTATTGTCTCTCATATCTTGTGTTATTTCTGGATTCTAGTTACTTGTTGATTCTGGTTATTTCTGCATATTCAGTTGCTTGTAATTAGTAATCAATTGTGTGCTTCCAGTGCTTCATATCCCCAACACGTGGTATCAGAGCCAAGTTGGGTTGACTAACAGAACTAACTTTATCTTTAGCTCAGCAACTCCCTATATGTATGCACTTGCAACAAGCACATCATCTACATATAGTAACAGGATAATGTCGCGACCATCATCCAACCTAGTAAAGAAACACACAATGGTTACAATGACATTGACTAAAGCCATGCTTTGTCATCCACCTGTCACACCTATACCACTATCTTGCAACTTGCTCAAGACCATATGAGCTGGCCTTCCATCTCACGTGTCCATTCTCTCTATTCTTTAACCAAGGAATCCATTCATTTCTCAGTGCTTTTATCCTGGCTAGCAACTCTACCAAATCTCCTGTTTGGTTCTTTTCCAAAGAATTCATGCCATGCTCCCACTATTTCTTAGATCCTTCCTGCTCTGTAGTGAACAACGAGTATAAAGAAGAGAAACAATGAATTTGAGGCTTACTTACTCTTTCAGTCCTCCATATGGGCATTTGAGACTCCTTGACAGCTTGCTATCTACCCAAAATCTATTCCAGTGACCGACCTCGGTCACCACACAGTCTGCATCCAACCGACGTCGGTTCCATGTGATTGTCCTAGACGTTGACACTGGTTATCCTATCGATGTTGGTTGCCACCTACCCGACACCACCGACTTTCCCTGTCTGCACATGACCAACGTCGGTGCCTATATGTTCGACGCTAGTTTCCCATAACTGATGTCGGTACCTATGTTTTCCTGTGAGTGATGAATTTTTACCCGCGAGCTTACTTTGAATCAAAACCTTGTCCAAACTGCCCTGCTCAGAGTTACTCAGCCTTCTCCACTGATCTCTGTCCATCATCTCCTCCATGAACACCAAGGCTTTCCAGTTCTTAAGTCTGTCAAAGACATCTGACTTTCTCTTAAGAACATGCATCTCTTTCTTGCTCATGTGACCAAGCCTACAAAGCCACGTCTTCGCAACAGAAGAAGAATCAGTAATATAAGCAAGTAGATAAAGAGTACCTACTTTCTTACCACCAGCTAATTCAAGTGCATCCATTGTAAGAGTTCCTATGCATCTCTCATCACCCAAATTTCCTAAAGAAATTAGCCTCATCTTCAAAACTGGGCCCTACATGACCTCCCTCAACACCCATGTGTTGGCCGTCTGCAATTTTAGTCACACTTCCCCTTTGCCAATACATTGACAAGGCTCACCAACCCCTCTACTTTGGGCTGCATGGAAAGAGGCAACATAATCTATAAACCAAGACTCTACTTTATTTAAGGAACATCCCAGAGCATCCTGTGCAACAACCCCTATAACATCTGCTTCTTCAGTTCCTTCATGCTAATCCGCTATCAACCAACAATATTTTTTTACCTGCTCTTTCTTTCCATAACACTGTAATTGACCATTCTTGCTTTTCAATTCCTCCATTCTTAGTGTACTTTCTTCTGCCATTGCTATACTCTCACTCAATCAGAAACTCTTGAGAGTGACCTATAACCAAACACAAACCTGCTCCCTGCAACCTTAGCTCTGATACCACTTTGTCAAGAATCTAGAACCATAAACAGCTCTGATTCCACTGTTAGGACTCGGAAGCACAATTAATTACTAATCAACTAAATACGCAAAATTAAATAGAAGTAACAAGTAACTAGAATTTAGAAATAACATAGAATATGAGAGACAATACCCAATTGTATTAATACTCTTCCAGAAGGAAATACAACAAAGAAGATGCCACAGTCTTCTTCCTTACACACCTCTAGGGCTCCCACACCTCTAGGGCATAAATAGTAAATCTCTTCAAGAGTTATCACTCGTGTAATATCAATTACAAACACAACTCAACACACAGAGTTGTCAACCAGTCAGTAACAAAATTGCTAGTACACTGAGTACACACCACACTCTAAGTACACAATCATACTTCAAGTAGATCTCCCTGATCTTGCACCTTGTTGTGTTGCCCCTCACCTTTGACCTTGCTATCTTGAAAATCCACCTTAGACCTTGCACACACAAACACCTACAAATCAATGATCTTACTTACCATGTAGATCTCCAAACCTGGCCTTGCACACCTGCGACCAAAATCATACACACATGAAGAACCTTTCTGATTCTCCAAACCAACACCCCTATGGATCTTCTACCAGAACTTGCACAACCTGCAGCTCTACCTGATCATACACACTCGGCACCCCTGTGGAACTAGGAGGAACACACCTTGCTCTCTTCACTCTGAAGGAGCTAACCTTGCTCTTACTCAACTAGCCTGAATTACAATACAACCCATGATTCTATTATATAGATCTCATGCAAACAATAATTAGACATCCAATTACAATAATTAGATCCATAGCTCAAGACTAAAATTAGCCTTTAACATGCAAACAACCGGTTCGTTAACAAATTGTCTGTGAAACTCGCAGTTTTGAACCGTACAGGTGACCAACGTCAGTCCCTGTCTAGCTAGAGAAGACCGACGTCGGCCGATAATGATTAATGTCGATAGCCTTGTGCTCTGAATATGACCGACGTCGATTGGCCTGACCGACGTCGATTGCTCTGCACCTCAGCAACCTCTCAACAACCTCCTCCATGTTTGCATCAGTGAAGCTTTTAGCTCCACAACCTAACATCTATGAATGGTATGGGAAATGGATCATTAATGCAAACATCATTCAGTGTGTGATAATCCCCACATACCTAAATCTCATTGGTCTTCTTTAGATGTACTACCATGGGACTAACCCAATCTACCTTTTCTACTAAATATATGATCCCTACTTCTTACATGTGATCTAGATCAGCGTTCACTTTCATCTTCATGTTGGGATTTAATCTGTATGGACATTTTTTAATGGATCTATCACACTCTTTCAATTTAATGTGCATCTCCACCAATGATGGATCTATACCTTTAAATTATTTGAACTTAATTGAAAGACATCCTAATAATCTCTTAATAACCACAATGCATCTAAAATCTCATTTTGTGCCTAATAGTCAACCAAAGTCATAAGTTTGGGCACAGACTATGTTCTAATATTTTCTTCAATATTCTTTAGTGGCTCTTAATATACTTTGTTAGATCCACTAGGTAGTGCCTCTTATAGAGTTTGCTCTCCTTCTTGTTCTATAATGTTTATGTTATGAAATATTTCTTCCTCTTCTTGTTATGTGCTTTCAAGTTTTGCTGGCTATGTTTCTCAATCTAGTTCAAAGATGCCTTCTAAATCTACATACCCATCACTAGATTCTATCAGCTCATCTGTAATTCTATTACAAGGTTTAATAAGATAATGCTTCTATTTACTAGCCTTGTAATTATGAATCACTAGATTCAAATCTCAAGTTGCTTCTTGCTATGATGATGAGTCTATCATAGCTCCCAAATATTATACCCGACCATAACATAGAGAAACTATCAATCTTTATAATGCATTGTGCATTACTAGATTATCATCTTAAAAAACAATAGTTTGAATAAAATTTTGTTGTACCTATGCCCAATGTTTAGTTTTTGTCATACACTCATGATGCACATACCACATATTTGGAAATGGTGCTAGCATGTGGCTAAAAATATACACCCAACATCTTGTTTCACTATATTACGTAGACCATATATCTACACATTTATGAATATGTAGCTTTGTACATTGGCCTTCTTAAAAGAATGACCATTATGTTCTACTGGTTAATGATAACTGGTATCATGCTCATAAAAATTTGCATGCTTCATCCCATTGTAATTCTTATTTTTTATGCACTACTCACCATGTAGTAATAGTTCCCTTCAAGGCATAGCTCAGTGTGCTGACTCTTTGATCTATATCTGATACATAGTGTTCCAACCTCAAGATAAAATGATTGAGATCCTTTGTCATAAAATATTTTGATAATTAGCATCTTGTGGTAAACACCATTCACAAAGGTTATACCTAATGATCTCCCCTAGCCTAATTCAACATATGCATGTCTGAGTCACCACTTATTGAAGATGATGCTTCCCAAGGGAAGACACCTTCTAGAGTAGGCTATGTATAATCCATTATTTTTGCACCTATATATATAATAAATCTACCTCTAACTTAGTGAGAGATCACACAAATAGAGTTGTACATCTTTTAATTTGAAATTGAAGATTTGGAGGGTGGTTGTTACCCTTCAGGCATTTTTATCTATGAAAACTTTCACAGAGCTACAACAGGCTCTAAGAGCAAAATTGAGGGTAAAGACAGTTGATAGAGTGGATATGGGAATTAAATCCTTCGTAGAAGTGTAAATCATCTCAGTGGCCTCTAAACTACAAAATCTAACTTCAAATAGTGCACATGACACTCATATCAGGTTGTGGTGTACATACTATAATGTGGAAGGCCATGACAAAAGTAATTGTCAAGGCATAGTGTTAGGGAATTGCTCAAGTAATGTGAAATCTACCACAAAAATATTGATGTGCATGCTTGCCCATTTATGCAAAAGGAAAGGTAGATAAAGGTCTCCCTATACTATAAAATATGTGAAGCCTTTACCCATAATACTAAATATTATCTAGTAATTGATGAAATTCATGAGGCATTCGAGTGAGGAACACGATAAATAGCAATGAGGCTTTCAAATTAAAAATAGGGCATATATGGTGGTGAGTGCCTATAGAAAGGAAATTTTTTGAATGAGGTAGAGGATGGTATTCCCCTCTACATTTACTACAATTTTGGACCACCAAACCATTACCAAATGGATTTCCCAAATTTACCTACTTATGATTGAGGAAAACATAAGCTTGAAGAATGTCCTAACCTCTATGTAAAGGTCACACAAAAGGACAAGGCTAAAAAGGCTACAAAAATAATTCAAATAGTGCACCTAGGGGATTGACGGATCCCTAAGGAGGTTAGATGCCAACTACCCTTAGGCTTGAGGGTAAATATTACTACCCACAGTGGTGCCACTACCAAGCCAAAAGCAATGAAGGAACCTAGAGAGAAATTCTAGTGTATTGAACCCTCTATTGTTGATACCCCAATGGTATTAATCAAAATTTCATACTTTAAGAAGTAATGGGCATAATTTTTAACCTACAAGGTAAGCTGTAACTTGAAAAAGATATGGAATATAAGGCCAAGGATGAGCTTCAACAAAAGAACAATGTGAAAGAGGTTAATGATCTTTCATTAATATTTACTTTTTTGGACTCAAGATTTGTCCCTTTGTTTTAGAATTGGTTGATACAAAAAGTTGCAAGTCTAGTTGAAAAAATCCTAAAACTGCACCAAGTTATAGGATGCGAGGTATAGACTGTGTATTTTCCCTAGGTTGTGCATATATTATATTCACATTACACACAAGCTTGTCTTTCATATACTTTTATAATATTAGAAAATCTTCAGTTTGATGTTGTCTTTCAACTCTAAAATAAACATAGTACATCTGTCTCTAAGGATTAGTGAGGTCATTTCATGCAAAATAATTATACTCACCACACAAATAACATTCAATGGGATGGTGAGCTTGTCATTTATCATTATTATGACTCCCTACTATCCACTTGGTATCCTTCTCTACATCTTCCTCTATTATATTAAAATACCTAATCATATAACTATTGCCTAGCAAATCCTCCTTGTTGTGTTTATTACACATCATATCCACCATACTACCACTAAGGTGATGTTAGAGCCCAATTTGATCATTCATGTTTAGGACTCACATTATTCCACCAAGATTTATATTGATATTGTAGTGATATGATGTGCAGTCAACCAGATCCTGGGATTGATATTGATGCAACAAGGCATCCTCCGAGGACCACCTTGTGTCTCACTAATCATTTATACCTCCGAGCTTGGAATTCCTTTCTTTGTAGTAGGTAAATGTTACAATGCAACTGCAAAGACATTTTTGGTGATATCTTCCTTCAATTCAAGTAGGGCTCGATAAATATTTTCATCATGATTGATTGATTTATAAAAATTATAGTATAAACTCTGGGATTTTTTGAATGTACTATTGCAATACATGACACTTTTAGGTTGCATGTCCTACTACTCTACATAGTTCACAAAGCTTTATTTTGAATTTAGGATAACCATTTTTATGATGCCCTTATCAACCACACTTTATACACCATAAGCCCAATTTAGGTCTATCACTTTCACGCATTTTATCCATCCTCTTGAGAAAAACATCATTTTCCACTGCAACTTTAGATCCAACTACTAGAACATCTCCATAGTCTACAATTTTTTCAACTTAAAGGGCAACTACTTGAGCATCATCCTTAGTCAAGAATTGGGATTGCGTAATGACAAATATAATTCTAGATTACATCCATTATACAAACCATGCAGCCTTATCATTGTCCTCCATGAGAAAATCAATCTTGTTCATCACATGTAAATATCTATAATTATAGTCCCATACAGATTCTCTACTCTGCTACCGAATCTCCTTTAGATGTTGATTAGTATGACTTGAGCACTTATTCATCTTCAATTCTACAATTAGTTTCTCTTTAACTTGTTGAATATTTAGAGCATTAACATCCCTTTTGAAAATGAAATATAAAGCTCAACCTACCAAATCTCTTATGAGATTGCACTTCTTTACATCTTCATAGGTATTCCCTTATACTGCCATTTCATATCGTATGTTAACAAATATTATGCAGGTTTCATAGACCCATCATATTGTGTCAAAGTAATAAACATGCCTAGATTCAATGCCATATTTTTAGCATTTTAAATTACTACTAACAACTTTTATGCACTAATAATTATGACTACATGTTATTTTACACTAGTAACTATGACTGCAAACTTTTGTGTAATAGTTCTTACAAATGTCTTAAAACTAGTCTCGAAAGAGAATCCAATCTCTTCTAGCCTCTTCTTATTTATTGATTTCTTAGTTTATACACTAAGTTTACCAAATTTACTCATAAATGATTGAAACCAACTTCTGCCCATCCCTTCTTTTGTACTTTGTGGTCTTCTAAATAATGACAAATTAGGCTTGGGGGATGTGTACTCAACAAATGAATGATCTCTATCTTCAAATTCCTTTATCTATGATCTTGATCTTATGATACTTCTATGATTGAGCATAATATCCTCTTGAGAATATTCTTTCTCTAGTCTAAACATTCCTCACGTAACACAAAAATCATAAAATTTATCATAGATTAAAAATATATTTACTCACAACACTAATGTGTGTACTAACACTATAATATCTAACATTCCCCCCTTAGTATGAATATGGAGAGACAACACCATTCAATGACTAAGAAACATGTTTCTCTAGAGCTTGTACATAGTCTTGACACTTACATTGAATATAAGAACCACATTTAATATGAAGAGGGACCCATTAACCTATTCATGTGAATATATGTATCATGAACCCATCAACCAAACTAGTTAATATATGAAGAACTATTGGACCCCAAATTTTGGCCAAGTGTTTTGATATTTTGGTACAAAACTGAAATGGTGTAGAAAGAACATAGAGCATAAATACTATGGTATGAAACTAGACTATTACAAAAGCACCATGGTGTAGAACTAACATGACGTAAAAGTACAAGGACGTGTAAGCACTAGCATGAGAGGACCTAGTCAAAAAGGCAAATTAACAATGAGGAACCTGAGAACATAGGAGTCAAAACAAAATCAAAAGACTTGGGGAGCACATGGGAAGTGAGAGACGGTTAAGGAGTGATTCTCAAGGGTCACCCAAACCTTATCTATCGCAAGTTTTGTACCGACCCATAAGGAGATGGACACATAGTAATAAGAATCTAGCATAGAACGAGTGTATAAGGGGCACAAAGGCCTGGGTCCTTATGAGACACTAGTTAATAGAATGCCATGACTCTCAGTTCATAGAGAGTTCATTGGCCAATTACTCTTGTCATTTATATTGTAAATACTTGGTCAGGGTAAAACAAGTATAAATACCCCTGTATGAAAGCATTATAGGTGACAGATTTTGGATGACATTTATTGAAGCATAATATAAGATTTCTTGATATTATAATCAATTTTGATGTTCATGTTCTAGTTGAATTGATAGTTATGTATCCATGGCAGGTTCGAGTTGAGCACTTATTTTTGGAACATAATATGAAACCTATGCAAACTTCTACTTTTTTTTAGTAGTAATCTCTGAACTTCATGGCACTTTTTTACATAATTATGGTTAATGAGCATAATGATACTAGGATCAAAGTAGTATATCTCTTTTTATATGTAACTTATAATCAAATATAAGTCTTAACCTGAATGATATGCCTGATATGTTACTACACAACATAACCCATGAGAACCAATCTCTAGCTGCACGCTTTGGGTTAGCATGTAAGTCCATAGTCTTGAATGAAGGGCCAATGTAGTAGTTCATTAGGGCTACACTTCAATGCTAAAAAATTATTAAAAATAAAAACCCAACATTTTGGTTCCATCATTGGGACTCCTAGCACTTGTTACACAATAATGGAAGATGCTTGAACATATCACCCTTGAAGGTATTAAGTAATGGATTATTGGGGTTGAGGATAGTTTTGTGGTTTCTTACCTTGAACCAAGAGTTTTTACACATCAGTGGGTAATCTAAAATTTCTATAGTGTTTTATATAAAACTTTCTTTGTTGAAATACTTGTTCATTTGCATACTTGGCTATGTGCTTATGTTCAAGGCCGATCATGAAACTTTGGGAAAAGATAGTCTTAGATGATAGAACGATAAAGATATTTAGCATGAATTAGAACACCATGGACATGGGCTGTTAACATTTGGTGGAAAGGAGTATTGAATGGATACATTTTGGAGTATGTTATAATCACTTGTTCTTATCCTAAAGAAGCCAACTTTCAATTCCTTAGATAATTACATGGTAGATATATTAGACATTTCTCATTAGAAATCAATATGTTATTCATTAATTGTGGATTTGAAACTATTCCAAATCCCTCTTTGCCTGAGTCGCTCATTTAGGAAGGGAGGAGAAAAGAGTTGGTAAGGGATTGTAGGTTTGGAATGGTAGCCAGTCAGAAGGCATGTGGAAGTAGAAATATGATGAAGCTCAATAGAGGATCATAAGATTAAGTGGTACAAGAAGGGATCAAGAGAACTTACGAAGTGCTATTAGGATCTATAGGGAAGCATCAACACACAAATAGGTTCCCATCACTTTCAAACCATGCACCGTGCCATTTTTATCATATGAAGGAGAAACTAGCTAGACATTAAAAACTAAAGAACTAATTTTTCACCAACCAAATTACCCAACCATAGTGTGCGCTCATGCTTTTGAATCAGATGAATTGCATATATATAATTAGGTAACATATAGCATGAAATCAAAAATGGATATTATAAGGGATATTATAATTAAGATAGTTATAACTCATACAAAATAAACACTTTCTTTTCTCTCTTCAAGTGAACTTTATGGCTCAACTTGGAATACCTACATGAACTGGCATATAGAGTGGATAGAGTATGAGCCCAAATCTTATTAGTCAACCAACTGCTACACCCCATGACATGGGCATTATTACTGGAGGCACTAGAGGTGGACTAGGAGGTGGTATAGGAGGAATGGTGGATTTACCCTTCAAAGAATTAGATCTGAGGGTTATTAAACAACCACCAATGTAAGCACCTCAGCTGCCAATGATATATTACAAAATGATGCTTCACCTACCTAATTATCAAGGCATGGAGAATGCTGTAGAACATGTCCATAAGTGCAAACTTATTTTGAGGGTACGAGGCATCACTTATTTTGAGTGAAAGGCCACCTAATTCATGACTACACTTTTGAGTGAGAACATAAATGGTTTAGAAAGTTTGACTCTCAACAAGTGATGGTTGATTATGATCATCTCAAAATGACATTCCTTTAGGAATTCAACATTCTCAAATTTCAACAAAGTATTGTCACGCTAAAGGATATATAATAAGAGCTTACTAAAAGTGTACAAGAGTATGATGCAAGGTTCAAAACACTTTTGTGTCAAAGATATCATTTGAAATCAATGCTACTCAACATACATAGTGGTTCATGGTAGGCTTGTTACTTCCCTTTCAATATACACTATCCCAAAAAATCTTCACTATGTCAGGGTGCACGAAACACCGGAAGCACACAATTGATTACCAAACCAAGCAACTTAATATGCAGAAATTAACCAGATTCAACAAGTAACTAGAATTTAGAATAACACAAAATATGAGAGACAATACACAACTTGTATTAATAACTCTTACAAAAAAGAATACAATAAAGAAGATGCCACTTCTTCTCCACCACCTCTTCAGAGGTTTCCCACACCTCAAGTGAACAGTAATTCTCTCCTCAAATCTCTCTCTACTAGGTCCCAACACCCAACTCAAACACAGAGTTGGTGTTCACCTTACACCTGTGCTCCACGCACTCCACAAGTGCTCCACGCACTCCACAAGTACTCAAAGTACTTCAAGTAGATCTCCCATGAACCTGCAACAACCTGCAATTCAACAGACCATAGTTATGGAAGGAACTGCCTTGCCTTTCTCTTTGCTCTCCATGTACTCCACGTACATGCCAATGAGTACACACTGTACTCCAAGTAGATCCTACCTGATTCTGCTCCCTATTGTGTTGCTGTCCTATCTGATCTCCAACCTACAGATCAATACTGGTTCTGCACACCTGTGAACCTTGACCTTGCACACACACACACCTGCAGATCAATGATCTTACTTACCATGTAGATCTCCTATAAGGGCCATGCTCACCTGATGACCAAGATCATACATACCTAAAGAATCCAGCTGACTCTCCAATCCAGCACCAACACAACTGGTACTGTGGCACTAGGAGGAACGCACCATTGTTCTACCTCACACACCGAAGGAGCTTATAATTATGCTCTCTTACTCCCTAGCACTAATTTATAATACAACCATGAGTCTATTATATAGAACTCATCCAAACAATAATTAGACATCTAATTACAATAATTAGATCCGCAGCTATGAGTCTAAAATTAGCACTCATCATGCAAACACTTGGTTTGTTAGCTAACTGCCCGTAATAAACTCGCAGTCGAACCACACAGGCGACCGACGTCGGTCCCTATCCGCTTGGAGGTGACTGACGCTGGCCGATCCCTGACCGATGTCGGTTGCTTCTCTTCAGTATTCTGCTGACGTTGACTGATCAGACCGACGCCGGTTGCTCTGCAACTCAGCAACCCTCAGCAACCTCCTCTCCTGTTTGCATCAGCGAAGCTTTTAGCTCCACAACCTAACACACTAGCCTATGCAAAGCTTTGGAATCTACCCTCTATGCTGAAGTGGTTGGTAGTATTGACACTAGCATTAGTGCCTTCATGGAATCCTAAATATCTTCAATGGCATCACAACTTGAAAAACTAATTACCAACAATGTGTATGATACACGTAATGGTCTTTGGTGCACCAATTGCAAATCTAAAGGACATAAATGAAGTAACTATTCATGCAAAAACATCTACGCTATACTAAAGCATTCATGTGAAATCTTCCATAAAGAACATGATGTATGCTCCTATCCTCTTTTGTAGTGAGCCACATATTCTAAGGTGTTTGAATATTTTAAAATATATGATGCCTACACCCATGACACAAATGATTATCGATCAATTAGTGATATCTATGAAGCACATATGTGTGGTACATGCCAAACTTATATGGTCAATAATCAGGATAATGGTGGCTATCATGGTTGAGGTAGAGGATGAGGATGAGGAAGTGGTCATTTCCCACCAAGAACATGATATAAATTTGTATCCCTGAATCACTATCAAAGATATTGTCTAATTTACCCTACATGTGCTTTTTATAAAAAAGAGCATCAATTGGAAGAATGTTCTGACTTGTATGTGGCCATCATGAAGAAGAGAAATTAAAAAGGTGAAAGTATGATTCATATTGAGAAACCAGACTAGCATGCATGTTCAGGCACCCAAAGAACTCAACAAGTAAATATCACTGTGTAGCAGAGGACAATCTCAATCTACATCTACTCTTATTGAGAAGGTATAACATGGAGAGCCTCCATCAAGGAAATATCATGATGCCCAATAATAGAAGGATGTGATCTAGGACACTATGGCGTTGCTATGATAACTACAAGGAGAAATCCCATTTATTAAGGACCAAAAAGTAATTGTTCAAGCTTAAGACTGCACCCTTGTGGGAGAGTTTTTTAGGCTCTCCCGCTCCTAGCTACAAGCATTGGGACAACCTTAGGCTGTGGATATCCTGTAGTGAGGTTGAACCTCTAGGCTTTTTAATGAGGCTAGTTCCTCAGATGCTTCACTTCAGTGCCTGATTCCCAGACTAAAATCTACTATTGGGTAAGGAAAAGGGATGGGAGAATAAAATGAAAGGAAATATAATCTAAAGGAGGTGATACACTAAAATAAATGATCCACTTAGTCTAGGAATCAACACTATTTTAGCATAAGATAAATTTTTGCTTACACAACCTCACAACTAGTTAACTTGAATAAGTATTTCATTAACTAGGCTCACTGAACCATACATGAAGCAAAGAGGGATTTCTAAATCCACACCAAGCATTCATTAATAGTAGAAAGATCTCAAGTCTAGACCTACAACTAATCGAGAAACACCTAAAAATAGGTAATAAAGAAGGATAATGAGCCTGAAAGGACACTTCTTCACAATGCCATTGTGCACAAGATTGCTCAACATGATTTTTAGACAAAGAGATAGGTAAAAAATTAATCTTTATTACTTTAAAAGGTCTTTTACAAAGTGATTTTGGTAGAGTAACTTTATCACCAATCTGGGGATAGTTTCTTGGCTCCATGGCCTCTATTTATAACATAATAGGGGAAGAGAAAATGGGAACATGTGAGAAACTAGGAAGGAAGCCATAAATTCCTACAACTATCATCATCATCCTTCTTTGACCCTAGAGTGAGTCGCTCAAAGTCATCTTAACCCTTTTGAGCCCATTTCACATTCAAGTCACCCCTGGGTGGGTTTTGAGGAGGCCATGTTGCAAGTGGCTGAGTGTCTCTACTCGACATGACTAAATTTATCCCTGCATTAAATGTCTTCATGGTGACTTTTCCTTTCACACATCTTACTAAAAAAGACATAGTCTTCATCCTTTGAAAGTCAAGCTAACCCATGCTACTTCTATGTTGAATGACTATTTATTGAGAGTGGTAATCATATTGAAGGAAAAAATCTCTCATTAAGATTTTAGCTACCATCTCCAGCCAGTCACTTGGATTCCCCTTTGCATTGATAGGTCGTTGGGTGTCACCTCAGATCCTTGATTTGCACTATGGATTTTTTTTTCCATGGATGCCTACGGATCATTGATCTCCCTGCCAGTTGGATGCTCCTATTCCATGTGTCTTCCATTTGTTTTTTTGAAAATCCAACCTTTGCTCTAGCTTATGCCATGTGGTAGCCTCTCATTCATCATTTTTAGGCTTGATGTCTTTGGGTTCCTCTAGCTTGATGACTTCAGGCTTTCAGAGTTGCTCAACTTGCTTCAGGATTTCATTACTTATTTACTTATAAATCTCATAAGTAAATCACTTAGACAATATTAAATTATACTATGAAGAGTAATTCGGGTTCTCTGAGCTCCTCAACTTATGACTTTTCAAGCTTGATGTCTTTGGGCTTTTCAAGGTGGATTACCTCAGACTCTTTAGGTCCCAAGTCTTCAGGATTTTCAAAGCTAGTTACTTTAGGCTTGATGAGTTTCTCTACTTCGGACTCTCCACACTTAAAGACTTTGGACTTTCCAAGCTCCAAGTCTTTGGGTTTCTCAAACTCGATTACTTCCAACGGCTAGTTAATCACGCTGAATTTGATGTCCCTTGGCCCATCACTCCACTGGGACAATTCATTCAAAGAGAATTATTTTGACCCTTTTGCAAGATCTTTTCTTCATCATTTCCCATGGGTAGTTTGACCACCCTTTACTTAGACAATTTTCCCAAAGGAATTCCTTTGGGCTCCTCCTACACTCTTTCCTTCGGGATGTTTGTCAAGGACTTTTCAAAAGGGTAAGAGACCCTTCGGGCTTTCTGCAAATGGTTTTTTCGAATGCTCTTTTCCTTTATATATTACCCTTTAGAACTTTTGAAAATGGTCCATCTAAAAGGATATATCCCTTCAAAATTCTTGAAAAGGTCTTTCAAACAAGTGTTTGGCTCCTTTTGAAGGGAAGGTACCCTTCAAAAATTTTGAATGGACTGTTTCTCCCAAGAAGTACCCTTCAAAAAATTGCTTTCGGCACTTTTGCCTTTAATAACCCTCTAGATATTTTAAAAGTGTCCTTCGAAAGAATTGTTTCAGAACAAAAAGTCTGAAATAATTCCCAACACTTAGCTTTTGATGCAAACAATTTTTCAAAATAATTATGACTTTGGGAAAATTATTGTGGAAAAATTTTGCCTAAAATAAATCCATCGATGGGATCTTTGCCTTGAACAATTTTCTTGAAAAATTCCCCCAACACTTAGTTAATAATAATGACACAATTACCCAAAACCAAAATTAGCACTGACTTAGCCAACAAAAGCCCAAAACAATTATGCCTAGGACTTAGCCAAATCAATGTTTTGGACTTAGCCTTTTTAGTCTGTAGGCTCTTCTAAATTCTGCTTGAACCATTGTTAGACCTTTGAAGGCTTCAAAATAACTATGAAAACCTAAATCTCATGCAGACTTGTTCCATTACCTTGGACTACTTGGTTTCACTATGAAACCTGCTCAAGAATATTTCTCTTTGCTTTATAGACCTGTCCCTAGGAATTTGACAAAATACACTTTAATCAATATTAAAATGTTTCAAAATCTTTGTTAGCACTGTAGATCTCTCTGGTCCATTCATTCCATCTATAACATCTACTCATCCATTTGCAACTAGATCCTTCTAGGCCCAATTTGGTATGTGGGCCAAAAAATGGCCAACATCTTTAATGACTCATAGGGAAGCATGCCTACTATGCTTAAAGAAACCAACTCATTTGCTTCATCTGATCCATTAGGCATTTTTTTTGACAAGGCTAGTTCTATTTGTAAATTTCCCTTGAAGCAACAATAACAACCAAAATGAGACAAATTGTGCCTAAGGCACTTAGGGAAGGGAAACACACAATTGAAAAAGATGTGCACAAGGCACTTAGAAGAAAACATTAAAAAAAAATGAAATGTACAAAAAATATATATAATGGCTAAAAAATCTTAATAGTAGGGCTTTAGATAAATCCCATTAATTGGGATGGATAACACCTCTCCGTCTAATTAGGCGAGCTAAAAGGTGTTATGTTGTTTACATATGTGGATCAAATAAGGGCCACTTCACAAGCTATCAAATTTGGTATGATTTCCTAGCTTGGCCTTATTTGAATCCCATTTTAGGATTATATACCCTTCTTTGAAGTCCCTTGCTATGGCTCTATTATCAAAATCTTTCTTGACTTGGGCTTGATGTGACTCTAGTGGCTTCATTATAAGGTCTCTCATTTCTTCAAGCTCCATGAGTTCTACCAATCTCACATTCATGGGCTCATCTTCCAATAGCTCCAGCTGATGGGCAAGCTCTAATGTAGGTAGCTCAAGAGAAATGGGTAACTTGACCTCTCTTCCATATACTAAAACATATGGATAATTGTCAATGGTAGCTTTAGGAGTCACCCGATCATCCCACAAGGTTGTCTTTAGTTTTGTGTGCCATGTCTATTGACAATTTTTGGTCCAATAGGCCAAAATTGGTCTCCTTCCTTCCCTGTTATTCTGAGCCAGTTATTTTTTTATTATTTTACACAAGTCTTGATTTCTACGGACTCTACAAGAAATTTCTACAGACTCTGCGGGCTATCTTTTGGTAGATGAAGAACTAGTTCAAAGAGTGCAAGGTTTTACAAAGCTTCTTCGGACTCTTGTCTAAAGAAATTCACAAGGAAAGAGAGCTAAAATGGTTTAAGACATTTTTCCTTAAGGTTGGAAAAGTGGTTCAACATCAGTGTTCAACGACATGATCTTTCCAAGAGTTAGCATCTTTGAACCATTGAACCAGTTCAATCTATTGGTTCAACATCATGGTTCAACACTTTGGTTCAATAGAAAGTTCATCATCAAAGTTCAACAGTGAGGTTCAATCAAATGGTTCAAAGGCTTGGTTCAATCAGCTTGGTTCAATTAGTTTGGTTCAAACAGTTGGTTCACTAAGTCGGTTCAACGGCTTGGTTCGCTCGCTTGGTTCAACGGAATGGTTCAATGGGAAGGTTCAAGAGAGTCTCCCAAAGGACAAGTGCCCTTGCGGAGGGTAGGGAACACTTGAAAAAAGATAAAAAAGTGAACAAGGCCGAAAGGGTAAGTTTTCTTCAAAAATTTGTTTAAGGCAAAGGATGAGAATTTCTTTAGAGAAAATATCCGAAGGAATTCCTTCAGACATTTTGTCCGAAGAAGTTGTTTGGAGAAAATCCCACAAAAATCAAAGACCAAAGGGAAAAGCAAGAAATGATTTCTTTCATAATTTTGTTTGAAGGAATTCCTTTAGACAAAAAGTCCAAATCAATTCAGAAAGAGCCGCGGGGAAAAAACCCGAAGAAAGTTTTCGAAGGTCAAGGTGATCGAGACAATTCTTGCAGACATTTTGTCTGCGGGAAACGGCTGAAACAAAATCCCGACCAGAGAAAAATCTGAAGGAAAGGAAAACGCTGATGAAATTCAAAGGGGTGATGGGCCCGAAGACATCAAAATCAAGCACAATAAACTAGCCGTTGGAAGTTCAAACGCCCAGCGATGGGTGCACAGATGTCAAATTTAAGGCTGTGAAATAGCCGTTGATTTTGAAAAGCTTAAGGACAGGCTATGAGTGAACTCAACAACCCACCAAGAAGATATCCCTCAAGGGCTGAAGGAGATAGAGAAGACAAAACTAGGAAGAGATAAAGTGTAGAAACAGACAAAATAGTCTAGGTGACAAAGGGAGGTGTCAACTCAAGGATTTACTCCTGCAGTTGGAATAGTGCCTATCAAGCGGTCATCAAGAGGCATGAATAGTGAATGGCATGCCCTATTTTCTCCACTTTGCATTTATAAGTAGACAAACCACATGAATATCTGAAAGGAGCAATCTTGTTTGCAAAAAAAGAGGCACAGCCCGTGCTTTCACATTAATGTTTGAACGCCAAAGTCAAGATCGGTGATTACACAACATGGTTCTAGCAAGCCTCTTCTAGAAGGATGATATCAACAATAGAGACTTCCTCTTCATAATGTTCTCAAACGCACATGGGCCACTTGTAAAAAAGGGTGCCAAAGTCTTTTCTAGAAAGCACCAAAGTCTTTTCTAAAGGGGCGCCTTTACTTCTTCTCTCTCTATATATTGTAAACTTCTCATTTGAGAAGGGGATCTATTAGCCTATAAGGCAAAGCTCTACCCAAAAAAATCTCTTGGTTTGGTAGGCAAAACTCTGCCAGATTTTACCTTGAATCAAGACTTAACAATCTTTTACCTCCATTTGAACTTTCACTCACGCATATGTCTATGTTTTCATTTTATGTTAAGTCATTTTATTTTACGCTTTCACAGAATGATTCCAGCATGTCTAGTGCATTGTGAGTTTCTTCTTTTGCAGGTCTGCCAAAAATGTCTACAATAGGAATATAGGCGCATGTGAATAGGCTAAGAAAGTGTGTCTCAGAACACCTTTGATAGTTCTTCCTCCCTGTATCTCCAGAGGACCCCTAACTCACTGATGCAGAAAAGTTTCCCATATCAAATGAAGTGTATGTCACTTTTTCTTGGTGAAAAGTGTATGCTCAAACTAAGTCGATCAAATTTTTCGGTGTATCACCGTTTAGTTTAGGTTCTATTTTCCACATCCTTCTCCCTTTTCACCTCCACATTGTTAGCAGTAGGAAATCCAGGGCCTCAGAGATACATCAAAGGGAGCTAGCCCTTATCTAGAGACTCTCCCCCTAGTTTTGCCAGAACCACAGGTAAGAGGGGAGTTTCCATTATGACGTGTGGAAGGCAGGAGCTCAGCCTCCTATCAAGCGTGCCAATTCACTGCGTCAACAGTTTTTGGCACGCCCGATGGGACCACGTTCAGACACTCAAAAAAGTTCTAGGATTGGTGTTGGTCCTGTTACAGTAGAATGAACCATTAATACAGCATCTAACCTTTAATCAGGCGATTGTGGGACAAGTTTTGTCTAAAAAGTTGAAGAATTTTGGTGTGTTCTTCAACCAACTAGCCTTTGGAGGCCTTTTTACCAACACCAATGGTGACTCCGAGTTGAATCAACTGGTTAAGCAGTTCAGGTGCCATCAAGAAATATATATATATATATTTTGTATATATAATCCCATTGATAAGAATCATGGACTTTGTTTTCCTTCGTATAAATTTGAGCAAGCTTAGACTATTCATGGAATCACCTCAAGCAGCTCTCCTAGTTGCCCTTCAATAATAAGGGAAGTAGCACTAGAGTTTGAGAAGCAAGTGATGGAGATAAACAGTTTAGATGAGCAGTATAGATATCAGCAAGAGCTTATGTACAAAAAGGATTGTTTGTTTAGGCAAGCTTAGACCTTGCAATCTATGGAGGAGGAGGTAGCAAAATGGAAGAGTCCATTCATTTAAGGTAGTCAGCCTTGTGTGCCCCCTCCTATTCTAAAGAAAGCCCCCTCTTGTGCACCAAATCCTTTCTACCAGATAACACTTGCTCACTCTAGCTCATCTAATGCATTAATCACTCCTACTCTTAACCCCTTATGCCTAAATTTCAAACATCAAAGGGCATTAGAGAAACCTCTCATGGAAATGAACCTTCTCAATTCCTTAGAGTGTGAATCCTCTTTAGAAGGGAATACCATGAAACAACACGTCTCTCCTCAGGAAATTCTTCCTGTGCATGACCAGACCCTTCCTAATCTCCCTCAGCCTTCTTAAGTCTTTCAAAATGATGTCAAGATTCCAAGTTGGAAGAGAGAACATCATGAACTAGCTCAAGACCATAAAGAGGATAAAGTTGCTGCCTGTTCACAGGGGCAAAATTCCAATCTTAAGGTCATGAGTTGGAAGGAAACAATGGAATCATGGGGCAAGAAGGAGGAGAAGAAAGGATTTGCTCAAAACCTTGAAGAAGGTGAAGGTACTCGTACTCATCACAATGATGCTTGTGACCTCCAAGAAAATCTCTTCCAAGAAGATATGGACAAGCGAATTGCAGAGTTAGAGTCTAGAATGAGATTCCTTAGCGAACGTGTGATGGATGATTCAGACCAAACAACAGATTCTATGTCTAAACACACCCCATCTACACACCTCCAGGAAAGATATCATGCCACATCTGTTATAGATGAAGTGCTAGCCAAATGGAAAGAGAAGAATAATTCAATTCTAGCTCAAGGACTACCTCCTCTTCCACATGGTTTGAGGAACCTATTTTGCAGGAGGCGAGTGAAGAGCAGAAGATCCAATTTGTAGCTGTTAAGGAGGATATCATGAGCTACAATGGAGAGGAAATCATCATGGATGATCCCTTTGAAGACATCATCAGTGATGAAGAAGACGCGGGTCATGCATACATGCATATGTTCTAACAACACGAAGAGGAAAGTAAGCATGGTGACCTCTCTCCTCCCTTGTTTGATGAACTTCCTTATTGCTTTGATGAGGAGGATGACCATGCCATGGAGCTTGAGTTAGAGGAGGATCATCTGAATGTCTTTGAACAACTAGAGACTTTGATCTTTGAGCAAGAAAAGGAGAGGCTTATCCATCTTGAGGAAAGCTTTGAATAAGAGAGCCTTTAACAAGAAGGTGATGTTTTGTGGGATGAGCAATTAGTTTGTGATTCCATTTCAGACATCACATCAGTCACCCTTATTCAAGAAAGCCATGAAGGAGCAGAGGATGAGTTTGACAAGGTCTTCAATGAAACAGAAGGGAACGAGTCAAACCATGGTGCACTGCAAAGGAGCTATGCAGATCAAGGGGCTTATGGTGATGAGCCAACAACCATTGATTTCTTGATGAAACACACCAGCATGAAGGACCATCATTCAATAAGCTTCCAAGAATAAGAAGAGTACATATATGTCAGAAGCATGTTTGAATCTGATCCACTCGAATGCAAGCCAATTGAGGTGGTAGGCAAGAGGAGCAGGTCACCAAATCTCCATTCCATTTAGCCACTTGTCTATCACCATAAGTTTCCTTGCCATGAAGGATACTTAATAAGTTTTCCCTTTGATCTAGGAGGGAGGCAAATATACCTGGTTAGCTATACATAGTAGTTTGCTTTCAGTTTTCTTTCCCTGTTTTCCCTAAGTGTTGTTTGCACAAGTAGTGTTTTTAGCCTTGTGTGTGTTTTCCTTTGTGTTTGGGGTAAAATCTTCATGATTGATTCTTGGATCTATTGGGGCTATTTCTAACCTTTTTAAGCTGCATCTCGACTCTGTGCCCAATGGATTTTAAGGCAACTAATTTTTAAGCATAGCAGGCATGCTTCCCCTGGGAGTCGCCAATTTGTTGACAATTTTTGGTCCAATAGGTCAAAATCGGTCTCCTTCCTTCCCTGTTGTTCTGAGCTAGTTCTTTTTTTAATTTTACACAAGTCTTGATTTATATGGAGTTTGCAAGAAATTTCTACGGACTCTCCAGGCTGTCTTTCGATAGAGGAAGAACCAGTTCAAAGAGTGCAAGGTTTTACAAAGCTTCTTCGGACTCTTGTCCGAAGAAATTCACAAGGAAAGAGAGCTAAAATGGTTCAAGACACTTTTCCTTAAGGTTGGAAAAGTGGTTCAATGTCAGGGTTCAACGACATGATCTTTCCAAGAGTTAGCATCTTTGAACCATTGAACCAGTTCAATCAATTGGTTCAACGTTCTATTTCAATGCTTTGGTTCAACAACAAGTTCATTGGCAAAGTTTAATGGCGAGGTTTAATCAAATGGTTCAAAGGCTTGGTTCAGTCAGCTTGGTTCAATTGGTTTGGTTCAAACAGTTAGTTCTACAGCTTGGTTCACTCACTCGGTTTAATGGGAATGTTCAAGAGAGTCTCCCATAGGACAAGTGCCCTTGCGGAGGGTTGGGAACACTTGAAAAAAGATCAAAAAGTGAACAAGGCCGAAAGGGTAAGTTTTCTTCAGAAATTTGTTTAAGGCAAAGGATGAGAATTTCTTCAGATAAAATGTCCAAAGGAATTCCTTTAGACATTTTATCTGAAGAAATCCTTCAAAGAAAATCTCGCAAAAATGAAAAGACCAAAGGGAAAAGCAAGAAATGATTTATTTTAGACTTTTGTCTGAAGGAATTCCTTCAGACAAAAAGTCTGAAGAAATTCGAGAAGAGCTGCAGGGAAAAAACCCGAAGAAAGTTTTTGAAGGTCAAAGTGATCGAGACAATTCTTGCGAACATTTTGTCCGTGGGAAAAGTGGCTGAAACAAAAGCCCGACTAGAGAAAAAATCAAAGGAAAGGAAAAGATCGAGGAAATTCAAAGGGGTGACGGGCTTGGAGACGTCAAAATCAAGCACGATGAACTAGCCGTTGGAAGTTCAAACACCCAGCGACGGGTGCACATATATCAAATTTAAGGTGGTGAAATAGCCATTAATTTTGAAAATCTTAAGGACAGGCTATGAGTGAACTCAGTTACCCGCCAAGAAGATAGCCCCCAAGGGCCGAAGGAGACAAAGAAGACAAAACCAGGAAGAGATAAATTGTAGAAACAGACAAAATAGTCCAGGTGGCAAAGGGAGGTGTCGACTCAAGGATTTACTCCTATAGTTGGAACAGTGCCTCTCAAGCGGTCATCAAAAGGTGCAAACAAAGAATGACGTGCCCTATTTTCTCCACTTTGCATTTATAAGCAGACAAACTGCGTGAATATGTAAAATAAGTAGTCTTGTTTGCAGAAAAAGAGGCACGGCCTGTGCTTTCACATTAATGTCTAAACACCAAAGTCAAGACTGATGATTACACAACATGGTTCTAGCAGGCCTCAACTCAAGGATTTAATCCTACAGTTGGAACAGTGCCTATCAAGCGGTCATCAAGAGGTGCGAACAGTGAATGATGCACGCTATTTTCTCCACTTTGCATTTATAAATAGACAAACCACATGAATATCTGAAAGGACCAGTCTTGTTTGCAAAAAAAGAGGCACGACCTGTGCTTTCACATTAATGTTTAATTGCCAAAGTCAAGATCGATGATTACACAACATGGTTCTAGTAGGCCTCTTCTAGAAGGATGATATCATCAACAACGACTTCCTCTTCTCGATGCTCTCAAACACACATGGGCCACTTGTAAAAAAGGGTGGCAAAGTATTTTCTAGAAAGCACCAAAGTCTTTTCCAAAGGGGCGCCTTTACTTCTCTCTATATATATTGTAAACTTCTCATTTTATAAGGGGATCTCTTAGCCTATAAGGCAAAGCTCTGCCCAAAAATATCTTTGTTTGTAAGGTGGAACTCTGCCAGATTTTACCTTGAATCAAGACTTAGCAAATTTTTACCTCCATTTGAACTTGCATGCAATTTTTTACCTCTATTTGAACTTGCACTCATGCATATGTTTATGTTTTCATTTTGTGTTAAGTCATTTTCTTGTATGCTTTCACAGAATGATTCCAACATGTCTAGTGCATTGTGAATTTTATTCTTTTGCAGGTTTGCCAAAAGTGTCTGCAGCAGAGTATAGGCACATGTGAATAGGTTGCCATAGAGTGTCTGAGAACACCTCTAGTAGTTATTCCTCCCTGTACCTTCAGAGGATCCCTAGCTCACTAATGTAGAAGAGTTTCTCATATCAAATGAAGTGTATATCAGCTTGTTCTTGGTGAAAAGTGTATGCTCAAGCTAAGCAGATCAACTTCTTTAGTGTATCACCTTTTAGTTTTAGGTTTAGGTTATGCTTTTAGCATCCTTCTCCCTTTTCAACCCCCCCTTTTTTGATTTATTTGTTAGCAGTAGGAAATATAGGACCTAAAAGATACATCAAAGGGAGCTAACCCTTATCTATAGACTCTCCCCCCAATTTTGCCAGGCCCACAGGGAAGATGGGAGTTTCTATTTTGACGCGTGGAAGACATGAGCTCAGCCTCCTATCAAGGGTGCAATTCGCTGCTTCAAAAATGTCCTCTGGTTCTCTTCCATGGTTCGCCTGATGATTGTTAGCAAATTTTTATTTGTGGACTCAGTTAGTTCATTTCCTTGAGGATAATAGTTGGAAGAGGTGTTGAGGTAGATGTTGACCATTTTGGTCTTATAGGCCAAAATCAATCCCCCTTTTTTCCCCTTGCTATTCTAAGCCAGTCCATCTTTTGACTTTACACAAGTCTTGAAGTTTCTATAGACTCTGCAGGCAGAGACGAGTTCCCCACACTTAGATGCAAAGGGACCATTCAAGTGCCCTTGCAGAGGGCAGGGAACATTTGCAAAAGGGTCAGGGAAAAGGCTGAATCAAAGGAAGAGGAGTGAAGTATTTGTCAAGGATAGTGACGTCTCCAAAGCTGTCAATCTCAAGGAAATGGACTAGCCATTGGTTTTCAAATAGTGTCGGGCCCGTGAACATCAATTTTACACCAGAAAAAGCCTGAGAGCGAAAGCTGCCAAGTGTCGTCTATCAGGACACATGATAATTTGTCTTTAAAAGTAGCAAAATGTGCCACGTGTCCTTTTGAAAACCTGGTGGAGTGCAACAAGTTTCTACATTCAAGTTTCAAAGCCTTTGTAAATAAGCTTCCCTCAGAGTTCACAGAGGATGCCAAGTGGCAACTACAAAAGGTTTTGATATGTTTTTTCTAAGAGTAGCGGAACCTGCCATGTGTCCTTTGTAAATCCAGCAAAAGCTGACAAGTGTCAACATCTACATTTTCTTCCTTTCATTACGTGATGGAGTAAGGACCATGGTGGGCCCTGGATGAATTGCTAAAGAGAGCAAAAGCTGCCAAGTGTCATCATCTGTATGAATTTGAATGAGTCTCAGTTGTTCCTATATTGTTTCTAAAGCTCAGTGAAAGCTGCCACATGTCATCTTTCGCAAGACTCTCAAAAGGTACTTAAAGATTTTATAAGTTAAGTAGATGTTGCCACATGTCCTCATCTGTTTCACATCGAAAACACCACATGTCACTTGTTGAGATCAGTGGAAAGACACCAAAGCAAGCGGGAAAGACACAAATGAATTTCTAAGGAGGATGACAGACCTGAGAACATCAAAATTGTGGTAATGAAGTTGCTGTTGATCTTCACAGACTTAAGCGTGAACCCGAAGGAATTTAAAAGGCTTGAGGCCAAAAGAAAGACAAAGCTAAGAAGGGGCAAAAGAACCAAGTGTAGAAATGAACAAAACAGTCCAAGTGGTGAAGGAAGTTGTCAACTCAAGGATTTACTCCAGTGGTTGACACAGTGTCTGTGAATTGATCACCAAGAGGCACGAATGGCAAATGACGGACCCATTTTTCTTCACTTTGCATTGATGAGCAAACAAGCCATGTGACTGCCTTGAAGGAGTGGTCTTATTTGCAAACAAGCGGTGCAGCCCATAGTTTCACATATAATATATCTTAAAATGCCTAAGATCAAAATAGGAGCCGACACAACATTATGTTTAAGTAGCTTCCTCTTCCCAATGATAGGGATGCACATGGGTCACTTGTAAAAAGGGCACCAAAAGGCCTCTTTTCTTCCTTTATATATGGTAGACTTCTCATTTTGAGGAAGGACCTCTGACATTGTAAGGTGAAGCCCTGCTATTTCTCACCTAGAATCAATTAAAATGCATTTTTACCTCTATTATGGTTAGATATCTCTGAGTGTGTCTGAGTGTTAGTCTTGTGTTCAGTCATTGCTTCCTAATGCTTTCAAAGGTTTGACACCAATGCATCTGGTATCTACAAGGCACCATTCCTATAGGTGACAAGAAGAGCTGTACCTAGAGCATAGAGGAAGAAGGAGATTACTAGACAGCGTGCTTTTCTTGTAGTGCCTATGGTAAGTCCCTTTTTCTGTGTGTTCCATTAAAGCCTCCCTGTTAAGCTTCCTGTAGTCTGGTCCTTTTACCAGTTAAAGTGTATGTATGTGTTCTTGTGGTTCAGAGTGTGGGTGTGAGTAGGTCAAAATCATTTGGTGCATCACCCTCTTAGATTAGGTTTTGTTTTCCAGTAATCCTTCTCCCTTTTCAACCCCCCCATTATATATATATATATATATATATATATATATATATATATATATATATATATGTATTACCAACTTACTAGAATAACTCAGATGCATCAAAGGGAGATAGCCCTTATCTAGACACTCTCCCCCTAGTTTTGCCAGGCCCATAGGCAAGAGGGAAGTTTCCATTGTGACGTGTGGAAGGCAGGAGCTCAGCCTCCTGTCCAGGGTGCAATCCATTACATCAACTATAGATGCCCATCTTGAGAGCCTATTCACTCATTTTTAGACTGAGGAACGCTAATGCATTATCAAAAATGATAGTGGATGGAACACCAAACTTGGTCATGATGTTGTCATAGAAATATAAGATTGCACTTTCATTAGCTTTTTTCAATGTAATGGCTTCCACCCACCTAGTGAAATATTCGATCATGGTAAGCACCCACTTGTGCCCCACACTTGATGGGGGATTGATAACTCCAATGAAATCCAAACCCCACTGCATGAATGGTTGTTCTACCTGGATCAAGATGATAGGAAAAGCTACTAATCTTTGCTTACCCAAAAAGAGGGCACATTTTTGACACTTCCTCACCTATGCATAAGCAACCTTAAAGAGGCTGGTCTAGTAATAACCAACCCTCATTATCTTTGTTGCTATAGTCCTAAGTGCAAAATGACCTCTTGGAGGTCCATCATGGAAATGCTCCAAAATCTTGGCCACTTGGTCATTATCTATGCACCTTAGGAACACTCCATTGAGGTCCTTTTTGAATAAAAATCCATCAACCAATGTATAAGGTATGGACTAAAGTCTGAAATATCTTCTTTTTGCTTTGTCCATACCTTAAGGGCAATCACTTGTTAGAAAAAAATGTGCCATATCATGGAGCCAACCCTTAAGAAGTAGAGGTGCTTCTACTCGTGAGTTGTCTTGAATCACCATGGTAGCTTCTATGTCTTTTTGAAGATCTTCTACCATGTGTTCACACAAACCTCTACCTCTGACTAGCTTGGTCACTTTGATTTCCACATCAAACTCTATGATTTTGGTGATCAAACCAACTCTTTTCTCATTCAGATATTTGTTAAGGAGGAAATCCCTAACTCTAGGATGAGGCACTATGAGATGAATCTTGATGTTAGAGAGCATTGGTTTGAACTTCTTAAGACTCCTCACCATTTCAAGGATTTGTTTCTCTATGAAGGTGTACCTTACTTCATATCCTTCCAACCCTTGACTAAAGAAGGTGATTGGCTGATCCATTTCCTTGCCATTATTTTGCGTCAGCATAGTTGACAAGCCATCAACATCTGCAAAGGTTTACAACATGAAGTCCTTTGAGAAATTAGGATTTATGAGTGAGGGTGCTTGATCAATGCCCTGTTTGATGGCCTCAAAAGCATTTTTTCCTTCTTTTGACCAAGAAAAAAATTGACTCTTCCTTAACATGGTAGTAATAGGCTTGACCATGCTTTCAAAACCCGGTATGAACCTTTTTACAAAAATTATTTTGCCAAGGAAGCTATGAACTCATTTCTTATGCTTGGGGAGAGAGAGTGCTAAGATGGCATCTACCCTTTCAGGATCAATGTACAACCCTTCCTTGGAAATGATGTGGCCCGATAACTTGCCTTCATGGATGACAAACATGCACTTCTTGGGATTTAATGAGATCCCATACTCCCTGCATCTTTCAAAAATTAGCCTCAAGTGGTCCATGTGTTCACTAACATTCTTGGAGAAAACTATGATGTCATCCATGTATACTAGCACCATTTGATTTAGCATCCCTTAGAAAGCCATGTTTATGGCTCATTGGAAATTTATGCCAGTATTTGACAAATGAAAAGGCATCTTTTGGTATGCATATGTGCCGCATTTGGTGGTGAAGGCAGTCTTTTATCAATCCTCCTCTTTTACCCATACTTGGTTATAGCCTAAATATCCATCCAATAGAGAAAAATATTATGAACCTATAAATACTTGGAGAAGATACTCCATGGATGATAGAGAATAGTGATCCTTCAAGGAGACTTTGGTCAAATCTCTGAAGTCAACACATAGCCTAATATCCCCACTCTTTTTCCTTACATGCACCAAATTGGCTACCCATGATGAGTGTTTGATGGCAAAGATGATCCTAGACTCGATCAACTTGGTTAGCTCTTTCCTCACAAACTCTTCCATCTTGGGGTTGACAAGCCTTTGCTTTTGTCTTACATGCTTAGCATTGGCCTCCAATTCTATGGTATGTTGGGCTAACTTTAGATCAAAACTTTTTAGGTTGTTATACTCCCAAGCAAAAATGTTTTCGTATTCCTAGCAAAGTGTTATGAAAGCATGCCTCTCAATCTTGCTGCTTACCTTCCTAAGCTTGACAAGCTTATCTCTGGAAATGAGGACTCTCTCATATTCTTCTTCATTGGTAGACATTAGTGCCTTTTCTTTTCTCACATGGTCCCCTTCATGAAAAAGGCCTTCAAGTGCAACCAGTCCCTTAAGAAGTTTTTTTTGACCTTAGTTGAACAATTTGATTATCATATTAATGATGTAATTTACCTTTATTGGTGGAGGAGAACTCAACTTCCTGCTATAAAAAATAAGCAATTTATTTGTCACTTTTAAAAACTTGCAAGTGGGATTCATTATCCGGTACTAATGGCCTCACCACCACCTTGACATATGGCTGAACCTTAACGTCTTTTAGCTCACTCAAAATGTCAAATTAAGATCCCATAACTACTAACCTATCAACATGCTAGTTTTGATTTCTTGGGACAACTTAAATGTCAAAGGATTCAAAATCTTCAATTAGGTTAAACACTCTATTTTTTTAGGACCTCATCAAAGGATTCTTTGTAACATTCAAGCCTCTAACCTGATTCACTATGAGCTCATTGTCTCCATATACTTTTAATATTTTGATTCCTCTTTTATTGGCTCATTGAAGGCCATAGATCAAGCCTTCATATTTTGTTGCATTAGAAGAACAACTCAAATGGAACCTATAAGAAGAGAAAAGTTTATCATCTAAAGGGGAAACCAATATTGCCCCAACACCTATGCCATTTTTGCTCCTTGAAACATCAAAGAACAACCTCCACATACCATTGAGGTCTTCTTTAGGTGCAATGAGGGAAGGCATGAGTTGATTTTATTCATTTAGCAAATAGACACCCATGTCTCTTTCCTCAATGCCTTCCAAAGGGTTAAAACATTAATTATCTCCCCATAGGTCATCTAAGAACAAGTCTGGAACCTCTTCAGGATGAGTGTTTAGCTCCTGACCAATTGTAAACTCATCCTCATCAAGGATAGTACAATTGAGGTTTATGCTATCTAGATGATGGGGTTCAATGTGGAATTGTGCCATGGGTTCAACCGTCATTGAGACCTTAGTCCCGTACCTTATTTTGAATGCCATGTAAGACCAATCTACTATAAGATAACCCTTAATTTTGGTTATGAATTCTCTAGAAAGACACAATGTAAAGTGAGGAGTGACATCAAGGATCAACACATCCTGCACCACTAAAACCTTAGGACAAACATGTAGGGTTAAAGATCAAATCCTTGATGATACTTGATGGCTTTATGGAAGAACTATCAATTTGTAGGACTCCCTTGGTATGTGACTCATATTTAAGGTGTAGTTGATCAGCTATAGACTTTGGCATGACTGAAGTGTTAGCCCCACTATCTACCAATCAATTATGCACCAAGGAATCACTAATAATTAGTGAAATGTAGAATGGAGGGGGCTTGACCACACTACTTGACCTTTATCCCAAAGGACCCTTGGCTTCATTAGTGAAGACCTTAGCTTCCTTGTTTGGTTGTTTTGCTACAACTATTGTAACACTCATCTTGGACAAACCTTCCTAAAGGATGTCCACTTGACTGGGCATGGAAAACATGTCCCACATGGGTATGCCCATGATGTATTTCTTCATTTACTCAATAATGTTGATTGGCATACCACCGGCCTTTACCTAGGTTTTGAGAGCTATTATTGTTGGCTTTATCAATGAAAGAGCAGTGACAAGGGGTTCTTTGAAAGATTCTTGGTTGTCACCCATATTCCTTCTATTGAATCTTGTGTTTTCCAAGACTGGGATGTGAGCTAGATTAGGGATGGCCTATTGATTAGATGCATAACACTCCTCTTGCTCACTGATAACCATTGTGGTTTTTGATTGATTTGACACTTGATTTGAGCCTTGTTCTTGTGGAGGCTTCTCTAGCTTTATCATCATGGGAACCTCCATGCTTTGGGCCATAAGAGGTTGATTGTACCCATAAGTAATAACCTTCTACCTTTAGTAATTGAGTACCTGGTTAGATCTATTAGTTGGGACAATGGATTACCCAAAAGAATGATTCTAAGGCATTGTCCCTTCAACCTGTTAAACCACATTGCTCTGAACTAGAACTAAAGAATTAGAAGGGCCTACAACATTTGGATTATAATTATGTTATATAGCATAGTTAGGCTACCCATGTCCTTAAAAATTTCCTTTGTAGGGTGGCCTATTTTCTTGATAAGGCTGCTATTGATGATGATATGGAGCCTAATATGGCTTGCTACCTCTTGACATTTACCACATCATTCCCCAAGGATTGGAGCATGCTCTTAAGTTCTAAGTAGTTATTTTGCTCTTCGGAGTCACTAGATCTACTAGTGTAGGCATTCTCTTGCTTTGGTGAAGCACAACAACAATCATTAGAGTTGGAAGAATAACATCAAGTAGACGAACGACTATAGGAGGTGGTCTGATGTCAAGGAAAAGAGGCATTGGGGGTTTGGGATTAAGCTTGCCAGCCTGAACTAGGCAATTTTTTATTTTAACGGCCACCTCATATGCATCTAGAAATATATCCCCTCGCATGGATTGGATCATTACATCTATATCACTTTTTAGAGCCTTGAAATAATATAAGAAAGCAAAATTTGGGGATGGTCTAACAGCGGTTGGAATTCTATCCCAAGCCTTCTAGAATCTTGTGTTGAAGTCTTGCATGACTTCATGGGGAGCTCTCTTGATTGTGGTCAATTATTCTGCAAGTGATAGTTGATCACTCTTATCTACAAACCTCTTACACAAAGTTGTTCCTAGTTGATCTAATGATTAGATAGAGTTAGGAGCTAGACCTCCATACCAATCTAATGCCTTTCCCTTGAAGGATACAACCAATAACCTAAAAGCTACATTTTCTACTATGACATTAAGGATGCTGGAGAAATTAGCTATATATGTTATGTGTTCAGTAGGAGTTATAACTTGGTCTGCTATGTAATACATGATGATTTTAAGGGTTGCTACTAGTATAGGGTCATATTATAGCAAGTTCAAAGGACTTTAGCTGCTGAAACCCAAAAAATCTCTTTAGGGAATCATGGTAACAAGAGGGGCTAACAGGGATATTCTTGCATAGGTATGCCTTATGACTAGTTTAGGAAAAAGGTGCCCTATGTATGGATGAGTATGAACGAACCTTAACTTCCACAATGAGTTTAAAGGTAATTCAATGTATTCAAAAGGAAAACCTCTAGCCATTGATCTTGTACTTACCTTTGGTATGAAACATGGCTACTATTCTGCCACTAGATAGCTGTGTGTTATTTAGAGTCACCGGATATTGAAAGATGAAAACTACCACTACTACAAATTAATCAAACCAATATTAAACTTGACCAATCTTCCTTGGAAATGGAAATGAATATGGTAGTGCATCCCTTCGGGTGTGCTAGAAACTATTGAAGCTCAGGATTGCACCCTTGTGGGATAGTTTTTTAGGCTCTCCCACTCCCAGCGACAAGCATTGGGACAAACTCAGGCTATGGGTATCCTATAGTGAGGTTGAACCTCTAGGATTTTTAATGAGGCTAGTTCTTCAGATGCTTCACTTAAGCTCTTGATTCCCACACTAAAATCTACTGTTTGCTAAGGAAAAGGGATAGGAGAATGACATGAAAATAAATCTAAGATAAGGGAGGTGATGCACGAAAAAAATGATCCACTTAGTTTGGGAATCAACACTAATTCAACATAAGATAAATTTTTGCTTATAAAAGCTCACAACCAGTTAACTTGCATAAGTATCTCATAAACTACGATGACTGAATCATACATGAAGCAAAGATGGATTTATAAATCCACACCAAGCATCCATTAATAGCAGAAATATCTCAAGTCTAGACCTGTAACTAACTAAAAAACACCTACAAATAGGTAAGAAAAAAGGACACTTCTTCACAACACCATTATGCACAAGCTTTCTCAAAACAATTTTCAGACAGAGACAGATACAAAATTAATCTTTATTTATTCAAAAGGTCTTTTACAAAGTGATTTTAGTAGAGGAAATTTATCGCTAGTCCAAAGATAGTTTCTTGGATCCAAGGCCTCTATTTATAATAGAAAAGAGGAAGAGAAAATGGGAACATGTGAGAAACTAGGAAGGAAGCCATAAATTCTTGCAACCATCACCATCATCCTTCTTTGACCCTAGAGTGAGTCATTTAAAGTCATCCTGACCCTTTCAAGCCCATTCTACATTCAAGTCACCCCTAGGTGGGTTTTGAGGAGGCCATGTCACAAGTGGCTAAGTGTCTCTACTTGGCATGATTGAATTGATTCCTGCATTAAACATCTTCATGGTGACTTTCTCTTTCATGCATCTTGCAAAAAAGGACACAGTTTCCATCCTTTGAAACTCAAGCCAACCCATGATGATTTTACGTTGAATAACTATTTTTAAGGAGTGGGAGTCATATTAAAGGATGAAATCCTTCATTAAGTTTTTAGCTACCAGCTCTTGCCAGTTGCTTAGACTCCCCTTTGTGTTGATTGGTCATTGGGAGTCACCTTGAATCCTTGATCTACACTGTGGATTTTATTTTATCATGGATGCCTATGGATTATTGATCTCCCTGTCAGTGAGATTCTCATGTGCCACATGTCTTACATCTATTTCTTTGAAAATCCAACCTCTACTCTAGCTTATGCCATGTGGTAGCCTCTCATTCATCATTTCTAGGCTTGATGTCTTTGGGTTCCTCTAGCTTGATGACTTTGGGCTTTCAGAGTTGCTCAACTTGCTTCTAGCTTTCATTAATTCTTTACTTATAAAGCTCATAAGTAAAGCACTTGGAGAATCCTAATTACACTATGAAGAGTAATTCGAGTTCTTTGAGCTCCTCAACTTTGGAATTTTCAAGCTTGATGTCTTTGAGCTTTTCAAGGCAAATTACTTTAGACTCTTTATGCCCCAAGTCTTTGAGCTTTTCAAAGCTAGTTACTTCAGGCTTGATGAGTTGCTCTACTTTAGACTCTCTACTCTTGAATACTTTGAACTTTTTGAGCTCCAAGTCTTTGGGCTTCTCAAACCTGATTACTTCCAATGGTTAGTCAATCACACTGAATTTGATGTCCCTTGGCTCATCACTCCATTGGGAAAATTCCTTCTGGGAGAATTATTTCAACCCTTTTGCAAGTTCTTTTCTTCATCATTTCCTATGGATAATTTGACCACCCTTTTTCTTAAATAATTCTCTTGAAGGAATTCCTTTAGGGAGAGTTCCTTTGAGCTCCTCCTACGCTCTTTCCTTTGGGATTTTTGTCAAGGACTTTTTTGAAAGGTAAGGACCCTTTGGGATTTCTGTAAATGGTCCTTTCGAATGGTCCTTTCCTTTGTACATTACCCTTCAAAACTTTTGAAAATGGTCCCTTCGAAAGGATATGTCCCGAAAGGATATCTTCCTTCAAAATTCTTGAAAAGGTCTTTCAGACAAGTGTTTGGCTCCTTGCGAAGGGAAGGTGCCCTTGAATGGACCATTTCTCCCAAGAAGTACCCTTCATAAAACTATTTTGGGCACTTTTGCCTTGAATAACATTTTAGATATTTTGAAAGGGTCCTTCAAAAGAATTGTTTTGTATAAAAAGTCCAAAATAATTCCCGACACTTAGCTTTTGATGTGGATAATTTTTCAAAATAATTATGACTTCAAGAAAATTGTTGAGGAAAACTTTTGCCTAAAAGAAATTAGTTAATGGTATCTTTGCCTTGAACAATTTTATTAAAAAATTCCCCAAACACTTAGTTAAAAAAAATGACACAATTGTCCAAAACCAAAATTAGCACTGACTTAGCCAATAAAAGCCCAAAATAATTATGCCCAAGACTTAGCCAAATCAAAGTTTTGGACTTAGCCTTTTTAGTCTGTAGGCTCTTCTAAATTGTGCTTGAATCATTTCTAGACCTTTTAAGGCTTCAAAATAACTATGAAAACTTGGAGCTCATGCAAACTTGTTTCATTACCTTCGACTAATTGGTTTCACCATGAAACCTGCTCAAGAACCTTTCTCTTTACTTTGCAGACTTGTCCCTTAATCTTAAAGTTTTTCAAAATATTTTTTTATCATTGTAGATCTCTCTGGTCTATTTGTTTCATCTAGAACATCTACTCATCCATTAGCAACTAGATCCATCTGGGCACAATTCGATATGTGAGCCAAAAAATGACCAACAATAACTCAACATGTTGATATGCAGAAGGTAGTAGAGCCTCAAAACATGGTGTAAGATAATTTATAAGAGCTTTGAAATCTTATGTTGGATGAAGACATTATCCCTCAATTAAGTTTTTGGCTTAAGACTTACACACAAACACCAACTGACGCTTAATTGTAATTGATTCGACAGATTGAGGATCGATGTTTAAATCATTCTTGGTGGTAATATACCCCAATTCTACTACCAAAACCACTATGGGTTGATCCCTAAAAGATCACTACTCTACAAGACAACATGACATTCTTGAAGATGGCTTTTGAAGTCATGCACCAAAATATATTGTCAGACTCTAATGCACATGACACAGAGAAGAAACATGCCTAGGTGGTGGGTACGTATGATAAGCAAGTTACTGCTAAGAAGATGCTCATGGAAGAAGTGGTTGTTTTAAAATAACAAATAAAGGATGCCATGGAGGCCAAGGTTGAAATATTGAATTTGTGCAAAATAATTTTGGGCTAAGATCCAACACTAGCAAATGGCATGCATCTAGGCGGGGATGCCATAAATAAACTAGAGACTTTAGTAAATCTCCTTTTGAAACACTGTAAAGATTAGCCCACACCAAGGAATGAGGCATTGGTACTAGTAGAGAAGTTCATCGAGGTGGTGGAACTGTGCAAGCATACCCTCGAATGAGTTGGAGAAGTCATCCCCATCTTGTATGGGATTTTTGAAAGGTTGACATGACCAAATAAAATCTTGGAGGCTCGACTGCATGCTAAGGAATCCCAGAGGTAGTAAATGGCTAATGTTTCCCTCTTAATAAGGGATCACACAAAGTACACAAAGGCATTAAAAGATGTGGAAATAATGGAAGAGAAAATAAATTCACATTGCCAACAATTGAATGCCAGTTTTACAGCTCTCTGAGGACAGGTTGTAAGAGAAGTCTCGACACTGAAAGAAGTCTAGAAGGATGCCAATTCATCCTTGGATGAATTGGTCAAGAAGACCAATGAGATTTTTGAAGAACTTGAGGAGTTGAATAAGTCTAAGGCAGTCATTGAAGAAATAAATACAAAGTTGTTTGACACATTGTCACATTGGGATAATGTGAAGAAGCAAATTGAACATATGAGGCCTATATTTTTGGCGGAATCCACCACCAAGACTTAATCTGGGATGGACTAAGAGTGTAGTTTGGGGTGATTTTGAAACCCAAAATTTGGCTAAGTGTTTTGATATTTTGGTGTAGAACTGAGATGACGTGGAAGGAACATAGCCTTTAAAGACTATGGCTTGAAACTAGATTGGTGCAGAAGCACCATGACACAAAACTTGCATGACATAAAAGGCCAAGGGTGCACAAGCACCATCATGAGAGGACCCAGTCAAAAAATAAAATTAACCACAAGAAACATGAGAACATAGTACTTGGAACAATAGTATAAGACTTGGGGAACACATGGGAAATGGGAGATGGTTAAGGAGAGATTATCAAGGGTCACCCATACCTTATCTATCATAAGTTTTGCACCAACCTGCAAGGAGATGGACACACGGTAACAAGGATGTAGCATATAATGAGTATATAAGGGGCACAAAGGCCTATATCTTTAGGAGACACTAGATAACAGACCACCATGACTCTCAATTCATAGAGAGTTTGTTGGCCAATTACTCCTGTCATTTATGCTATAAATACTTGGTCACGGAAAAACAAGTATAAATACCCCTATATGAAACCATTGTAGGTGTAGATTTTGGATAACATTTTTCAAAGCATAATATAAGAGTTCTTGATATTATAATCAATTCTTATGTTCATGTTCTAGTTGAATTTATAGTTGTGTATATGTGGTAGGTTCAAGTTGAGCAGTTGTTGTTTGAACTTAATATGAAATCTATGCAAACTTTTACCTTTTTTGAGTAGTAATCTTTGAAATTGATGGAACTTCATTGCATAATTATGGTTATTGAGTGTAATGATACTAGGATCAAAGTAGTATATCTCTTTTTATATGTAACTTATAATCAAATATAAGTCTTAACTTGAAGAATATGCTCGATATGTTACTATGCAACATAACCCATGGGAATCGATCTCTAGCTGTGCACTTTGGGTGAGTGTGCAAGACCATAATTTTGCATGAAGGGCCAGTGCGCTAGCTCCTCAGGGCTACACTTCAATGCCTTAAACATTATTAAGAATAAAAACCCAACAAGAACACTTCTTGCTATAATTTCTATGGTTCAGATCTCCACACTATCATTACAATAAGAGAAGACTTACAAATTTCACACAATTAGAACATCATACAATAAAAATGAAAATGGAATGTTTGAGGGCTAAGTCCTATTATCGTCACTTGTAACCACTATCATTATACGCTACCATTCAATCACAAACATCAAAGGCAATTCCATTGCCAATGGATAATACCCTTATCTTTAGCCATTTTGATGCAATTAGCTGTCATTGTATCAGTTGGATGTCAGTTTCAATCGATAATGCATCCATTACAAAGTGAAAACCATTAACAATACTTTATCTAGATTGATGACACACATGAACATACCAAATTGACTATAGACACTTACAATTTATAAAACTAAGTCTAACATGACATTTAATTCTCATTTACTCAACACACATATTAGAACTAAGATTTTGGTACTTTCCAATTATTTTCAACTCTAATACAAGAACTTAGACTATAAACCATATAAGAGACAAGACACCCATAAACAAAATCCAAATTAATAGAATTAATAACCTAATTAACAAAGGACTACATTGAAAATACATTAATTTAACACAAAACACAATAATTTTGTTAGTTTTGTTGGTGTCAAACCTGAGAAAGCCTTGGGAGGAGATCATAAATGCCAAGTAGTATGGGGAACTGATCGAGGTGAGTTCATTAGTTTTCCTACAAGTCAGTCGAGTGTTCCTTCAAACCAAGGAATGAAGATCCAATGCAGGTCATAGATATCCCAAAGCATGCTTGGTATAATCCTGAATGGATGCAATCACAATTTTGAATGAATGTAAAGTGGCTTGGATGCAAGTTGGAACTTGAATTCCTGATGCAATAGTTGATGTTCATGTAGATTGTGAAGTAGGGTTTTGATGCCAATCAAATCAGATATGAATGCCAAAATACACAATGAAAGTACCAATTTAAAGATACCGATAAAACCTTGATGAAATGAGCTTGAACAATGTAAAGATAGGGCCAAACACAAACCCAATGAATGTAAAAATGTAAAGAAGCAATATTGAATGAAAAAAATAATGAATGCAAAACTAGGTGAATTCAAAACCTTGGTGTTGAAAGTAAATCCTAACCTATGATAATACTTCCTACACTAAGCTTATTCACATATTATTCTTATCTCATACTTAGGGGTTAAATATAGTACAACAACCCTAGAGTCACATGCTCTTGAAGAAACATACTCGTTCTGATACCAAATGAAATATTTGCATCAATTTGAGAAAGATTAATACAATAATATTCGCTATTATATTCATTATGAAATGATTACATATATAAGGCATGTTAATCTCCTTATAACAAGGAGTTATGCCTTGTCATTAATTCCACAAATCTCTCAACTTTTCCTTATTTAATAGAGTTGTTAATTCACATAACACGCCAATCATATAATTTCTCACACATTAACAATGCATTTACTCACAACACTAATGTGAGTATTAAAACTACAATATCTAAAAAATTGAACCACAAATATGAGTAATTAGTTGATAATAAAATGTAGTGAAGTCTTGTGCTCTTATGTTGGTTTACGACATATTTTTTAAGCATCATGTCTTATTTGAGTTTCTGTAACTTTTGGATATTCATTACGCAGTTTGTGAGTTGAATAGATGGACATTTAGAATGTCTGTAATAAAATATTATATCATTCTCAAAATGATACGAGGTTCACGACATAAAGGTTTTCATGGTAAATGGTGGCTGTGAAGTCTTGCGAACTCAATTTAATTTTCTTAGCATTTCTTTATATTTTTCTCCCCTAGGGTTTAGTCTTATTTGACATAATGTTCAATTCAAATCCATCTAATAAATCCAAGGGTTATTCTATTACATTATCTTAGATCCACTATTCCTATCTTCTATTCAGAACACATTTGGAGTAGATAGTGCCCCCAGTTAAGTTGGAGCTGTGTATCCAACGTTTTTTGTGTTCTTTTCCCATGAAACACATTAATAGTGCAAGTTACATTGGGTTTGTACAAAAAAATATTAAAATTAAAAATACAAAAGTCACAGGGCCTTATTAGAGTGATCGTGTTCACACAAGCTTGATTTAGAGTTTGTTATAATTATTGGATTTTTGTGTGTACCAACATCTTAAGTGTATCTATTTAGACAATCCAAACTATATTCAATTTGATCACAAAAACCAATTGGTAGTTGTGAAACTAACTCATTTATCTATTTATTAACAACTCCTTATATCATCTTTCAGATTTTAGAAAGAAGCTGTGTGAATTTTACATATTTTTAATAGACAATAATATGAAAGATTATTGTACATAATTTTTTTTTGGTATGTATGGTATATAAACCAGTAACTTGGTTGTGATAATAGTTTATAGGAGAAATTTTGCGATTGCGTAAATGTTTAATGTACTCTGATATGGTATTAGAGCCTATCTAGCAATCATTACTTAGCCAAAATCCATTGCTCAATCAATTTTGAGAAAATATGAATCTTCGGGCACAACCACAGGTGTACCTGAATGCAACCCCACATTTGATCAACTCGGAGAGCTTTACATTTTGATTCTTGCATTAGCCATGACCTTTGTATTTTGCATCGAGATTTCATTGCTCTATGACAGTTGCAATCCACATTAGATCCTTGGATCCATCTTATTGGGCCGTACATTTTTTTTGTCAAGAAAAAATTACCTTCAAAAGCATTCTATTCGGCCTACATCGACGGAGTAGAATTGGCATCCGGTTCCCTGTGTGTTTTTGCCTCGAGCTTTGTATTATTTTTTCTTAAATTCGAGCATGGTTGACATTGATTCGACAACTTTCAGGTGCTCCACATACAGAGATTTCTCTCTTCCATCTGTTCGGCCTATTGTGCACAATTGGAAGTAGGTGTTCATTGTTTGGCATTGACTTGGAGCCACGATGCCACTCGGCCATTGTTAAACTTGCCCTCCATTGTCTACCATCCGACGGTCAACCGCCTATCGTCCCAGTCCCAAGTGGTAAAATATTTGAACGCAAGGGGGGCATTTGTTGTAAATGGCCCATTTTTATAAGTGACTTTTTCTTTCACTCCTATGTGTTGAAATTTAGAGGGTGAAGTTTGGTTTGGTGGGAGGTCAAACCATCTTATAGGGAAAATAAATTTGTTTCCGTTCTTTTTTTCACATTCACTTTCATTTTGTAAGGTATTTTTTTTCATTATTATATTTTAATTTTAATTTTTTTTGGATATATTTATGGTTTTATTTGACATCTTTATTTTTTCATTGTTGTTATTTTTGGGGTGGAATTTACGATTTGTTGTCACGTTTGTTATTTTTAAGGAGGGACAAGAAGATATATGTCATCAGGGAAATTTGTGTTGGGTGTATTGGTCTTTATCATTCTTTGTATCAAAGGAGTTGTTATTTTGTGGGGGGTCTTGCTTATCCTCCTTGATTTCTTATTATGACAATGGAAACATCCTTCCTCAAACCCATCAACATCTCAAACTACGAAACATGGAATATGAAGATGAAGATGCATTTGCATATGAAATGCTTACGGAGAGTTGTGCATGGTGAGTTTTCAAACCTTAAAGATCTGGAAGATATTGTGTGGATTGCATCCTTGCAAGATGAGGAACTTTGTTTCATTCACCGCAATGTTTCAAATAGTTTAGAGTCTCAAATTGTACATGCCATGTCACCTAAAGAAGCTTGGGACACTATTACAACATTGTTAGGGGGTCACTTTACCTCCAACGATTCCTCTTCCTTCTCCTTCGTCTCTTAATGAGGATTTTTTTGTTAGTGACATTGTCGATGTTCCTCCACCATATTCTCCTATTTGTGACAATTTGATTCTTAATAGTGATATGCATAAGAAACGTTTGGCATTTCATCCTCCTCCTTCATTTGTTAGTGAGGACTTATCTTTTTAGGATGATACACCCTATTTTATTGATTACACAAAAGAGGAACATACACCTCTTGTTGTTGCTCATATTCATGTACATTTTGATATTGTCATCATTGCACCTACTATGCCTTTTGTAAAGTCATATTTTCTATTGCTATAGGAAGTGGATAATAAATTAATGAAGTAAAATTTATTTCTGTGCTCCCTAATTCACAACAAGTCCCTCATTCACTCCCTATAAAACCATATTGTTAGCATGCAACCTCATACTAATGTTTTGGACATTCATGTCCCTATTTCTATTCCATTTTGTAAACCTGAATCAGGCACACATCCACTTGATGCATTTTTACAGTGTGACCCACCAAATATTGAACAACCCATTGTTCTTGTTGCTCCTATTGTTGTAGTTAATGTTTATGTGTCTACTATTGTTTCACACTCTATATATCCCACTCTAGTTCTGCCTACATATATGCTTGCATCTTTTGATAATCATACCATTGCCTTTGGCTCCCACACACTTTGTTCCATGGGTCACATTACTAGACTTACGGGCATTGCTAAGCATCTACAAGGTATTTATACCCATATCTAGCTTGTTAAGTGGCATGATCAACATGGTATTAGTTATGACATATATATTTTCATTAGGATCATTTGATATAGCTCCATCCTTTGTTTGATCCACTCTTCATGAGGACATCTAACTACATATGAGCTATACCACTCCTTCACTTGGGCATGTCAGTCCTAAGATTGATTCTGTCCAGCTTGATCATCCTGACACCTTTTTGGATGTTACCTCACATTTTTTGGTTGTGTAATTTTCATCCACTCATATGTAAGCATATTCATCCACCATTAAAATTCATTTGGGGTGGATGTCTGATCATTCTTGGTGACATAAACAACATTATTTGAAAGGACTCTCAAGTTGAGGTTCATCCACCACTCAGATTTTTTGAATGCACATTGTTCTTCTTAATTTTTGATGTTCCTTTTTTTTTTGAGATCTCTTAGGTAGATTTGTTTTTGGATCATGCATCTCTCATTTCATAGATGCTGTCTTCTACATTTTGACTCCATTCTACAGTTTCTTGCATTTTTTAATGATATTGTTGTTAGATGGAACCATTTTTTGTAGTCACACGAGAGCCATGGATTTTTTCTTTCATATGTATGTGCTCCATGTTGATCACTTTCTTCTTAAGTTACATGGCTATCCCATGACAACTTGCGACATCTTCTTTAGATATTTGTATCGGTACATTTGGTTTTGACTGTCTCCTTCAGATTTTTGGTGGAAATTGTTCTCCTTTAAAGAGTAGTTATTCTGGTGAAGTCCAGTGCCAACATTTTAGTGTTCACATAGTGTTATTTTACCACTCATATAGATATTTTATATCACTACGCCCATTTAATCATTATGGGTGGGTGTGTGAACATATTAATTCAAGTGTTATGTTCCTTGTTAGCCCTTGGTGTGCCACATTTCTATTGGAGGCATTTGATTAAATGCACTTTTGTTTGACGGGCTTCACTCCATTGAATGCACCTACTTCAGCATTGTGTTGATATTTTGAGTTGCTTATTTAGGTGCCTTACAACATAAGTCATCTTTTACACATTCATTGTGTTTTTTACTAGTTTTTTGGTACCTTGATATGACACATTTCATCCATGGTGACTCATTTTTTCAAAATTTGTGATCAATATTTTTTACTGAGTGAGATTCATCTAGAGTACCATTTCTAATTTGATTTGGTATTTATAATGACTCGACATCCATGTATTCTGATAAGATGGATTGATTATCATAGAGACACTTAGTATTTCATTGTGTATTTTACAAGGGTACCTGATCAGGCCTAGTTGTTGAGACCCATTAGTCTATTTGATTTCTCTTTTCTTACTCCTTTTTTTGTGTTTAAGGGAGGGTGTTGGAGTGAGCACATTCACTCTCAATCATAGAGTTAAGCCTGATTTGGTTTTTTATAGTTTTTGGATTTTTTGTGCATGGATAATATTTGATGTGCACCTTTTTAGGCAATCCAATCTATATTTGAGTTTATAACAACAACCAAGTGGTTTTTGTGAAACCAACTCATTTGCCTATTTATTAGGCACTCATTATACTATATCTTGGGTTGTAGAGAGCTATGTGAATTGTACATATTGTTGAGAGAAAATAATATGAGAGACTATTATGCATAGGTTTTTGGTTGTGTATTATGTGTACAACAATGGATTTGTTGTGTTAATGGTTTGCAGGAGAGATCATGTTGTTACATGAGTGTGTAATGCAATTTGATAGGCCCATACTCCCTCCCACTTCATTTTATTCTATACACTTATGAAGACAACAATAGTGAGGGTGAAAGAGACAACAAACACCTTGATAAAGGGATAGTAGATACATTGAGAGATAGAAGGGAGACAAAAACAAGGAGGGATAAAGGGATAGTAAGGAGGAAAAAAAAACAAAAATAAAAATGGAGATGTAAAGGGGCAACAAGATGTCTTCTTAACAATAAAGTGTTTGGCAAAAAGTAAAGACAAGTTTGAGTAGTGGAGGGCAGCCAATAAGAGAATCACTTACAAATATATAAGATGAATAATATTTACCACCCCTATGAAATAGAAGATTAGAAATTGTATTTTTTTAATTTTATATGTGAATTCAATTTATATTTATGTATTTCCTAGAAAAATCTTAGGAAAAACCCATTAAGAAAACCCACAAAAAAAGTATGAAAAAACATTCAATAAAATATAAAATTTTATGAACGAAACTAATGACAAACCTTAAAAAATTAAAAATAACTATATAAAAACCTTGATAGTCATCTCATTCTCCATTACATCCTTACATTTTATAGAATTCATTGTAGTATCTTTGATTTCTTTGATACATAACTCTAACTCGAATGTAAATTGTTTGAAAAATTTCCCAATTCGGTTTCATCTCTTTTACTGCATATTATTTGATCTAGAGCTTTCTAAATTCATTCTTACATTCTGTTTCATTTTTAGTCTATGTGGATTTGGATTAGTTTCCCTTTCAAACCATATTTCCTCCTCTCTTTGCATAATATAAGATATCTTTACCTTGTACTACATTTGTAAACAATCATAATGACTTCACACTTTTGTCTCTAATCAACCTTTTTCATTGTCTCCAATTATTATTCAACCTTGCTGAGCATTTAGATTGCATTCCAAGAAAAAAAATGTATTATTGCTCATTTTTTATGCATACCTTAAAGGCGTGTACTTGTAGACCATAAATGAGTTTGGTATGAATTATGCATGGTTGGCATGCATATTAATTCTCGTATGTATATTGTATTTTCAGATATCCATTAAATAAAAAAATATTTAAGACAATATTATAAAAATTTCACATAACAAATAGGATAAAAATTAGACTTAACATATGGGATCATTTTTTTTTAAAACTAAATAAATGTTTTAAATATTAGGCATGTGTAGCCACTAGGCCATCTCATGGAAACATTATTAGGAGAATATTCCATGTTGTGGGTTGTGGCATCTCTATGGTAGCAATGTAATATTAAGAAGGATTACCACACCCCTTAGGCATGACATCAATGGCATTTGGATGTTATAGCCACACATCATACACAAAAAAAAAATTAAAATTAAAATTTTAATTAATTTTGTATATAACTTGTATTCTAATTTATATTATTCATTAGTTATTAACACAAAATTGGGTATCGATGACAGGGAAGAGTATGAGAGGGAAAATGAGGTTGGGATGATACAACATCCTTCCCATGCTATTAAAGACTCGATATAGAGTTATAATTTTTAGTTTAATTTTTTAAATGAAGTATTTCAATTTATTCTACAATTATTTTCTTTTATGGGTTTTGATCATAGGTTCTCTACTTATATGGGCCTGAAAGAGGATGAGGCTGGGACAAGATGACATCCTTTGTCTGCTACAAGGACCCAAAGAAAATGTATAATTTTTAATTTTGTTTTTTAAATTAAAATAATTTAGTTAATCTTAATATTATTATTTTTGGTTTTGATAACAAGTCCACTACTTATATGGACCTACAGGAGGATGAGGCTTGGACTAGTTGATGTCCTTCCTTTACTACTAGGGACTCGACATGGAGGTATAATTTTATTTTTATTTTTTAAGTTGAAGTATTTTAATAAATCATAATATTATTTATTTTTTTGGGTTTTGATTACAATTTCACTACTTATATGGACCTGTAGGAGGATGAAGCTAGGATAATTCGATGTCCTTTGTTTGATTTTAGGGACCAACATGCAAGTATAATTTCTTCAATTTTTATTTACATTTAAGTATTTTAATTACTTTATTTCTAACATTTGATTTTTATTTTAGGTTTGTATCATTCATGACTTGTGATCACCCTAGATCAATTAGTGCAATAAGTGTAGGGCCCTCTCATCCTCAATGTGATCCACTTTTAGCTCCTTTGAAACAGAAGGAGACCCCCCCACCTAGCATTGATGACATTCTACCACATGGATATATGTAATAATAGACATGCCCCACCACACTCTGATGATGATTGTTGATTTTTACCTTATTTTTTATTTAATAGTGTTTAATAGGTATACCTATTTGAAAGATTACTCAGACTTTAATATATGAAATCTAAGCATAAACATGAATGTAGAGCAGAATTAATTGAAATTTATTGATAAGTGGCATATGTTAACAATAGCAAGTACAACCAAATTGTAAGTTAATTAGCATTGTTTGGATTTTGGTTGACTATAACAAGTGTTTGATATTGAAAAATAGAATAAGATAGAACTATGATAATTCAAGTTTAAGATCAAAGTACGTGCCCATGTCTGGACAAGTCTGTGCTCCCTAGATAACATCATAGGTCAGTCTTGTCCATTGAATATAGACTTTTCTTCTTTGACAGTGATAAAATTATGATTACTCTTCTGCTTGTACCTATGTTTGTTGAGAGGGGTGATATATTTCACTTACGCTAGTGCCATGTAGGAAACTTTATTTTCTTTATCCTTGCCTTGAAAATTTTAGGTGTACTTGTGAGAGATATAAGCCTACAAAAATAAGTAGAACTGTATTGGGATGAGATGACCCCAATAACCCTCATTGATGATTGATTTTTGCCTACATATCTAAATACTCTGAGGAGGTAATCAATCTACATGTAGTTATCCCACCTAGTGTGATTATGCAATTATTCTACTTGACTATATGTATATCAGTAGTAATTTGGCTTTGATACTTGATAATGTTAGCTCTTGACTTGATTTGAAATTCTTCATACTTTAATTTTCATCACTCCTAGTGATTGATATTGAATTTAGGAACAATAAGATATATTTTATCAATGTGCAGTTGTGTAATAGATAGATGCCAAAAATATATCAAGTTCAGTCTTATGAATGACCTTGGATTTGTATTTATAGGAGTACGGTTGAATAATTCTCTTTAGCTAACTTTCAAAATGTGCAATATGACACAAAGGAATGTTTCAAATTTTAGAATTTAATTTTTAAATGGCACAGGGACAAGGCCACACTAGGTTGACAAGTCTATCGCAGTGGACTTTTCTGCATATCACAAACCTATCCTAGAAAAGTAGAATAGTTAGCCTAAGGCCAAGAGTAGTCTCAATGGAAATACAATAGTTTGAGTATTGAATTGGAAATTTTAGTATAGTTGTGATGGAAAACAAAGGGTCATGCCCTCATATGGAAATGACTAGAGGAATGGTGAATCGGAGTCATGTATATAAACATAACTCAATTAGTTCAAAATTTTTCAATAATTAACATTGTTAAGTACTTGTCACAAGATTTAGGTATCTATATTCTCCCCCAACTTTATTTTAGTAATAAAATTTATAGAGTAAGGGAGAGATATGAACCTAAGTGTGTACATCACACTTTATATTTTGATAGGAAACTCTAATAGTGAAGGGCACTCATTTTAGTAAATATTAGAATAACACATGAAGTAATCACTCTATATATTATAATTTAAAAAAAAATAACTTTGAAATTTTAAATTGAAAGGAGAGTAAGGAAGGCATACACCTATAACGAGATGAAAGCATGTTGCCCTGTAACTTGTAAAATATGGTGAAGCATTAGAGAAATGTGCCCCTTTGTCAAATTATTTGGAAAGATGGTTCCTCATGTTGAATCACTAATAAATTAAGAATGATCAAATACCAATTTTGAATAACTAATCAAACACTTGAATTGGAAATATGCATGCTCTAACTCTCATGAATGGGAAAAGTACCTAGTGTACTAATCCAAAAAAGGTGGAACCATGATGATTTTGTTAGAATTGATTCCAAGGTTGTTGAGTGTCACTAGACTTGAACAAATGTCACCTATAATAGAAGGTGGAACCACACAATGAGTTCACTATAATTAATTCTAAAGCCATTGAGTGTCACTAGAATTGAATGTACATTACTTGTAACATAACAAATCATACCATTATAAACGGGTATAGATTCTATTTACATGATCGAAAGAGTGAATAAGATCCATGCCCCCATCTTAACCACAATACCAACATATTACAAGTGATATAATAACCATTTTCTATTGAATTATAAAATTTAGTATAATGTATATGTGCATGGACCAGTATCATGCCTTTTGAATTTTAGAGATGTATATGTATGCATGAACCAACATCATGCCCCATAAATTTGTACCAAAATGTATATAATTACATGCATATATATGCTCAAATTTAATTGTATGTGAAACTTGTAATTATTGTTCATGTAACTATTTTTCATTTCTCCATGCATATGCATCCAAGGGTGTATGCATCTATAATCAAGTCTCTATAAAGTGAGTGCATATGCATGTCATATGCCCCTATAGTATGTATGAATGTGCCAATATTTGTCATGTGTCTAATTTATAAATTAATTTTGTTCTTTGAAACTTGTAATCTATCTTAAAATCTATTTTTTATACAAATGGAGGCTTGAATATCTAAGACTATCATGCTGTAGTTCCCTCCTTTTGAGTCGAGGGATGTAGCTTTCAAATCTCTTATCTCAAAATAATATTTAATTGTATCATGTGATAAAGATATAATCATGTCAACATGTGGAGAGTATGTCATCATAGTATAACATATGTCATTAAGACATGTATGAAACATATGTAATGTGAGGCATATAAGTGTAATGTCTGCATATATTTAACAATGAGTTATGCAGTAAAATAACCATCTCTGAATAATACTACGCAATAAAAGTGCAAGATATGGATCATGGCATCATAAATTAAGCTCAAAAATCACAATGTCATACAATGCCACACATAAGGCCAAGGCTTGCATATGATGGAAATGAACATGTGACAATAAATAAGGCCAAAGGCTGCATGCAAAAGACATAATAATGTTTAAATCAAGGACATGATGATGTCACACATACAAGACCAATTGATTGCACATAATAATAAATCAATGTCTAACCTACCATAAAATAAAGTAACAACATCAAAGAAGTATAAAACAAGTGAAAACTAGTCTACATCATCCATATGTATCAATGTCAAATCATAAAAAAGTATCATATGCATGTAGCATAATGTAAGATATGAGTAAATAATAAGAAACTTGTAAGATATGAAATTCAACATGATGAAAAAAGCCATAAAAAGATATAACTTGTTATAATGTAATGTATAGAATAAGATGCACCCAACATAGGCATAGTCTCTAGGTAAAAGGGTGTCTAACATCTAAGAATCTATGTATGATATGTATGTCCTGCATCACACTCATATACCTCATGAAATGTATACATGTATTAAAAAAATATGCTATCTACCAAAATATATGATAAATAACATATATAAATAAATAAACTAGAAACTTATGTCATCTTCATGTCTGATTTTGATTTTTGAGATTATTTTGTATTTTTGAAATATATATTTTTTTAAATATTTAAATTATTTGTTATGTATAATAATGGAACAATTGTGTGATGTTCATAGGGTTATTCACATGTTTCCATTCAAATGTAGCTAGATAATATGCTCTTGTACCCACCTTTTTGGTAACCACAAATGGACCCAACCAACTGGGTTTGAATTTACATTTAGTTTGTGTCTACATTAGTATTCTTCTAATTATCATTTAGCACTAAACACCCAATTTATAATTTACAATTACTAATATTCTTTCCATATGCTCTTTTGATGTGAGATTGATAAACTTTTACATGTTCAATAGCTTGCATATGCTTGTCGTTGAGCATTTCTAACTTAGTAACCATTTTTCCCGATACTCATTATCCTTAATTATTTATCTTAAATAGACTTTTAAAAACATAAATTCAAAATCTAGAGGGAGTATTGATTTCATTCCATAAACAAGAGAGTATGGTGTAGCTTTCATTGGTGCACACACATTTGTGTGATATGCTAAAAGTGCATGGATAATTTGATTATGCCAATCTATGACATGTTTTGAAAATGTTTTACTTAATATTTTGGTGATTATATTATTTGTCACTTATGCTTACCTATTTCCTTATGGATAATATGGAGTAGATAAGGTATGACGGATCTTGAATTTAGCATATAATCACTTAACTATTTTATTTGAGAAGTATGATATGTTATCTATTACAATAGTTGATGGTAATACAAACCGTGAAATAATGTGTCATCAAGAAATGATATATATCCTCTCTTGTATTAGATTGTAAGGGTATAGATTCAACCCATTTTGTAAAACATTATGTGGTTTTAATAATGAACTTGTGACCTTTTGGTGATTATGTATTTATCTTGCCAATCAAATAGAATCCCCAAAGAGAAAATCGCCAACGTGCAATAATTCTTATGATGGTGCACAATTTAGATTACTATGATTTTGACATTGTGATCATATTTTTGCATATTCATGATATTATTACTATGTTGAGGCCAATAATAACCATGCCATAATAATTTAAAAGACATTGCTCTTTCACTAAAGTGACCTCCACATTCGCTATCATGTACTTCAAGTAAAGATATTTTAGCTTCTTCGTAGCTAAGACATCAAAGTAAATACCCATCAAATGACCTTTTAAATAAATATCCTCCAATTATAACATAATGCATTTCTTCACATTTTAATTTGCATTTATCATTATGTGTAGCTTTTCAATGATAACAAAATAAATTGTCTTTATCACTATACTATTATGAGTTTATTGTGTTTTGCATAACTTCCACGGCTTTTAAAGTATCTAAGGTGGTTGTCATAACTAATGGGTGTTTTAGTTGACGGATATTAAAAATCATGTGCTCATCATTGATATCAATAGGAATCATAGAAATAGTGGTGACCATTGCATCAATATGCCTATTATCTTTATGAGGTATGTTTTCTATTCAAAATATTTTGAAATACATAATTAGTCATTATACCATTTCTTTGTATAGGATTTACCTTTCTTATTTAGTTTGATAAATATCTAAGACCTGATTAACCACTAGTCGAGAATATCTATATTCTTTTAGAGATTTTATTTTTATTGTGTGTGTAGTATAAATCCAATAATTGAACAATCATATTCTACTATATCATTTGCACATGAAAATACCAAGTGATATGCAAATGGAAATGGCTAATCTTGAGGAGTAATGAAAACTATACCCAATCCAACACCAATGGTGCATTTTGATCCATAGAAATACATAATCCAAATATTATTATAAATGTGATATTCAATGGAGTCATTACAAATATCATCATTAATTGGCAATGTGTCTAATAATGGGGTTGAAGATAAGTGATCTATGATAAATTTTTATTTTATTTATTTTTTATTTATGAATTTTAAATCAAATTCCATGAGTAACATTACCCATTTATAAATGTGTCCTAATAAATGTGACTTGGACATGAGAAAATTAAGTGGGCTCACTTTATGCCTCATTATTAAGCATATAATGTCATAATTTCTATGTTGGGAAAATAAGAGCTAAACATAATTTTTCCATTGTATTGTAATTTTTATCATGATATACTAATATATGACATATGTAGTAAATAGTGCATTTTATACTATCATCATCATCATCATATTATGCTCGTAATGTTCTAGTGACATGTTTTATAGTAGAAATGTGTAATATTAAAGACATGTATGGTATTAGAGACATGAGAATATGTGGATTAAGTAGATATTCTTTAATTGCATCAAAACTCTATTGATAGCTAACATCCCATTCAAATTTTTTATCTTTATTTAATAGATGTGTGAAATATTGTGTCTTGTCAGCTAACTGAGTTATAAAATGCATTATTAATTGAATCTTTCTTTGTAAGGACTGTAATTATTTCAAACCTATTGGGTGAGGAAAATATATGATACCTTCAATGTCTCTTTGAGATATGATATAACTTATTAATTTTCTTTATGTAACTCTAAACACATATTGTTTTGGAATTGCACACACATTGAACTCTTATATTCTCTCAAATATCTAACATAAGTCTATAACATGATCTTGCTGATGTTTATATTTTTCAAGTCATCCACTTAATCTTATATAGTCTTTTGTATATAGATATGAAAGATGCGTGTCATAGATCTCTAATAATTGGCCCCTGCATTCTTTAATTTGAATGGCATGGCTACATAACATAATTTTCCCCATGTTGATATAAATGCTTTTTTTGGTTTGTAGGATTAATCTTCATTTGATTGTATCTAGAAAACCCATCCATAAATGATAATATTTCATAAGCAAAGTTAGATTCCACAATCATATTAATATTTGGTAATGGAAAATCATCTTTGGGGCATGCCTTGTGTGAATCATGATAGTTTTTAAAACATTTTATGTCTTCCATTAGGCTTTGTAATTGGTACTATGCTAGAAAACCATTCAAAATAATCAATAACTTTAATAAAACCAAAATCTAAAAGTTTTTTAATTTCATTTTATACTAACAGGGCTAATTTTGAATGCATTTTTCTAATTTTTTTGCTTAAGTGCTTGTGTATGGGTATAGTACTATGTTATGCATTGCAACTTCAAGATCAATTTTAGGCATATCTTTGTAAGCCCAAGAAAATAGCTCCAAGTAATCATGTAAAACTTGTTTTATCTTCATCCTTATTCAACATTGCCATGAGATGTACTGGTCATGGTTATTATATGTTTCGTAATGATTTTATATTGGTTCTTAAATGTTTAGCATTTATTTTTCTTTGATACATAGTTTTGTAGGAAAGGTACATAGACATCTAATCTAATATGCTTTAGTCTCTTTAGTTTCTCCAAAGTATGCCTAGATATGGAAACCTATTTTTATGATAGAAGGAATGGAATTTTTCATACGATCTAAGGTATTCTAGGATGGATTCATCATTTGAAAATTCATCTATCCAAATCTTTGGGGTAAATTTATTGTCAATCATCTCACTTTATACCAATTGAATGTAGATGTGTTATGAACTTCCCATGTTGACTCAGGATTTGCTTTGAATAAATGTGTATGATTAGTAGTTAGTGTAGGCGTTCCATTTTAGGATTTTTATGATTCTTCTACGTAACCAGGTCCTTATTATCATTTCTGATGAAATACTCTAATGGAGCTAATAATGCCTTGTGCACGTGTTCCAAATAATTTTCATGTATATCCCATTGTTCATAAATATTTAGTGACAAAACCATATTGAATATAATTTATTGATGGTGATTCCATTGGAGCAGAAGAATAAATTGGTAGTTCCTATGGTTGTATGTGAGGAATGTAATGATCCTTAGGTTAGATTAGTGCACAATACTTGAATGGATCCTAATCTAAAGGGCATGTCTATATGTATCAATGATGACTAAAATTTAAAAATACATGTAAATTAGATTGAAATACATTCATCTCATGTGCCCATGGTATTTTTAAAAAAATATTATAAGTAAGATCATTAGGCATGACCTGCAAAATTATAGCTATTGTATGAGGGCCCATAGTTATATTCTATGTAGTTTGTGTGAGTAATTTTTGTAGAATATTACAAATCCTAAAATGTTCATATCTAAATAAATAAGATATTGGGCCTTTATACTGAGTAGATTTAAGAAATAAATATTACAAATATTTAATCCTAACCCATTATCTACAAGAACCCTTTTAAAAACATTTTTTTGCATATAAAATTGAATATATAGTGGTATATGTTGATCTATGATATGTTTGGGAGGTAAGTCTTCATTTTCAAAATAAATACTTTCCTTTATCCATCATAAAGTATTAAAAATAGAAGCAACATAAGGTGGTTCTCTATTATTGGCTAAAATTGGGTTACATAATGCTTCATAAAGAATATCATATACATAGGTGTTGTTTGGACCAACTCTAACATTGAAATCTTAGCACGAGTATTTTGTAGTTGATAAATGATATCATACTCTTTAGGTTGATGGACCTACCTTGTGGAGAAACATCAATATATAATATAATCAACTAAAAAATAATGGGAGCAGGACAGTGAGTGAAACCACCTTGAGGTCTAGGGTCAGGAGGAATGAAATGAGTCATGCATGTCCTTTGGCATCTAGTGGTGATAAGTAGTAAATAATTCAAGTTGGATATTTCAACTATATATATTGAGGAAGGCTTGAGATTTTACTTATTCATTTTAGCCTTTTTATAATATTTGAATCTTATTAATATAAATATGTAGTGAATCCATATAATAGATCAGAAATTAACATATAATTTGATGATGAACATCATTAGCCAAATCAAAAATATATAAGAAAAATTCATTCATTGTATCCATGATTTGATTGTGAAATTTTGAATTTGTAAATTAGGTAAGGTATGTTATATTTATACGCTCTCATATATATTGATCCCAATCATAAATAATGATCAAGGCCCAAAAGGACACTAGCTATAGATGATATTATCATCCTCTAGTTGGATTATCCCTTCTCCAAGGTACATTGAGAATAACCTCCCAGGGCTAACATATTATCGATGGACTATATAACCAAATTGTTAGAAGGTTTACTATGGTTGAAAAATAAAAAATCCTAGGCATTTTTTATATATCATGAGTTACGTGGAAACTAAAGTTTATATATAATATTGTCTAATTACTTAAGCATTGGATCAATACCCCTCACACCATAGCTCAAGTAAAATTTATTATTTATTTACACGGAACAATAGCTCATATGAGTTGTAAAACTATCAGAACATAGTTATAGAAAGCATGAAAAATAAATAAATAAAATTGAAAATGAACATAATAAAATATTTGTGTGCATGGAAATCAAGAATTTAATCTGAAACCCCTAGATCAAATACAAATACTAGATCAATGCTCAAGCAAATTCTAGAAAGAATGATTATAATGATATTACTTCACCAAATAAGAATAATAACAACAATAGATCACAATGATATGGAAATATAGCATAAAATATGAATAATAAATAAGCCACTTCGAGGGGGTAACTGTTGGCCTTTTTGGCCCACATACCAAAATTTTGCCTAAGTGTGAGAAGATGGACATTCAAGTAAAAGTGATAAGTTTTGAACAACTTTAGGCTTCTAGGAGTAGACAACAGATAGCTTTGGATTTTTGGAAGGAGAAGGCTTCAGGCTTTAACAAGTAAAAGACTTCAAGCTTTCTCTCAGAAGACTTCAAGTTTGTCAAGCAAGAAGACTTTGGGTTTGTGAAGGCGCATTACTTATTTCACTTTATAAGTTCCAAGTAATATCTGAAGTAAGTAAGTAGTGCCATTTAAGAAGATTAAATTGGTCTTGGCTAGTGTTTTTTGGGTTCTCTCAACAATAAGACTTTGGGCTTATGGGGCTACCTTGCTTAAAAGGTGAAGTAAGTTGCAAGTAGTTAGAAACCCAAAATAAGTAAAGGGACATGACAAACCCAAGCTGGTCTTGGCCGGTGGTTCATGGGTTCTTCAAGACGCAAGTCTTCAGTTTTTTTGAGGTGAAAGACTTAAATTATTTTATAAGTCATAAGTAGTGGAAATCCTGAAGTAAGGAAGTAAGAAGTAAGTTGCAAGGAGTCAAAATCCTGAAGAAATGAGTAAAATTGATAGTTCCAAAAGGAAATTTATGGAAAATAGTATATGGAAAGAAAACGACCATGAAACATTAAGGTTAATGGTCAATAAATCCAAGGGGGCAATCAATTAAGGACAAGTGACATAAGTACATACAACTCACTTCTAGAACATGCAAAGTGGTAAAATAGGGATTAGACACATCCAGGTGGAGCGCGAACATGCAAGGACCAACTATGCAGTGAAGAACATGCCAAGTCTTAAATGTCAAGGTCAAATCACTTACAGTTGGTAGGGACATGTAACTACCATGAGCATGGCTCAATTAGTTCTAATAAGAGACTTAAATACATAAGGGGCTCAAGTAGCTTGGCGGTGGTCTTGGGCGGTTACCTCATAGTCAAAGAAGTTGCATGCTTTGAATAAAAATAACTCAAGGACAACAAGGAATAGTCCCAGTCATTGGCAATTGGTGACATCCTCTCTCCATTATCCATCACTGGAAGCTCTTCCTCTTCTCTCTCCTCTTATATATATATATATATATATATATATATATATATATATATATATATATATATATATATATATATATATATATATATATATATATATATATATATATATCATGCTTTTTATTTTGTAAGTTTCGTGTTTTTGAGAAGTTCCAATTTTGGAGAAGTTCCTAGTTTTTAGACTTATCTATCTCTCTGGGAGATACGACACTCTTTGAGATATTACAAAATATGCTCAGCTTGATTAGGCTTGACCCTATCAAGTCTATTATAAGAACTACCTCTTCATATAATAAGATGATTTCTTTGCCTATCTCTTGTCATTGATCAATGCTTTAGCATGTTTGTGCTTGGTGGATTCAGGAAAGAGATTCTTCTTAGTCTATCAGCCTTCTGCTTACCTCTTTAATGTATTTTCAAGCTCTTGTAGGTCTAGATTAGTGTTCTGCCTAAACCTTTTCCAATGTGTTAACTTGATGTCAAGATTATGTAAGCCAATGTTGTCTTATGACTGATCTAGTGTGGCTTCAAGCATAGATGAGTTTCCCATTTAGCTTTGGTGTATCACCTAGTTAACTTTTCTTAGGATCCCATATCTACTTTCTAACCCTTTTCTCATGACACATTAGTTTATATTTTTAGTTTAGGTGAGCATCAAAGAGGAACCGACCTACTCCAGAGGTTCAACCTCACTACAGGATACCCACAGCCTGAGGTTGATCCAATTTTTTAGCTGGGAATGAGAGAGCCTAAAAAACTCTCCCACAAGGGTGAAATTCCACACTACAACATTTTTTGGCATACCTGATGGGACCAAGGTCCAAAGAAATGGAAGTATTTTTGGTGTTTTTCTTCTACATATCAGCCTTTGGAGGCATTCATCAAACATTAATGGTGACTTTGAACATCTATCAACTGGCTTAAGCAATCCAAGTGCCTAATCATCATTATCTAGTATGTTCAATCAATAATTTCTTGATCAAAATGCTTATTCTCTGCCTCAACATCCTTCATATTAGGTTAACAATGTTTATGGCTTTGCCCCAAGTAGTTCTCAAGATTCTTATAGGCAACCTTCTCAATCTTGAAGTATCCTTGGTTTTGCTCTGAACCAATCCATTTCAATTTGGAGGTAAATGCTCTCAGGTATCAAAAGTACATGATGGTCCTTAATACACAAAGGTGGTATTATCAGGATATGCCTGATCGATCATTCATGACATAAGAGGTGCATAATAGTAAATGAAAGAGAAATGGGCACCTATTGAGGGGGAAAATTAGAACAACCTGTCGGATGAGATGTTGAATGTAAGTGGTTACATCCAAAGCATTGATGATAAATTGAAAAGCTTTGAAAAATAGCAGGTCCAATTTCGTCAACCTTATCTGTCTTCATATATACCACCTTGATCCTCATATATACCACCCATCCTTCCCAAAAAGGCTAGTCCAAGTGAACCCCCTTATGTTCCAAGTTCTTCATGTGTCCCTCAAACCTTCCCTTCTTGGAGTTCAATTCAAGGAAGCTTTCAAAGAAAAGAGGAAACTGTTGTAGAACAACATGTCATTGAGATCCAAGATCCCACTCATCTTCCTCAAGAATCCATATGTACTTCACATCAGCCCTCCTATGTTCATTATTTTCATGAGTCTCCTGACCAAATTAAATAGAATATCTTCAAAGAAAATATAGATAGGTAGATCAAAGATTTGGAATTGAAGATGAAGAAAGAGGAATAAATTTGAAGTCAAGAAAAAAACAACTATCTCTCACATGTTCGCCTCATAGAAATTAGTTAGGGAAGGCATACAAAAGGAGGAGGAACTATCAATGATGAGGGTCTAAGAGCCAATTCAAGAAAAAGTGGCTAATCCTTATACTTTTTCCTCATGGTAGTTAATCCAGAAAGGCTTTCAAAAAGAAGAGGTGTTAGTTGAAAGAATCCTAAAAGAAATTTATGAAGAGGAGTTGGTTGTTACAAATCAAGCAACCATAGCTCATCTCAATGAGATCAATTTACAGGACTTTTGAGACTCTCTCTCCTTAATCTCAATATCCACCAAAGAGAACTTTCAAAGTCCCTCGCTGGAAGGATACTTTCTTAAACTTGAAGCGAGGTGAATTTTTTCACCCTCCCACCATCTCCCTCTTGAAGGAAGAACCTGTTTTACAAAGGATAGAGGAAGAGCTTGTAGTTTCAAGTGAGTCTCAAGAAGATGAAGTAAATTTATATGATGAGAAGATCATGATGGGCATCCCACTTCATTTAGAATGGGAAGAATTAGGTTTAGACCAATCTTCTTAGTATGGCTTTGATACCAGTGAGTTGGATCTTAAAGAGGACAACCCTCAAGATGATAATGAGATAGATATTCAATAGACTACTGAAAGTCCATCATACATAGATGAAGAGAATGATTACAACTAAGAGGAAGAAGATGATTCATTTCAGAATGAATTGGAGCTAGAGAAAGGGAAATCAAACCTTGAACAAGACAAAGATGTTCTTTTGGACCTTGAGAGTTCAAATCAATCCTCATTTATAGTTGAAGAACAAGATGAAATATTAAGTGAGGTTGATGAGGAAGACATCTTGAGTGCTCAAGAAATGAAACTTGAAGAACCACCACCTTTTTTGATGAAGGATAACCTTGAGGAGAAATAAAGTTTTCAATATGAGCATGTCCATCAAGGAAACTATGATCTGATTATGCCTAATAAGCATGATGATGAAATAGCAAAGAGTAAGGGTGAAGTAAAATCTGATTGTTTAATGTTTGTATTGACAAGAGGATGTCTTATCAGGCACCTTACTCGATTAAAAGATGAAAAGGAGGAGCCATCACAAGTTATGCTCAATTTAAAGCACAAATTTGAGCACCAACAAGAACAAGACCAACTTACATATCCATTCCAGGATGATGACATAATAAATCAATTAGGATGAGTAAGTGAGTCTATTTTTGTTATTTTTCTTAGAGAAGTGTGTCATCAAATTGTTAAAAATCTAGTACTTATCCATATTTGTTTAGTAGCCCTCCAACATGAAAAGCATAATGTATTATTGAGGAAGGGCAACTATTTTATACAACTAGTAATGGTTTTGTATAATTTCCTTTTTGTTTGGTTAGATTAGGGTAGGATAGATTTCCATGTTTTCTTTTAAGTGCCTTATGCATATCCCTTTTTAGTTGTGTGTTTCCTTTCATTAAGTGCCCTGGGCACTTTATTTTATTTTTCCCTTGTTGCTTCAAGAGGAGGTTTCAGAAAGGGTCAGCTTTGTTGATCCAGATGAGAGACTCCATGCCTAATAAACTAGACAAGGTAACATAAGTTGGGTTCTCAAGCATAGCAGGCATGCTTCCCTATGAGTCACCAAAAATGTTGGCCATTTTTGGCCCACATACCAAAATTTTGCCTAAGTGTGAGAATATGGACATTCAAGCAAAAGCAACAAGTTCATAACAAATTTGAGCTTCTAGGAGTAGACATTAGACAACTTTAGGTTCTTGGAAGGAGAAGGCTTTGGGATTTAATAAGTAAAAGGCTTCGAGCCTTCTCTCAGAAGACTTTGGGTTTGTCAACTAGGAAGACTTTGGATTTGTGAAGGTGCATTACTTATTTCACTTTATAAGTTACAAGTAATATCTGAAGTAAGTAATTAGTGCCATTTGAGAAGCTCGAATTGGTCTTGGCTAGTGATTTTTAGGTTCTCTCAGCAAGAAGACTTTGGGTTTGTGGGGCTGCCTTGATTAAAAGGTGAAGTAAGTTGCAAGTAGTCAGAAACCCAAAAAAGTAAAGGGACATGACAAACCCAAGCTAGTTTTGGGTGGTGGTTCATGGGTTCTTCAAGAGGCAAGTCTTCAGGTTTTCTAAGGTGAAAGACTTAAATTATTTTATAAGTCATAAGTACTGGAAACCTCAAAGTAAGGAAGAAGGAAGTAAGTTGCAAGGAGTCAAAAGCCTGAAGGAATGAGTAAAATCGATAGTTTTAAAAGGAAAATTATGGAAAATAGTTCACAAAAAGAAAATGTTCATGAAACAGTAAGGTCAATGGTCAACAAATTTAAGGGGGAAATCAGTTAAGGATAAGTGACACACGTGGATACAACTCACTTCCAGAACATGCAGGGTGGTCAAATAGGGATTAGATGCATCCAGGTGGAGCAAAAACATGCAAGGACCAACTATGCAGTGAAGAACATGCCAAGTCTTAAATTTCAAGGTTAAATCACTTACACTTGGTAGGGACATACAACTACCACTTGCATGGCTCTGTCAGTTCCAATAGGGGACTTGAATGCATAAATGGCTCGAGTAGCTTGGTGGTGGTCTTGGGATGTTACCTCATAGTCAAAGTAGTTGCATGCTTTGAATAAAAAGAACTCAAAGATAGTAAGGAATATTCCCGATCATTGGAAATTGGTGACTTCTTCTCTCCATTATCCATCACTGAAAGATCTTCCTCTTCTCTTTCCTCTTTTCTATATATATCTCACACTTTTTGTTTTGTAAGTTTTGAGTTTTTGAGAAGTTCCAATTTTGGAGAAGTTCCCAGTGTTTAGACTTATCTATCTCTTTGGGAGATGAGACACTCTTTTAGATATTACAAAATATGCTCAACTTGATTAGGCTCGACCCTGTCAAGTCTATTGTAAGAATAACCTCTTGATATAATAAGATGACTTTTTTGCCTATCTCTTGTCATTGATCAGTGCCTTAGTATGTTTGTGCTTGGTGGATTCATGAAGGATATTCTTCCTAGTCTATCAACCTTTTGATTGCCTCTTTTAATGTATTTTCATGCTCTTGCAAGTCTAGACTAGTGTTTTACCTAAACCTTTTCTAGTGTGTTAACTTGATCTCGAGATTGTGTAAGCCATAGTTGTCTTATGATTGATCTAGTGTGGGTTCAAGCATAGATGAATTTCCTGTTTAGCTTTGGTGCATCATGTGGTTATATTTCTTATGATCCCTTATCCCATTTCTAACCCTTTTCTTTTGAAGCATTAGTTTAGCTTTTTAGTTTAGGTGAGCATCAAAGAGGAACCAGTCTACTCTGAAGGTTCAACCTCACTATAGGATACCCACAGCCTGAGGTTGCTCCAATTTTGTAGCTGAAAGTGAGAGAGCCTAAAAAACTCTCCCACAAGGGTGAAATTCCACTCTACAATAGTAACCTCCCAAATGCTTGCATTAAAAAATCAATACTCTGATATGATGATGAAAAACTAACCCTACCTCCTATTTATAGTCTACTAAGGTATATTTTATATCACTATAGGAAGTGAACTAGAAATTAGTGTAGAATTTCTTTCTGCACTCCTAATTCACAAAATAGGTTCCTCATTCACTCCCTATAAAAATATATTGTTATCATGAAAATACATACTAATGTTTTGGACATTCATGTCCCTATTTCTATTCAGACACGTACCCACTTGATGTATTTTTAAAATGTGACCCACCAAACATTGAGCAATTTATTGTTTTTATTGCTCCTATTATTATAGTTAATGTTTATGTGCCTACTATTATTGCACACTCTATATATCCTAATCCAGTTCCCCCTGCATATATGTTTACATCTTTTAAGAATCATATCATTGCCTTTAGCTCTCGCATGCTTACTACTAGACTTGTGTGCATTATTAAGCATCTACAAGATATTTCTATCCCCATCCAGCTTGTTAAGTGGTATGATCGACATGGTATTGGTTATGACATAAATATTTTCATTGGGATCATTTGATATAGCTTCATCCTTTGTTAGATCCACTCTTGATGAGGACATTGAAATACATATGAACTCTGCAACTCCTTCACTTGGGCATGTCAGTCCTAAGATTGATTCTATCAGGCTTGATCATCTTGACACCTTTTTAGATGTTAAATCACATTTTTTTGCTGTGTAATTTTCACCCACTTATATGTAGGCATATTCATCCACCATTCATATTTATTTGGGGTGGATTTATGATCATTCTTGGTGGTATCGACAACATTATTTGAGATGACTCTACAATCAAGGTTCTTCTACCACTCAGATTTTTTGGCTGTACATTGTTCCTCTTGATTTTTGATGTTCCTTAGTTGTATGAGATCTCTTAGGTAGATTTGTTTTTGGATCATTCATCTCTCATTTCATAGATGGTGTCTTCTACATTTTGACTCCATTTTATAATTTTTTGCTTCACTTAGTGATATTTTTTTTGGATGGAACCATTTTTATAGTCACACTAAGAGCCATGGATTTAAGTTACGTGACTATACCATCACCACCTATGACATCTTAATCAGATATCTATATCAATATATTTGCTATTGACTATCTCCTTCAGATTTTTGGTGGAGCTTATTCTCTTTCTGAAGAGTAGTTATTTTGGTGAATCTCAATGTCAGTATTTCAGTGTTTGCATAGTGTTATTTTTTGAATCATACAAATATTTTACATCACTAAACCCATTTCATCATTATGGATGGGTGTGTGAACATATTACTTTAGGTGTTGTGTTCCTTGTTAGCCCTTGGTGCACCACATTTATATAGGAGGCAGTTGATTGAGTGTAATTTTTTTTATGGGATTCACTCCATTGAGTGCACATACAAAAATATTGTGTTGATATTTTGATTCATGATTCTTGGGATGACTTACAACATAAGTCATCTTCTTTACTTTCACTTTGGTTTTACTAGTCTTTGGGTCCCTTATAATGATACATTTAATCAACATTGACTCTTTTTTCCTAGTTTTGTGATCAATATTTTTTATTGAGTGAGCCTCACAAAAAGTACTAATTACTATTTGAATTGGAAAATAAAATGACTCAATATCCATGTATTCCAATAATATGGATTGGTTACCATAATGACACTTAGTATTTCACTAGGCACTTTTACATGGGCATATAATTAGGCCTAGTTATTAGGACCCATCATTCTCTTTCCATTTTATTTTCTCGCTCCTTATTTTATTCTTAAGGGAGGGTGTTCGAGTGAGCATGTTAACACTCATTTAAAAATTTAAGATTCATATGGATTTCATTATATTTTTTAGATTGTTTTCTTGTGTTCAAGAATAATATTTGGTGTGCACCTATTTTTCTAATCCATGTTGTATTTGAGTAGTATCACAAAAACCAAGCAGTTATTATAAACTTGACTCATTACTGATTTATCAAGAACTCCTGGTGTTATATCTTATGTTGTATAAAGAATTTATGTAAATTATGTATTTTCATTTGAGGCAATCATACATTGAGACTATTGTGCATAGTTTTTTTGTTTTGTATTATGTGTAAAATAATGGATTCGTTATGGTAATAGTGTGAATGAGAGATATGTGGTTGCATGAGTGTGTAATGTGCTATGATAGGCCAATACTCCATCTCACTTAATTTTATTTTATACATCGATGAAAACAATAATAGTGAGGATGAAAGGAACAACAAACACCTTGATAAAGGGATTGTAGATACCTTGAGAGATAGAGAGGAGAAAAAAATAAGGATGGAAAAAGGGATAGTAAGGAGGGAAAAAAATGAGAAAAATAAAAATGGATATGTAAAGGGACAACGAGATGTCTGCCTAGCAATAGAGTTTTTGGTAAAAAGTGAGGACAATTTTGGGTAGTGGAGGGAAACCAAGAGAAACACTTACAAATGAATAATAGGAATAATACTTTCTACCCCTATGAAATAGAAGATCGTAAATTGTATTTTTTAAATTTTACATGTGAATTTAATTTATAGTTATGCAATTCCTAGAAAAATCTTAGGAAAAACCCATTAAGAAAACCTAAAAAAAGTATGAAAAACCATTCAATAAATTATTAAATTCTATGAACAAAACCAATGACGAACCTTAAAAAAATAAAATAAAATATAGAAAAACCTTAATAGTCATCTCATTCTCCAGTACATCCTTACATTTTATTGAATTCATTGTAGTATCCTTGATTTCTCTAATACATAACTCTAACTCAAATGTAAATTGTTTGAAACTTTTCCCAATTGTTTCCTCTCTTTTACTGCATATTGTTTGATCTAGAGATTTCTAAATTCATTCTTACATTATGTTTCATTTTTTGTCTATGTTGATTTGGATTAGTTTCCCTTTCAAACCATATTTCCTCCTCTCCTTGCATAATATAAGATACATTTACTTTACACTACACTTGTAAACAATCATAATGACTTCACACCTTTATCTCTAATCAACCTTCTTCATTGTCTCTAATCATTATTCAACCTTGCCCATCATTTAGATTGCATTCCAAGAAAAAAAATTATTCCTACTTTTTTAAATGCATACCTTAAAGATGTGTACTTGTAAACCATAAATGAGTTTGGTATGAATTATGCATGGTTGGAATTTATATTATATTTTTAGATATCCATCAAATAAAAAAATATTGAAGACAATAATATAAAATTTCACATGACAAATAGGATAAAAATTAGACTTAAGATATAGGATCAGTTTTTTAAAGCTAAATAAATGTTTTAAATATTAGGCATGTGTAGCCAATAGGACATCTTGTGGAAACATTATTAGGAGAATATTCCACATTTGTGGGTTGTGGCCTATCTAGTGTTCTTACTACAACATAATGTAATATTGAGGAGGATTACCATACCCCTCAAGTATGACTTCAATGGCATTCAGGTGTTATAGCCATGCATCATACATACAAAAAATATTAATTTTTAAAATCTAATTAATTTTTTTATATAATTTGTATTCTAATTTATATTATTCATTAGTTATTAACACAATTATTGGGTATCGATGATAGGGAAGAGTATGAGAGGGAACATGATGTTGGGATGATACAACATCCTTCTTATGCTATTAAGGACTAAATGCAGAGTTATAATTTTTAGTTTAATTTTTTAAATGAAGCATTTCAATTGATTCTACTATTATTTTCTTTTATGGGTTTTGATAATAGGTCCTCTGCTTATATGGACCCATAAGAAGATGAGGCCGGGATAAGGCAACATCTTTCCTTTGCTATAAGGAGCCAAAACAAAGGTATATTTTTTTATTTTTTTTAAATTGAAGAATTTTAGTTAATCGTAGTATTATTTTTTTTGGTTTTGATAACAAATCCACTATTTATATCGACCCATAAGATGATGAGGCTTGGACTAGGTGACGTCCTTCCTTTACTACTAGGGACTCGACACAGAGGTATAATTTTATTTTTATTTTTAAAATTAAAGTATTTTAATAAATTATAATATTATTTTATTTTTTGGATTTTGATTACAAGTCCACTACTTATATGAACCTGTAGGAAGATGGGGCTAAGATAATTTGATGTCCTTTGTTTGATTCTAGGGACCTGAAATGCAAGTATAATTTCTTCAATTTTTATTTACATTTAAGTATTTCAATTACTTTATTTTTAGCATTTGATTTTTATTTTAGGTTTGTATCATTCTTGAATTGTGATCATCCTATATAAATTAGTGCAATAAGTGTAGAGCCCTCTCATTCTCAACTTACTCCACTTTCAGCTCCTTTAAAATAGGAGATCCCCCCATCTAACATTGATGACATTCTACCACATGGATAGAGGGGATGATATACATGCCCCACCACACTCTGATGATGATTGTTGATTTACCTTATTTTGATTTAATAGTGTTTAATAAGTATAAAACTTTGAAAGATCAATAAGATTGTAATATATGACATTTAAGAATAAACATGAATATAGAGCTGAATTAATTGAAATTTATTGATAAGTGGCATATGTTAACAATAGTAAGTACAACCAAAGAACAAGATAATCATCATTGTTTGGGTTTTGGTTAAATATAGTAGCTATTTGATGGTGGGAAATAGAATAAGATAAAATTATGATAGTTCAAGTTTAGGAATAAAGTATGTGCATGTGTTTGGACATATATGTGCTCCCTAGATAACATCATAGGTCACTCTTTTCCATTGACTACAAACTTGTCTACTTTGACCATGATAAAATTATGATTGCTCTTCTACTTGTACCTATGTTTTTTGAGAGGGGTGAGATATTTCACTTATGCTAGTGCTATGTAGGAAACTTTATTTTCCTTATCCTTGCCTTAAAAAATTTAGGTATACTTGTGAGAGCTATAAACCTACAAAAAGAAGGGGAAGTGTACTAGGATGAGCTAACCCCAACAACCCTCATTGATGATTTATTGTTACCTACATATCTAAATAATCTGAGGCAATCAAGCCACACGTAGTTCTCCCACCTAGTGTGATTATGTAATTGTGTTCTTTGATAAATGTATGTCAGTAGTGATGTTCTCCCACATAGTTCTCATACTTGATTTTTGACCAATCCTAGTGATTGATATTGAATTTGGGAATAATAAGGTAGATTTTATTAATGTGTAGTTGTTTAATAGATATATGCAAGAAATATATCAATTTCAATATTTAATAAATGACCTTGGATATATATTTATAGGAGTATGATCGAATAATTCTCTTTAGCTAACTTTCAAAATGTGCAAGATGACACAAATGAATGTTTCAAATTTAGGAAGTTAATTTTTGAATGGAACAGGGAAAAGACCACATTAGGTGGAAAATTCCATAATAGTGGACCTGTCTACATATCATGGAACTATCCTAGAAAAGTAGAATAGCTAGCCTAAGGCCAAAAGTATTTTAAAGTGAAGTACAATAGTTTGAATATTGAATTAATTTTTTTTGTATAGTTATGATGGAAAAAAAGGGTCAATCCCTCATATGGAAATGACTAGAGGAATGGTGAATTAGAGTCATATATATATATAAACATATATCAATCAGTTCAAGATTTTTCAATAATTAACATTGTTAAGTACCTGCCACTAGATTTAGGTATCTAGATTCCCCCTACTTTATTTTAGTAATGAAATTTATAGAGTAAAGGAGATAAATGAGCCTAAGTGTGTACATCACACTTTATATTTTTATAGGAAACTATAATAGTGCAGGGCACTCATTTTAGTAAATAATACCACAATACATGAAGTGATCAATGTATATATTTTAATTTTAAAAAATAAACTTTGAAATTTGAAATTGAAAGGAGAGTAAGGAAGGTATACACCTATAAGGAGATGAAACCATGTTGCCCTAAAGCCTATAAAATATGATAAATCATCAGATAAATGTGCCCTCTTATAAAATTATTTGGAGAGATGGTTCCTCATGTTGAACCATTGGAAAATTAAGAGTGATCAAATACCAATTTTGAATAACTAATCAAACACTTGAGTTGGAAAGATGCATGATTTAAATCTCATGAATGGGAGGAGTAACCTATGTAATAATCTAAAAAAATGTGGAACCATGATGAATTTGCTAGAAGTGATTCAAGCTTGTTGAGTATCACTAGACTTGAACATACATCATCTATAACAAAAAGTGGAACCACATAATGGGTTCACTACAATTGATTCCAAGGCCATTGAGTGTCACTAAAATTGAATGTACTGTTACCGTAACATAAAAAATCATATCATTACATAGGGGTCTAGATTTTATTTACATAATTGAAAGAGTGAAGAATATCCATGCGCCCATAATAACCACAATACCAACATATTCCAAGTGATATAATAACCATTTTAAATTGAATTTATAAACTTTATTATAATGTATATGCACATGGACTAGTATCGTGCCTTTTGAATTTGAGAAATGTATATGTATGCATGAACCAACATCATGCCCCATAAATTTATACCAAATGATATAGAATTAAATGCATCTATATGCTCAAATTTAATTGTATATGAAACTTGTAATTCTTGTTCATTTAACTATTTTTCATATGTCTATGCATATGCATCCAAGTGTAGATGCATTTGCAATAAAGTATTTGTAAAGTGAGTGCATATGCCTCCATAGCATGTATCAATGTGCCAATATTTACCATGTGTATAATTTATAAATTATTACGATTCTTTGAAACTTGTAATCTATCATAAAACCTATTTTTTAAACACATTGAGGCTTTAATATATAAGATTATCGCACTGTAATTCCCCCCTTTTGAGATGAGGGATGTAGCTTTCAAATCTCTCATCTTAAAATAAGAATTAATTGTATCATGTGATAAAGATATAATCATGTCAACATGTGAAGAGTATGTTATCATAGTATTCTATATGTCATTAAGATAGGTCATTAATTTGTGGTGTTATATGTCATTAAGAGATTATGGAGAGTATGTGGTGTAATGTGAGGCATACAAGTGTCATGTATAGATATATATAACAATGAGTCATGTAGTAAAATAACCATCTATAAATAATACTACGTAATAAAAGTGTATGATATGGATCATAACACCACAAATTAAGCTCAACAATCACAATGTCATGCAATATCACACATAAGGCCAAGGATTAAATGTGATGGACATGAACATGTGACAATAAACAAGACTAAAGGCCACATGCAAAGGACATAATAATGTTCTAAATAAGTGACATAGTGATGTCAAACACACAAGACTAATTGGTTACACATTATAATAAATCAATGTCTAACCTATCATAAAATAAAGAAACAACATCAAAGAAGTTTAGAACAAGTGAAAACTAGTCTACACCATCCATATGTATTAATGTCACATCATAGCAAAATATCATCCCCATGTAGCACAATGTAAGTTATGAGTAACTAGAAAGACACTTGTAAGTTATGTAGTTCAACATGATAAAAAGGCCATAGAAAGATATAACTTGTTATAATGTAACTTATAGAATAAGATGCCCCTAGCATAGGCATGGTCTCAAGGTAAAAAGGAGTCTAACATCCAATAATATATGTATGTCCTGCATCACACTCATATAATCATGAAATGTATCTGTGTATTAAAAAAAATGTTATCTACCAAAATATGTGATAAATAACATATATAAATAAATAAACTAGAAACTCATGTCATGCTTAGGTCCTGATTTTGATTTTTGAGATTATTTTCTATTTTTTTAATATTTTAAATAAATATGTATTTTTGATTTTTTTTTAAATATTTGAATTATTTATTATGTATAAGATTGACACAATTGCATGATGTTCATAGTGTTCTTCACATGTTTCCATTCAAATGTAATTAGATGATAAACTCTTGTACCCACCTTTTTGGTAACCACAAATGGACCCAACCAACTAGGTTCGATTTATGTTTAGATTGTGTCTATATTAGTATTCTTATAATTATTTTTTAGCACTAAATCCCCAATTTGTAATTTATAATTATAAATATTCTTTCCATATGCTCTTTTGATGTGAGATTGATAAACTTTTACATGTTCAATAGCTTGCATATGCTTGTCATTGAGCATTTCTAACTCAATAACCATTTTTCCTGATACTCATTATCCTTAATTATTTATTTTAAATAGACTTGAAAGAATGCAATTTCCAAGTCTAAAGGGAGTATTTATTTCAATAAACAAGGGAGTATGATGTAGCCTTCGTTGGTACACACACACTTATGTGATATGCTCAAAGTGCATGGAAAATCTGATTGTGACAATCTATGCTATGTTTTGAAAATATTTTTCTTAATAGTTTGGTGATTGTCTTATTTGTCACTTATGTTTGCCTATTTATTTGTGGATAATATGGAGTAGAGAAGGTATGATGGATATTTAATTTAGCATAGAATCACTTAATTGTTTTATTTTAAAGTATGATATGTTATCTATTATAATAGTTGATGGAAATACAACTTGTGAAATAATGTCATCAAGAAATGATATATATCCTATCTTGTAGTAGCCTATAAGGGTATAGCCTCAATCATTTTGTAAAACATTATGTGGTTTTAATAATGAACTTGTTACCTTCTAATGGTTATTGATTTATCTTGACAATCTATAATAATTCCCAAAGATAAAATGGACAACGAGGAATAATACTTGTGATGGTGCATGCTTTAGATTACCATTCTTTTGACATTGTGAGAATATTTTTACATATTTGTGACATTCCTTCTCCATTGTAGGCCAAGAGTAACCATGTCATAATAATTTAAAAGACATTGTTGTGTCACAAAAGTGACATCCACATTCACTATCATGTACTTCAAGTAAGGCTATTTTAGCTTTTTCACAGCTAAGACATCAAAGTAGCTACCCATCAAATGACATTTTAAATAAATATCCTCCAATTATAACATACTGCATTTCTTCATATTTTAATTTGCATTTATCATTATGTGTAAATTTTATATGATAGTAACCTGATATAATAAATTATATATATCACTATACTATTATAAGTTTATTGTGTTGTTAGTAACTTCCACGACTTCTAAAGCATCTAAGGTTGTTGTAGTAACTAATGGGTGTTTTAGTTGATGGAAAGTAAAAATCAGGTGCTCACCATTGATATAAGAATCATAAAAATAATGGTGACCATTGCATCAGTATGTATATTATCTTTGCGGGGTATGCTTTTTATTTAAAATATTTTTAAATGCATCATTAGTCATTATACCATTTCTTTGTATAGGATTTACCTTTCTTCTTTAGTTTGATAAATATCTAAGACCTGATTAACCACCAACTAAGAGTATCCATATTATTTTAGAGATTTTATTTTTACTATGTTTTTAGTATAAATCTAAGTATTAAAGCATCATAATCTACTATACCATTTATACATGAGAATACCAAGTGATATGCAAATGCAAATGGCTAATATTGAGGGGTAATGAAAAATATACCCGCTCCAACATTGGTGGCACATTTTTATCCATAGAAATACATAATCTAAATATGATTATAAATGTGATATTTAATGGAGTCATTACAAATGTCATCATTAATTGGTAATGTGTCTAATAACGGGGCTGCAACTATAAGATCTATGAATTTTTTTTGTTTTATTTATTTTTGAGATATGAATTTCAAATCAAATTCTATGAGTAACATTACCCATTTAAAAATGTGTCCTAATAAATGTGATTTGGACAGGAAAAAATTAAGTGGGTCCACTTTGTGATAATTTGTGTCTCATTACTAAGCATATAATGTCATAATTTATATGTTGGGAAAACAAGAGCTAAACATAATTTTTCCATTATATTGTAATTATTATCATAACATACTAATATATGACTGATGTAGTAAATGGTGCATTCTATATCATCATCATATTGTGCTAGTAATGTTCTCAAATCATGTTTTATAGCATAAATGTATAATATTAAAGACACGTCTAGTATCAGAGATATGAGAATATGTGGATTAAGTAGATATTACTTAATTGCATCAAAAATCTATTGATAGCTAGCATCCCATTTAAATTTTGTATCTTTCTTTAATAGATGTGTGAAATGTTATGTCTTGTCAGCTAATTGAGTTTAAAAATGCATTATTACTTGAACCTTTTCTTGTAGGGAATGTAATTGTTTCAAACCTATTGGGCGAGGAAAATCTATGATAGTTTTGATATTTTTTGGGTCTACTTCAATGTCTCTCTGAGATATGATATAACTTTTTATTTTTATTTATGTAACTCTAAATACACATTTTTTTGGAGTTACACGCACATTGAACTTTTGTATTCTGTCAAATATCTAACACAAGTTTATAGCATAATCTTGTCGATGTTTATATTTTTCAAGTCATCCACTTAATCTTCTACAATCTTGTGTATATATATATGAGAGATGTGTGTCATAGATCTATAATAATTGGCCCCTACATTATTTTATTTGAATGGCATAGTTACATAACATAATTTTTCCCATGCTGTGATAAATGATTTTTTTGGTCTATAGGATTAATCTTGATTTGATTGTATCTAGAAAAACTATCCATAAATGATAACATTTCATAAGCAATGGTAGATTAGACAATCATATTAATATTTGGTAATAGAAAACCATCTTTGGGGCATGCCTTGTGCGAATCTTGATAGTTTTTAAAACATCATATGTCTTCCATTAGGCTTTGCAACTAGTACTATGCTAGTGAACCATTCAGAGTAATAAATAACTTTAAGAAAACCAACATACAAAAGTTTTTTAATATCTTTTTCTACTAACAAGGCTACTTTTGAATGCATTTTTATAATATTTTTACTTAATTAATTTTGTATATGGGTGTAGTAATATGTTATGCATTACAATTACAAGATCAATTTTAGGCATAACTTTGTAATCCCAAGAAAATAACTCCAAGTAATCATGTAAAACTTGTCGAAAAGATTTATCTTCATCCTTATTTAACATGGCCATAATATGTACTAGTTTTGGATCTTTATATGTTCCATAATGATTTTATATTATTTCTTAAATTATTAGAGTTTATTTTTCTTTGATATATGGTGTTGTAGGAAAGGTATATAGACATCTAATATGATATAGACTTTAGTTTCTCCAAAGTATGCTTGACAAACCATTAAATGAAGAAACCTATTATTGTGATAAAAGGAATGGACTTCTTCATATGATCTAAGGTATTCTAGGATGGATTCATCATTTGAAAATTCATTTATATAAATATTTGGGGCAATTGTATCATCTATCATCTCACTGTATACCAATTGAATGTAGATGTGTTATTAAGTTCCCATGTTGGCTCAAGATTTGATTTGAATAAATGTGTATGAATAGTAGTCAGTGGAGGTGTTCTATTTTAGGATTTTTAGGATTCTTCTATGAATAAAAGTCCTTATTACATTATTTCTGATGAAATACTTGAATGGAGTTAACAATGCCTTGTGTACGTGTTCTGATTCCTTGTCATGTATATCCCATTATTCAAAAATATTTAGGCACAAAACCATATTGACTATAATTTATTTATGATGATTCCATTGGAGCCGAAGAAGAAATTGGTAGTTTTGTTGGTTTGGATTTCTATGCATATGGTTGCATGTGAGGAATGTAATGATCCTTAGGCTGGATTAATGCACAATTCTTGAATGGATCCTAATCCAAAGGGCATGTATATATGTGTCAATGATGACTAAAATTTAAACATAAATGTTAATTATAAGGAAATACATTCATCTCATGTATCCATGGTCTTTTTAAAAGTATATTATAAGGTCATTAGGCATGACCTAAAAAATTGTAGCTTTCATGCGAAGGCCTGTAGTTATATTCTATTTAGTTTGTTTGAGTAATTTTTACAGAATATTATCAAATCTTCAAATGTTCATATCTAAATGAATAAGATCTCATGCCTTTATATAGAGTAGATTTAATAAAGAGATATTACAAATATTTAATCCTAACCGATTATCTACAAGAACCCCTTTGAGAATGTTTTTTGCACATAAAATTGAATATATAATGGTATATGTTGATCTATGACATGTTTAGGAGGTAAGTCCTCATTTTCAAAATAAATACTTCCCTTTATCCATCTTAAATTATTAAAAATAGAAGCAACATAAGGTTGTTCTCTGTTACAGGTTAAAATTGGGTTACACAATGCTTCATAAAGAATTATCATTATACATAGGTGTTGTTTGGATTAATTCTAACATTTAAATCTTAGCATGAGTATTTTGTAGTTGATAAATGATATCATTCTCTTTAGGTTTATGGACCTACCTTATGGGAGGTGGAGGGGGTTGAGGAGAAAAGTGTTTACCATCTTCATTCTATCATAGAGGATGAAGGGCTCGATCTCATCTAATGTTGCCATCATGAACATTGATATCTAATATAATCCACTGAAGAATAATGAGAGAAGGATAGTGAGTGAAACAACCTTAAGTTCTAGGGGAAGGAGGAACAAAATGAGTCATGCATGCCCTTTGACATCTAGTGGTGATAGGTAGTAAGTAGCTCAAGTTGGATATTGTAATGATATATATTGAGGAAGGATTGATATTTTACTTATTAATTTTAGCCTTTTTATAATATTTAAATCTTATTAATACAAATATGTAGTGAACCCATATAACACCTCAAAAATTAACATAAAATTTGATGATGAACATCATTAGCTAGGTCATAATATGTAACTAAAACTCATTCATTATACCCATGATTTGGTTGTAAAAAATTGACATTGTAAATTAGGTAAGGTATGTTATATTTATAGGCTCTAAGATATATTGATCCCAGTCATAAATAATGAGTAAGGCACAAAGGGACATTGGCTATGGATGATTCCACCATCCTTTAGTTGCATTATCCCTTCTCAGAGGTACATTGATAACAACCTCTTAGGGCTAACATTTTATTGATGCACTATAGACCCAAACGGTTAGAAGGCTTACTATGGTTGAAAAATAAAAAACCTTGTATTTTTTATATACCATAAGGTACATGGAAAATAAAGTTTGTATATAGCGTTGTCTAATTTCTTAAATATTGGATCAATACCCCTCACACCATAGCTCATGTAAAATTTATTATTATTTTGCATAGAACAATAGCTCATATGAGTTTTACAACTATCGAAACATAGTTATAGAAATCATGAAAAAGAAAGAAAGAAAATTGAAATATAACACAAGAAAATATTTTTATGCACAGAAAATCAAAAATTTAATTTGAATCTCCTAGATCAAATATAAATACTAGAACAATGCTCAAGCAAATCCTGTAAAGGATGTTATATTTATCTTTAGTGTATGGGAATCATGAATTCAACTGAAATCTTAGAAAAAAAATAAAAAAAATAGTATTCAAGCAACAAACAAGTTCACCAATATGTTTTAGCCTAAGAAAAATTAAAAAAAATAGTATTCAAGCAACAAACAAGTTTACCAATATATTTTACCCTAATTTTTATTTAAAAGTGTTTCATAGGTATAAAATTTTGAAATATTATTTAGATTGAAATATATAAAATTTAATCATAAATCTAAATGTAAATCAAAATTAATTAAAATGATTAACAAGTGGCATATACTAAATTTAGTAAGTACAACTAAAGAGAAATATATTTAGTGTTTTCTAGATTTTGTTTTACCGTAGTGTGTTTGATAGTTACCAACATAATAATATAGGAGTGTGACATTTCAGGTTCAAGAACAGAGTCTATGTTTGTGTCTAGATAGGTTTGTCTCCTTAGATAGTAGCATAAGCAGGACATGTACGTTGATTTTAGAATTGTCTACTTTGATCATAACAAAATTTGATTATTCTACCACTTGAGCCTATGTTTTCTGAAAGTGTTGAGATATTTCACTTGTATTAGTGCCACACAGAAAACACTAATTTTATTCTCCTTGGCTTGGAAATCTTAGGTATACTTGTGAAATTTATAAACCTACAAAAAGAAGGGGAAGTGTAATGGGTTGAGATAATCCCAATCACCCCTATGATGATTGATCATTGATTATGTATCTAGATACTTTGAAGAGGGAATAAAGCCAAATGTTGTTCTCCTACCTAATGTGATTATATAATTGTTCTCCTTAACTATGTGTATCTAGATAGTAATTTGGCTTTGATATTTGACAATGAAAGCTTATGACTTGATATTGAGTATGGGAAGAATAGGGAATATTTTCTTGATCAATGTGTAGTAATATAATAGATAAATACCAAATAGATATCAACTCTAGTCTTTATTTAATGACATTAGATCTATATTTATAAGAGTACGATTGAATAAGATTTAGTTCACTTGAAAAACATGTGGGATGACCCAAATAATTGTTATGAAGTTTATAAGTTAGTTTTTAAATGGCATGGGGATGATGTTGTGCTAGGTGCATAGGTCTATGATAGTGGATGTTTTTTCATAACGTGAACCTATCCCAAAAAATAAAGACAACTAGCCTAAGGTCAAGAACTGTTTGAGATTTAAATACAATAGTTTGAGTATCGACTTATAAATTATTGTATATTAGTGATGACAATAGAGATTCATTCCCACATGTGGATAAATGACAAGAGTAAAGGTTAAGAGTAATGTATCTGAGCATATTTAAGGGCTAAAAATGTGTCAATAATAAACATTATTAGGTACCTATGACTACATTTAGGTATCTATAATTGTCTATTTCATTTGACACATGATGAGTACATATGCCAAGTGTCTAGGTCTCTAAAAGTGAGGTTATATGTAAATGACAATATGAAAATATTGGATGGTGTTTGGGGCAAGTAGGGATTTGAATTTATGTTATTGATTTTTTTCAATTTCAACTTAATTTTTTTCACTTTCTATTATTTATTTTTTAATTTAATAATGTTTTATATTATAGTTTTATAGTTTTTTAATTTATTTAAAATATATGACATTAAGTTTTGTTTTCATATAGGTGGTGTTTTTTTACAATGCATCAAATTACGTGGTTTAACATTCATTTGCATAATTTGGAGCCTATGTATGTATACCCATATTTCATGATTAGTAGTTCATAAGATCACATCTCTCATGAGTATGCATGATCCATTCATTTTTATTTTTGATTTTAGGCATTTCAAACAAATAATAAACATCCAAGGAAAAAAAATGTGAATATTGCCATATTGAGTGGAAAAAGTTGTCTACAAATCATAAATAATGGCTCACCAAAATAATTGAACATGAAATCAATAACACACATTATAACAAAAAAATAATTGAAAAACATGCAAAAATTTATCTTAACAATATGATGAGGCATATAAGGGTAAGCCTGACTACATATTAAATATCATTATATTATTTTACATAATTCTAATATTTGTTTTTCAAATTTATAATTTGTATTACATATTGGAAAAATACAAATGTATAAAGGATAAGGGTTCAACACCCCAGCATAAAAACATCACCTTCGTTAAATTTGTGCAATGATTGGTTTAAGTGTGATAAGGATGTGGTTACAGGTTGGTTAACAACCTTAAATACGATAAAATATTTAGAATGGTAAAAGCTAAACTACTTGAAGTCCAAGCACAACTGGGTAATCTTTTCATGAGATGTAAAGATTTTTTCATTCTTTATATCTCATTGATTATATGTTTTGAATTTATTGCAATTAATACAAGTATCAAGAGTAGCCATGGCAAGTCCCAAAAAGTGAGAGTGAGTCAATGGATCATGGTGACTCGTCACTTGGGAAAATGAGCATAAATGATGTTGCACATAAGTTTATAAATTTTTTATAAGTTATTTTATATAGGTTTGTTAGTTTTTATGGGTTATTTTATTAAAAAAATTACACCTCATTTTATGATATATATTTAATTTTAGAAGTAACGTTATGACTAAAAGCCACAAACAAAGTGGCACAATAGTTGAAAGCTCTAAGATGGGATTTATAAGCACTCAACATATAGACCCATTCTAGGAGTTATGTGTTGGTAATCAATTTATTGTTTTATCACTAGAGAATAATTAGTTACATATGTTGAATATAATTTTTAGTTGTGATAAACTATGTAAATTATAACCTTAAACACTTATTATGACAATTAAATTATGTTTAATTTACTAGTGGATAGACATTTTGTCTTACTTGAAGGACATAACATTAAGGAGGACAAGTAGGAGGATTATGATTACACTGATTACATTGATGACAATAGTAAGCTAGATGATGCATCATTATACTAATCTAATATCCTTAATGATTACATAAAAGTTACAGAGGATGATGACTAGCAGAACAAAGCTATTTTTTATTTGGAAGGGAGAATATATATTTTTTACATGCACATAATTATTACTCATTTTTATTATTATTTTAAATAAAAAAATTAAATAATATTTAAAAATATATTAAGTAAATATACTTTTAAGTAGTGTTTTAGAGGAGTTGGTGGTTGTAATTTTGTAAGACTTTCATAAAATTGAAATCAAGAGTTCAAAACCCCTCCCAATTTTTTTTTGGTGAAACTTGTTTTGGGTAAAACTAATGTTTTTAAATATAATTAATTTAAAAACTTATTCTTTTACAAAACTCACAACATTTTTGACACATTCAAACTCTAGAAACTCTTCTTGTGACTTTTATCTAGTCATTCTTTTGTATAAAAGCGGTCATGTGACCAGTCGATCTCTACATTTTTACATATTTTAGACACATTAGAATGATCCATTTTATTATTTAGATATCACTTATATGATTTTTTCAACAATTATATCAAAAATAGTTTTTACATTATTGTTTTGTGACACTTGATTTGGTTATATTATTTTACATTTTTTAAAATTATTTTGTAAACAAGTGGTTGTTATTGTTTAAACACTAAAATATAAATATTATTAGTATGAAATCACATTAAAAAGTTTATTTCTGTAAACCATTTTAGTTTTATTTTATTATAATACACAACTTATAAGTGTCAAACATTGAAGGGAAGTTATGGCTTCTCCCAACTTTATGCTAGACAAGTCACAAATGTTAAATGGGTCAAATTATAACATTCAAAAAATCCATATTAAAACTAAATTTATGACTTGAAAATTTTAGAATATGGTTGTCAAGACTAAAAACCCCCACCTGGGAGGCATATCACGACTGAACTTTCTAATGTGTTTCAACATAAATCGTAATAAGTTATGTCGATCCTTTTGAGGAGTGTAAAGGATGATTTTCTACTCCTTATCAATAATCAATAGTCACTTAGCAATGCCTGAAAACTCCTTGAATCCATGCATGAGGGAACTCATCTCTCAAAAATAATTAAACTTATTCTTAAATTGCTTATGACATCAAAGGTGATAAAAAATTAGTTAATTTTCTTTAAAAATTAAAAAAGACATTAAATCTCAGTTATAAGGTTGTGATTGCTTATTCAAAATAAGATTTTTACTTCATTATTTAGTTAAAAATTGAAAGATTTATCCCAAGAATAATCATCAATGACATATCATGAAAGTGTGAGAAATAACTAAGTTACTTCTCAAGTGAAAATCATAAATGAGACAAGAGTTTTAAAGTGAAAAACTAAATATATTAGAGAAAAACCTACGTGATTTTATTAGAAAGATTGCAACAAAAATATCCACAAGTAAAAGATTGAATCAAGAGCACAATAGAAGAATAAAGAGAGTCATGAGATTCTAGTGAGAAAAAGAGGAGAGGAAGGGTTCTTTTATAGAGTTAGAGGAGGAGAATGAGAATTATAAGAAATTTCATTGTACTGTACAAGCCTCCTAAGTATGTCCACCTATTATCATAATCCTTTATAAAGTGAAGGGAGGTGTGTGTCATGTGGGGGAAGGAGTTACTCATACAAGTAAATCCTAAATCATAAAGGAGAACAAAGAGGTGAGTGACACCTCATAGAATTCATATTTATGTGAATTAATAATTCACATAAATAAAAATGCTTCACACATGCAAATAAAACTTAGAATAAAAATAAATTATCCTAAATAAAGGGTAATCATAACACTCTTCCTTAAAATTTATTTAGGGGTTTAAAAACATATAAGAAGGGATGAAACATCACTAACACTTTTTTTGATGAAAACTTCCTTAAATCCTAACTTGTTACAAAAGAATACAAACCTGTTTTACATAGTGACTTAGTGAAGATATCAACCATTTATTCTACAGTAGGACATAAAGAGAAATAATTGATTGTCTTAAATAAGTTCACATTAAAAGTGATGTTGAATCTCAATGTGCTTGGACCTGGCATGGAAAACCAAATTTTTGGCTAAGGCAATGCCACTTTGATTATCGCGAAAAATTAGAGTAGTTGAATGTTGTGGGTGGCCAAAATTTATAAGAAGTCTTCTAAGACAAATTAATTCTTTTGTAGCATGATCACGAGATTTATACTCAGCTTATGTATAAAGATAAAGATACAGTGGTCTATTTTTACTATTTCATGAAATGATTTTGAAACCCAAAGAAAAATAATAACCACTTATGGATCTACGATCATTAAGATCACTGGCCCAATTAAAATCTGAATAACCTATTAAATAAAAATTGCTATTCGAGCTATACTCGATGCCAAAAGTTAGAGTACCTTTAATATAACAAAGAATTATTTTATCAACTTTAAAATGAGTAGCTTGAAGTTTAGACATGAAAGGAGAAACCAATCCAATAGAAAAGATAACATTAGGATGAGTATGAGTGATATAATTTAAAATAATAACTAATTGTCTATATAGAGTTGGATCAATAGTTTTAATTTCTATTTCATTAAGTAATTTAACACCAAATTCACAAGGAGTAGCAATAGGTTTTTAATATTACATATTAAACCTAGATAACAAATCATATGCATATTTAGATTGAGAAATAGAGATGTTATCCTTTTCTTGTCAAACTTGAATGCCTAAAAAGTAATGTAAGAGACTCAAATCAAATATTTAAAAAGTATTTTTCAAAATTTTTTTAGTGCAATAAACCATTGAATTATTACTACCAATGATGATTAAATCATCAACTTACAAAACAATGATAACTATGTTGTTTGGAGTATTTTTGACAGAAAGATTAGGATCATTAGAACTATGAGTAAACCCTTAAGTTATAAAAAAAATGATAGATTTTAGAGTACCATTCTCTAGAAGATTGTTTTAAACCATAAATAGCTTTGATTAACTTTCAAAAAAGATATTCATTACCTTAATTAATAAAATCAAGGGGTTGAGACATGTAAATTTCTTCATGCAATTCACCATTTAAGAAAGCACTCTTAACACCCATTTGATAAACAGGTCAATCCATGTGAGCATGTAAAGCTAAAATAACTTTAATGGTGGGCATCTTAACATCAAAAGCAAAAGTTTAATTATAATCAATTATTTCAATTTGTGAAAACCCTCTAGTAACTAATGTAGCTTTATATTTTTTAATTTGATTATCATAACTAAACTTAGTTTTAAACAAACATTTACAACTTACCAAATGATGTCTTTTAGGTAGTGGGACTAAGTTCCAAGTGTTATTAGAAATCAAAGAATTATATTAATCATGCATTACTTTTTCTCAATGAGGGTGACCTTGAGCTTGTTTTAGAGTTTGACGATCATTATTATGCATAAGTTTAGACATCAAAGCATAATTACAAAATTATTCTCTCATTCTACTAGTATTATTAAGATCTACATCAATTATAGAATCTTCTATAGTAATATTGGCCCACTTAGGCATAGATTTAGGTGGAATAAAATTAGAAGAATGAGAAAGAACTTGAGGAAAAACATCATTACGATCATCACTTGTTTCAAAAGGAAAATAATCCAAAATGATATCAAGAAAATCTGAATTGGAAGAACAACCAAGTACACCATTTTCAACAATGTTAACATTCTTTTTAATCTTGATTTTGTCAGTTTAAGGATCATACACCCTATAATATTTAGATAATTCATCATAAAAAACAAAGATAAAAGTATATGCTTTAGAATCTAACTCACCTTTTTTAATTGGAATATGAACAAATGCATCACAACCAAAAATACATAAATGATTTAAATTAAGTTTTCTACCACTCCAAGCTTCTTCAGGTGTAATATTTAAAATAACTTTAGTGAAAGTCCTATTAATGAAATAGACAACATAATACATAGCTTCATCTCAAAATTCACAATGCATATTTTTAGCATGTAATATACACTTAGCCATTTCACTGATAGTCCTTTGTTTACGTTCAACAACACCATTTTACTCAGGTGTGTAGGAAACAATTTTTGTGTGCTTAATACAATGTTGCTTACAATATGCAAGAAAATCATTATTAATATATGTAGTACCATTATCAGTGCATAATATGCATAAAGAATAATGAGATTATTTTTTAACAAAGGCATGAAACTCAATAAAAGTGTCTAAAATTTGATATTTTGTTTTCAAGAAATAAATCCAAACTCACCTAGTGCATCATCAAAAAAAGTTAAAGCACACATAGCACCATTAATAGGAGTTTGCATAGGGCCTAAGAGATCACTATGAAGTAAATGAAGCTTTTCAGTAGCATTCCAAGAGTGATTTTTAAGAAAATATTCTCTATGAATTTTACTAACTATACAATCATTACAAGTAAAAGTAGTGGGAGGAATTTCAGGCAAACCTTTCACCATATTAAGTTTGTTTATAAGTGAAATAATTTGCTAATTGATTTTTCCTAATATTTCATGCCACAAGTCAACATCATTAGCAATAAGCAAAACATGAGAAAAGGATGAAGAGAATCTTGTAAATTTGAATAAATTATCATTGTTTAAAAAAACAATAGCAATTACTTGAAAATCTAGCTTAGTAGATTTAATATAACAAGTGTCATTAAAAAATTATACATTATAATCATGTTTGCATAGTTGAGGAATAGAAAGCAAATTTAATTTCAAATCAGGAATAAGCAAGACATTATGCAATTCTCCATTATAATTTTTAATAGTTCTTATGGCTTTAACATTGCAAAAAGTATGATTTTTAAGACTTAAGTGATTGTTAGAAAGATCTGGTTTTAAAGAAGTAAAAAACTTAGCATTAGATGTTATATGTTGAGTAGCACTAGAATCAATAATCCATTCAACATGAGAAGCATGCAAAGCACAAGTAAAATCAACTCTAGTATTAAATTTTTATTTAGCTTGAGTCTTATTGTTACTAGTGCTACCATTATCTTTGACTTTAAGCTTTCCACTTTTGATAGCATATTTTTCAAAGTAGTGATCTTCATCATGAGTGTTTTTATTACAATAATTACACTCTCATTTTTTCTTAAATTTGGAGTTAGTTTTTTTTATCTTTATTATCATGTGTATTATTGAACTTAGCATTATCTTTATCATTCTTATGTTGGTGTTTACAAATAAAAGCATGTTCATTAGTCTTAAGACTATCAAATTGAATAAACTTTTTGTTCTTATTGACGTAATAAAATACAAAATAATATAAATGTCAACAAAGTAGATAAAGTAAGAAAAGTTAGTTGCGAATCAATATTAGTAATAAACTATTGAAAAGGTCAAGATGAATAATTTTTCATGATAATATGAATCAAATTCAAATTTGAAAGTTTAATTCCTAAACCAACAAATTGAGAATGCAAAGAATGAATTTTAATCCAAAAATTATCCATAGTTTTGAAGTCATTGTACTTTAAATAAAATAATTGATCATGAATTTGAATTTTATGAGATTCATTCACAACGTCATAAAAATATTCAAGCATAGACCAATTAGTGGATGCATTAAAATAACCATTAATGTGCACATGTAATTTGGAGGTCATGGCCATGCCAATCATTCCTAAGGCCTCATTATTTTTTACTTTCCATTTCTCTTGAACTTCAGTGGAGGTAGTATTTGTATCAGGTTTGAGGTCTGTGTCATCTACTACATGCACCAAATATTTGAAATAGAAAATATATTGCATATGCAATTTTTGTAGGTGGTAATTAGTAGATGCATTAGACAATAATTGAGTCATTATGCCTTAAAAGCTCGCTCAATTGTCAAAAAGAAATTAAGTAAAAAACCACTTAGATAAAATGTATAGGAGGACAAGAAATTCAAAGAAAATACTTTGATGGAATGCAAAAGAGATAGCAAGGAAGAAATGAGAGCCAATAAAAGGATAGAGAATTGCAAAAAATATGGTTATCAATAATACTCCAAGTTATAATGGAAGAGATAATAAAAATGATTTTAAGAGCTTTTGACTTAAAAAAAGTATTATTATGTTTTATTTTTGAATTAAATGAAATATCAAAACGTCAATAATGAACGAATTATAAATTATTAAAGATGAAAGAATAAAATAAAACTTTGTTTTTATTAGATTGTATAAATTATAAGAAAAAAAAACTTTGTGGTCTTTACTTTTTTTTTAAAGAAAAAATAAAGGGAAGTTCGTTTGGGAGAAGAACTCTTGTTTGAATTGTTTTTTGTTAAAAAAAATCAAAAGGCAAATGATTAAGAAAACATAGAGCATCACATTATTTCTTTGTAAAAATAATGCTAAGCTAAAAGAGGATAAGAAGAATTAAACAAAAGTTTAACATTGAGGAACTAAAAATGCTTTTAACATTTTCAAAAAAAGCGGAAGATGTTATAAAGAAAAATGTCTTAAGATGCTAAACAATGCATAGTTTGAACTACATATAAATAGAAACACATATATAATGAAAGCATTTGAGAAATAAAAAAGAAAGTATTATGCGTACTTGACAGAGAAAAAATGAAGTAGAAGGATGCCAACCCTGCTCAAGGTAACTCTCACACACTTGCAAAGAGGAATACTAACAATATGGGGCACTAAATGATTGTACCAATGTTAAAATTGAAACAAATGCTTAGAAAGAGAAAGGGAAAGCGAACCTAGGGCACATGTAAAGAGTAAAGAGAGATGTATGAGAATGAAGATAACGGCTCCCAGCTAAAATAAAGTGATGCCCAACAGGTAATACAAGAGTTTTATATAAACAAAAGAGAACACCCAAAAAAAGCAGATAAGAGCTTATGAAAAAAGATGACCAAGCAAAGAAAAGCAACGCTAGTGAAATCAACAAAATATAGGGGCACAGGTCAGAAAAAAATAATGTGCTAAGAAAGAAAGCAATGTTGACAAAGATAAGGTGGAAAGATGCAAATCTTAAGGTGAGACAAACCAATAACCTAAAAAGGTAAAACTAAAAAAACTGGTTAAGGATGGGATGCAGGCCAAAATAAAACAAAAAATAGAGATAAATATAAATGGGTATCTAAAATTTTAAAAAAAAAATCTATTAAAACAAAAATGTAAAAAAAACTAAGAAAATATTTTCAAAATTACTTGATAAAAACTTACTTGGAGGACCTAACTAATGAAGAGAGAATATTTCTTATGAGTAGTTTGCACCAATAGTTAGTGAGTAATAATGCAAGTAAAAAGAGAGAAATAAGCTGATGGAGAGCAAGGATGGAAAACTTGTAAAAAAAATCCATAATTTTTTTCAAAAAAAATCTACACACTCTAAAAAAAATGTCAATAAGATGATTTTAACTCTAATACCATGAAATATTTATCCAAATAATAATCATTAATGACATAGCATGAAAGTGTGAGAAATAAATAATTCACAAGAGTACGTTACCTCTCAAGTGCAAACTATAAATTAGATAAGAGTTTTAAAGTAGGAAACCAAACGTATTGGAAAAAAATCTATGTAATCTTATTATAAGGTTTGAAACTAAAATCTCTACAAGTAAAAGATTGAATCAAGAGAACAAGAGAAGAATAGAGAGAGCTATGAGATTATAGTGAGGAAAAGAGGAGAGAAGGGCTCTTTTATAGAGTTAAAAGAAAAAAATCAGTGTTACAAGAAATTCCATTATTACCTTACAAGCCTCCTAAGTGTGTGTCACTTGTATGTTAGTCCCTTAGAAATTGAAGGGAGGTGTGTGCCATGTGGGGGAAGGAGTTGATCATATAAGTAACTACCAAATCTTAAAGAAGCACAAAGAGGTGAGTGACACCTCATAAAATCCGAATTTATTTGAATTAATAATTTACATAAATAAAAGTTTCTTACACATGAAAAGAGAACTTAAGATAAAAATTAATTATTATAAATAAAAGGTAATCCTAACAAATATTCATAAAAAAATTCACAATTTCATTTATATTATTAATTTTAACTACTAAACAGAATAAGACATTCTTGACTTCACTCCTTTTTTGACTCTTATTATTTAAGAACAAATAAAGTCAAATTTTAATTTTAAATATAATGTCACTCAAGCACTTTTCACATTTAAATAGTACTTTTGAAAACACTAGAAAATAGAAAAAAAAACCTAAACATGTAAATTAAAAATATGGGAACAAGAAATTTGGTCATAAAAATCATAACGTCAAATTTAATAAAAATTATAATCTTTGTGGTAAATTTAAACATAAAAAGGAAGTATGTTACAAAAAAAATATATCTAATAACAAAACCTCTAATGATAACAAAGGGAAGAAAAGTTATAATCAAAATCAATAGAAAAATCAAAACTAAAATCAAAATCACTTGGAAAAAAATTCTAGCATTATTACATTGTATGGTGCATTATTTAATTCTAATAAAAATGAATGGTGTATGATTGTATTTTTGAGCTATGAATTAAAACTACTATATATATAAAATTTAACCCCAAACATAATAACATTAAAGGGAGATATTATGGAAGAAAATCATAAATAATAAGAAAATTTTTACCATTGTCTTGCTCCTCTTATCCTCTCTCTAAGATCTTCAAATCGATTCTTCAAAGATTCTTGATTTTGCTTGTAGATTGTTATGGATAGACTCAGAATTTTGACATAATGATAACTTGATCAATGAATTTGATTATAGCAAAGATTTTTTGCACACTCCTTGGTTCATTGGAATGGATGGAGATGGTATGTTTAAATAAAAGGATATAGGAAATATCAATGGCCATCGTTCAAAATTGAGAACATGACGATCAATGGTGGAGGATTATCCAAGGAATTAAAAATTCCTAAGAGGATTCTAGAGGAGGAAAGGTTTTAGAGGTAAAAGCCTCTAGAATCTCTCTGTAATTTTAATCATGATTAGTGGTGGGTTAGTCATGTGATTAGAGGGTTCTAGAGAATTGAGGGGGGTAAGCTTGTAGGAAAGCCTAGAAGTAGGGATGTAGGTGGGTTATGGGAATTTTAAATTCCCAAATAATGGACAAGTGAGATAAGTTAGTAGATATTGAGGATTAGGTAAATTAATTAATTTGTGGGGGAGGGATAAGATTAATGGATGAATAATATTTAATTATTTAATAAGGACTATTGGTATGAGATTAATTAAGATAAATAGCATGATTAGTAAATTGGTTAGGGTGAGCAGATTTATGTGCATATATTTTACCCCTCTTTGAAAGGGCATTACAAGTAGATGAAGTAGATAGAATAATGGCTTTTAAAAGCATAAAGACACTCATGGACGAATGTTATTAAATGATGTTAGTGGATATGATGCCCCCTTGAGGGGACATGTAGATAAGAATAAGACAAATGGTCACTCAAAAGAAAAAATGAGGGGTGGGATGTAACAAATGGAAAAGGAGATGGGATGCGAGATGCAAGTTAGACCATGTAGAAAATAAACTCAACCTGAGTAGTGAACTAAAAATGGATTATGCCCCTAACAAAGACATATGCATAAGGAATAAAAATGATGATGATGATGAGATAAAAGGCCACAAGCCTTCAACATATCCTAAGCAAAGATGAATGCTAGGGAAAACTATAGACCAAGATGATAAAGGCCATGAGCTATTGACATATCCCAAGTAAGGACACATGCTAGGAGAGAATTGGGACAAAGATAAGATAAGTATTTGATAAGATTAATGATGGGTGTAGCTAAAAGCTAAAGTTAAGTGATATGATGAAGGGGATGAGAGATAATAAATGGTATGATCAAGTGACCAAAAGATGAAGGGGAAGAATTAGATTACATTGCACCAAATCAATGAGCCATAATGTGATTATTAGCAATGAGGCTCCTAGCAAAGACATATGTAAGGGAATGATATATGATGATAAAGTCACAGTTTTGTCATGTCCCAATCAATGAAAGAAACCATACAATTTAAATGATGAATTGAATAATTAGTGATAATAGATTGCTAATAAAAGAAAATATGGATGTTATGATTTATCAGGCCTAATCGACAAGTGTGGGCAATTGAAAAAAATGTTAGGGAGATGATTATGGGGATGGTGGTTGATCAATAGATTGGTTGATAAATGACTGATATTATAGCTAAAGGATTTGACTAATGCAAGACTTGGGGATGATGAAGGATAAGAGAGATGGAATGATAAATAATGGGGAAAGGGGAGAGAATGGTTGAGCTAACCTCAGGCACTGAGCACTACCTACATAGTTTGAAAAGAGCTCAGGCCAATGTAGTTTAGACTAGATGATAGAGGATGACGATGATGGATTAGAATATTAGGATGATGATGATTGTTAGACATGTTAGTTGTTAGATAGATGTTATGTGTGATGATGATTAGATTAAAATTTGAGTTGAAATGTTAGATGTGGATGACTAGAGTGATGAAAAATGATTGGATAGAGGAAATAGACATGATGATAAAGGACTTAGAAGAATGATTGGATACTATATGAATGGATTGGTATGATTGACTTGATGATGGGAGTAAGATTATTAAATTACTAGGCAGGTGAAAGAAGATAGGGTAAATGATGAGTGTGTGGATTATCAAGCCACCATTGATATAATAAGGCTCATCATAATCTAATCAATCCAATAAATATATTACTAGGTAATATACCCCATGATATAAGTATGACCAAGAGGGCATTGTGCCAAAGTGGATTCTTAAAAAAAAAGGGGCAAAAAATAGCAAACTTTGCATCATTGAGAGCACCTAAAAGCATCATGGTAACTTTTGGTGTCATCATAGTATCCTCATTCATTGCCTAATGGATAAAATAAACACACCACAAGACTTAAAAAGAAACATAGACAAACAAACAAAATATAAGACAATCATATATATACATGACAAAAGACATGCAAACAAGTCAAAAAAATAAAAAGCAAACAAGTAATACACACAAGTATCTACATGCAGTGTCATTGTGTCTTGTCTAATTGTCTTGATTAGAGTTGATGGGATGATTGATTGGGTGATGGGTTAGACTAGTTGGTCATGATGATCATGATGTGATTGTGGATTAAGGATAGGATCTTTGACTAGATATGGACTTGGAATAGACTAGGGACTTGGATTAGGATATGGATTTGGATTAGACTAGGTACTTGGATTAGGATAAGGATAAGGATAGGGACTGGGAAATATGACAAGACAACATAAGCCAAGATAACTTAGATGTTTTGGGATTTTTTGGATTTTATAATTTTTTAATTTTTGATATATTTAAAATTTTAGGTCTTTTTTTTGGAATATGTATGTAAACTATACAAATGGGGTTAATAGCAAAGGGAAGACTGAGCCTAGCAACTAGGGTAAGAATGAATGGAATAATGGATGTAATGATAAAAGGATGAGGGTGATGTTGAAAAGGGGATGAGGACCACAGGAGAGTGGACTAGAGATTGTTAATGATCTCATCATGAAGGAACCAAATGTCTATTTACTAGAGTGTCCATTGGAGGATATGCCAAGATGATACCAGAACATTTATCAAGATACATTCCATGTCCTTACAAAGGTTAAGATGGGAAGGATTGATAGACATGATAGGATTTAGGACATGATGGTGGGTGATGGGTAGGATCAATGGATCAAGGATGAGTTGGATGGAATTGACAAATGATGGATTTTACCCTTGAGTGTTGTGGTATAATGTATACAATAGATTATTTTACCATGATGCCAAAAATTGATTTTCATCATGGTACTTTCTCAAGGTGCCATTAGACTAGTTTTCACCATTGGATGAATGATTTTTTTATTTTATTTTATTTTTTACTTTTTTTATTTCCTTGATTTTTTTTATTTTTTTGACTTTTTAGCATATCAAATTATTACAGGTGGGCGAGATGTAGGAATTATGACACATTCATCAATATTTAGCCAACACCTGTTCTAGAGATATGTGATGCTAAGATCATGTTGTCAATGCAAGATGTATATATGTCTATGTGACCTTCATCTACTCTTGATTGAGACCCCTCCAGACATCTCAACCAGGTGTCTTTGTCACCCCTATAAATGACAATAATGCCTAAGTAGGTGATGGGAGGTATGGATTGGTTTAGATATTAATACTGATGGGGGTGTATTGAACTTGAATGGATGATAGGATCATGATAGGATGGTGTCAATTCCATGTTACAAATTTAAAACTACTAATAAACCACTAATAAACCTTCCCATTTTTATTTAATATGGGTAACGTGACATATAATTGACACCTATGCACTTGCCATAGTCTTAGGGGGATAATGACCATGGATTATACCACCATGCACTAATCCACACTCCATGTTTTGATAAAGTATAAATATCAGGGAAAAATATCATTAGGCTAAGCGGTTGACTCTATATAAGTCATCCATGAAGGGAAAAAGTTAATTCTTTAAATCAGTCATCAAACAACAACCTATATGAACTTGGACCCCACTATACTTAGCATATATTGGGGACTCCCCTAGAGAAGCCTATATAGCCTAGCTTAGGACCTTGCAGCTGTAACATGTGACTTGTTGGTAGAGTTAGTATCATCTCCCAAGTGATCATCATGTGAAAATAGGGTTGAGATGGTTTAGGAGATTCCATAATGGGTCACTGGCTTACAGCCTCACCTGCAAAGCTATTAGATGGTGCAGTCATTGAGATACTTCCCATTTAATTTACTAATCTTAGGTTGTGGTCTATTTGATCTAGTGAGTGGTGTGTTAAACTAGTGTTGTTTGTGAGCCAAATCAACCTTTTACCGAAACTCATATTAACCTATATAGGTCCTTCACATATCATCTTGTGTATTTTTTTATCTCATCATCATAATATCATCTTGTACATATTTTCCTTGTACAAACTTATTTCATCTTACATCTTATCCTACCTATCATCACCCTCTCATCTTAGTCACATTCTATCCTAGTGTCACCATTAGTCATACCCCATCACTAATCAAGTATTTTCATCCTTTTATCATAGTCTAACTTCATATTAATCACTTAGCCCTAAAATTAATCATCCCTAGCATCATATTTATCACATAAGGCTAATTTCACCTTATCCATAACCACTTCCCTAGTCTAAACAGTCATTTATCTTGACCTTGTCTAGTCACCTTATCCACAATCTTATCAACCTAGTCCAATTATAGTCCACCTTGTCTATACTAGTCCTCTCATCGAGTTTGTAGTAATACTTTGGGCTGCATCCATGTTGGCAAACAAATTTTTTCATTAGGGTCCTCATTATAAGCTTGTTTGTATCTAATCAAGTTTGAATCATAATCATAATCCCATTAATCTAGCAATCAACTCATCTCATTTTATTAAGTCACTCATCTTAATCTTGAGCTAGTCTTAATCAAATAAATTCTTAGTCATAAATTAGTCTCCCAAGCCAATCTAGTCCCCTATCAAATCTTAGAGGTTGTCGTAGCTTGCCCAATCAAATCTAGTCAAAATCATCAAAGTTTTAGTCATGTCCTAATTTGTTCTACTTGATCTTGTTTTATCCCATCAAACATAATAATAGATCCAAATATGTACTCAAATTGAGAATGGACTAGAGTAAGCCTTAGTCAAAATTTATTCCACGCATCCTAACTTCATCCTTTAATATTTCTATTCAATCCCGCACACCTACTGATTGGGGCTGATGAATCACATCATTCATATTTTTTCCCATTTTGATCCATGGAATTTAAAACAAATCTGGTTGATAACCCAATTGAGCAATGCATCATGGATAATAGGGATATGCTATTTTCTTTCCTCCTTGAGATGAGCACTCAACATCCTAGAGACTTCAACCACCTATTACCTCTAGTCTGCACCTATCCATGTCAGACAAATCCTAGTCTTCATACTACCCAATCCCATTAAAATCCCCCATCTACCACTCATAGCTTATCTTTTACCCCTTCATATATTAGCAAAGGGAACATGATCTTAGCTACCTCATCTACTACTCATCCACCCACCTAATCATGTCAACAATCATTTGATTTAAATTCTAATGCATCCACATCCAAGTCACTAAGTGAAGAGAAGCCCTATACTTCTCTTCCTATATCCTTAAAATCCCTCTTCCAATAACTTTTTATTGATGACATGATGATCTATCCACCCATAAGACATCTTAGTCCCACAAAGCCTAAGCCCTCTTGGTATAATGCTAACCAATAATGCATATATCACCAAACCTAGGCGCATACCATTAATCGATGTTGTAATTTATAAAACTATGTCTAAGACCTCATCGACTGTGGTGACATTGAAATTGATAATGAATCAAATGAGTCTACATCTATGAGTTAGAAAGAAGAGGAATGCCAAGATTCCATTCCCAATCATGATCAATCCCTTCACTTTCAAAGCCAAGGTCAAGACACCACATTCATCTTTCATGGTCCCCCCATTTTGGATAAATCATTCATTGACAATGATTCCATTTCCCATAAACCTAGTCCTCACATTTATCATGATTCCTTCCATGGGCCATCTTTTTTGAATCCATGATCTCTCCATCATCACATCAAAAACCCCATGTTGAGAGGTCACTTGCAGACAATGAATCTTCTACTAGCACCATTGCATCATGTACGTAGAAGTAAGCATTGGAGTCAACACTAATTTTATCTATGTTAGGATCATGTTCAACACCAAGGTCTAAATCAGAGTCCTCATCAGAAACATCATCCCTCATAAATATTGTAATAGATGATGACTATGCCTACTCTTTTCAAAATACCTCCAATTTAGATAAAATTAAGTCACTAGGCATATATTTTGATCCCAATTAGGATGATGAAGTCATAACCAAGTTTTTACAAACTTTATCCATAAAAAATAGTTGAAGTGGATTTGATCTTGTATTGGATGCATGTCTTTCAGCTAGTCTTAGTGATAATTTTGTTGATCTTGAGGAGATTTTCTCCAATGTCAGAACTAGGTTTCGTAGGAACCCCTATGAGGACCATGTTGCCCCACCACCAGTCATTGACCTCATCACACCATCTCCACAACCTTCATCCATCATAGATCAATTTCTTCTTATCAATGATCATTTAATCACTTCCATCCATAGGGATGACTAGGAACATACATTATTAGACCCTTCCTCGAGCAATTTAATAAGTGTCACAAAAATAAAGGTCCAAGACCATATTCAAAAATTAATACATAATAATCAAATCACCTTTGATCCAACAAGTCAAAATCAATAAATGTCAAATCATCGACCTAATCCAAAAGTGTTTTCCTCTAGTGAATCCCAATGTCAAGTACTAGAGGATAGGAGAAATACAATCAAGTCTAAAGATCAAAATAATGTTGAAATTGGTATCAAGAAGGTTGATAATCCTTGAAATAATTAGATCAAAGAATCACATAGTCAAAGTGTCTTGGATATCTTAAATTCTTTTATCATATGGAATCAATCAAATACAGAATGTCCAACATCTCCAATGATGTGTGTGACTACTAGTCATAATCCCCAATCACACATCACACCATCCTAGCATTCATTCAAGTCTAATACACCCCCATCGGCATCAATTTATAATCCAATCATACCTCCCATCACCTACTTGGACAATACTATCTTTTATATGGGTGACAAAGACACCTAATCTAGATGTTTGGATGGGTCTCAATCAAGAGTCATCAAAGGTCACACGAACATCAATACATACCATATAGACAACATGATCCTAGCATCACATATCTCTAGAACATGTTTTGGCTAAAGATCAATGAAGGTGTTGGCATTCCTACATCTCACCCACCTCTAATAAGTCGAGATGCTAAAAAATAAAAAAAATCCAAAAAAAAATCAAGAAAATAGAAAAAATTAAAAATTAAAATAAAATAAAAAATCATTTTCCCAATGGTAAAAAATAGTTTATTGGTGCCTTGGGAAAGTACCATGATGAAAACTAATTTTTGACATCAAGGTAAAATAAGTTATTGTCCACATTATACCTCAACACTTGGGGTCAAAATCCATCTTTTGTTAATTCCATCCATTTCATCCTTGATCCATTGTTCCTACCCATCACCCGCCATCATGTCGTACATCCTAACATGTCTATCATTCTATACCATCTTGACCTTTTCAAGGATGTGGAAGGTGTCTTGATAAAAGTTATGGGATCATCTTGGCATATCCTCCAATAGACACTTAGGTAAATAGACATTTGGTACATTCACGATGAGGTCATTAACGATCCCTAGTCCAGTCTTCCTTGGTATTCATGCTCTTTTCAGCATCACCCTCATCCTTTTTTCATTCCATACATTATTCCATTCTTCCTTATACTAATTTCTAGGCTCGATATTCCCTTTGCTAGTAACCCCATTTGTATAGTGTACATAGATATTCCAAAAAAAGACCAAAAATATGAAATATGTCAAAAATACAAAAAATTATAAAATCCACAAAATCCTAAAACATCTAAGTTATCTTGGCTTATGTCATCTTGTTATATATGCCAGTCCCTATCCTTATCCTTATCCTAATCCAAGTCCTTAGTCTAATCCAAATCCATATCCTTATCAAAATCCTTATTCTAATCCAAGTACTTAGTCTATTCCAAGTCCATATCTTGTCCAAGTTCCTATCCTTAATCCACAATCACATCATTACCATCATGACCAACTTAATCTAACCCATCACTTAATCAATCATCCCATTGACTCTAATCAAGATAATTAGACAAGACACAATGACATTGCATGTAGATACTTGTGTGTATTACTTGTTTGCTTTTTGTTGTTTGACTTGTTTGCATGTCTTTTGTCAAGTATATATTTGATTATCTTATGTTTTGTTTATTTCTCTATGTTTATTTTTAAGTCTTGCGTCACATCTCTTTTATCTATTGGGCAATAATCGAGGATGATATGATGACACCAAAAGTTACCATGGTGCTTTTAAGTGCCCTCAATGATGCAAAGTTAGTTATTTTCCCCATTTTGTAATCATCCACTTTGGCACAATGTCCTCTTGGTCATACGTATATCATGGGGCATATTTCTTAGGGCTATATTTATCAAATTACTTAGACTATGATGAGCCTTATTAAAATAATGATGGATTGATAATCCACACACTCATCATTTACCCTATCCTCTATCACCTGCCTAATTGTTTAATCATCCTACTCCCATCATCAAGTTTATCATCCCAATACATGAATTTAGTATCCAATCATTCCTCTAAGTCCTTTATCATCACGTCTAAATCCTCTATCCAATCATCTATCATCAATTTAGTCGTCCACATCTAACATTTCAACTCAACTTTCAATCTAATAATCATCACACTTAAAATCTATCTAACAACTAACATGTCTAACAATCCTCATTGTCTTAATATTCTAATTGATCCTCATCACCCTCTATCATCTAGTTTAAACTACATTGGTCTAAGGTCTTTTCAGATTATGTATGCAACACTCAGTCACACGGTATGTCTGAGGTCAGCTCAGCCATTCTCTCCTCTTTCCCCATCATTTATCATCCCATCTCTCTTGGCCTTCATCATCCACAAGTCTTGCATTATTCAAATCCTTGAGATATAATATCACTCATTTATCAACCAATCTATTGATCAATCACCATCCCCACAATCATCTCCCTAACTTTTTCATCAATCACCCACATCTGTTGATTGGGATTGACAAATCACAACATCCATCTTTTTTCCATAAGTCATCCATTATCACTAATTGGTCAATTCATTATTTAAATTTTATGATTTCCTCCCTCAATTTGGGCATGACCAAAACCATAACTTTATCATCGTCTATCATTCCCTTGTATGTGTCCTTTTTAAAAGCATCACATTGTGGCTCATTGATTTGATGCAATTAATCTAATTCTTCCCCTTCATATTTTGGTCACTTGAACATACCATTTATTCTCTCTCATCCCCTTCATCATATCACTCAACTTTATCTTTGAGATACACACATCATTAATCTTATCAAATCATTATATTATCTTTGGCCTGATTCTCTCCCAATATGTGTCCTTGCTTGAGATATGTCAACATTTCATGGATTTATCATCTTGGTCAATAGATATCCCTAGCATGCATCCTTGCCAGGGATATGTCAAAATCTTGTGGCCTTTTATCTCATCATCATCATCATTTCTGCTCCCTATGCATATGTCTTTGCTATGGGTATAATCATTTTTATCTCACTACTCATGTTCAGTTTATTTTATTCATCATCTATCTCACATCTCTCATCCCATCCCCTTGTCCATTTGTTGCATCCCACCCCTCATTTCTTATTTTGAGTGTCCATCCATATTATTCTTCGCCATATGTCCCCTTGAGAGGGCATCATATCCACTAACATCATTTACTAACATTAATCCATGAGTGTATTTCTTCTTTGAAAGGCCATTATTCTGTCTACTTCATCCTCTCACAATGTCCTTTTAAAGAGGGGCAAAACATATGCACCTAAATCTACTTGCCCTAACCATTTTATTAATCCCACTATTTATCCTAATTATTCCCATAACCATAGTCTTAATTAAACAATTAAATCATATCTTATTTTATTGTTCTTCATCTATTAACCTTATCCTTGCCTCATAAATTGATTAATATACCTAATCTTCATTATCTACTAACTAATCCCACTTGTCCATTATTTAGGAATTTAAAATTCTCATGACCCACCTACCTACCTACTTACTCCTAGGCTTTCCTACAAGCCTAGCCCCCTTAAATTCTCTAGAACACCCTAATCACATGACTAATACACCACTAATCATGATTATACTTCCAAAGAGATTGTAGAGGCTTCTACTTCTAGAACCTTCCCTTCTCTAGAATCCTCCAAAGAATTTTTAATTCCTTGGATAATTTTCCACCATGGATCTTCATGTTCCTAAATTTGAATTATGGCCATTGATCTTCCCTCCATCGTTATATTTAAACACACCATCTCCATCCATTCCAATGAACCAAGGAGTGTGCAATAAATCCATGTTATAATCAAATTCATTGATCAAGCTATCATTATGTCAAAATTTTGAGTCCATTCGTAGCAATCCACAAGCAAAATCAAGAATCTTTGAAGAATCGATTTGAAGATCTTGGAGAGAAGATAAGAGGAACAAGGCAATGGTAAGAATTTTATTTTTATTTTTTATTTGCTTCCATAATCTCTCTCTTTGATGTTATTGTGTTTTAGATTAAATTGGTTATATATAGTAGTTTTAATTCATAGCTCAAAAATACAATCATACAAATGGATTTTAGATAATGGTGCATCATATGACATGTTTATCAAATATTTTATATAACATTAAAGATATATATGAAAGGATTTATTTAGATGATAATTCATTTCTAGAAGCCACCAAACAAAGCAAAGCTAAATTTACAAATGTAGTCATAAAAGATGTTTTCTATGTTCTTAAACTTTAAAAAAAAATTGTTATCTTGTTCTCAACTTACAAATGGTAATTTCATAGTAACTTTGATTAAGGATAAATGGTCTATTAAGAATAAATTTGATTCTTTGATTACTAAAGAAATTCAACATAATGGTTTATACATGTTTTATGAATTTTTTTCATCATGAAACTTGTGAAGTTTGTGTATACGGTAAGCAACACATTAAATACTTTCACAAAAATCACGATGCTAACTCCTCTCATCCCTCGAGCTTATTCATAGCGATGTTAGATAGCCTCTAGAAGTTGCTTCTATTAAATATTCTTTATATATTTTTAATTTCATTGATAATTACACTAAGATGATTTGGTCTTATTATATTAAAAATAAATCTAAAGTGTTATTTAAATTCAAAGAATTTAAAGCTTTAGTTAAAAATTCTTCTAACTTTTCTATTAAAAGATTAAGACTTGATCCTAGTGATGAATACAGTAGCAAAAAAAATTGATTTATTTTACATTAATTGTGGTATACAAAGATAGTTGACAAATCCCTATTCCTCACAATAAAATAGAATCGTTGAAAAGAAAAATTGAACCATCTTTGAAATCGCTATAACAATATTGCATTCTAAAAATGTTCTTAAATTCTTTTAGGCCAAATCCATGAACACTATTGTGCACATTATAAATAGAGTCCCTACTAAATCATTGTATCTTTCTACACCTTTATAAATGTGGTCTAATAAAAAATGAATGTTGCTCACCTTAGGATATTTGGCAGTCTTGCTTCCATCTTTATTCTTAAATCAAAAAAGAAAAGAAACTTGATCCTACCTCATATTTTAGCATTTTTGTAAGTTATGGAGGAAAAACTAAAAGATTGAGAGTTTATGATTTGTCTAAAAGATAAATTATTGAGAATATGAATGTCTAATCATTGAGATATCTTTTTATGAGCCTCTATGGAACCCCCTGGAAGTGCTTCTTTTAATTAACTTAACTATTTTGATGCTCTTTATGAATAAATAAATACCCTAGAAGAATTTGGTCTAATTTTAGATAACTTAGAGTTTGAGGAGGAGCCTTTATCCATTTCATGTTCAATCTAAAACATCTAAATGGGTTGAATCCCTAATTCAATAATCTGATCTTGATAATCTTAATAAACTAACTAAGAGTCAACATACCTATCATATTTTGATGACTTTGTATGAATGTGAACCTCAATTTTTTGAGGAAGTTATTCAAGATGATAGATGAAAAGTTGTTATGCAAGCTGAATATAATTCTTAATTAAAAACTACACTTGGAATCTTGTTTTGCCTCTACTTAAAAGGCCTATTATTGGTTCTACGTGGATTTACAAAATCACATGTAATTCAATTTGTAAAATTGACAACTTCAAAACTAGATTAGTTGTTCATGGTTTTAATAAAAAACACAAGATTGAATATGTTGAAACCTTTGCTCCTATATTAAAAATTAGTACTAATAAATTGTTTATTTCTCTTGCATCTAAAACAAGTTGGATTATACACCAAATGGATGTCAAAAATATATTCATTAATGGTGATCTAGAAGAATAATGTACGTGACCCAGCCTAAAGGTTTCACTAAACCCAACAAATAATATTATGTTTATAATTTAAATAAATATCTTTAAGGTTTAAAACAAGATCCTCAAGTTTGGTATTCTAAAATCAATAATTATTTTAAATAATTAAGTCTATTTGATTATTATTTTGATAATAAACTCTTTGTAAAAAGTTGAAAATAGTTATTTTATTTTAATTGTATTATATGTTGATGATCTTATTATTATTGGCAATAAATTAGTTTAATTTTTAAATATAAATATAAACTAAATCAATCTTTTGAAATGACTAATCTAGGAATTCTTCATCATTTTCTAGGAATTATCATATTTAGAGATAAAATTTAAATTTTTATATCTCAATCTAAGTATGCACATAACCTTCTTGTTAAGTTTAATGTGTTTGATTGTAAGCCTCCATATACCCCTATTGAAGTTGGTATTAATTTTGATCCAAAACTTATCTGTGATAAATCTAACCCTACTCTATATAGACAAATAGTTGGTAGTTTAACTTATCTAACTATTACTAGGCCAAATATTTTATTTTTTATAGATGTTACTTCGAGATTCATACAAGATCCATATTTAGATTATTGAAAACTAGAAAAATGAATTCTTCATTATATTAAAGGAAATATAAATATTGGTCTATATTATTATTCTATTAATAATGCTAATTTATATTATTTTTATGATGTTGATCATGTTGGTGATATTATAGATCATAAATCTACTTTTGGATATGTTTTTAAGTTTGATGTAGGTTCTATCACTTAAAACAATAAAAAGTAACATATTGTTTATACCTTTTTTACATAATTGAGTATATAAGTGCTATGAAAGTTATTAATTAAGTCATGTGAATGTGAAGGTTATAATAAATCAATTTAGATGTTTCTCACAGTAACACCCTTCTTTGTGATAATCATATTTGTATAGATCTGGAAAAAAAATTAGTGCAACAAAAAGAATTAAACATATTGAATTTCATGTGTATATTATCCAAGATAAAGTTCTCAATTGTGATATTGATCTCCATTTTTTTTCTACGAATGAACAAGCGTTAGATATATTCACAAAACTAATTGGTGCTACCAATCTTTGAAAGTTTTGTACAAAGTTGGGCCTCTTAAAATTACTATTGAGGGAGAATGTGCATGATAATTCTAATTTGCAACAACCTCATATTTTATTAATTTTTCTCTATATTTCTTCTCAATATAAAATATTTTAATAATTCACTTTATGTCATTTTGGTAAACTTCATCATATTTGAGTTTACAGTGTACCCAATACTTAAAATTATTTCTTGTAATGAAGGTCCTTATATTATAAAAGACTCCAAAATACTTGGTTGATTATTCATGAGAAAATGTGAGATGTAGTCTCACAATCGTGCTAGCTTAAACTTACTCTAAATAGTTTATGGATTATAATTCATTTTGTTTCAAAAGGTGATATTGACATGACAAAGGATTTTAAATATTTCAAATGTCGCATGCACCCTCAAATCATCATAAATAGTTTACAAAGTATAATTTATTTTGTGTAAAGGTAGATATGGCATGTATCCTCACTTAACATTAAGGGGGAGTGTTATAACTATTAATGTTTGAGTGATATAACTATTAAGTTGTGGAGCTAAAAGCTTCACTGTTATGCAAATGGTGGAGGTTGTTGAGTGTCAAAGTAACCGATGTCGGTCAGGCCAATCGACATCGGTCATATTCAGTTACACAGTAACCGGCATCCGTTAGTAGTCAGTCGGCATTGGTCAGACAGGAATCGACGTCGGTCACCTGTGCGTTTCCAGGCGGCGTTTCCAGAATTAGAATTGCTAATTTTAAGAGAACAACTAGTTTGCATGTAAAGACTAATTTTAGTCTTGAGTCTGCATTTCTAATTATTGTTTGGTTTGGGATCTATTTAAGAGACCCATGGGGCTGTATTGTGTTGAAAGACTAAGGACGAGATCCTCATAGTGCAGAAGAGCAAGATCAAGAAGATCTGTAACACAAGGACTAAAGGATTAGATCTTCAACTTGAAGGCAAGAACAACAATTGGGTTGGTTGTCTCAAGGGGTGTAAGATCAGTTGATCTACAAGTAGCAAGATCAGGGAGATCTACATGGTAAGCAAGCTCAGTTGATCTGCAGGTAAACAAGATCAAGTAGATCTGCTTGTGTGTGTATGACTGGTATTGTAGGCAAAACAACCGATTGAGTTGATTGTCACAATTAACTGGTGGAGGGAACAACTCAGTATTGAGTTGGTTGTAATTGATTGAGAGAGAGAACTCTTGAGGGAGAATTGGTTGTACGCCAAAGAGGTGTGAGGAAGAGTGTGATTTCTTCATTGTATTTCCTTCTGAAAGAGTATTTATACAGATTGTATTGTTTCTCATATCTCATATTCTGTGTTGTTTCTGAATTCTAGTTACTTATTACTTCTGGTTTAATTTCATGTTTAATTGCTTATACAAAAGTAATCAATTGTACTCTAAGGAGGATCCTGACAAGTGGTATCAGAGCTTTGTGTTCTAGATCCTAACAAGTGGTATCAGAGCCTGGTTCGGAGTAAGTTAGTGTTTGTTGATTACAGGTTCACTCTTAGGGGTTTCTGATTGAGTGGGAGTAAAGCAATGGCAAAAGAAAGTACACTAAGAATAGAGAAATTCAATGACAAGAATTATCAATTATGGAGGATGCAGATAGAAGATTATCTGTATTGTGGAAAGAAAGGGCATGTAAAGAAAGATTGTTGGTTGGTAGAAGATCAACATGAAGGAAATAAAGAAGCAAATGATGCAGGTATTGTTGCACAGGATGCTCTTATATGTTCCTTGGATAAATTAGAATCTTGGGTTTTAGATTCTGGTGCCTCTTTCCATGCAACCCCAAATAGAGAATTTTTCCATGATTATGTCCATGGAGACTTTGAAAAAGTTTATTTAGGGGATGGTGAGCCTTGTCAAATTGTTGGCAAAGAGAAAGTGCAGCTGAAATTGCAGACTGGCAACATATGTGTGTTGAAGGATGTCATGCATGTTTCCATCTTGAAGAGGAGTCTAATTTTTGCAAGAAAGTTGGGTGATGAGGGTTGCACAGTAACTCTCATAGCAAAATCTTAGAAAGTTACCAAGGGTGCACTTGTATTAGCAAGAGGTAAGAAAGTAGGTACACTTTATCTATCTACTTGTATTACTGATTCTCCTTCTATTTTATATACTTCAGATGTAGATGCAAAGATGTGGCTCTGTAGGCTTGGTCACATGAGTGAGAAGGGAATGGATGTTCTTAAGTCAAATGGTAAGCTTTCAGATTTGAAAAGCATAGATCGAGATTTCTATAAGTAATAGAAGAAAGTGAGGTTTCTTGAAACTGAGTCAACAAAGAAGAAGGTAACTTCTATTGGAGGATCACAGTATTGCATGAAGAGGAAATCTAATGTTTTTGACAAAGTTAAGAACTAGAAAGCCTTGGTTTTCAAGGAGAAGGTGATGGACAGTGATCGCCTCAAGAGTCTAAATAATTTTGAGCAGGGCAATATTGATTTGGACAAGGTTATGATCCAAAATGAGCTCGCGGGTAAAAATCATCACTCACAATAAAACACAGATACCGATGTCAATCAAGTAAAAACCGATGTTGATCTAGTGGAGACCAAATTTAGTGATGTCGAGAAGGTGGAAACCGACGTCAATTAGGTAAGAATTGACGTTGGTAAGGTCGCTCACATGGAACTGACATCGGTCGGGTGTAGACTGAGAGATGACCGGGATCGGTCACTGTTAGAACAAAATTTGGGCGGACAACAAGTTTTCAAGGAGTCTCAAATGCCCATGAGGAGGACTGAAAGAGTAAGTAAGCCTCAAATTTGTTATTCCCTTTCTTTATACTACTTGTTGCTCACTAATGGTGGAAAACCATGAAGTTTTGAAGAGGCAATGCAGGTAGAATCCAGGAAACAATGGGAGCATGGCATGAATGAGGAAATTGATTCCTTAGAAGAGAACCAAACGTGGAATTTGGTAGAGTTGCCAGCCAAAAAGAAAGCACTGAAAGATGAATGGATTCACAGGTTAAAGAAAGGAGAGAATGGACAGGTGAGACAGAAGGCCAGGTTATATGGTCTTGAGCAAGCTCCAAAATAGTGGTATTTGAGGTTTGACAGGTTTATGACAAAGCATGGCTTTAGTCAATGTCAATGTGACCATTGTGTTTATTTTACCAGGTTGGATAATATTAGCTACATTATCCTGTTACTGTATGTAGTGTATATGCTTGTTGCATGGTCACACATGCAGGGAAATGCTGAGCTAAAGGTAAAAGTAGCTCAGACATGTGCCAGGAAGGATTTGGGAGTAGTAAAGAAAATCTTTGGCATGAGTATTTCTAGAGATAGGAAAAATCATAGGTTGATTTTGTCTCAAGAGGATTATGTGAATAAGGTAGTGGAGAGGTTCAATTTGCAGGATGTAAAACCGGTTAGCACACCTATGGTTGGACAGTTTAAGCTGAGCTATGAACAGTGTCCTAAATCACATGATGAGGTTGAGTACATGGTATGTACTAGACTTGATATTACCCAAGCAGTGGGAGTTGTCAGCAAGTTTATGTCCAATCTAGGGAAGGAGCACTGGAAAGCAGTTCAGTGGATTCTCAGATATTTGAGAGGGACCAATAGCAGGTATTTATGCTATGCAGGGTCAAGCATTCCTCTACATGGGCATGTAGATTCAGATAAGGTAGGTGACTTGGATGGTAGGGGAAGCATCACAGGATATGTGTTCATTGTTGGTGGAACGGCGGTTAGCTAGATTTCAGAGTTGCAGAAGGTTGTTGCAGTCATGGTGGCTAGCAAGGATAAGAACCTTGCATAAATGTTAACAAAGTCGAGAACAAAGGAGAAGTTGAATCTTCATTCAACTTCTGTTGGTCTTCAAGATTGAACTTGAAGAGAGATACAAGCCATAAACAAATTAGAAGATGTACAGGTATAGGTACAGGTGCAACTGTTTATCTCCAAGTGGGAGATTGTTAAGTTGTGGAGCTAAAAGCTTCACTGTTATGCAAATGGTGGAGGTTGTTGAGTGTCAAAGTAACTGACGTCGGTCAGGCCAACCGACATCAGTCATATTCAGTTACACAGTAACTGGCATCAGTTAGTAGTCAGCTGGCATCGGTCAGACAAGAACCGACATCGGTCACCTGTGCATTTCCAGAATTAGAATTACTAATTTTAGGAGAACAACTAGTTTGCATTTAAAGACTAATTTTAGTCTTGAGTCTATGTTTCTAATTATTGTTTGGTTTGGGATCTATTTAAGAGACCCATGGGGTTGTATTGTAACGAAGGACTAAGGACGAGATCCTCAGAGTGCAGAAGAGCAAGATCAGTTGATCTGCAGGGTAGCAAGATCAAGAAGATCTGCAACACAAGGACTAAAGGATTAGATCCTCAACTTGAAGGCAAGAACAAAAATTGGGTTGGTTGTCTCACGGGGTGTAAGATTAGTTGATCTGCAGGTAGCAAGATCAGGGAGATCTACATGGTAAGCAAGCTCAGTTGATCTACAGGTAAGCAAGATCAAGTAGATCTGCTTGTGTGTGTATGACTGGTATTGTAGGCAAAACAACCAGTTGAGTTGATTGTCACAAATAACTGGTGGAGGGAACAACTCAGTATTGAGTTGGTTGTAATTGATTGAGAGAGAGAACTCTTGAGGGAGAATTACTGTATGCCCAAGAGGTGTGAGGAAGAGTGTGCTTTTTTCATTGTATTTCCTTTTGGAAGAGTGTTAATACAAATTGTATTATTTCTCATATCTCATATTCTGTGTTGTTTCTGAATTCTAGTTACTTATTACTTCTGGTTTAATTTCATGTTTATTTGCTTATACAAAAGTAATCAATTGTACTCTAAGGAGGATCCTGACAAGTGGTATCAGAGCTTTGTGTTCTAGATCCTGACAATAACAAGTGCCCTTAACACATTACATTACATATTAAAATAATAATATATTTTATTATTTACAATACATGATTTTATATTCATGTTAATAAATAATAAAATATAACATTATACAACTTATCGTTGTGTCTCAAGTGTGAGGTTGGACCCGTTGGTTACAATGGTCCACCTCTAATATAAATTGATTTTACATTTTAAAATGACATCACATCATCCTTGAGCATTTAAATACACAAGCTTACAAGCATTCAAATGTTGAATGGTTATGTGAAGAAGATTAATGAGAAGAAGTGAGGAGAATCAAGATTGTAGTATTGGGTTTATTGATTTCTTAAATAAATAAATAATTAATGTGGCTTTTTTTACCTTTATGTGAGGTTTTCCCATCTATATCTGAGTTATTTATTTCATATGTATGTTGTTATCAACTTCATATCTGGATCCACTGTGTATACATTAATTCTAATAATAAGCTTTATTATATCTTCAGCGAAATCGGGTATATCTCCTGCAAGATTCATAGAGATAGTGGAGTTTGCTTTAGGATAAACAAATATGATATCTATACCATGCCTATTTTATTTTGATATGTATGGGTATAAATAAATCAAATTGGAATGTTATGTAAACATCTAAAAATCACCCCTATGCATTTATGGGTAGTTAAATTTCATAATTATAAAGTACATGTGTATTTGTTATTTATTGGTCCAAATTAAGTGTTATTAATGCATTTTGTCATTTTTCATCATGCCCCCTCTTTTCTCTCTTTATTTTCTCCCCTCTTTTTTCATGGTCATGTCCCTAAAAAATATATTGAGTACATTTCTAGAGTTTTGGATGACCTTGGTTTGTTAGGTGAACATATGTCTTTTGGTCCCATACTTCAACTATTTGATGTACATTTACATGCCAATATGGTCCTAATTTGAATTCAAGTCATCTATAAGTACATAGGCATCTTAGTGCATTTAATAATCTAGTAAAATCATCTAAAAAGAATTTATCATTTATTATTCACACTAATATATTGAGAATTTATAAGCATTCTAAAAAAATGAAACAAGGATTTAGAGAGCATTCATTGTGGATCTGAAGTGCACATTATTGATCCATAAAATAGGTGGATATTCTTCTCTAATATTTAAAAATATGTATCTTATAACTCCTAGCTTAGCAATGATTGGAAGATGACTATTCTAGACTACTAACCATGCTAAAATAGAGAAAAATATGTGTTTGAAATCAAATTTATAGCCTATTAAAAAGGAAGCATAATAATGAACATATCTCAAAATAAACACAAGAGTCTTATCCTAGATAAACCCCATTTGAGAAAAACTCCAGTGAATGAGTCATTTACACTCCCCTTCAACTAAGTAATGCAAGAAATGTACAAGGTACTTCCAAAGTTGACATTTATAGATATAATTCTCACTAAAACTATATCCAAAACATGTGCACAAGGATTATCTCCACTTATTAGACACTTATTTATACTACAACACAATTGAACCAACCATCTACATGTAGGAAATAATGAGACGACAAGAACAAAAACTCTAATTTGTAACTTGCAATGTGAATCCAATTTCAATAATTCACACTACATTTTTCTATGCCTTTATACCTTGCTAAGACTTATATTTATGCTCTTTTAACCTTGGAGTCCATCAATAAGCTTAAATGAATCACCATTGAGAGTAATAAATGTTTGAAATCATTCAACTTTGGGCATTTTGTATGGTGGTGAAACTACCAATGTTTACAAATTAGAAATTTCAAAACCACTAGGATGGTTATTCAACTGTCAAGGTGGTTGCACAATCATCACTCACACACCTGTACTACCACCCTAAAAATAGAAGCGATTTTAATATGTATGAAAAACCTCTCTATTTCAAGCACATAAACTTACTTACTCATCATCATGAAGATGTCTAAATCACCCCCATAATGACTCTACCATTGTAGCATATCCAATCTAATGTTTTTAATATAAAATGTCTAAAAATAATGTCTTACAAACATGAATTACTTACAATTAGGCATTGTGGAAACATATAGTATATGTGACTAATAAATTAGGATCTAAATTTGGGTCATACCTCTCCAACTTAATGTTCTTAAGTCCCTAAAATATTTAAGAATCCTATAAGTGATAAAATATCTTCCCGACATCATCTCTAGAATACTATTTGGCCTTTTTAGGTGGTTGACCCTTTAATCTAACTAGCCAATGTTATTGCATTCCTTATTTACATTTTCCTTTCCTTATGTTACAATACAACATCCTCCTTTGATTTTAAGAGACTATCTGGAGTGAGATCTTTAGTTGAATATAGTAACAACCTTTCATCTTCATTTTGCAACATGGAAGGTTCAAAAAGACGTAATTTATCAACATTAACAACTAAATAGATCTTCATATAAGGAGGCAAATCAATTCTAAAATAATTCTTGCCCACTTGTTTCAAAATTTTAAATGTACCATAATTAAGGTGCTTAGGATTCTTAGACTTACTTTAGATCCTTTCTCTACTTAAGTATAACCATACCTTGTCTCCAAAAATAAAGCCATGATCATTCCTATGTTGATCATGTTTTGCTCTGTACTTGGCTTGAGACTCCTTCAACCTATCTTGCACTTAGAAGTGAATTTTTTAATCTTATCAATGAATTTCTCAGCTTTATGGACCTCAGGATCAACTTTCCCATCACCTTTGTATGAGTATCTCAAAACAACATTAAATTCACATGGAGGTAAGTATCTAAAACAAGTATTAAAAAGAGATTTACTAGTAGAAGAATGCACTACCATGTTTTAGGAATATTGAATATACACCAAAAATTATTCCCAAGACTTAGGATCCTTCCTATTGTAACCTCTCAAGATTTGTACCAATGTTTTTATCACAACCTCAATTTTCCTATCATTTTTAGGGTGAAAATCAGTATACTATTTTAAATAAGTATCCATATTATCCCATAAAGTGGCCCAAAACTTCCCAAGAAACCTTGAGTCTTAATTTGAAATAATAGAACTAGTCAGAGTAGAATTAACCCATACATTATCAAAAAATAACTCATTTACATCACTACCTTTAAGGGTCTTCTTACAAAGAATAATAATGCACACCTTACTAAACTTTTCCACAACTACAAAGATATAATCATGCTCCTTCCTTGGCATAGGAAACCCACCTATAAAATCCATGGAAATGTTTTCCAATGGCCTAGAAGGAACCAATAATGACATACACAAAATCATTTTTTTGTTATTAGCTTGTTTGTACTAAATAATACACACCCTCTTATGAACTTGGGAAAATATCCTTACATATTAGGCCAATAAACATACCTATGTAAATGTGAAACCATTTTTATAACACCAAAATGTCTTGCAACATTTAAATTATGTGATTCCCTCACTAGTTGAATGCTTTCCTCCTTGGGCTGACAAAGCTTACCTAGCTTGTAGATCAATCCATATTGAAGATAATAATCCTCCTTGGGATAAAAATCTACAACTTGGGACCTCTTTACTTGAATAAATTGCTCCCTAAAATCTGCAGCATGCTAATATCCCTCTACATAAGACTCATACATAAAAGGCTCAATAAGAGTTTTGGTGTCGATGTCTCTATGAAAATGAGGTTTGGATAGCATATCAACTAGTTTTTTAGTCACACCTTTCTTAAATTTGATAATCAAATAAAATTATTACAAAAATCCCATCCACTTATAGTGTCTAGTTTGTTGAAGTGTAGTTTGAGCTTGAAAATATTAGAGAGGTTGATGATCTATATAGACAATAGTTTCCTTACCCATGAGATAGTGATTACATTTATTGGTTGATTGAACAATAACATATAGTTATTTTTTATATGGCAACAATTCAGAATTATACAATGAAATAACTCTGAATGGTATCATACCAACTTACCTCCTTGAAGTATGACAAACCCCATAACATAGTCACAAGCATTTAATTCCACCTCAAAGTCATCTACATGTTAGGCAAAGATAAAACTAGAGCATGGATAATCTTACGCTTGAACATATAAAATACACTTGTTTTATTACCCCATATAAAATTCTTACCACCTATTTTAATGGCATGCAAAGGTGTGTCTATGGAAGAATTTTTTTTGATAAACTTCCTAAAATATTGAACTACACCCACAAAGATTCTTCTCTTGGTCACATTGGAATGCCTTAGATAAATCAACATGGCCTCTAACTTCTTTGTATCAATCTTTAATTCCTCATATCCAACCCAATTCCCCAAAAATACAAGTGGTTGTTGAGAAAACTCACATTTCTTCTAAATCAACACTAATATTTTCTCGTTCAAAACTTGCAACACTTATTTAAGATGATCAATATCCTCATCAAAATTTATGCTAAAAAAATATATCATCAAAATATACAATGACAAAGGAATCAATAAATGGCCGCATTACCTCATTTATCGATTGCATGAAGGTATCTAGTGCATTTCATAACCCAAAAGGTAGAACCATACATCCATACAACCTTTACCTTTTTTAATGTTGTTTTCCAAATGTCCTCTTCCTTAATAAACACTTGGTGATACTCATATTTAAAATCAAGCTTAGTAAAACATGTGGAATACTGAATTTGATGAATAGGATCATCAATATATGGAAGAGAGTACCTATTCTTGATGGTTATTTTATTAAGTTCTCTACAATCAACACAATAGGAGAACCATCTTTCTTGGGTACTAAAACAATAGGAGAACCATGTGGAAAAGTACTAGTATTGATTACACCTTGATTAATTAAATACTATAATTGTTGTTTTACCTCATTGGCATCCTTCAAGGATTGTCTATATAACCTAAGGTTTGAAATGGAACTATTGATTAGCACATGAATCTCATTCTCAATAGGCCTAGTTGGTGGTAACCCTATAGGTTCATGAAAAAAATCATTGAACTAATACACCACCTTTCCCATACTCTTTTTCTCTTTGTTAAGAAACATAATACCATAAGTATTATGTGCAACCACTTACTCATCCTAAATATCTCTCAAATGAAGCAAAGCAAACTTCCTACTAGCATTAATAAGCTTCTTAGTTTTAGAGGCACTTACCAAATAGATTTTGGAATCACATTTGAAGGTCTAAAGGATGCATCTCTTTCCATGCTTCACTAAAAAATAGTGGTTGTCTCTTCTCATGAAGATACCATCCTATATATACAAGTAAGGGTTTCCAAACACTAGACCACACACATCAACAAACACAACATCCACTGTGACTTCATCAATGAAATGTGCATTAATAGCAAACTAAAATTTACATTACATGGTCACCTTAATTTTAACACCTTTATTCACCCAACCTAAAGGATATGGACTTAGATGAATGTAAATTTCAAATCCCAATTTATCTACCAATTCCTTGCTTATCAAATTAGCTTGTGATTAAGTATAAAAAAGAGCATCCAATTTAGTTTTCTTCATTTGAATTTTAATATGGAAAATATTGGAAAGTTTACTCTCTTGATAATTAATACTACCCAAATATACCTCTATGGATGGAGGTAGAACACAAAGTTTCATCCACATCGGAACTGCAACCAATATTCTCACCTTGAAGTGAGGGGATGGCCTTTTTATTCATATTGTTCTTGAACATATGTAATTATGGATGGAGATTCCAACATTGATCTTCAAAATGACTATCAACATCACTTTTCTCACAATGTCTCTTAGTATCCTTTTTATAAATGTAAGTAGCATTATGCTTACCTTTCCCTATCCCTTTACCCTTTTTATTGGAGTTGCCTTATTGCTTGGAATTGTTTTCAGAGGTAGGTGGAGCCTTCTTCTTGTCCATATCTAAGTAGTGAGCTTGAAAACAAGCTCATATACATATGCAGGCATGGATAAGAGAATTGGTCTCCTTAAATGGTTATGGAGTCCACCCACATACTTATTTAAGATGTCATAACACACTATATCTTTTCCCATTTGGACAACCTTCTTGAAGAACTCACTTGTGAACTCCTACATGCTTTGGACTTGATTTTTCTTAAGATATTTCTAATACATGGATCTCTCTTCCTCATAAAAAATAGGATGAACTTGATTCTTTATTAGCTTCTTAAAATCATCCCACTTAGTAATAAGAGGAAGCTTATTAATAACCCAAGATTGAAATGACTCCCAAACCAAGTTAAGGCATGATGGGTTAATCTTAACCTTGCAAAATAAATATGTTATATTTCATTAATTTGATGCAACTAAAATTTAACTCATGTTGTGCTAGCTAATGGTTTAGCCTCTCAACATTCATGTCCCCATCATACATCTAAATCTCTATATTTAACTCAGCCTTGAATGGTTGTGGAGATTGGTTGGAATAGGGTTTCTCTTCCTTCTTCTCATGAGTCTCAGGAGCTTCCTTGTTTTTTTTCAATGTCTCCATGGAAAAACAAAGCTTATCCTTCAGATTCCTCATGATGGATTCCATCTAATCAAGATTGTTCATAGAAAGATAAATGCTAGCTATTCCTTCTTCAAGCTTGAGAAATATTTATTTTGTTGTTCTGACATCTTCTTCATCATCATAGACCATACTTTTGATATATTATTTTACTTATTTGAAGAAATATCTACTTCAAAAGGAACTAAGATACCTTGATCAGTAGCACTACTTGCTCTAGTGATAGGCATAAAATTGCAATGTAGTCAAGAAAACACAAAACCACACAAAAGACTAATATTAAATCAGCTCTAATACCAATATGATTTATAAACTAGGTGGATAATCCTTTCCAAATTTCACTAATATGGAATCTTTAACTCTTAGCTTAACAATGATTAGAAGATGATTGTTCTAGACTATTAATCACATTAAAACAAAGATAAATGCATTTTGGAAATTAAATTTACTACCTATTACACATGAAAATGAATAATAAGAATGAACAAAACTCACAATAAACACAAGAGTTATCCTAGAGAAACCCAATGTGGGAAAAATTCTAGTGGGTGAGGAAATTACACTCTCCTTCCACAATGCAAGAAACGTACAAGGTAATACCAAAGTTATCTTCATGGACAAAATTATCACTACCATTCCATTCAAAACTTATACAAAAGGATGCTCTAAAATTGTCAGATATTTCATTATGAAGACTAAATGTTTACAACCATTTAACTTTAGGCATTTTGTATGGTGGTGAAACTGTCAGTTTATGTAGACTAGGGTTTCATTATGTATGAAAAAACCCTCCATTTCAAGAGCCAAAACCTACTTGTCAACATGAATATATTTAGATCACCCCCATACTAACTCTACCATTGTAACATATCTGATTTGAGGTTTTGAATATAAATGTCTTGCAAACATGAACTACATATAATTGGGCATAGTGGAAACATCTAGTAAATATGAATAATACATTAAGATCCAAATTTGGATCAATAAAGGACATATTGCATTGCACTAATTTTTATAACTATTGAATTACTAAAATTATTAGTGTTGTTTTTTAGATTTAATTTGTTGAGGGGCATGGTAGTATCAAGGATGCTCAACCATTCATTCATGTAGGATAGGACCAAACATAAATCATTTTCAAGTATAGATGCTCAATTAGGGAAAGGATAAAAGTGCATTTTCCTAGTGTACATCATGAGTTCTCATAAAGTTGAGCAAGGTTTTTAAAACCCTAGATTTGATGGGAAAGGATAAAAGTACACTTTCCTTAGTGTTCATCATAAGTTTTCATAAAGTTGAGCAAGGTTTTTAAAACCCTAGATTTGATGAACACAATCTTGAAAAAAATAACTCTTACCTAATAGTTCTTAGAACCTTAATTACTATTGTTATAACACCCTAAATTATAACTTGATGGTTTGGACAAGGTCCTCCATTCACTACAAGTTCTTTAGGGTTCTTGTTGTCTTGTTACAAAACCTAAATATCCACTAGTAGACTTCAACAATTGTCTCTACATTTCCCTATATTTAAGATCATTTTTAAAAATTCATTTTATATTTATTTCTCTAATTTTTTGAAAATTAATTCAGAATGATTTGTAGTTTTACATATTTTTTAGACCTATTTAAATGTTTATGGATACTTTTATTGAAATTTTAATGAAACACATTTACTTAGAATACAATTTTCCCCTTTTAAGTGCTTAAGACATGGTACCATGGAAGGTATACCATTCTATAAGTGGTCCTATGATTTTATTTAATTTTAATAATTGTATAATCTAGAAATTTTCCCTAGATAATTGTATTGACTATTTTTAAGGAGCTTTTTAACTATTATGGACTTAGCAAGAAATTTACAAGTTCCACTAATATTTTTAATGATTTATTTTCATAAATTTCATCTATATTTTTTGGTTTAAACTTGCTGGTAATATTTTTCCAACATAATAATAAAATATTAAAAAATATAATTGAATAAATGATCTAATTTTTGTTTAGAGTATATACTCATAATTTTTTTTAATTTTCTCTAGAGTGCAAACTAATAAAAATTGAAATGTTCCCTCTATGGGACCATTAAATGAGTGGAGAAACTAATACAGTCTCCTATTCTGATGAGGTGGTCACATACAAATTATTCAATTATGAAATCACGAGTGCTTAAACTTTGGGGAAACCACACCTAACAAGTAAGACAAACTTTGTGAGTTATTCATAGAAATGCTTAGTGTTACAATAAATAAAATATTTCCTTGAGTATAAACAAAATTTTCAGTTCAAATTATTGGATTGATGTCTTTGCATTCCCATTTTATAATACCAAAATCATTTAGAGAAGCTTGAGTTGTTTCTAAGTCCCCTTGTATTAGTCAAATATCTTGGCGGTGCATCAAAGGGCATCGTATTGTTGTAGTCTATAGATGAAATACTACTTTGCATAATACCCTGAGATCCTTTGTAGGAGTTTGAAGATATTATAGTGTTTGGTTTAGTAAATAACCATAAACATTAAATAAATACACACAATTTTATAAATTCTCTGACAAAACATTAAATGGAAAGAATCTTTGATAACCTTCACACAACCATAAAAACAAAGCCCAATTGCATAAAAATAATTTTTCCATTCATAGGAGTGAAGATTACTAAGGTAGAAAAATATAAATCATTTTTGTTTGAGTTACAAAAATCTATATGCATGTATAGTGACTGGTCAAGTTTCCTACTTAGATGTTACACCTTATTTCTTGACTTTTCTTATATTATCATCATTCTATACATATACATAATTGATATACCATGAAAATTTTCATTTCCATGCCTTTATCTTTTCTTACAATCCCTTTACACATTTGGATTTTTTCTCTATACAAAATGAATATACAGTTGTCTTTCTCACCTTGGTAACTATTCTACAAACTTATATACTATAATCATTACACAACACCTTAATTTTTAATTATTTTCAATATAAATGATGTAATCAAAATGAATTTTTGATTGCAATCTCATTCTAAACAAAGTGGCATATTCCCTACTGAAGACTGATTTCCTCTATAATGTTTAACTATTTATAATGCCTCCACATAATATTGCAATATGCCCTCTACATACGACTGTTATATTGATGTTCAATTTGGTATATTAGTCAACATTATACCTTTGGGAATCTATTCCTTATGTTCAAAATATATTTTAATGAACTCATAATTATATGATACTCAATATATTAAGAATTAATATTCAAATATTTATAATAATTAAAATTACATGGAGGGAGTATATTAATATTCAATATTATCTACTAATTTTATATTTTGAATCGACTCAACACAAAGCTACTCAATACTAACTTAGCTTGACCTCATGTTCATATATATACAATATTAAATATTAACATGTATTTTAAAAACTTATTATGTATATGATATGTTACTCAATGAAAATGATACATTCTTCAAATTTTATTAAATTTGATTTATATTATATTTTTTTAAATTACACATTACCATAGTAATCTAATTATTTTATTCAATATAAACCTATTTTACCAAATCAAGCAAGTTATAACCTACGTATGTATGTTATTGGATACACTCCACAGTTGCCTAAAATAACAAGACCATCAACAAATTGAGCTACTATCATTGGAAATATCATGTGTGTTAAAATATTATAAACTAACATATCTATTGAACATTTAAACACTTTATATTTAAAAATATATATTGACTCACCACTTGAACTCAACCCAAGTGATTTTTCCATTTTTTGGTTAGTTGAAGTATTAGATTGTATAACATTATATATATGTTGATGTTTCATGATCCAAGAACTCCTTACATAAATTTTCATCATGATAAAATTCTAACAAATGGTTAGTAAATTATAGAAAACAACCCAAAATTATGTTTAAAGAAGGGGGGAAGTCAATGTCATTTTATACTTATTTATTTTGACAAAATTTCAATTGAATATTGATGACTTATATTAAAAAAATTACTAATTATTGGGTATCTAATCAAAGCTAGGGATAAAATTAAATACACATTTGTTGACATAGGTGAAACTCACTCATAAATGCTAGTGTTTTTACATTCCAATACTTTGTTAGTATAGATTAATTATATGAACTATGTCATATTTCATGCCCAAACTCTCATTATAAATTTAAAAGTTGTACATTATATAAACTTGCATTTTTCCTATGAAGGACACTCATTAAATAATAAAATGCACTTTTGTGAAACAAGACCCAATTTGTCCATATTATGATTCATCAAGTATGAAAAATCAAATGCACATAGATCAAGTTTGTTATTGATTCATAATTGTTGTGTACATAAACATAACATTTATTTGTGTGTATGTTTAGTTAGCATTATTTATATTATATTATATTCTAGTGCCTAGATTTAGTGAAGGGTTGTGTCATGAGTTAGCCTTGAGTTAATTATGATTTCTATAAGCTGAATACAAAAGGATAAAAAATCTTAAAAAATATATTTTTCTACAATAGCAATTTAATGCAAGAGATAGTTGCTATTTTGTGAGGGTTCTTTTGTTACAATTAGATTTATAGATTTAATCTTCCCTTGGGAAAGTAGGTGCTCCCATTTTTTATATTTATTAGCATTTCACTCTATATTTTTGTAGTTCTATTTTTTGTTGTTATTTGGAATGTAGCAAGTGGTATTAGAGATTCAGACAATTTTTTAATTTGCAGTCATTATCAAAATGTCAAGGGGAGTTTACCCAAGAAAAAAACTTATGTTTTGTGACCAAAGAGGCTATGAAAGGGTTATTTGGTGAGTATTTTATGGGGTTTGAAATGAGATATGTTCATCAGGAAAACAACCAAATCGACCATCTAATGAAGAAGAGGACGAAACCATTTGGGGAAAATTGACCCAGATCCACCAGATGAAGAAGAGGAAGATCAAGGAGATGAGGAGAAGAAGAAAGGAAAAATACATCACCCTTATTTTAACCTAAAAATAAAGATCCAAAAATATGATTTTGGAGGTTAGATGGAGGCCCATACCTGGTTGAGAAAGCTTAAACTAGCCTTTAGGGTATAAAAGATAAAGACTCAAGATTACAAGTTGAATGTGTCTTTGTGATGCAGGAGCATCAACCAACACATTGTTAATCCCTATTTAGGTGATGTATAAGTGTATTTGGTATTATAACATTCTCTTGAAGGCATTTGAGTCATTAAATTAGTCTTTTAGTGTCTTTTGATAGCCCTTTGGCATTTTCCTGCCAAAATGGGCATATGAATATTTGAAATTGTGTTAGTGTGTTTAGAAGTCTTTCGAGAAATTATCAAGAGTGTCATGTTATAAAATGTTATGATAAGGTAATAAATGAGTCTACGTGGGTGTTAAAAGGTGATTTATGTACATTTCATAAGGAATGTGGCATAAACCAAGAATTTTGAATGTAATGTCCATATGAAGGTAGTTGCCATGAGAGGTAGTCTCTCATGTATGCAACAAGTTTTGAGTAGGTATAAATGTGGTAGACTAGTAGAGGAGTCAGTTAAAATTTGAAGAGGAGGATTATAGAGTAGAATGAAGAATGAGAGAGAATTTAAAACCTCTATAATTTGTCCATATGACAGACTTGCTAATGTACATGCATAAAATCAATAAAAGTTGAAAAGATTAAGGTGATGCCTATTTATGTTTGTATTTTTATTGTTTTATGGATGAAATTTGATGTTTTGATAGACTTAAATCTTTTGGGAGCAGTAGTTTTTAATGAAAGTTAGAAGTATTAGTGTTCTTCAGGACTGTGACAAGAACCCTGTGTGTGTTCATTAAAGCCTACAAACTAATGAAGAAAGAATCTTCCAAAGTAATGTGTTGTGCATATGAATGTGGTTTCATGAGGAGGATCATTAGGGTAACAATGCAATTTATTATTCTTACATATAAAACCTTTTTTGAATCGTATAAGGTTAAGACTTCTAATTAACAGTTGGTGTATACTCTGTTCACAAAAGATACTGAAGAAACCTGTGTGTATGATCTATCAAGGAATTACATGTAAGTTTAAAGATTGTTGTAGTTTGAATATGGTGCAAAGGGATAACCTATTTAAAATACCCTTAATGGAGTTTTTCAAAACCTAAAGTGAGTAAATGTAAATATAAACCCTATTTTAACTTGCACATAGGCAAACTATATTACATATCACTATAGAATTCATGATTAGAGCGTGATAAGGAGTTACTCAAGCAAACTTAAAACTTGGAAAAGGTTAAAAATAGGTTGAAAAAAATTATTCAGGTATTGATAATATTTTAAAGTATCACAAGATCCATAACTGATTTTGAACCCTCTCGGGCTTACATAGTGAAAGTAAACATCTACAAATTTCTAAGAAATTGTTATTTTGGGTGGATTTAATCATTTTTCAAGCCAAGATAAAGGTTGATAAATTTGTCATGATATAGTACAAACCTTAATTAGGTCTTGGAAGGTTTGGTAAACAAGAAATAATCATCTAAATTAGATTGAATCCTCTTAGACTATTACAAACTGTGAAAACCCTGGCTTAGGGTTTCTAGACTAAAATGAGCATATCTTGCATTTCCACCATCAAAAATCTCTAAAACTTGGTGATTAGTTAGGTTTAAATTTAATCTAAGATATTTTGAGGTTTTTTTTTGGTATGGATTGTGTATGTATTGATATGGGCTATTGTGTTAGTAACAGGGGTTAAGAAGCCTAATTAGGCCTAAACAATAGTAGGAAAGGGTTGATAAAAGTGGTCTATCAGAAGAGTTAAGTCATAAAAATTTGTGGATTGATATTAAGGGATATATGGTACCTAAATATCATTTTTGTTTCTCCATATAGGTTAGCATCCGTCTGTACAAGTGTAAAAAGCCTAAAAAAGGCTACTAGAGAAGGAGAAAAAGAACAAGAAGTAGGCAGAGATTGAATGGTTTGTGTTGAGAGGTTGTGAGGTTTGATGAGAGGGTCAAAGAGGGATAGAATAAGCATGGAAATGGTTTCAAGAACATTCATTGAGTCAAGGAAAATTAAAGCCTATTTTGAGTCAAGTTATGATGTGGTATGAAGACTAGTGATTGAGATGAATGAAAGGGAGTGAAAAGGTGAATGGATGAGTGAGAGATGTATGAAAGATATAAATGCAGAGTGAATAAATTGAAGAAACCTATGAAATAGGATCACACATAAGAGGATATCAAACTTTGTTGGGGATATTGATAACCAAGAGAAGATAGAAAAGATTGAATGCAATAATTGGTGATTGTAGGTATCAGAGGTGTGGTTAAAGTAGAGAATGAGGGGATCTATGCATCACTCTCAAACATTTGGATGGTGTTTCCCACACTTGGGGAGGGAGATGGGTTTCTATAAATATGGATAATGGATTTTTGGGATTTTTTAAAGATCTAACTAAGAGATCCAAATGTAATTGGGATGAACCGTATGATACCTAGTTGATGCACCTATTTCATAAAGATAAATACATGGAGGCTTACGTAGAAAAGTTTCAAATTTTGGAGTCAAAGGCCAAGATTTCTTTGAAGATACTGTGAAATATATATATTTCTAATAAATCCTCTAATATTTAAATTGAGGTAAGGATGTTTAAACTCAACTCTTTTAAAAGGGCCATTATTATAGCTAGAAGAGCATAAAAACATATCGATGCCCTAAAAGTTAAAATGGTAGGACCTACATTCCAAATATCTTTTACTTGGGATAAAAAAGACAAAGAACCTAGTTTTGAATCTTCCCCTACATCCATTATTGAACACCCATGTTGTTTGTGTTTTTATCCATAAAACAAAGGTCATATCTATAATCCAAAAAATATTTTTATGGTAGAGGACATGTGTTCTTCTTAGCTAAGGTTAGAGTCAAATTTTTTGGAAACCCTTGAGAACCCTAATTTAGGGTGTGAACCTAAAGATCTACCTCATACTATAGTAGAAATAGGGAAACCATCTATGACACTTTATAAAATGATAGGATTGGACCATTTTAGAAACATGCAATTTCTTTGCCCATGTCAAGAAAGCCTAAGTTTTTATCATAGTCGATCCTAGAAGTACAATTAATATTATGTATAAGAAATAAGTCCAAAGATTAGGCCTCCATTTAGGCACTTCTAAAATTTTCCCTGTTTGGGTTCTAGGATACTGAAGTATTGAATGTATACGAGTAGTCCATAATGTGAATCTATCAATGACAAATTATGACCTTAAAGATAAATTATGTGTGGTTGATATTGGGGGTGTGGATGTTGTTTTAGGGGTCCAATGGTTATACTAAATTTTAACATAATCCAAAAATCATTAAGAGCATTCTTGACATTTAATCAAGGGGACCATGAGTATTATCAAGTCCTTGCCCCCAAGGGAAATCAAAATTATTGATTCCAGTCAGATGAACAAAATTTTTAAGAAGGGGTATTTTTTATTTATGGCTCACCTCTACAGTATGGATGCAGAATATTCTACCTCACACAAACATTCTCTAAGGATTCTAGAGTTTTTATGCAAGTACAAGGTAGTTTTCAAGGATATACCAAATACCCTTTTGCTAGACAATGAATTGGAGAAAATTATTGAGCTTGACCCTACAAAGAGGCCAACAGTGATACACTCTTATAGATACTGGAATTTTAAAAAATTATAAATGGATAAAATGATCATTGAACTCTTGGATTTGAGCATCATTCTCCCTAGTAATAGCCCATATGTTACTCCAGTGTTTATACCTAGGAAGAAGGATGGGTCATATAGACTTTGTATTGATTATAGGGCCCTAAAAAAATCACAATAAAAAATAAATTTCCAATGTCGAAGATTGATGATCTTCTTGACAAGTTGCATGGGGCAAGGTATTTCTCAAAAATAGATCTCATATTGGAATTTTTATCAAATTCCATTTTGGATTCAAGTTCAAGATAAGATGGACTTAAAAATGCACTAGGGCCATTTCCAATTCAAGTCCATGCCTTTTAGTCTCAACGATGCTCCAACCACCTTTCAGCCATTGATAAACAAGGTATTCATCAAAATATTTCCTAAGTTGGTTATTTTATTTTTTGATGACATTATGGTTTATAGTAATTCATTGGAATCCCATATTGAGCATTTGAATTTTGTGTTGGATATACTTACCCAAGGAGAAGTTGTATGTCGAGGCATCTAAGTGTGATTTTTCAAAAACATCCTTGGAATACCTTGTTCACATAATTTATATTGAAGGGGTTCACATTGATCCTACACAGATAAAATCCATATGTGATTGGAAAGTACTCAAGACTGTTAATAAACTTTGTGGTTTCCTATTTTTGGAAATATTTTACAAAATATTTGTGAAGAACTTCTCAACAATAACACATCCCTTGCCAAACCTCAATAGGAAGAAGAAGGTAGGGGTGAATTTGGTACCTCAGATAGAATATCCTATGACTGATGAAGTAGGGAAACTTGTCTTAAATCCAAAGATCATTATCACAGAGGAATTTAAGAAGCTTATAAATTGGGCAGTACACATGTTGAAGGTGAAGTGTAAGGGGCCACCCATGGAAGATGCAACTTTGGAGATTGAGGAGTTCATGGCCAAGCATCTAGGCTTGAAAAGAGATTTAAAAAAAATCTATTTTTTTGGAGTCGACTGGAAAGGCATGTGGAAGTTAGAAAGAAGGGAAAATAAAAAGATCCTGACACGTTCAAATTTGGTGACCATGGAAGCAAGCATTTAAGAGTGAAAATTTATTGGAAAATGTGCCAAAATGTAAAATAATCCTAAGTTTTAAAAAATCCTCATTTTCATTCATATCATATGTCAAGTCATGGTATATGATAAGATTGTCAAAGCTTTCATGTAGTAAGTAGAGGTCTTGAATTCCATTCTCATAATGCAAAAATTTGCACTTTTAGAGTTTGACTAGCTTTGAGGTTATAGATTTTTTAAGGAAAAGGACATGTTGTGTACCTAAAAACCATATATTTATTTATGTGTGTGCATGCACGCATACTTAATAAGCAAAATTTATACTATATTATATTTTGGTTGCCTAGAGTTAGTGAAGAGTTAGGTCATGAGTTAGCTTTGGGTTAATTAAGGTTTTTAATAATTGAATACATATGAGAAATAAAATTAAAAAACGTATCTTTTTACAATATCAACTTAATACAAGAGATAGTTGCCATTGTGTAAGCTCTTTTATTACAGTCGGATTTGTGAATGCAATCCACCCTTGGAGAATTAGGTGCTCCCATATTTTCTATTTATTAACATTTCACTTTATATTTTTATAATTTTATTTTCTAATATTATTTGGGATGTAGCAATAATTTATAGTCAACTCATTATTTTTCGTACTTGTTTAAAAACGAGTTTCAAATATTAAAATTAAAATTCTTCCAATCATCATTTTTCTACGAAAGAAATTAAAAACACACTTGTTGACATAAGTGAAACTCTCTCATAACAACTAATGTTTCTTCAATCCAACACTCTATTGATCATAGACTAATTATATGAACTATGTCATATTTCATGGTCAAACTCACTATGAGTTTACATGATGTACATTATATTGATATATTAATTGTTGTCATTTATATATAACTTGTTTTACATAATAAAATGCACTTTTGTGAAACAAGACCCAATTTCCCCATATCAAGTATGCAAAATCAAAAGTACATATATTGTGTTTGTTATTGATTCAAAAGTACATATATTGTATTTGTTATTGATTCAAATTTATGGTCAACTCATTATTTTTGTACTTGTTTAAAAAATAATTTTAATTATTAAAATTAGAATTCTTTCCATCATTATTTATTTTATATTGATAATATGAAAAAATTAAGTATTGTTTAGAAAAATTAAAGTTCTTAAATTTGATTAATGTGAAAAAATGTTCTTATAATTTATAATATTAAAAAAAATGTTAAAATTGATAATAGCTTGAAGATCTAGTGGAAACGATTTCTATTTGAATATAATAATTTTACATACAACCTTAATTCCTCTTTTTATATATTAATACATTTTATAATAAAATATTTTTTATAGCGCTTAATATATTATCATTTAACTTTTCACATTTCCCATCCTCCTTGAATAATAGTAGTTAATAATAATAAGTATTACCTTTGACATAAAAGGTTTAACATAAATACCCTTTAAAAATATCTAAAATAATCAATATACATAAATCCATGAATTTAATCTTCCTTACTCTATTTTCTAACTATAAAACAAATTTTAATTTCTTTTAAACAAGAAACTAAAATTAAATACTTTATCACCCCATGTGACCAACACTTTTCAAGGAGTAGCAACCTTTAGTACATCATCCTGAAAATAAAGGTTATAACATTGATAAAATTTGAACCATATCTAACACACATAGACAATGGCATTAATGACATTGGAGTCGCTAAAAAATTAGATGAATACGAGTTTAACCAACAATAGGCATGTGTGTATAACCATGGTAGATAGATGAATTTGGGGCATCAATGTCGACAAAGCACCTACAATCTTGACTTGGATTATCATATCAATAATTTTAGCTTCATTAATATTATTGCTAGTTGAAATTTTGCTCATGAAAAGACGTGAAAAGCATTAAATGCGTTGAATATGTAAAAGGGGAACTGGAACATGCTCAAGCCCCTTGTAAAAGATTGTGCATTTTTTTTATTAAAGTAAAATTATTTTCTAATCACCCTTATACTTTCATCTACTCTCTCATAGGAAATGAGGGCTTACAACTTGGTTCCACCAATTCTAAAAATTAATACCCTAGTATTATTATCATCAATGACATTAGGGAATAAGGAGATGGTTAACTTAGTGAGAACTTTGTCCCTTGTAGTGTCCCTGTAAACATAAGAGACACAACTACACAAAATATAAGACCAATTCGGGCACTTACACACCTAAATAAGAGGATTGGTCCTAAAAATCTAAGACATGAAGGAAACATTTATCCAAAAGATGTGAAAAATATCACATTTACTTATATTGATATGGAAAATAGAGTAAATTACATAGAGAGGGATTAATCCTTATTTATAACAAAGTAAGTAGCTTCACACAAAATACCTACATAACCACAATGATTAAATACAATGAATCTACTAGTAACTTATTATATAAGCCACTATACAATTATGTAAAAGTGGTTGTCACCTACCCTTATTAATTATATAGATAACATCACTACTTACCATCACTTAGACAAAAAAACATGGTGTGGTTATGAAATTTATAAAAAAAATAGCTCATTTATATTACATTATAAAATATGTTGTCTAGGAGCATAACACCCCATATTACGACTACTAGGGTAGTAGCTCACATTGATGGTTGGAATGAACTCTAGTATTTTAGTGTCATGTACCAAGGTCAAAAAATTTCATTTCTTAAAATAAGAGGTAGAGGTTGTCGAAGAAGTATCCCAATGATTAGTGAATCTATCTCCAAATGATATTTTCAACTAAAGAACTATGCCAATATTAATCCATGCCAAATTCTCATAGCTTCAACAATTTTATTGGTATGTATTTTAAGACAAATGAAGAAACAAAAGAGAATTTCTTCATTAATAATTCTACGAATGCCTTCAACTCTAGCCAATCCAAAATTGCTTGTCAAAGTTCCATACACAAGAGTGCCTCCATTTCACTATACAATCTTTTCTTCCAACCCCATCATTAGAGGTTTCCAACTTACAAGATAACAAAAAACTATTCACTACAAAACAAGAGTACTTCATTGATAACATTCCTCTTTGTGGTTCTTTCATTTTTCTTTTTGGAACTTAACTAAATCCCAAGTATAATAATTGGAATAATTAAAATGTAGCTCAGTCTTCACATGGGAGAATTTTGTAACTTCTTGACAACAAGAACAACTTTGTCACAAAATAACATTTTACGCACTTCAATAACAAGTAGTAAAAATTTAGATATTTTATTTTTATGGGATTTCACTAAATAGAGTATTTTATTACTCCAAGGATCACCATGATGGATATTTTTCATGAGTAGTCATTAATTTAATGGCCTTTCTCTTATGGATATTGTTAATAATCACAAGATAAGGAAATCTACAAAGCCTGCAAACACCTCTAAGCATTTGTTAATATGAGGAAGAAACAATGATAATTAAAAATACCCACCATTTCAAGCTTTTCACCCTCTAACCTCTTTTCTGAATCAACAATTAAAAAAATCGTTAAAGTAATTGACTCATCATGGAATATTATGAAAATACTCTACGGAGGGAGAAATATCCACAAAAAATAAAATATATAAATAATACTACACTATGGAAGCCCCAATTCTTTACAATTAGTAAGTATGTTCAACTATTTTACCATATGCATCAATAACCATTAGACAAAAGTAGAATTCAGATCCTTTATTGTACGTTAATAGTCAATACATGTTTCTCAAGATTGAAAAATGCATCTATATGCATTAAAAGTGATATCATACAAGTTTTTATGTACCACATATGACTCAACAACACATGTTATGACTCCCATATAGTCTCACTTATTTGTTCACTTGAAACACAAAGCTTAACATAAGGCCAAAATCTTTATCAGAATCGAAAGTGTTATAAATTTTCGATTTCTTAGCTTATGAATAAGAGAGTTTGTATTTGAAACCTAGTATTTTTCCCTTAGAAGACATCTTATTTGACCTTTTGTTAGTTGAGAGTTTTGCACACATATGCATCTATATTTGATTTTACTTCATTGTCATTTGATTATCCAATTAACATGCAAAATAACATCCACAAAAAATTTAAACAGAAATCTTCAGTCTACAAACATAATCATCTATACAATGTGGTTACCTTAATTCTAGTTTTATATGCAAAATAAGGAATAAACTATTGTAATGAATAAATCTAACAATATAGCTATGAAATTATGAAATATAGATCTACCCAATTGGATAGTAATAGTAACAAGACAAAGCAATAAATGAACTAGGCTATGCAAAGCAATTACAAATGATGAGAAATGATCACAAGTTATTGTAACTAAAATTTGAATGTCTAGATCTGGGATATGACAATGCATGTTGATTGTGCAATTTTATGAACTCTGATTTGACCAATGGATCCCCCTGTATAAAATTGCACTTTGTACAGGTTTAACGTAGGTATACTCACATTAAATAGATTTATGTCATCGAGTCTAACTCTGTTCCACTGAGTTTGTCTTGTGCAAGGTTGTGAGATATGATTTTCCTATCATTGGTTTGCCTTCTATTTTATGATCTTATTGTACCTATGTTTTCTTGATTTGTTAAGAAAATTTTGTTTGTTTGTTTATTCTTTTTTTTTGACCTAATTTGGTAATAAAAATAAATAAGGTGTTATGGAGTCGAGCAATTGTCAAAGCAACGTTGCAAACTACAAACCCCACATGTTGGAATTAGAGCTCTATGTAGTTCTAAGAGTCTGTAAATGGAATAGCTCAAGCAAGTATTCTTAACCTCATTTTCCAAGGAAGTGATGATGCATATACATGCATGTTAAAACCTTCATTTGATACAATGGGATGATGAGATACCAAAACAAAAATATTTCATCATAACCATGTAAGATATGATTCAATGAAACTCAACTTGAAGTAGGGGGAATTAAAATATTTGATGTTTGTCTCTGCTCTAGGTATTGACCTTAATTTTCTTAATCTTTTTTATGATCACTTGATAGATCCCTAAATGGTTTAAGATGACTTGTATATATAGGGCACCTTAGAATAGTTTGGGTACACTAGCTGACATCTAAAATGATAAGGAGCAAAGTTAAAGGCACAAGATTGGTGGAAATAGGCAAAAGGACCCACAAAGGCAAAAGGGACATACTCTTGTAAGGCATGTGTCTACACAAGATGGACTTACGCATGGTGTGAATCTAACATAAAGTAAACAAAGGCTTGGATCTCAATGAGAAGCATGCTAATAGATGATATTTAGTCTAAGAATGCCAATGCATATATTCTGATTAATGTTAGGTGTTCTTTTAAGGGTTGAGTGTTAAATGGCAACCAATGCAGTGCCGAAGAATCCCTATATATATGAAAATATATACAAATATATCAAATATTATAAATTGGAGATACGGGTCTTATATTAAATTTTGGTGCCTAAATAATATCCCCTAATTTGTGATACATGGGTCCAAGACCAAGCGCATGGGGGATAACTATGCATTAGAAGTAACTCATAGTTATTACAAGGAACACACGTAGAAGAATTCAAATAGAATCAATCACAACACATTCAAATGGAGCAGAAGTATTTTGTTTGCATAAATCTAACTTATATTCAATATGAACGAATAGGGAAATGGTACAATGTGATACATTGTGTGTATGACAAAGTAGGTACACAGAGTATGTTATCTATTATTACCATTATGCATGGCATCGACCCTTGGTCAGATGCATATGTTACATATTTATACATGAAATACAAGAAGCAATTACAACTATTTTTGGTTATAAATAAGACAGTTATAAGTCATTTCAACTTCCATGTTGGGCGAGGATTGAGTTCCTAGGTATGTAGTGACTAACAGTCCAACTATATATTTGACAGTAATGAGGCTAGGAAGTGCCACTTGAAAATCCACACAATCAGATCAGGATGACATGTGGATGTGTTCAAGCTGAGACAAGTGTAAGCATATGAGCCTTCGAGTAGGCGTTAGTGAGGCACAAAAGACTGCGAGAGGAACTTGGCATAAAGGAGTGCACAGGTCTACAAGTTGATGCGAGTTGGCAACACAAGTCCATGAACAAGTGCAAGACTGATGCGTGAGTCCAAGATTAAGCTCAACATGGAGGAGTGCATAGGTTTTTTCAATAAATGTGAGTGTGTCACTGGAAGGCAAAGGAGAAGTGTGCACAATGTAGGAGTTGCACACAGATCATTCACCCTTTCTTGAAGAGCAATTATCTCCATTGCATTTGTGTGAAGCTGAAAAAACTGCACATGAAGTTGTTGATAGTTTTACCACTTAGCTTGATCAACATACTTCCACACTTTGACCACTTTATAAATTTGATGTGTGCCATGGTAGGTTCCTGTGTCTGTCACTTCAATGATTTGATCCTTGTATGCAGGGTGAAAGTGTTTAGGTTCAAGATCAAAAGAATGTTGTTATTATTGGCTCAATAAGTGGAGGAATGTAAGGTTGAATAAGTTAAACATTGATGATTGGGTGTATAGCCAAGTATAGAGGTAGATCAAGAACAAATGTGTTCTCACCAGCTGCATCTAGAATGGTGTAAGGACCATAACATAGAGGTTTGATCTTCTTGTGTGGACCTTTGAAGCACTCCTTTTGAAGGTGCAACCAAACTTTATTGCCAACTCAAAATGCATGAGTTTTATGATGTGCATCACAGTGCTCCCTATACTTTGCTTGGGTATAAGAAAGGATCTATTAAACCCATTGATGAACATATTATATGTGGCACAATAATTTCTTGATTTTATTCCCTTCACATTCATGTGTGTGAAAATCAATGTCAATTGGTGTGTGGTAGGATATGTTTAGAGGTACCACAGACTAAAACCCAAGACATGTCTAGATTGGACTATCCCCCTTAGAGCTATGAATCATTTTGTTGTAGGCATGTTAAATGTACAAAAGGTTTTCATCCCAAGTGTGAGCATGAGTGCGGTTGTACATTCACATAAGATGAACAAGTGTTTGATTGACAACTTCAATTTGTCCATCTATCTGTGGATGAAATGTTGTCAACCAATCCAACTATCTTCTCATCAAGTCCCATAGTGATTTCTAGAAATGACTCACAATGCACAAATATTAATCAAATATGATAGATGTTTGAAGTCCAAAGTGAACCTAAACATGGTTGAATAAGGCTTGTGTAGTGCCAGTTGCATCAATATCTTTATTGCAAGTGACCATGATAGCCATCTTTGAAAACCTATCCATTACAACAAACACATCATATTGGCATCTTGTCGCAAGCAACCAAGTCATGAAATCCATGTTGATAGATTCCCATGGTTTGGATGGAACTGATAGAGGTGTGTAAAGTCCTAGCTTCATGTTCATGGGTTCGGCAATGCAACAAGGAATGTGAAATTTTATGTGGCAATACACATTTATGTGCATGTACAGCCAGTAGAAGTGCGACTGCAATATGGCTAGTCTTTGTCATGCCAAAGTGTCTTGAGGTATTGATGTAGTGCACCTCCCAAATGAGTCTTAGACAAGGTGCGCCACTAGGAACTCAAATATTCCTGAGCTTATAGAGAAGTTGGTCAGATAAGTATAAATCCTTAACTTGTTTACCTTATGCAAGGTTGGTGTAAGTGTTTGTGAATCCCTAATCAGCTAAGTAGAGGGATACCCAATCTAGTAAGTTGTGGTCATGCATGTCCATCACTATGATGAACACGTGAATCGACGATCGACTAAGGCAATATACTACCTCATTATCCTTCCTTTTTTCCTTCATGATATGGAACTACTACAGGTAAGTCATCCATTTCATGTGGTATGTGTTCTCTAGATTGCTTTATGTTTGTAAGAATTGAAGTGCCTTATGATCAAAATGAACAATTATCTCCTTCCCCAAGATGTAGTGACACTAATGTTTAATTTCTTGTACAATAACTCTGTTTCGTATGTGGGGTACCTTTGCACCATTGTCATTGAATGTCTCCAAGTGGTATGCAACTAGATGTCCATGATGCATGAGTATTGAATCGAATTCATAGTCCAATGCATCAATGTGAAGCTCGAAGGAATGTGCAATGTAGGGCATTATGATTATATGGATTGCTTGAGTGACCAAAAGCACACTATTGCGTAAAAGTCTAGTCAAACTTGGATTTTATGTGTCTTATCTAGCTAGGTGGCTAGTAGAAGTTTGTGATCCCAAGAAAGCTCGTCAATTATATGAAATGGCATAGAGTGATCCAATCATGAATCACTTTCATATTTTTTGGATCTACATGAATCCCTATATGTTCAATGATGTATCCCAGGTACTAGATTAGTGTAGCACCAAATGCACACTTTGTTAAGTTGGCCTGCAACTTGTATTGACGCAAGATGTATAAGATGTGTAAGATATGTTCCACATGCTCCTCCAAGTCTTGCTAAAGATGAGGATTTTATCCAAGTAGACGATGACATAGGAGTTGAGGAAAGGCTTGAGTATATCATCCATCAAATTCATGAAAGTGGTTGGCATTTTGGTTATGCCAAAATGCATAACCAACCATTCTTACAATCTTTCCCTTATCTTGAAGGTTGTCTTCCAAACGTTTTCAGGATGGATTGGACCCTAATGGTAACATGACTTCAAGTCAATCTCGGTGAAGTATTTTGTGCCTTGGAGCTGATCCAAAAATTTGTCAATGTGCGATAGTGGGTAGCGATTCTTCACCATAATTTTGTTTGTGCACGATAGTTTATGCAAAGTCGCCAAAACCCATCCTTCTTGGGCATGAGGACTCATAAGGTTATTCCATAGCCAAACTATCTCCCATTTGAGGCAATTTTACAATATTTTTTCACTTTGACCTCCATTTTGGGCATTTTTAAACCATTGAAAATATATTTGTAATGATTTTAAAAAGAATTAAAGGAATCTTTTGACACCAAACAAAAAAGAATATTTCGTAATTTTTGCATAAATTTTCACTGTGACGTCTATTTTGAGTAGAATTTATATTGTTGAAAATATGATGAAGAGACTTACAACTTTGATTTTACACACTTTTGATTATTCTCAATAATTTTTTTAAATTTTCTAAAGAATAAGTATATCAAAAGATTCATTTTTATTCTTTTACAAATCTGAAAAAGTCCATAAGGAATCATAAAAAATGTATAAAATAAAAGTTGTAGGTCTCTTCATCATCTTTTTGACGATATAAATATCACTTGAAACAAAGGTCAAAATGAAAATTTATGTCAAAATTACAAAATATTAATATTTTGTTTCAAAATATTCATTTTAAAAATTGTTTAAAATCTATGTAGAATCGTTAAAAACTTATAATATGAAAGTTTTTAATATCTTTCCAAGGTTTTAAGAATGCCCAAAATGGAGGGGGTAAAAACTTGTGGTAAAATTGCGAAGGATTCCTCAATAGGTGACATTTTGGTCATGGAATAACCTTATGACTATTGGACCCCTGCAAGAAGAAGAGCTAGCTCTGATCTTGACTTGATTCAAAGGAATTTATATTCAGTGCCAAATTTCAACATTTTCCCAAACTAATTTACAATACATAGGGTTGTTCAAAAGAGGGAATCTACAGACCAAATTGATACGGTGCTTTACTACGCAGTGCGTTGCAAAGCCTTTAGGCTATATGAATAATTCATCATGCTACTTTAGTAACTTTTCAATGTGTTGTTGATGTGATGTTGAGCACACGATGTGTGTTACCAAAGCTTGTTTTGTCTCCTACACAGGTGTGTCAGGGTGAACTATGAGTAACATGAACTTTTGTGCATGTAAGACGAGTTTGCGACATTGCTTCATAGAAACCAATGTGACTTTGGGCACTAGCACTGACTCAAAGAGGTTGAATAAGTGGTCTTGTACATTATTAGTCCAATGTTATGGCTTCACTTGATATGTAGCTTTAGGGTCATATAAATACAATGTTCCTACCAAGATGTCACAGACCACCAAAGGTGTGATGTCACAAGTGATGCTATCCTTCATAGGCTTGAATTTATACTGGAAGGTGCTTTGTCATCGGACCTTTATATCTTTCCCCTATTGAAACCACCCTAGTGCGTATGGCTTGCGATGTGCGCTAGTGGCAAGGCCAAGGCATTTCATTGTGGCTTGCGCAATGATGTTCTTCTAGTTTCTATTGTTAATGATTACATGAAGAAGTTGACCCTTTACCCAAAACTTGGTGTGAAATAGGTGTTCATGCTCCTCATACGCATTGATCATAGTGGTGCTAGTGTTTAGACAAGTCGCATTTAAATCAATGTCGTTCATCGACGTGGGACTTGATGTAGACTAGGAAATCAAGGATTGTTATGCATGACATTTAGAGTCATCATGGGTGTGAAAGCAATGACAATGGCACCACTTATCACTTGAACTCTTTCCTTTATCTAAAGCAGAAGGCACAAGAGCCTTCGATTTTTATACAGTCTTCTTATGCTACTCTCCTTTAGCAGAAGTGTTCCAATTCTACGTAGAAGGTTGCATTAAAGAATAATGCACACGCTAGCACTTACACACTGCATTGGATGAAGAGGTGAGACATTATTTCATCTTTGCCTTGGCTTTGATCTTGGTGGCATTGTTGTAGGCTTGCCCCAAAGTGTCAGAAGTCAATAATTCCATCTTCACACACATATAAGGTGAGAGTCCACTGATATACTTTAGCACCTTATGTTATTTAGATAAGTTCTCTCATAGGAACACATAGTAGTCATGGAGTATGTGGGTCTAATCTTCCACCAACTACTCCCTATGTTGCACAATTATTGGAACTTGATGTATTCATCCTCAAAGTGATAGAGAGGATAGTACTCCTTCAGTGCATCGACAAATGTCTTTCAAGATTCAATTAGAACATAATATTTTGCATGTTGCACCCTGAAGTTATTCCACCAGTGAACCATCAGAATAGACATCTTCAACACTGTGAAGGTGATCTTCTCAGCATTATTAAAATGATTGACTAAGAAGTATGCCTCGAGTTGTCGAATCCAAGTATCCAATGTTGTGGCATTTATTTTTCCTTCGAACAAAGGAATGTCAAGATTGACATACACTTTGAAGGGGGTTTGTTACTAAAACTGTTGTTGAGCAAACTATGGAGGAGTGTTGGAAGGCATCAAATTGAGCTATATAATCAATTCATGGAATTGGTCAAAATGGTTGATGCATTTTGCTTCTAGTGTGTCGGCAATAAGCCTTTGAACATCTAGGGGTACCTCAAGGTGTTTTTACGCATCAACAATCTTATTTTTGCTATGGTGTTCCTTTGGATACTCTAAAACAAACCCACTGATAGACCTTAATTCTCTTGTTGTCATCATGTGTTTACAAGTATAGAAAGGAAGAGCTAAGGTCTGATACCGATGATTCATGTTATGGGGCCCTAGAACCAAGTGCCTGGGGAACAACTATGCATTACAGGTAACTCAAAATTATTATAGGGAATGTGCACAAAATAATTGAGATAGAATCAATCAGCACACTTTCAAATGGAGTAGAAGTTTTCTATTTATAGAAATGCAAATTCTATTCAATATGAATGAATAAGGAAATGGTACAATGTGACATAATGTGTGTATGACAAAATAAATACGTAGAGCATGTTATCTAATATTACGACTGCATATGTTGGTCAGATGCATATGTTGCATATTTTTACATGAAATACAATAAATAATTACAATTGTTATCAATTACAAAAATTACAATTATGAGTCATTTCATCTTCTTTGCTAGGTGACAGTTGAGCTTCTAGGTATGTGGTGACTAACTGTCCAACTGGATATATGATAGGTTCTAGACTCAAAAGCGCCACTTGGCAAAGCCACGTAGTTAGAGCAAGTTGACACATGGTTGTGTTGGAGCCGAGACAAGTATAGGCTTATGAGTCTGTGAGCAGGTGTTAGTAAGGTACACAAGTCTATGATAGAAACTTGGCATAGAGGAGTGTGCAGGTCTATGAGTTGATGCAAGTTGAGTGCATAGGTTTGCGAACAAGCGTGAGACTAAGAGCAAGCTCAATGCGGAGGAGTACATAGGATTGTGCCATAGATGTGAGTGTGTCATAGAAAGGTAAAGGAGATCACACAGCATAGGAAGTACACATGGATCATCCCCAATTTTACGTGTATATGTGAGCATGAGTGAATACATGTGTGCATCAAAGTATAAATATTAATAATTTAAAACATGTACCTTCATTTACCTAGGAAAGAGTGGAGGTTTTTTTGTCTATTCGAGCTAAGCTTCTATTTGCATGGATTTTTAATATCCCTAAAAGAAATGTCAATTTTTTATAAGTAGTCAATGCACATGATATCTTGAATTTTGAATTTTTAAATTTTTTAATTTGAAATTTGAAAAGAAAGCATAGGAATGAATAAACTTGGCTAGTATTTATCCCAAATGCCTAAACAAACTATATTTGAAACTAGATTTTTAATAGGTGTTTAAACATAGCTAACACTTCTTTAGGAGTTATTAGGGCTCAATCTACTTCTTGATCAAAGGAGTAGATAATTTTTATTCAAGTTTAATCAAGGTCCCTCAAGTTCACTCAATTTTGATTTTTTTAGAAAATATGCCTTGATATATGTTGCAATCACTCGTCTCAAAAGATAACATTAAGTGTCACATATGTTAGGAAAATAATATAGTTGAAACGTTAATATTCTGAAACATATGTAAAGATTTTGAAAATAGTCATTACTAATATATTGTTTTAAAAATAAATGAAATGACATCTAGTTATGCCCCATAGTATTATATATAAGTAAAAATATAACATAGAAAATACAGTATCATATCAAGCACAATGAAAAATGGTATGGTGCCACTAAATCCAAAGCAATACAAGAACAACTAGTATACCCCAGATGTGGTATAATATGTGCCTAATCATTCTATATATAGAAACGAGAACACACATAAGTAGCATGCCCCCAAAGATACATGGTAGAAACCATGGCAACATAAGCACCAAGCAAGTATAGTAATATGCATGACATAAATCATGGCGACAATCATAGTACAATAATATGCCTGGTGAACATCATGGCGGCAATCATAGTATGGTAATATGTATGATGGAAACCATGGCTACAAGTTATGAAGCGCACTCAAATTTGGACCACACATGTTAGTGATCACACCTAAGTTAATGAGTAGACATGTTAGTGAGACCACACAAGGACGAGACTCACAAAACATCATGACAAGAGGATTCTTTGTGATCAATTTCACCATGTAATAATCACAATGAAGATAGGAGGAATGAATGGGGGAATGTCCACCAAAGGTTCCAAAGAATTGTCTAAATTGGCCAAGTCAGTCTTATAAGGCTGCCAAGCAAGCAAAAACTCTTATGTACTACGCATAAATTCCCACAGAGGAACTTGAGAGTACAGTAGTTAGAGAATGTTGCTATCTTTTGTAGTAGGCAAATCAACTCGAGTAGTAGCTAGCTTTGTAGTTATGTCCGCATGTAGATGTGCAAGTTTCTCAGCATGGTGTTGTGATTACACCCCTGTAAAAGCGTTTCCTAGCATTTGATTTTGCTAAGTTTGGAGTTGTTGCATAACAAAGTCCCGAGCCTGAAGAGAAGCCTACAACGTTGCATCCACACCTAAGGAAGTGGAATATTGATCTAACAAAGTAGCTCACAAAGTAGAAGCAGTAATAAAGTCAGGTTGAGCACCACTTCACACCATATCTAGTTGTTGTTTTCAATTGAGCATATTCTGAGCCAGTTGCATGGCTTGGCCTAACACAACTACAATATCCAACTAATATGCCTCGAGAAGTTCACACGAGACTCCAATTTTAGCTTTAATGGTCTGACCTTATGATGCGAGATTAGACAAATGTTGAACATTCTATAAGTCTAGGGGGAACTATGAAACCAACAAAAAAAGTTTCTTAGGAGCTAAAATAATGTTATCGTCAACAACTTGCTTGTACAAAGATGGGTATGCATCTTCAATGATGCTGTTGACATTGTTGATTTGACAGCGAAGCTCAGTGTTACATAATTTCACAACCCTCTTCTCTAAAGAGACTATTGTCTAGGTAACGGCCTCATAAAATGCAGATGCCCCTTCCACCTGTTTGGCTAAAGAAAGTTATGTAACATCCAAAGATGCTTCAGTTGTTGGTGGAGCCATATCCAAAGTAGTTGTTGGTGGAGCCATATCCAAAGTAGTTGTTGGTGCACTAGTCGAAAGACGCTGAAGTGGAGCAAGGGGAAAAGAGAAAATGGTCCTCTGTGTGGACAATGCAGGGACATCTAAAGTTGTAAGACTCTAAAGTCCAATTGGCATACCCTACACTAGAGTATTCGTAGCCTCCCCTTAGTCCCGTGGAGTCTCCACAACCTTTGCATCTTGCGATGTTGTTGCGTAGGTTGTTCCAATGCGGTCATTGCCTTATCTATGAGGGTCTACCTATCCTATGCCTATGTTTGTTGTGTCTCCGTCTTGTGTGCCTGCATTGAGTGTAAGGCTTCAGTGATGGCTTTAGCTTAAGTTGTTGCCTCTTCAACCTAGGTTTGTGTCTAGGCGGTAATGGGAGTTGCTTCATATTGTTACCTCTTCTCCAAAGTTGCCTTCTCTATGGCAACTTGTTTCACAGTGGCCTCCTCTATGCGCTTAGCCTCTTCCTTTCTCTGGGTCACATCTAGAGTTACATGTTTAGCTTGTTGCCACTGGTGGCCAATTTCTTCTTGTGCTATGTAATATTTAATTATCTTGGTAGCTTCTTCTTGAGCTTGCACTTTTTGAAAGCACTGAGCTTCTTGGGATTCTTTAGCTTTTAACTTAGCCTCAACCTTAACACGACATTTATTCTCCTGTTAAGCTCGTCTTTGAGCTACTTGTGTTGTTTCTTCATGTGCAGCTTGTTGCTCCTCTAGCGTTTGCACATCCAAAGCCACCTGTTTTGTATCAGTAATGTGATCAACTGATGGCGAAGTGGATGAATAAATGACAGACACCTGCATAGTGGTCTTCTTCACATGAACTTTATCCTGCCCAGATGGAAGAATGACCCATTCAGACCTTTGCAACAGTGCAAAGTGCAGTGGCATAAAAACCTACAAAATTGATGCAAGTACTCCTTCCTCATGGCAGGAAGTGTTGGTTCTTCTTCTTATTTGGTTGTTTGACAGTAACATTGCAGTGTATGCTTATTTTATGTGAGGGATCCTAAAGGACTTTCAAGAAGAGGATCGAACGGTTGCGATTGGGAAGCGCTGTCGAAACCTCTTGTAGTGGACAGTGCCTTCTGGATTTTATGCAATTTTTCCTCTTCGCTAATGGTGTCGACAATGATAGAAGGGGGACAAGGGGATAGTTCAACCCACAAATGTTGCGGCACCCAATTTTATATTTGAACGGTGCAAACCACTTTTCAAAAGAAAAACTCCTCTTCTTGCTTCTCATACAGGTCTCCAACCATATCAACCATCATTGTGCGGTAAACCTCTTGCTCATTCGTCTAGATATCGAACCAATGACATTGTGATATGATTTATGGGACATTAGGGTCATTCAGCCAAGTCTTAAGGCTCTATGCCTTGCATCGAGGTGGAGACGATGACCGGCAATCTTCGAGAGCCTTGTGTTCCCTGCGATCTTGTGGTGCAACTATTGGTTCTTCAAAGGCAACGATGATTGGGACTCCTAGCATTATTTTTTGCAATGGATTTGCTCATAGTGTGCAACTAACTATTTTTTATGCTCAACCTCTCGTTGTGTAGTGGCCATGTCAATGAAAAATGGGAGAGGTGCATCCGAGGCCTTAAGTAATTTGTGAATGCAGATAAGCATTCCTTATGGAAGTTTGGTCACCACCACATATTGCCCTAAATACTTCATGACATTTGGAGGGATGTGCGGGTTTTTGACAACCAATTTTACTAATTCATCCCACTAGGCATTAAAGAATTGTTGATGAGCAAAATAAGTGCTCTCTCACTTCCACGTGAGATTTCGAAATGCGAAATTTGGCCAATAATTGACTTTTGGATGGACAATGCCCTCTAAAAACTTCCACTGCATGAAGACCAATAACAAAATCAAGAACTAGTACTAGAATGTCTATTTTATAGACATGAATTATCAATGTTGTTGATGACCTCAAACACCAAGAAATCTGGGCAATTAAATTCTTCATTGAGGTTAACCATGCGATGGCCGACATCAATAATGCCTTTGGTTATTTTTTTGGTAGCCTTGGTCGTTTTCCAAAATCTGTTAGTTATGCATCCTACAAGAATGTGCACTGGCTCATCTTTGATATCCCCTAGTGGTATCCCTCAATAGCCTTACATAAACATCACAGATGTCAGGAAGAATAGGCAGGGTTTTGGATTTTTAGGGACCCAAAGTCCTTTCACATGCCAATAGTCTAGCTACGCATGCCATGTCAACTTCATTGACATAGATGGTGATGTCTAAAGAAAGATAAATCTTCCCTTTATTATATCTACCAAGTAGTAACTCCATAATATCTCCCAATTGTCCAAATGTATGCAATCAAATCAACCATTTGACATCCGTGTTGCGGAGTCAATGGACTGGTGTGATTGCTTACTATTATGCTCCTTGAACTACTGTAGGGGCAAAGGTTCATTCTTTGACGAATTAATAGAAGGATAGGCATCTGGGTCTGTAAATTTTGTTTGCCTCAAATTAGTTCCAATCCCGATGTCTTATTTTTGTGTGATAGTGAATCCTCACCGCAACTGAGAAGGATAATAGGCAACCATCCTGGAAACTCGTTAAATCACAAAGTACTCTACTCAAAAGTTTACTGCTCACAGATACTAACACATAAGGTAATTCTTCACAAGTACTAATGCAGAAGGACAATTCATTACAGGGTCGATGTGTTATGCTCAAGGGTCTACAAAGTATAAAATGATGATGCGAGTAGCCAAACACCCAATTTATAGATCTTCGTGTGCCCTTTTAGATCCAATGTTTTAAATGCGCCATGACATCCTTGATTTTAGTCTTAATGTCATTTAATTATCAAGATCTCATTTTGTTAGGTGGTTGTGTTTTTTGCTGAGTTGGCATCCCTTGTATGACATGGTGATTGAATGATGTGACTAGCCGCTTGGTCATTCACCTATCATACATGATTATTCTAAAGAACCATTAGTCATTATCAATTTAAGATCTTGCCACTCGTGTCTTTCTCAGACTTAAATTCTACCACACTCGATCCCCTTAAATAGGATTTCTCTTATGTAAAAACCATTCATGTTATTAATTGCCTTCTTCTGCTCTTGTCTCATATTCTAATTTCTAAAACTACCATACATAGTTTTGGTCTATCCATACAACCTCAAATAACCAATCCAAATCCACACAACATAATTGAAACAAATTCTACTATGTTGGTGCAATTTAGCACCTGATTACACTTGGATGCATAACTTGGTGGTAGGGTTTGAGCCTACTGTTGTTTACCCTTCCAGGTAGGATGGTGCCTTGCAAATCCCTTAAAACCATGGTTCCTGATTGTGTTAGCTCATGAATGATATACAAACCTTTCCATATGATTTGGAGCTTACCTAAGAAGGCTCTAAACTGACTATGATAGAGCAAGACCGGTTGCTCTACATTAAACTCCTTCGTTCACAGATTCTTATCATGCCAAGATTTTTTATTGCGCTTATTCACCCCTTGTGTCCAAGATGCTATATGTCTATCTTTGTCCATGTGATTTAGCTCCAAGATCCGACTTGTTAAATATTCCTTATCACCCATATGCATACTGACTATGATTCATAGACTAGGTACAACATACTCCATGGGCATAACGGCTTCTAAACCATAGACCAACTGGGACAAGGTGAACCCTGTTGCACATTTATAATGTGTGCAATATGTCCATAGTACTACAAGAAATCTATCCTCCCAATCATCTCATTGAACATCACACACCTTAGTGAGTATTTTACCAAATACCTTGTTTGCAGCCTCAGCTTGGCCATTTCCCTGTGGATGATAAAATGTACTTTTGTAGTGCACTATGAGAAATTCATCTGTGAGAGTCTTTATGGTTTTATTCAAAAAATGCATACCTCTATCACTTACCACTCTGATTGGGCAACCAAATTGGGTACTAATGTTCTCATACAAGGATTTTGCTATATCTTTCGCACCGTAATTAGTCATCACAACCACTTTTAAACATTTGGTAAAGTTGGATGTCGCAATAATTATATACCTTACATGATTGCATTTACTGGGTGGATTGATAGGCCCCACAAAATCAATTCCCCGTTGTTTGAAATGTTATTGTGTGAGCATTGGTTGTAAAGGCATTTCATCTCTCTGGTTTGGTTTACTCATCTATTGGCACACATCGCACCGTTGTGCAACTTTGTGTGCATCCTGAAATAAGTAGGGCCATCATAAATCACTCTATAAGATTTTTCTCACAGTGACATCTCTTGTGAAGTGACCTCTAGCTAGCCCTTGATATGTCTCTTTCAGTATTTGAAGCCGCTCATGTTCTAGTGCAACTCTGTGTAGCACTTTGTCCTTTCCTAAATGGTAAAGAAATCCATTAACAATATTGTATGGAAGGACCTTAGTAATTAGTTGTTTCTTATCATTTTCTATGTGGTGCTCGAGAAATGTCCCATGTTCTAGAAACTAAGTGATTTCCTCCAATTACTCTGAAATCACAAATACATGGAATAAATGTGCGTTAGAAGACTCATCTTGAACTTCTTCTAGTTCTTCACCATTTCAAAGTCGGCTCAAATGGTATAAACCCACATTCTTTCATCCTAGTTTGACATTGATCCTAAACTGGAACTCTTGGAAAAGCCTTAGCCACTGTGATATGCATCCTATGATACCCGGTGATTGGTGAACAGCTCAAAGGGTGTGGCCAACAAATAATGGTGAAACTTTTGTACTACGTACACTATGGGCAAGGCCTCTTGCTTGGTTGTAATATAATTATTTTCAGCAACAGATAATTTTCTGCTCATAAAATAGATTGAATGATCCAAACCACCTCTTAGTTGTGCTAATACGGCTCTAACTATGATTCCAGATGCATCCACTTGCACATAGAATGGCTTACTCCAGTCTGGAAAGATCAAAATTGGTGCAGTCATCAATCTTTGTTTTAGATCGATGAATGTTACTTGGTATTATTTTGTCCATAAGAATTGTGTTCCTTTCCACAACAACTTCTCTAAAGGGGAAGATATAGTTGCATACCCCTTGATGAACTTCCTGTAATATCTTGTATAGCCAAGAAAATATCTTACCTCCGTCGAACTTGTAGGTGGTGGCATTCCCACAATTACTGCGATCTTAGCTTGATCTACTAGTATACCCTTACTGCAAACTACATGACCTAACAAAACCCCAAAGGGTGTTAAAAACAAACATTTGCTTAAATTGAACATTATGTGCAATGCCCTACATCTCTCCAACATCAATCAAAGTTTAGACAAATGATTTATAAACAACGAAAATATTGCCCAATCATCCAGATAAGTCTCTAGAAAGTCAAGGATAAAATCCTTAAATACAATGGCTGCTGCTCTAGATAAAATTGCAGGTGTATTCTTCAAACCAAATGGCATTACCTTATATGCAAAAGATCCCCACTCTATTTTAAAAGTAGTTTTGGATTTATCTTCTTCTATGATCGGGATTTGATGATATCCGCTAAAACCATCTATAAAGGAATATGCTTCATGGCCTGCGACTGTTTCTTAAACTTCATCAGTGAATGGGATAGGAAATGGATCATTCACACATGCCTCATTCAAAATGTGATAGTCACTGTAGATTCAGATTTCATCAATCTTCTTTGGTTGTACAACCATGGGGCTAACCTAATCAACTTTCTCCACATGGAATATAATACCAACTTCTTGTAAATGGTCTAGCTCTGCCTTCACTTTCAGCTTCATATTTGGATTTAACTGATAGGATATTTTATTAATAGGCCTAGCGCACTACTTCAGCGCAATGTGTATTTCCCCTAAAGAATGATCCACCCCCTTAACCTATGAGAATTTTTTAGGGAACACATCTTGGTGGTCTCTTAAGAGCTGCATCACTTTTGAGATAACTTCCTGGGATCAATAGTCCCCAATATGTGCCAACTTAGGAACAGCCTTCATTCTTGTGTTCCCCACATATTCCTTCAATGGTTCATGATAAATATTGTGTTCTTATATGGGGATTGAATCACACAATATCCATTGAGCTTCTCATTCTGGTATATTTAGCTGTCACAGTGTTTCCTCTTCTGATTGCTCTGTAATAGGTGTTGAGGGTGGTTCTTCTTTGCATTCTGGCTCAAATAAATCAGCTAATGTCATATCATTAATATTATCATCATTTGCATTAGATGTCTACTCATCATGATCTTGTATCATATGACATGGTTGAACAAGGACTTGTTCCTCCCCCTTTTATGATGTGTATGTCTGTAAGGCATTGTTCAGATCACAAGTTTCACTTTCCTATGAAGATGATTCAGCTCCACTGTCTAAGTCTTCAACCCGTATGTGGCATAGAAAAGTTTTTAATTTGTGAAATGCCTTGTGTGTCAAAGGATTCTCATCCTAAAAGATGAATGTCTTAATAAAATCACTTTGAACTTGTGCCCAATGCTTTGTATCCCCTCTACGCCCCTGATGTATGTACCAAGCCGTTGGGAGAACATCCAAGGTATATCTAAAGATGTGTACCTAATATTTTGGGGCCACAGCGTCTGCAATTCATACTTCAATACACCAATAAATGTGAAGTTCAGGGCAATATCCCTTGTGGGATAGTGGCCATTCTTTTCTGATTGTTTCTGGTAATTGGACCCTAGTTATAATCATTTTGCATGCTTCATCCCAGCGCAACTCCTCATTCCAGTGGACAGACCACCAGTTTGTAGCAATTCCTTTAAGTGCATACTTTAGAGCCTTAACTCTCTGATCAACATCTTTGACATGTTAGAATCATAGGATAAACTAACCAACATCCTCGGCGGTGAAGTACTGAGGCACACTGTGCTCCGTTGCAAAACCCACTGCAAAGGATGCACCTCATGATCTCCCTTGGACCAATTGAGAATGTGCATATCTGAGTCTCCACTTACCAACAAAGCTATATCCCATGGTAGAATGCCTTCTGTCATGGGTTCTATGCAATATCTGTCTATATGAATTGTTTGATACATGAAGTATGTGTCTGATTGAATTGGGGATTTTACAGGCATAGATCACACATCTTCCACTTTATTCTATGGAAACTCTATACGATGCAGAATAGGGTTGTGAGATAGCTCTTTAATTGTAGGGATAATTTTTGTGAAATGGTGCCGTCATAAATAAAATTACAATCTATGGCTCGTAGGGCTCACTACTTGTCCTCCGTTGTCACTTTCATCCAGCGACCATCTGCACTATTATATGGGGAATCTAGCTCCTTAGGAATGCGATAGGGTTTATGCCCATCTTTGTTTAACAAAATTACTATAATCTTGTCTCCCTAGTGGGCTTCTAAATGATTCATGACTGTATTTATGGTCATCTAACCATTATATGCCCACTTTTTGCCTATCAGCACAGGGTAGTGAGTCATGTTCATCTTCATATCAATGACTTTGAAGTCACGACGTAGGCTTAGCTCTACGACCCTGATTTTCACATCCTCCAGGTGACTGATAGGTTTAAATCATCCATAAAATGCAAGGCTTAGTGTGATAGGGCTATAACTCAGCATAGGTCGCCCAATAGCAACCTACGTGGATCTAGGAATCATATTGACAGTGCTTCCAAAATCAAATACTACATTGGGTATCTCATACCCTGTGACCTGAATCCATTCTAGAATCAACATCCCAAGGTTTTTTAGTCTTAACATACCATATCATTCTATCGATCTGTTGTTGGTCTTTCTATGCACATTCCATAAGATCATTTAGTAAGTTGGTGATGTTCTACGAAATGTCTTCATTATGCAGGGTACTGAGTAACTTCATGAGATCTGTCAAAGCAGTGACAACATGATCTTGTCTCAAAATTTGAATTATTTGTCCATATATTTTCACATCAGTAGCTGCAACACCATCTTTTGTAGTTTCCTATTGTTGAATCATTTTCAAAATCTGTGCAATTTCGCACATTAATCCTTTCTCAATAACGGGTTCAATGTACTTATTTGGTCGAGCTTTCCTTATCCCCTGATCTTAGCATCTCCAACAGCCATAGTCCTTGTTTCGCATGTTGTTGGCATGTAACAGATTGCAAGACAGCATCTTCTTAGGGATGAGTGTTAACCATATTCACATTTTCTACGCTCTTCTTTATATGTTGTTTATCTAAGACCAGACAATCCTCTATGTCATGTTGTTCTGAAATGCTACAATAAGCATAAAAGGATTGTTGTTGGGGATTCATAGGACAATTTTTTTGTACATGGTTAAATTCTTTGCATAAATTGCACTGTATTGGACCCCTCTGAGGATTACTTCCCCTTCCTCCTTGCGTACTGCCTCAATATCCTCCTCTACCTCCTCTAAATCCACCCCAATTGTTTTGGAATCCCCAGCCACTTGATTGTTGAGGCCCAAAGTTTCTAGAAGCCAGCAAGGCATTCCACCCTTGTGGTTGTTGGAGGCCATCATACCCACCATATTGGTACTGTGGAAGCGATGGGGCCCAACTTTCCTGTTGTGTCTCAACTTTCCTGTTGTGTCTAGGGAATCGCAGGATTCCAAGAGGTAAAAGATTGATATTGTGTGACTAGAGGTGTCTACATCTGAGAAGGTGTTGTCTAGTTTACTGCAGCTTGCAGTTGATACTATTGTGCCTTTGGTATCCAACGTGCACCTGACTGTGCTACTCCTATCATGCTAATTTCCAGTCTAGGAATTGTCGGGGTCATAGTAGCTATCTTTTGCATGATGACTACAAAAACATTCTTTGTAATATCTTCTTTGAGCTCTTAAAGAGATCTTCAACTTTTTTCATCGTGATTGTGAGATTTGCATAAGTTACAATACAAAGACGGTGGATGTTAGACATATTGTTGGAGGAGATGACAACAAGAGGTTGCATGCCCTACCACTCTACAAACTTCGCAGAATTTTGTTTTCATTCTAGGACACTCATTCCTATGATGCCCTTCCTCACCATACTCTATACACCACAACCCTGATTTATGCTTATCTCCTCTATACTAATCCATCTTTTTCAAGAGTGTTTTTAAAGTATTTTCTATTAGGGAAGTTGAAGTTGTAGCATCACCATAGTCTTCGATCTATTTGACCCTTATTGCAATTGCTCGAGCATTTGCCTTACTGCCAAACTGGGTCTGCGTAAAGGCAAACTGTATTCTCGCCCTCAATCCTTTTACAAACCATGTTGCTTTATACTTATCTTGTAAGAAAAACTCTATTTTATTCATAACGTCAAAAAATTTGTGATCATAGTCATTGACATACTCTTTTATTCCCTGCTTAATTTCTTTCAAATCATTCATGAATAGTTTGGCTAGAGCATTTCTTAATCTTAAACTCTGCTATTAACATGGTTTTACCTTTTGTAGCACTGTTGCGTTGGTATCCTTACAAAGTATTAATTCCAACGCATGATCGTTAGCTCTGATCAAATCACACTTCATTACTGCTTCATCGTTAATTCTTTTACCCTGCCACTTCATGGCACATGTGAGCAAGTATTCTTCCGAGTCCGCAGACCCATCATACTGAGCCAAATGAATCAAAGCCCCCAACTGAGCTGCTATATTGGGATTTCTCACAAATATCATAGACAATTCTTGTGTAATTGGCATCTTAAACTTTTGTGGTCTTGGTGGCAATTTCTGCGATAGTGTCACTTGTGTTTATATTGGTGTTATTGATGACAAAGTAGTTTCAGATGTATCTTCATTGTCCTCCTCTTCTTCTAATATTTCAATTTCGTTGATAAACTCTTTATCTTGCACAACAACTAGGAGATTTGTCTCTATCACTAACAATGCTTTTATGTTCTTCTGTAGCTCAGAAAAGCTACGAGCAACTTCATGATGTGCTTCCTCTTATTTTACTAATTCTCCTATGAATTTATTTTGCGATAGGACCTTGCCAATCTTTGTCTTCTAAGGCGGTATAGTAACTTCTGCGAATTTGAAAAAAATAGGCTCAAGGGATGTGTGCTCCCATGGTGAATGATCGATACCTCCAAAGATGACTTTTTTGAAACTTGAACATGTGCTATGTTTGTGACTATACGACAATCTTTCTTCTCTTCTAGGGAATATCCCTCTATAAGCCTACGAGCTTTTGACTACCTGGTCTACTTCTACACTGCTTTCTCCTTCCTGTTCTCTCACTCATTCTTCATCACTTTCTCTTTCTCTCTCTTCCCTTTGTCCAGGCTCCTTGCTTCTTCTCTCATCTCCTATCTCTTCTCCTTTTCCTTTGCTCTCACTCTGATCTTCTATGCTACTACTACCCCTGCTTGCAGCGTCTCGAATCTCCCTCTTTTTATTCCATTTTTTCTGTTGTCGCAGCTCTCTTTCTAATTCCAAAGTCTTCTTCTGATTCTTCTCCTCTTGGTTCTCCATTATGAATTCAGGGTCGAGCTCTATCTTCTCATCTCTTCACCATTCACCCTTTGGTCACACACATCCCCATGGCCCCCGAAGTGACTACTCCATACTAAAAAGAATAGGAATCATGGCCTTTTCTACAACCAACATTTTGATCAACAAAGGAAGTCGTCGTAAAAATTTACCTTTGATCCCTTTAACAAACATATATTTTGTTGTTTCGAAAGCTATGTACCCCTATACAACAAACTTTGTGGAGTATCCATCAATGGTAGAAGTTACCTAGTGATCGACCGCACACGTCCAACTGGTATCTAGGATCTATAACCACTTTATCTTCTCTTCATTCCATGCAATAGTATTGGTAGCTCTATATCGAAAATAATGGAATTCCAATCTAGCCAACCACACAAATAATAGCCCAAACAATTCGCACCAAAAGATCTCATAGATCTCTGCATAGATATGTTCTTGTATGATTTCTTTCACAATACACCCTATCCTTTGTGTTTCTTCTTCTACAAAATTATGAAACTTTTGTTGTAACCAGCTTTTTATCCCTCTTTCACTAGGTAGTCATCGTAGCATCTCTTGGCTGATGAGATTCACGTTCATCGCACCATTGTTAGCAGTGGTTCCTGGGTTTCACTAAAACATGTTAATTACAAGAATAGCCCTACGATCTAAAGGAGAACTTACAGAAACTTATAGACAAATGGGTTCTACGCCTCTAGATTGAAATCACATATAATTAACTTCTAAGAATACACTTGTGTAGCAAATAGATCTAATCACATACTAACAAATCTTCTAATCAAAAGATTTAAACATGATAGATTCTTGAACACAAAAACCTATAACTCACAAAATAACACATAAGGAAATCATATTCAATATTCGACTAAGTTTGCTTCATAATTCTTCATAACAATCAAACATTGATTATACATCTTTATGCATATAATCTAAGCGAAAAGTTCTATTACAATCTTTCTCAATGTGATCAAAATACTCTACAATACACTATCAATTATGCTGAAATCGAACCCGTTCTATTACCATTTGACAAACTCATTCTATTACAATCTGAAGGAATATATAGCCTGATGGGTGTTATCATCTTTAACCTCTAAATCCATCTTTAATACACATGCGTGCCAACCCATATGCGGTTTCCTTGTAATGCCAACAATACCAAAATAGATTAACCATGAAACGACATAGAACAACTATACAATAGAAGCAAACTATAATTATGTCCATGTGGCAACTATATTTGACGAAGCAATATGGTTCTCGCATTCCCTTGCTAACAAAAACTCTGAATACGTGGTAAAACTCTCAAGTTATTGAAACCATATTAAAGTAAAACAAAGGAAGCAAAAGTATAGTACAAAAACAATAACATAAGATAATATGCAATGAAGCACACGTTATGCCTTGTGAGGCTTTAATCCATGTAGTGAGGGTTGTTAGTATCCCCCAATATGTCTCATCCTAAAATAGACCATCATCGTTTTTGAAATTTTAGTTGCATTAATATTAGTCATTGGTCTTAAAGTTTGTTAATTTTGAAATACCTTAAGACGCTGATTTTCTTTGTAAATAGTGCCCTTTCCAAGTAAAGTTTGATTGGGAAGCATGATTTTTCCCTGGTATGTTAGCTCTTGAATCTTGTTTCTTAAAGCAATGCATTTATTTATTGAATGTCTTCTTTTTGCATGACATGAACAAAAATATTTGTCTTTATAAGACGTTGGCCTATGTTTTCAAAATATGTTGCACATAAAAATCAATTTGATTAAGTTGTTTTCCATTTAAGTCCTTTATTATAGTCTATTGATTATTGAAAACGTGTGTGAATTTAGTTGCAATGGTTTTAATGTCATGTTGTTGTTCCCTTTTATCTTAGTAGTAATTAAAATTTTGGTTAACATATAAGTACTAAGTTTGTTTGATTCCTTAGAAAGTGATGTTTGGACTTAGAGCTCGACTAATTTTGCTTTCTCTAGATCAGTAACTCTATGTGTAAGACAAGTGAATGATTTACAAGTTGTGTTAAGTACCTTTCCCTTAATAAGTATTATGATCCTATTGACAAAGACATGTCTTTGAAAATCATATGGTTGATAAATCAATGAATTCATGTGACAACAAAATCTAAAGATGTAATCTCACATTCATTCATTGGGACCTTATTAAAATGTTGAATACGTTCAACTGTAATACTAGATCCATTGTTGATGACATATTGATCTAGAAAGATTTTTTGTAAATGTCCTATTGAATATAAAGAACCATCAGGCAAATGATAGGGACCTAATTTAAGACATCACAAACCAAAATTTTAGAAAACAACTTAAGCATAAAGGCAATCCCCACAATCACCTATAGATCCTAATATTGAATAAATGTGTGCTTGAAAATCTCCAAAACTATCAAATAATTTGAATTTTAGTATGATCAAGTTATGTGAAAAAGGCATGCCAGATATATCCTTTTGAATAAGGTTATGAGGCATTGGATTGTTGTCATGCTAACTTTAAAGCTTTCTTGTTCCAAGATTTAAATACACACTTGTCTTTGCAAACTACCCATAGCATGCATCATAGTCACTAGCTCATGTGTAGGAATGGTTGTACTCTTTATAGGTTCGTTCATAGGTTGAGTCTTACATTGATATGGATCATAAGTACACTATTTTCCATAGAAGTAGTGATTAAACACTCATCACAAAGCATAGAGAATGTAAGAATACAACTACAAACCCTAGGGGTGTCTATATGAACAATATTTGCATTCATGACCTTTTTGGTTTTATGTATCATTTCATAAATGAAATTAGGGTTTGTAAGAATTTTTATTATTATTATTTAACAATGCATTCATTAGCTTTATATCTTTTGAAATTTCAAAATTTTGTCATTTTACATCCAAGAAAGACACTACTCTCATCGATTTCACTAATTTAGACCATGATGAGAACCAAGCAATGAACATACAAAAGTATATGAACCCTATGGATAGAAAAGATGAATAATTGTTAAGATCAGAATCTAAAAATGAATGAAATCAACAAGCCCTCCAAGAGTATAAACCATAGGTTAAATGTTTGAACGAGTCGAGATTCACAATATATGTTTACCCTAATCCCGATTTTATACCAAAATGAAATAAAAAAGAATAAACTATTGCAATGAATTGATCTAACAATATAGCTATGAAAGTACAAAATTCAGATCTACTCAATTAGCTGATAACAGTAACAAGAGAAAATGATAAATGAACTAAGCTATGCAAAGTAAAAAGGATAAGAAATGACACACGTAACTAAAATCTGAAAGTCTGGGTCTGGAATATGATTGTACAAGTCACTTGTGCATTGTTCTTGAACTCTAATGTGACATTTGGATCGTCTTGGACAAAACCATGTTCTATGCGGGTTCGACCCGAGCAGACTCATGCTGGACAAATTTGTCCTTGCAAGCGTCTCTATTCCACCTACATTGTCTTGTGCAGGGTTGTGAACCCTAATTTTTCTATCAATAGTTCACCTTCTATTTTACAATCTTGTACCTACATTTTCCTGATTTGTTGGGCAGGATGTGTTTGTTTGTTGATTCCTTCTCTTTGACCTAGCTTGGCACTCAAAACAAACAATAGGTTATAGCGTCCAACACAAACTGAAGCGACATTGCAAACTATGAATACCACACTGGGATCAAACCTCCAAGTAGTTATGAGTGAATGCAAATGCAATGACTCAAGCAATAGTTTTGAACCTCATCTTCCCTATAAATGATGATGCAACTACAAGCAAACTAAAACTTTCATTGATTCAAGGGGATGATGAGAGACCAAGATAAAACAACTTTGCCACAAGTTTGTAAGATATGACTCAATGAAACTCAACTTATGCAGGAGGAATAAAAATATTTGATGCTTGGCTCTCCTTTAGGTCTTGATTTTGTTTTTCTTATTCTTTTTTATGATCCCTTGATATCCCTATATGGTTTGCTTTGACTTGTATGTATTAGTCACTCTAGGACAAGTTGGGTGTGTTGGCCAACATTTGAAATGATAAAGAGCAAAGTTAAAGGCGCAAGATCAATGGCAATGGACAAAAGGACCCACTAAGGCAAAAAGGACACACTCGTGTAGGGCATGTATCTACCTAAGGCAGACTCATGCAAGGCACGAGTCTGACCTGGACTAAACAGAGGCTCAAATCTTGATGAAGAGCATGAATAAAAATGAGATTTAGTCTGAGGATGCCAATGAATAGATTCTAATAAGTGTCATAGGTTCTTTGGAAATTCCAAAACTAAATGGAGACCAATGCGAGTTGGATAAGACCTAGAAACTGAAATAAGCAAATATACACAAGTATGTCAAATATGATAAATTGAGGATAAAACACAATTGAAAAGGGTCTTGTACCAACTTTTGGTGTCTACACCATACCAACTCTTACTAACATGAAAATATTTAAAAATATTTTTGTTCCTTCAATAGCATCTCAATTGGGACTCACCCACCACGTGATTAAGTGCCTCAAGAAATATTTAAAGATGCCAGAATTTATGTATAACAATCATATAGAGTGACCAAATCAGAAAATGGAGTAAATGGGTGTAATCAAACTACGCACAAGGCATATCAAATTGAATTGTTGAAAAGCACTGAATTTAATTCAAAAGTTATGACTGGAACTTAAATAAGAAAATTATAAATTATAATACAGGGTGAAAAAGATATTTATTGAGAAACTGCCTGAGATTTTGCAAGATTAGATTGTCGACGGCCCAGAGAAAATGCTGCAATAATCCATGCAAGACACACCTACATCCACTTCATGTGTTAGCCTTGAAAAACAAATGAGATCCATGTCAAGTAACTTATGCTTTTATCAAATGATAACAGACCGGCAAGGCACATAATGCAATGGCTGAAGGTCCTTTATTGAGTGACCCTTGGAGTATCTTGTAGATTCCAGCAGCTGCTGCATCTCCTAACCTTTGCACTAATACATCCATGCAAACCTGCATATAAACCACTTTTAGCATAGAATGATACACAAGAAACAGAATAATCCAGCTGAATGGAATTCACCTTGGCTTTGTACTTCTCATCTCGTGTGACGACAGTGAAGAGAACCTCTTTACCAGGTCGTGTAAGAACATAATTTAAGACCTGCAAAAACAATTAATTGAAGGGCAGAGGAAAAAAAGTTTAGGAAAGAAAAAAGAATGTGAAAGTATTGTACTTGGGCTAAGAAGAACAAAAATTAGCAGAGATCTATATTTTATATTTTTACTGAAATGTTTCATTTTATTTGTACTTATGACTTGTTACAATTTTCAGCTATTGTTACCATTTTGTGGAAGCATAAAAACGTTTATTAAATAACATGTCTGAACTAACTTTGTTACTTTAAACATTAATCTGACAAAAGTTCCTTATCATTAACCAATCTAGCATAAATTAATAACTTTCTTGGGACAAGTTAAATATGTAATTGGCCACATAGCTGTGTTGGATAAATTTTGCTTTGAAAAGCTACACATAATGACAACCCAAGCCGCAATTCGAAAACCACCAGAGATAACTGACACCACTAGGGGAGAGTTTATTAAATTGGAATGAATCAATTATGAAGAAATAGGTTGATGTGCGACCAGTTACAACAAGGCAGCAATAAAATTTACAGTATACACATCTAGGGGAATGAAGTAATTCTTATTTGATAAATAAGAACACTATTTTTGCCTCTTCAATTGAAACCAATGTTACTTGGGGAGGTGTCCCCTAGATTTTGGTGACATCCTGGACATTTTGGGAATGAGGGGACTAATCCCCAATGTGTGTGTGTGTTTTTGTTCCTCGATGCTTTTACTTTAAAACATAACCCCTGCCCAATGAAAAAAATTGTTATTTTTACAAAAACATTGACCCCTAATCCTGAAAGTACCCTAAAAGACATTAAATTTAAAATTTATATTTAAATATTAACTTTTTTATATTATTTTAGTAGTCATCCCCCTGTCCCCAAAATCTGGGAAATTTGTTCCCCAAGAAACCCCATCCCCTGTTCCCCTATCCTCCCTGTCCCTGAGAATTAGGTAACTATGATTGAGATTACAAAATAGTTCAACCATATAGGAACTGTTTTCAGGGTAGCTACAGTTATGCTCTTCAACTTTTGGTAAAATTGTCTTAGTAGACGATTCAAAGTAAACAATCATAATAAGTTTTAAGAAACCAATGGAATATAATTAAAATGTTTGCTATTGTGACACTGAAATTGGCCAGACCTTTCGCAGAGTCTCAGATATTGCCACCACAATCCAGGTTGGCCAGATAGCAATTGTAGTCATGTTTGCAAACGCGACGACTGGAGCTGCACATATTGCTGCAGTGACTCCAGCACTTGTAAGTATCTGACCCTACAAGTTAGAAGCCAAATTTGTGTACCTCAGTGAGACTATATACAGTGAACCATCTTCAAATGAAATATGCAGACAAGGTAATTTTATAGCTGACATACTCCCGGTCAAAAACTCAATGTGAAATAGATGATGTTAATTTTGAATTCTAAACATACAATTTTATTGCAAAATCCTGCAGAAAATAAAGATGTATCTAAAAGCTTGTCAGACTTAATCAGAATATCGTTATGGTAAGTTGTGCGATAAAGATTAAGAAAGCATTGAAACAATACCGTTAAAGTAAGTTGTCCGATAAGAATGAAGACAGCAGTAAAACTGTTGACTTGAGCAAGCATTCTCCTCCTATCAACAGCATTTGCAACTGCTGTCGCCACTACAGCTGCTTTCTGCCACATAAACGCCACAATCCGCGAAGTTATTTTCACTTTAAAAGTGGAAAGCATTGTAAGAGCTAAACATGGAATGTTTAGAGAACTGTTGTAAGTGAATCATTTAACATCAAATCTAATTCCTGTTGTATCATAAATCATTTAATTGGACGAAAAAATAGCTTGTAGTCACATCATTAAGCATCTTGTATTAAAACTGGCAAAAAGAAAACAATCCCCATGGAATTAAGTTACTGTAAACAATTCAATAAGGGATATTCAATATTGTTAAGGAATGAAAACAATTAAGTAACAAAAGGCCACCATGGGTAGTCAAAAATTTTAAGAATTGATTGTTAGCACATTCTAGCAAGACATAAATTTAGCGTTTTCAAGGTTTTCAATGTAGACATCCACATACAATTCAAGATAATATGTTGCCAAGAAAGAAATGTGCAGGCATATGCAAAACCCAGATTTAAATTTTAAGAAGAAAACCTTAAAAACTAAGAATAAGTTTTACTGGGTAGAGAAATAAGTCATGAGGAAGTACACACTGATTCATCGATCTGATGAAATTGGTTCTTTATTCAATTGGCACTGTAGAAACACAATCAGTGTTGTAAAAAAAGTTAAATAAAAACTAAACAAAAAATGTCCCAAAATATTAATAAGGAAAAATAGGAAGAACAACACAAAAATCAGGAAAAGATCACCTAAGTTATAGGTGTTTAAAACTCCTTGTAAACAGAAAATTGGCACTTTGTGGCAAAATCAAAAAATAATTTTTAAGTTAGGGAAACTAAATAAAATTGGCAAAATGATAGATGTTTTCAGGCATTTTGGGGGGAAAAAATCATGCAATCAGGAAGCTACCAAGATTATGATTAGCGTGAAGAATCATTATTAATACGAAATATTGGTACCATTGATCACAATGGCTGCAAGATAGAGCCAATATAAGATTAAATGAAAAGATGTGTGTAAATGATTATACAGGATTTTCTTTTATGACGTTGTTGAAATAAAAAAGAGATTCATAGGTGAAATAATGGAATCTTTTGTTCTTAGTTTACAAGATTTACTGAGAAGGTTCCTATTAACAAAAGTTTTGAGCCTAACATAAACCGTCACCTCCATTAGAAGGGAAATAAATGAAGTCAAAGTTCATGCTTTTTAAACTTCTATTTAGAAAAGATGTTTCTATAGTTAAAGAATCACACTAGCAATCTACATGTATTTATGCCCCTTTTAGCGTAAGTGGCCTATTACTTTTTAGCAAGAAATAGGTGTTATATGCAGCGTTACAAAAAACATAATTGGTAAAAAACTGGCAAGGATCCAAACGAGGTTTGAGGGTCAAATTCTGAAGAAGGGACTTTCCTTGGAAGAAGAGTACACCAAAATGTCTTAGTGGGATTGTGGAGGATCAAGGAGCTCATATCACGTAGACAGAAAGAACTCAAGTTCCTTTCATTGAAGGACATGAAGATGCTCTCTACGGCTGGAGAAAATGGAAAATGGGTTTCAGGCTAAATAAAAATGAAGGCTCTTGTGCCCAAGTTTGCATTTCTCCTCATACCAACGGTTCATAGGATAAGTACCATAGGGGCAACTTGGTTTGGAGTGGTAAACAGCTTGAGGAAATTAGTATTAAGCATGTTTTTGACTGAACCAAATTTAAACACCTATGCATTGCTTCAACAGTTTTTATGCATGGTTATCGTTTATAATAGGGGCATAAAGGGGTTGCATGGGTGATGTAAAATCCATAAAGAGGTGAGACGGCCATGTACCTGGTCTGCATGAACTGAATGGATATCCCTTGTTTGATATTTACGAATTCTTACTTTGAGCGCTAATGAACACATGGAACAGGTGGAACCAATGATAGGACTCAGATTAACCAAGGTTTTGGGTGCTCATTAATATTTCCTTAGTGTGGCTTGAAGTGACGACAAATCACTTGTAGGTCAGATGACCCTATGCAATCCTAGGTAAAGACCTCCCCTGTGAACGGTAATTTTATGATCTGTGCCTCTAGGTGTGAAAGGCCATCCCTATAATAATGTTTCCAACTAGTTGATGCATCTGCAATCTCCAGAACGGATCTAGTCTCATTGGGAGTAACCTACTCAAATTGCAACTAGTAGTCCACACTACTGCAGGGCTGAAAATGGGACATGATTTACCTCAACTTGTATAACTGGTTAGATCTATCTGTAAAAGTATTTTTATACAGAAGATATGTCTACGCAATTTAGTTGCATGGATCCTTGTCAATTTTATTCACAGAAGCAATTGCATGTAGTAGGTCATAATGCCATGCATGCGATATACATATAGTGAACCTGCACTAGTTCCACACAGCAAGTTCTCCAATTGTATATCCTAAATCTTGTCCTATACTTCTTCAAATTCTCTGGTCATTTGCTTTAAAGGCAGAGTCAACTATAAAGTGTTCTTAGAAACTTAGAAAGAAAGAAAGAAAATTATATTAATGTACACAAATGACCAAAGGAGGTTAACAGGACTTGAAGGTACACACAGTTACATTAAAAATGTACTAGGTTAAAAAAACAAATAAAAAATACAAACATTCTTGGAGGGTGTAAACCTAAAGTAATTAACCCTAAGCCATAAGATATAATTAGTATTACAAGTACAAATAGCCATATGAGTGAAGGACCCCTCAATGAAACACAGAGTTGATGAAGATCACAGCCAAAGATCAAGACTGGAAATGAACGTTGCCACACATTTGTAGAAAGGTTTAGGCTAGAAGAATAAATGGCAGCATCATCTGCTACTGCAAAAGGGCTAACATATGCACTGATAATGTCCACAAGGGAATGCCCAAAGCTTGGGGTCCAAGCTATAATATCCTATGAGGAAGTAAGCTACCCCACCTAGAGACTCTCCTAACATCACAGGTCGATGAACCTCAAGTGGTAGATAAAACAAAGTAGATTGATAGCACCTAGAATGAGATTCGGTGGGCTAGGGCGCCCTAGTGGTAGTATGCAAGGATGAGGGTTGCCTCATTGGCCAACTCCCATTTTCTGTGAATGAGAAGTATCGAAAGAGTGCTTAGCACCCTTTACATCTGTGACAAGTTGAAAGGATGTAATCAACTTGCTAGCTCTAAGGGTCCCCTATAAGTTAATGCACGTGGAAGTGTCAACCTTTTAAAAAAAAAGGGTCAAGCACTTCCAATGAGCATAGCAGAAGAAACTGAGAAGAGAATCAATTGTGTCTATACAAACTATGATACAGCTCCCAAATCTCATAATAGCTAAGACATATTAAAAAGTTTCTCTCAAGTCCCGACCTCCTATAGGTAACACACAATTAGGTGGTTGTCTAAACTCGTAACTGGCAGGTGCGCACCCTCCATTGGTCTAGGGTGATCTTCAAAACATGTAACCAATGACACTGGAGATAGTCAGGGAAAAATTCAATGCCACCGGCAATCTGTACACAGTATAGAAATCAAGCTCAAGCCAAGAGTTTGTGGAAGAGAAATAATAATAACCTAAATGTGTTGCTGGTATTAGGGTATATATTCTTTACAATGGCTATACTAATCATCTCCTTTGAGGGAAACATGTGAGGGAGATCCAAAGCATATCTAAACGGAGGGATCCAATCAATAAATATGCTAAAAGATTGAAGAAGAAAACTAGTCTCAGAATACCACCAATATCCATGGCTAATGAGACCCAAAAATGCAATCTTCTCTAAACAAAAAAGTGCCAAATATTGTTATCTCTCACGATGTAAGCCTCGATCACCCAAGGATGAGTTTGTGAATATATAAAGTAAGCATCAAGATAGTCTCAAGGCGAAGGGGTTGGGCAACAAAATCAACTTGTCCAATGCACTAAGGAACAATCCATTTACAATGGATCATATGTTGAAGCATGATAATCTAAACCGTCTCAATAGGAACCCAGTCGATAGATCCCAAATTGGGACCCCAAACCTCATATGCATAAATCATTACGGGTTTCATGATGTCATTGAGGAGGTGCATCCTTGAAGGGGTGTCCCTGAAATGTATCTAAAAGCATTGGCCCTCCAATATAAAAGGTGAGGTTTATCTGATGCAATTGAGAGGTAGGATTCGAGGAAATTGGCACGCCGTTATCTTAAACTCCCAAGTATAAGTTGGCGTAATCTCCGTAGACTATCCTTTGTAGAACTTAAACATGGAAAAAGCATCCCTGGAGGTGTTGAAGACCATGACCTTTGTTTGATAAGGTTGACCAAAAGTTGATAAAGCTCTCCGAACACAAGAAAGAGCCTTTGTAAATTGTAAAGAGAGCGACAAAGGAAGGCCACTCATCAAAAAAAACAATAATGATCAAAACAAGATTTACATACAACCATCATTGATATGAGCATGTTGTCAAAGAAAGTCTTCAAGCTCATTTATGTAAATACCAAAGAGGGTCAATGAGTATGTCAAATAAGGTCTTAGATGAAACCCATGGCCTGGAAAATAAAATGTTTTAATAGTATAGGCCTGCTAATTTATTGTTTAGTGTTACTCAAGATTTCTTGATTTTGATTATTTATTAGGAAAGTGCTTAATTTTAGAAGTCGGGCCTTGTGGTCATTATCTCACACTAATATAACTCTATCCACATACATTGAAAATGCAAACCTTTTTATTCTAGTGAACCTATGTAACCAGTCCCTCTAATGAATACAAGTATGTGTTAGGCTCAAAATACCCTACATGTTCTTATTCTTATTTCCATTAAAGTTTTGATTCGTAAACTATGTCGATATTCACTCTAAGCTTCACCAATACGGATCTTATAACTCCTATCTCAAAAATGATTGGAATATGATTGTTCTAGGCTATTTATCATGCTAAAACAAATATAAATAAGTGCTGGAAATGAAATGTACAGCATATTGCACATGAAAATGAAGCATAAGAATGACCAAAGCTCACAATAAGCACAAGAGTTATCTTGGAGAAACCCAGTGTGGGAAAAGCTCCTGTTGGTGAGGCAACTGCACTCCCCTTCCACTATATAATGCAATAAAAATACAAGGTACTGCCAAACATGACCTTCATGAACAGAATTCTCACTACCACTCTATCCAAAACTTGCACACAAGACTGCTTTGCACTTTATCAAACACTTTATTTAACTCCAACACTGCTGAACCAACCATCTACAACTAGGAAACAATGAGACAACAAGAACAAAGAGTCAAATTTAAAACTTACAATATGAATCCAACTTCAAGACTTCTTGCTGCATTTTCTGATCCCTTCTGCCTTACCAAGACCTATATTATGCTCTTTCAACCTTGGAGTCTGCCAAGAAGCTTAAACGAACTGCCATTGAGAAAAAGAAATGTTTGCAACAATTCAACTTCAGGCTTTTTGTATGGTGGGAAAACCACTGGTGTATGCAAACCGGCGGTTTCAAAACCGCCACCCTGCAACTAGCAGCAGTTCTGCTACATATGAAAAATCCCTTCATTTCAAGAGATGAAACGCAATGACTTCATCGCTATGAAATTGTCCAGATTGCCCCACACTGACTCTGCCACTGTAACAATGTCTGATATGATGTTTTGAATATGAAATGCCTTACAAAAGTGTCTTACAAGCATGAATTACACACAATTGGGCATAGTGGAAACATCTAGTATACATGACTAGAACATTAGGATCCAAATTTGGATCAAGTTTAATACCAAACTGATTTGTTCACATCATCTAATTTTCAAGAATTATGTAGTCCTCCAAATGATTTTGGTAAGGCAAATCTCAAGTGCCACTTCAATCAAGGAACCCTCCATTCCCTTTGGCAAAGCCTATAAGTTTCCCCTATAATCTTTTGGGGTTTGCTATATTTTCCTTTTAGTGAAGGTAGGAATGTTTATTGTAAAGACATTTCAATTTTCATCGGCCATTATACAATGCGATTATTGACCTTTTGAAACTATACTAGGCCTCAGCCGTGAAAACACATAACCAGCAGCAGAGGGAATTCTAGTTAACATAACATGGATAAATATGTATGATTTTTTAGATTAACAAATGAAATCTATAATCAATGGCATACCTGAAAATAGAAGAAAGAAGAGACCACTGCAGTGAGCCACATGAAACAGCAAACATGGAGAAGATATGTTGATGCCAAGATAAGCTGCAGACCTTCCAGCATAGCAGAAAATTTGTGTTTCATAGAAGAAGTAGTCGATTGATTTGCAATTTCCGAGTTGTGTTCAATAGAATGATTAACAGATTCACTGCAAGGAAAAAATTGTACAAAGTTCATGAAAAGCACTTCAACCTATCCATAAATAAAAGATAGTAAAGTAAAAGTTGCTCATGGTCTGGATAAGAACATCAGTCACATGATGCTGTCCTCCAACTTATGTTGGAAGGTGAAAATCAAGATCAAATGCACGTTCACCCTTGTTAACTAGGCTCTTTAATTCGTGTGATTTTAGTTAAGTTTTAGCATGCAGCTTCTTTTGGAGCATCTTATTGCTCCTCCATTTTATTTCTGCTGGCTGCAATTCTGGGTCTCATGGTCACTGTGAACATTAATATAATTTTTTTCTTTCAATCTTTCTTGTCTGCATTTGGATGGCATGGATTTTATTTTATTTTTTGAGAAATGTTTATTGTTGTCTAGCAGCACTGTCTGTTCACCATTTTTGGCCTCTTGTGCTGAATGAAGAAATTCAAAGATGAAACGGCCCCAAATTTCCATGCAAAGGAGCCCATCATCATAGAATGTTTCCAATACAATGTGCAAGTTTAAAATTTCATCATGAACCTATAAGTTTATAACCATGAATTTAAATGAAATCAAGGAAAAAGTGAAGAAGTGTGATTCTTAAGAGATGAAATATAACTCATAGTGGAACAGAATCTACAGTAATTTCAAGCAATGGCAGCATTTGAGAAAATCCTAAATAAGACAACATTGAGGTAGATCCACAAAGCTCAGGAAAAATACTATTAACCTTCTAACAGATAACTCATGAGGATCATGGGTTTCATCTTGACCAATATGAACTGACGACCGAGCAGTCAACTCCATCAATAAAGCAGAAAACAGAAGCAAAACTGCAAGTTGAGAGAAAATTGCATCATTACTAAAGTAATATTAACCTTAAAATGGATAAAATATCCTAAATGTTTTTTGTAAATAAAAGAAAGATACAGATATGTACAAGGTCCTAATTGAGCCATTGCAACTGCAAGCAAAGATCCAGAGAGTTGGCCTAGAGTAGCACCAGCACCCACGAATCCAATCAATCTAGAGCCTGACTGAATGTATTGAACATAATCAGCCACTATATTAGAAATAGCAACACCTAATGTCGTTAGCGCCATTGGTAAAGGGGAAAATGTCAAATTGAATTTTAAAAGAGCATGCAATACATACCTCACTGTTCATTGTATCTATTACACGAGCCCATGTGGCTGAGATAGTGACAAGATTCAAAAGTGCAACCTACAACAATAAAGGTAAGGTTGCCATTCAAATATTTATCTAGATGTATTGCAATGAGTCACCTGGAGGTGTCGGGATACAGATACATATGAGTGTCATTTCAAATTAGGGTACCAAAGTAAATGAATAAGGCAACGGTTATATTATATATAATTATAGTCATCAGAAGGTGTGAGTACAGGTCCCTCAACCCTATACTGGAGTTTCCTAGTGACTGATTGTAACACAATCTATATGCCAAGCCAATCTTGTAAAATTTCCTGTCAAGGAAATAGTTTTAGCTTTTACAACATGCCAAAAATATGCTCACTTTCATGCATAAAAAATACTGAAAAGAGATAAGTTTACCCAAAGGTAGAAACTGATTCTTAGTGATATATAACACCACCCATGGATGTCCAAACCTTTAGAATATAAAGAATTTTTGTTTTCTTCATTGGCCTGTTGCTTCGTATCATATAACAAGGGCCAACGCAATACAGCCTGGAAAGCAGTAGAATTATTGGTACATTGCCAAGATTGAGTTAGATACTCCAATTCCTTGAGTAACAATTCATTGACAGTAGCAATGAACAAAAAAACAATAAATTTATTGTTGCCTATTGGCATGTCAGGCTTACCTTAGCAAAGTAATGTGATGGTGTCATTGATGACGCAGAGTACAAAACAAAGAAAAGAATGAGGGAAAGACCAAAAAATCTATGCATCAACACCAAAGCCTGTTACAAAAGCATTCATCTTTCAACTCATTGAATTGAAAACATCATACTAAAAGCATGAAATAATTAATAATTTTTGTTCCTTCTTGTGTTGAATAAATAAATTATACTATTGCCCATTGTTGACCACAATACAGCTACTCAGCTTATAAATTAAAAATATTGTCTGTAAAAGCATAAGTACTTTCTGTATCTGAATCCAAAAGTAGGAATTTGTAGCAAAAACATAGAACACAGTTTTTCCATATTTGACTAGTACAGAAGTGTTTCAATCTTCTATAATTCTGTCCCATTAAGGGTTGCCAAAAAGCCCACCAACTTCTGCAAAACTTGATGTAATTATGTCTACAAAAAAGAAAACTAAGAATCTTTAAAACATTGTTTGGTAGCGAATAGTTTTGCATTCTTATTCAGCCACCTAAAATGTATGGCTTTGGTTGATGATACAAGCAAGTGAAATTGAAATACAAGGGACTCAAAGACAAGATGGTTTTGACTAACAAGATCAGAGATATCTATGAAAAACTTCCTAGTTTTCTTTGAATGTTTTTAAAAATGGTATTTCTTAGATGTTCAATTTCATTTCCCTTCGTTATAGAGTAATGTTCTCAATAGTTTATGGTAGTGTTTGAACCTGTTATTGCTCTTCCACTTGGTCTAGAAATTTGGTGACCTCTTTCCTATATGTAGGAACAAGCAATACCCCTTCTTGCAATGTCTACAAATATCTTTCTATTGGACTAGTAGCTTGTGTTTTTCGTCTAAGCAGAATTGGCAGCTCTTTTAACAGTGTCTTGCACCCTAAATTAAATTTTATAAATGCAAATTCTTTCATAAGGTGATTCCCCCATCAAACCTTGGCTTCTACAACCACTGCATTACTACATGCCTTGTCTCCTCTACTTGTAGAGTATTGTCATCTCCTTTGACGTGAGAAAGGCGAGTTTCTTGCTTCTAGGTGATGGAAGCTCCTTTGTGCGCTCTATAATTCTGCCAAGGCTTTTTGGTGCACTCCTTTCAAGAAAAGCTCACACTTCTAATATTTACCCCCATACTAGGGTCTTGCATGCAAACACTATTTGAGGGTTTGAATTATCCTATTATTGATCTCCATTCATGCTTCTTGTCAAATATTTTTCCATGAGGGCATCAGGAGAGCTATTTGGAAGTTATGCACACAAATTGGTTGATTTTAAATAGCTTTAGGCAGAGTTTCTCAAATATGGCATTGAATCTCTTGTTTTTCCATTCCAAATTTATTTAATGAGATTGTTTGCTCAGGCTTCTCTTACTCTTGATCTCAACACATTATTCACCATATAAATCAGGAGATTACTTCCTCCATAATCATTATTAGACAATCACAGTTGGGCACATATTTTCCAAACTTCATGCCACAATGTCAGACATGAAGCTTTCTAAGCAAATAGAGAAGGGTATTTTGAGAGCAAAAGGGAAAGTAGGCTTCAAGAAAGAGTTCTTGTAGTGCACGTATGTGGATAATTATATGCCACTCCCTTGTTGGGGTTAAAAAGAGTGCACAACTTATAAACGGATGTAATATCCTCAATTAAATCGCTGGCAAGTATTCAGCCCTTGAGAATTAAATTGCCAGCACTTGAATTAAACCACAGCATTAAGGAAATCACTGACAATCACAGCAGTAAGGAACATCACTGGAAATTACAAGCATTAAAGAAATCACCTATTAAAGGAGGAGCACCACAATTACTAGGAAATCGCCCATTATGGGGAGCGCCAAACACAGCAACAACATTAATTAATTAAAGAGGATAAATAGCATTACTTAATTTTTAATTAATTAATTGTTAACCAGCAGTCATTTGACGAAAGGTCGCCACCTTTGGAGAAGACATGTCATTTGATGGGAGTATGTGAAGGTATTAATATTCAGTGATTGGTGGGAAGGAAAAATCATTCAATCATATATTTAGTTTTATAACCATGGACAAGCAGCTGTTTTACATTACTTTTAAGGATGAAACCCCTTAATTGTAGAATCGGATTTCAAGGACGAAAAACCCTTGTCATCACAATAAATCAATGATGAAACTCCTTGAGGGTTCACATTATATTATTTGAGATCTGAAAACTCTAGATGTAATTTCATTTTTTTATTTAAATTATTGTTGCAAGTATAAGATCTATATTTATCTTAAACAAAATTCTAAGGAATCCAAATTAACGTATAATATTCCGATTTGGGATATTACAATGGAAGCCCCAATTCAGCAATGACAACCATTAATGGAAGCATACAAACTGTGGGATTAAATTAAAACTCAGAAAATTACAACATTACAATGGATGCCTCCGGCCTTGGCACCAAGCCTTCCAGTTTCCATCACTGTATGACACTGTTAGTCAGTCCTTTCATCAACTCTGTCCTTCCCTCCCTTTTGTTGTCCCTTTCCCTTCTTTTTTTTTTTTTTTCCTTTTATTCAAAGCGTGTCTTCTTGCAAGGTAAGTAACTATCGGAACCTTCAGAAACTCCCACTTAATATGACTGCCCAACACGACATATGTCACATTAGGAATCTATTTTATTTATTTTTATTTTTATTTATTATTGGTTATGTAACTAAAAGGAAAAACTCTATTTTTGGTTATTCAAGATTGCTTGTGAACCAAGAATGCTCCTGCATCATATAAACTATTGATCACATTATTATTCTTTGAGCTATCATTGAGGAGGCTTGATTGCAGTCTTCTAAAGTAATTTGCAGCTTTGCAGACTTTAAAAAGGCTTTCAACACTACAGTCAGATACTTGTTCCAGAGGTTACATCAGATTCTCATTTCAGAGCTCATTAGTCCTACTAGCATGAGGAAATACGAGATGGCAAATTGAAAACACTTTGGGAACTAACCACATTCATGTTTCATATTTGGAGGACTTTTGTGCAAATTGTGAAGATGATATGGAAGTACGGCGCTGAGATTACATCAGGTTGACTCTTGAAAAAATCAGCAAAATCAATTTGACGAAGGTTTCCAGAAAAGTAAATGAAGAGGAAGAAACTTTGCAATCTCCTATTTACTTCTAGAAGAAGGTTTTTCTTGAGCCATTTCCACGAATTGATTGGTTCAAAGAAGAAGGAACCTCTCTTAAAGATAGTACCAAGGTGGGTTGTTGATAGGACTTTGTTGTCATTGAACAAGAGAACAATAGATAGTACTAAGAAGGTTACCGCTACTGGTGGAGGTGACCTATCAATATTTTGAGTCTTTAACACTAGATCTAGTAGTGTAAAGCATAAACAAACCATGGCAAGTTGGATATCCAATTGGCTCACTAATGTTTTTGGATATTTTGGAGACAATGACAAAGATGATCCTATCAACAAGAAGAAGTTCGACAAACCTTGCAGTGGTGCTCTTAGAGCTACCAAGAAACTTGTAATCTGTACTTCAAAAGGTACATAGAGGCCCCCTACATCTTCTCAAAATGTAAGTCCCCCCCATCCTCCTCCCAAAGACAATGTAGTTGATGATGAAAACCTTGATTCTTTCACTTCTCATTGACAAAACTGCTCCACAGTATCTTTCAACTACTAATCCCTTGATTCCTCAAATCATGAACATTAGTTGTGTGTTTCTAAACCCACTGATAATGTGTCATATAGATAAATCTCAAACTCCCCTTGTTACCCATCTCAACAATTGTAATTCAAACGAGAAACATAAATTTCAAAAAAATTGCCGCTTTCTCTAAGCTCGTTGTCCCTTCAAAGGAGTCTACCAGATCTGCACCTAAGTGGGCAAAATAGATGGTCAACAAAAGAAAACGTGTATTAAAGCCAATGGTACCTAATTTTGATGCAATATCTTCATTCATTGACCCAAAACCACCCAAAAGGAAAAAACTCTTCCGCATGGATAACCTGGGTCAAATATATGCCGAAGTAGTCACTCCGATGGTTGAGAAAAACAAAGAAGACATGACGGAATATGATTATCAAATCCAAAAATTTCCATTGGGGAAGTTGAGTAGATGGATAGATCCAACAACTCCAAATAGTTGCGCAGTCAACAATGGAGAGAATGGACAAGGATGGTGGGTAACAAACCGTTACACCAAAACCTCGAGGCGTTAGTGAAATCCGCACATTAAAATCATAACATCCCACCACGTTTTTGAAGCCTAGACTCTAGGCTGGATTTGTGCCCATATATCAGGATCCCCTGCATGTACGAGCCATAGACGAACACTACAATGTCAGCGTAGCCACCTACTTCGTGACTCGAACCCGAGTAGAGGCTCTAATACCAAATGTAACGAACCGTCACACCAAAACTTTGAGGCAATAGTGATATTCTCACATCAAGATCATAACATGGTGAGTCTACAACAAGCCTCAAAAATCAAATCAATCAATTAGGAGGCTATAATCAACATTTGCTCAATCCTGTTAATTCAAAAGAAAGTCAAGCTCTTCCAATTCCAAATCTTTGCATAGACAATAATATTATTTAGCAAGTTGGAGAGATCAACAAGTATGGACAAGCTCCAAAGTCATGGATTGATGAATTAGTGATCAAAAGACTCAAGGTCATCAATGAGGTAACAAAAAAATTGCAAAAGATAAAGGACATGGAAGGCAAGTTTGGAAAATAAATCAAACTTGCTCCCTAACATCAAGGAATGTCTAAGACAAAAGTTGAAAAAATTGGTCATTGCTTGAGTTTTCGAGGAAGCTAATGGAGATTCCTCTTATGAATGGTTTGATTTCATACTCTCCTTCTGATTTTCCCTCAAATGAGGAATTTTTAGCGAAGTTTAAATCAATTGGATCTCAATTAAAAGCTGGCGGAAAAGAAAAAAGGATGATGAATGTATTTTTCTGATTTTGTCAAAGTTGAAAGGCCCATTCAATGTATTTTCTTCTACTTTCTATTCTACTATGGATGCCCTAGGAGATCAATTTAAAATGCCATCTTTCGAGCTATTTTGTGAAAGGCTATCTCGTGAACAAACAAAATTAATGTCACTCATGCTTTGGTGGCAAATTCTCCCAAGGGAAAATGGAAGCCTAAACAAAAATCAAGACCTAATAAACTAGCAAAATCAAATAAGTCTTCAGATTCCTCTACTAAGTCCTCTAAACCTTCCAACTCTAACCAAAAAGTCATTCAAGAAAAATAAGGTTTATGATCCATGCCCACACTGTAGCAAAACAAATCATCCTGAGTATAGATTTTTTCCAAAAATGGAAGCATTGGAAGCAACATTGAAACAGAACAAGATTACTATACCTTCACCATCACCTTCTTCTAACACACAGAAAGAGAAAGCTCTCTCTGCTAGAGCATATTCTCCCATGTCAGATAGGTGGATAATTGATTCTGGTGCCTCTAATCATCTAACTCATTCTTTTGGTATGTTGAGTTCTCTTTCTCATTACAGCATTTCCCAGAATATCATGGTCAACTCATCGTCGGTTGAAATTTTGGGCTCCGACACTGTTGATATGCAAGATGGATATATCAATGATGTACTCCTTGTTCCTAAGATTTCTTCAAACTTGTTGTCCATTTATCAAATTCGTAATTCTAGTAGTGGAAAAACTATGGAATTTACTCCACATAATGTTGTAATTAGAGAACTGTGCGATCCACAGGATGTAGTAGTAATAGATGTGGTGGACCATAGTTCACGCTTGTATGTATTTGAGAAAATTGAAACCTCTGCAAGTTCTTCTCCAATTGCTCACGTTGACATTGTGAGCAAATAGTGGCATAAACGTTTTGGTCATCTCAATTATAGGTATCTGCACTAGCGGAGTTCCCAACACATGGTGATATGCCTTCCTAAGGTCTCCAATAATGATGGTGTTTGTCCAGGTTGCATGCTTGGAAAACAACATCAAGATCCCTTTCCAAAGGGACAAGCTTAGAGAGTTAAACTCCACTAAAGTTAGTACATAGTAATTTGATGAGTTTTCCCATTCGTTCATTTTCTAATGCAAAGTATGTACTAACTTTCATTGATGATTTTACTCAAAGGACTTGGGTGTATTTTTTGAAGTACAAAAGTGAAGTGTTTGAGAACTTCAAAGCCGTCAAAGCCTTTGTAGAGAAGCAATCAAGGCTTCAATTGAAAAAGCTCCGCACAGACAATTGGGGGGCGAGCGGGGGAGAATATGTTAGTAAAGCCTTCGAGGCTTATTGTACTAAGCTAAGTCGCAAGATATGGCAAAATTTTCCCCAAAAATTCAAAAATCGCCGTTTTTGTAAAATCTTTAAAAAGTTCAGACAAAACCGCTAAAATTCATCCCAAAAAATGTGGCAAAAAAACATTGTAAAGTGCATCACGAAACAAAAGGAAAATGCATGCCAAAATGTCGTGCCCTGGCTGTGCATTTTGCTCATTGGATGTGCATTTTGTGCCTGTTGACAATTCTCCACAAGTCAGATTGTCTCTTGCCATTCGAAAAGTTCACGTCTCTAGCCAAGGAAGAAATAATACATTGGGTAGATGTAGACCAATTGTAACACTCATTTGCAAAGGCCTTGGCTACAACAGGATTTCCTTCGGACAAAGAAGGCTTGATCTCACATAGCTTCGAAAAAGTTCGGAAAAGTTCAGAGTGCTGATATCCATGGTAGTCCGCAGCACAGAGTAGAGATCCTCATTGATACATCTTACAGGAACTAGCCTTCTCTGGAAGTTCTCACCATTGAGGCACCCACCCTCGTGAGAAGATCCCATTGTTTCAACCGGATAGAGAATTGGCCATTTCATGCACGTCTTCGATTCAGGGCACAACGCCAGGTTGACAACATTTTTTGGCACGCCCAATGGGACACGTTTGGAGCTGATCTTAATAAAATTGCAGTTGCAACAGTGTTCTTCAAGAAGTATTTGGTGATTCCAAGCTCAAGCAATTGCTTCTAATAGTTCAGGGATAGTTTCCATGTAAGTCTATTTTTATTGCATTATCGTGAATGAATTTTGATGGCTGTGTATGAAGAGAATTCCTATGCTATGTTTCCTTATCAGCCCAATGATGGATCATACCAGCATTATCATGATGCCTATGAGCCTCTTTATGAGCCTAAGCAGCCTTATCAAGAGTATTATCAAAGCTATGTTGAGCCTTATCAAGTTTCTCATAATCAGCCTTATCAAGAGCATGAATCTTACCTTCTTTGTAAGCCATATCAGTCTCAGGACTGGATTTCATCTTTCCCATATGGCTATGATGTTGCATATGAGCAATCTTGACTTCAAGAAAGAATGAATGAAATAGAGCTCAGAATACTAGCATATGCAAGAAAGGTTTGTTCTAACTCTCAGTATGAGGAAGTGAATGGTCTATTTCGAAATGTGTCCAATGATCCAAAAGAGATAAATGGACTATGTATTCTTGTATTGGAAAAGATGGAGACTTGGTAAAGGCAAAAAATCAAGTTAAACCAATGGTCTACAAAGGGTTCTTGTGCTTCTTATTCTCATGAAGTTCTTAACCATGCCCAGTGTGTCGAGGGAGCTTCCTAGTTGGAGTCAAGAGCCTATTCAAGTGACTATTCATGAGACTAAACCTTCCTATAGTCCCCTTTCCTCACCAATCATCCCTCAAACTCAAGTTGTCCAAGAAGACAAGCAGGTTTCAGACTTTGATGAGGTAATGACCAAGTGGAAGGAACAAAATGTAGACGTCTTTAAGAGTTTCTCTTTCCCTCCTCTCCAAAACTCCCTAGATAATTCCTTTTCCCTCAAGATTCCAAAATCTGATCATGATCGACCTCCCATGCTTCATTTTCCCTCTTCAACAAATGAATTTTATCACCCTCCCGCCATCCCCCTTCCTCAAGAGGATCCTGTGCTTTGGAGTATTGAGAAAGAGGTTGCAGCTACCGGACAAGTTCTTGCAGAGTGTGTAGAGGATGCTTCAGGAGTGTTTGAGGAAGAATTTCCTATTGATATTTCACTTGATGTTGTAATTGAGCATCCAATTATAGCTAAGAGTGGGAAGACTGATCTTGATGTAGAGGAACTTCAAGAGAAGCTGATACAGATTGAAGTTATAAATAAGTTACAGGTTTCTCCTATTGAGAAGGATCCAAATAGCCTTACAGCTAATTCAGTTCAAATAGATCAAAATGAGGAACAAAAAGATGATCGGCAGCTGTACCTCGAATCTCTACAAAAAATTGAAGAGCTTTGTATGGATATGTTGGCTATTGAAGAGCATGTTTATGAGAAATTTGATCAAGAATCACCTATTCAAGGTCACAGCCCAGATTGGGTTGCCTACTCAAAGATCCTTGAAGAGCTGGATGAACTTGCAACAATCAATAAGAAGGATGTGGTCACTCAAAAACCATGCATAGATGAGGTATCACTTGACAAGGTGGTAGATGACAAGCAATCTGAAAAAGATCAGGAGGTATTTGATGAGTTTGCCTTTGTTGTTGTTGATGACTCATTTGAGAAAATGCTAATACAGTTGGTGGACAAGGAAAATGCCCCATCAAAGGTTATGATTAATAAACATCTTGCTTTGCAATTTGCACCATCTCTTGGAAGGAGTGAGTTCAAGAATTTCCCATTTGATCCAGGCGGATCATGCTTTATCATGGTTAGCTAGGTTCCTTATTTGTTTTACTTTCCTCCAAGTGTTGTTCAAACACAGTTGTTCTATTTAGTTTTGTTCCAATAAGTGCTTGTTTGCACATTTGCTTCTTAATTAGTGTTGTCAACCTGAAGCTGCGCCCTGAATCGAAGACGTGCATGAAATGGCCAGTCCTCTATCCCGCTGAAACAATGGGATCTTCTCACGAGGGTGGGTGCCTCAACGGTGAGAAAAACCTCCAGAGAAGGCTGGTTCCTGTAAGATGTATCAATGAGGATCTCTATTCTACGCTGCAGACTACCATGGAAAAGGGAGAAAGAAACTTTAAGGGGAAATCCTACCTAATAAAGGTGATACACCAGAAGATTGATCCACTCAACTTGTAACCTAGAACACTGAACAAACAAGGGGAAAGGAAGACCTTAGATTTCAATCGACCACTATGCATAAGCATTTCGTGAGAAGGTTCAATCCAATAACCAAAACATGAGGAAAAAACGATGGAGAGAGGTCTGATACAAGACACTTTGCAGCCACCTAACATCCACTTACAGCTTTAGCAAAAGACATAAAGAACACTTAACATGACCTGCATAATACGGTAAGTTAGCAACTAGGTACGAATCAAAATTTGGAAAGGGAGAGAAATCTACCACTTGTGCAAATTGTTGAATGAATGTACACTATGCCAGCACTTGAAATCTGAAAGTACAGTCCTATTGATTGAAGAGGTTACACAACTCACCAATGACAGAGTCTGGTCTAGCCAAGAGGGGTTGATTTTAATCAAGGCTGAAAGCCAATTTATAGAGAATTACAAAAGCCAAAGATTGGCGTTGAAAAATTAAAGAGAAGCATTAACTTAAATTAACTCAAGGCTGACTTGGCCTTTCAATAAAATATGTTTTCTTTTTGTCTTTGCATGAAGCTTCTTGAGCTTGAAGAAGTGAACTTGTCTTTGCTCTGAACCGCCCACCTCTCTTTGCATGGAAATCCACGCCAATGTCAATTTTAGACCTCTATGTGAGCTGCTTGATGCCGAGTTGGAACGTTTGAAACTCTGAGTTGACCGTTTGATAAGCTGAGTTGGACGAAGAGATCATTCTCCTTTGCATGGGAAACTCCTGGTAGATGTGGCGTTTAACAATTAGTCAACTCTAAATCTAGGGCAGTCAACTCGACGTTTGAATTTAGAACTCTGGTTGAAGCTGAGTTGGACCTTCGGATGAGTTGATCCGGAGATGAACTCGACTTCAACAACCAATCGACTAAAGCTTTGACCGGTCGATCGAAAATAGCCCTTGTTTGCATGTATTTTATCCTATTCTGGTCTGCCTATTCATGTCTATTTCTAGCGGGATTCTATATTTGGATGTATTTTGTCTATATTTCATCTGTTTGGCCTTTTTTCAACTTCCCGTCCCTTAATTTGAGGTCAACCTCCCGTGGTTTAATTCTTTCAAAATTTTGGCTTTACCTTTGTTTCAACGGTTACCTCCCGCGGTCAAAATTTGACGTCTCACGGGACGTCACCCTTTGGCATTTTCTCAGGGCTTATTTCCTGTCAAGCCCCTTAGTCTTCTTATTTCCTTCGAAATTCTCTGTTTGCAATTTCCTTCAAACTTCTTTTCATTTCCTTGGATTTCCTGCGGCTTTCTTTCCTTCGGCTTTATCCTCCGAAGTATTCCTTCGGACTTTTTTCCGAAGGATATCTTCCTTTTCTTTTCCTTTTCTCGGGCTTTTGATTAGTCGGGTCCTTCTCATTTGGCGGCTCCTCTCCAAATTCCTTCGGACAAAAAGCCCGAAGGAATAAATCCTTCGGCTTTGCCTTCTTCCCCTGTTTCTTCGGACTTTCCTTCTTTGTAATTTTCCAAATTTCTTCGAACTTTTTGTCCGAAGGAATTCCTTCGGACAAAAATCCCAAAGGTTTCCTTTGTTATTTGCCTTTGCTCTTCTGTTTGCTCTGTCGGCTTTGCTGGGGTCTTTGGCGTGTTCCTTTCCGAATTCCTTCGGACAAAAAGTCCGAAGGAATTAATCCTTGTCTTTTTGACTTTGACTGCCTTCAGAGAAATTGCCCTTCGGGAAAGTTGCAATGGCCCTGTCACCGACCAAGTGCCCTCCGCAAAGGCTTTTGTCCTGCATCTGCGCCTTTGTCGAAAAAATTGTAGGGCACCCGGGTTTTTTGCAGGGGTCTTGAATTTGTTCCTGTACCTTCCCAAAGGGTAGGTGCCCTTCAGGATTGTTGAAAATGACCCTCCCGAAGGGTACCCTACCCTTTGGGTTTCTTGAAAATGACCCTTCCAAAGGGTACCTTGGCTTTTCCTTGCTTTTTTGGGCAGACTTTTGGATTCTCCGAAGTATTCCTTCGGACAAAAAGTCCGAAGGAATTACTTCCTTTGTCTTAAGGCTCTTTCCTTTGTTATTTCCTGCGGACTTATGTCCTTAGCACTTCTCCGAAGTTATGTCCTTAGCAGAAGCCTTCTTTGATGAACCATTCCTTCGGACAAATGTTGTCCGAAGGAATTCCTGTTGTAGCAAAGGCCCTCACAAAAGAAAAACAATGTATTCTTCCTAATGAATTCTTTCTTTCCTTGGATGGAGATGTGAATTTTCCAAATGGCAAGAGACAATCTGTCCTGTGGAAGAATTGTCAACAGTTAGTTTTTCTGCTTTCGTGTGTTTCCCTTCCTATTTTGAAGGAGGTTACTTCAGCCATGATCAAAAGAGATTTTCAGTCAGAAATCAGGTTTATCATTGTTTTAGAAGGTCGAATAGCATCTATATGGTTTGAGTTCTCAAGCATAGCAGACATGCTCCCCAACTGAGTCACCAGAAATGTTGACAATTCTTCCACAGGTCAGATTGTCTCTTGCCATTCAGAAAGTTCATGTCTCTAGCCAAGGAAGAAATAATACATTGGGTAGATGTAGACCAATTGTAATACTCATTTGCAAAGGCCTTGGCTACAACAGGATTTCCTTCAGACAAAGAAGGCTTGATCTCACATAGCTTCGGAAAAGTTCAAAGGACCATTGCAAAATTTTGAAGGGACACTCAAGAAATCCTAAGAGTATGTTATCTTTCGGAAAAAGTTCTCTGCAGGAAATCCGAAGGAATGAGCTTTGCAATAAGTCCGTGGGAAATTAGCCAAGAATAAAGACCAAGGAGGAGCAAGAAAATCAAAAGGGCAAGGTTAGAAATTGCACAAAGCAAAGGAAAACAAAGGAAGATGTCCGAAGGAATACTTCGGAGAATTTGTAAACAGAGAACCCGCAGCCGGAAAATCCGAGAAAACAACAAAAGTCAGCAGGAAAACATAAATTCCGAAGGAATAAGGACACATACAAAAGACCCGGGTGCCCTACAAAAAGCCCGGGTGTCCTACATTTTTTCCGAAAAGCCATTTCTGAGAGACACAAGCCCTTGCAGAGGGCACTTGGTCGGTGACAAGACCTTTGCATTTTTTCTGAAGGGCACAGAGGAAGGACAAAAGCCCTTGCGGAGGGCACTTGGTCAGTGACAAGACCTTTGCGTTTTTTCCGAAGGGCACAGAGGAAGGACAGAAGCCCTTGCGGAGGGCACTTGGTCGGTGGCAAGACCTTTCCAAATAACCCGAAGGGCATTCCACCAGTGGTAAGACAAAGCCAAAGGACTACTTACTTCGGACAAAAGGTCCGAAGAAATTCGGGACAGAAAAACCCGTGGAAAAAAGTCCAAAGGCAAAAGAGAAAACAAAGGGATATCCTTCGGAAAAAAGTCCGAAGGAATTCCTTCGGACTTTTTGTCCGAAGGATTAATTCAAGAAAAGTGCAAATGGAAAAAGCCCGCAAGGAAAAGACCGCAGAAATTTGAAGGATACAAAGCCCGCGGGAAAAGTGACAAGGACAACTCAAGCGGAATAATTGTCCGAAGGAATTCCTTCGGACAATTTGTTCGAAAAAATCCTTCAGAGGGTTTGAAAAGGCAAGGTCCGAGCACAGATAAGCCAAGGAACAAATAAAGACAATTCCCGCGGGACATTTTGTCTGTGGGAAAGTCAAGTGTAAATAAGCCGAGACAAAATACATGCAAAGGGAAAGTTTGTGATATAGCATAGACCAAGCAAAAGACATTGACAAAGACCAAGTAATTCCTTCGAGCAGATTGTCCGAAGGAATTCCTTTGGAAGATTTGTCGTGGGAAAGTGAAAAAACCAAAGCCCGAGGCAAATACATAACATGGGCAGAAAATAATCTGAAGCAAAGAACCAAACAGGAAAAGACCGCAGAATAGACAGATCTGAAGAATTAAAATGGCAAAGGGAAAACCAAGGGAAAAGATATAGACAAAACAGCCAATGAACGCGTTCTACAACATGCAAACTCCCATAAACAAACTTAGACACATCCGAGGCACACGTGAACATGCCAAAAAAACAATTAAGAATATTGTTTTTTATCTATAGTTGACCTATAGTCAAAGACTGCCATAAAAGGCATGAAAAATAATAAACACGGGGGGTTAAATCATTCAAAAGGCGTGTGGTGACTTCCAAATGTTCCAACTCAGCGTCCAACGGTTCAAGTCGGAGTGCTAATTTTAGTCTTTGTGGATTCCATGCAAGCAAGGGTTGTTTATAGTGGACTAGTCAAAGCTTCAGTTGATTGTTTGTTGAAGTCACGCTTCTTCGTGGATTTCATGCAAAGGGAAATTTTCAAACGTTCCAACACCTTAAGTGGAGTTCCATTTTTGGAGGTGCGTGTAGCATGATGCATGTTGAAGAACAACTCAAACTAAAGACCACCGTCAATATTTCAATGCCAAATGGTTCTTCATGCAATACAAAAGACAAGAAAGGACATATTTAGAAGGCTGTGATAACACATATTGAACTTAGGCTAATGAAGGAGTGGACTTCTCTTCTATTTTCAACGCCACCTCTTGGCTTGTGTTTTTTCTATAAGTTGGCTTTCAGCGTTGATTAAATTATCCCTCTCTTGGCAAGACCAAACTTTGCCATTAGTGAGTTGTGTAACCTCTTCGATCAATAGAAGGATTGTACTTTCAGATTTCAAGTGTTGGCATAGTGTATATTCATTCAACAATTTGCATATGTAGTAGAATTCTCTCCCTTCCCAAATTTTGATTCGTACCTAATTGCTAGCTTATCATATTATGCAAGTCATGTTCAGTGTTCTTTATGTCTTTTGCTAAAGCTGTAAGTGGATGTTAGATGGCTGCAAAGTGTCTTGTATCAAACCTCTATCCATCATTTTCCCTCATGTTTTGGTCATTGGATTGAACATTTTCATGAAATATTTATGCATAGTGATCGATTGAAATCGAAGGTCTTCATTTTCCCTTGTTTGTTCAGTGTTCAAGGTTCCAAGTAGAGTGGATCAATCTTTTGGTGTATCACCGTTATTAGGTAGGATTTCCCCTTCAAGTTTCCTTCTCCCTTTTCCATGGTAGTCCGTAGCACAGAGTAGAGATCCTCATTGATACATCTTACAGGAACCAGTCTTCTCTGGAGGTTCTTCTCACCATTAAGGCAACCACCCTCGTGAGAAGATCCCATTGTTTCAACTGGATAGAGGATTAGCCATTTCATGCACGTCTTCGATTCAGGGCGCAACTCCAAGTTGACAACAGTGCCCTCGTACGTTTTTTCTCCTAGCTGAATGTGAGACTGTTGTGTCAAGATCTACCACTATCAGCAATGATTCCATTGACTGGGAGAAAGAAAGCATGCTGCCAACGTGTTTGTTGTGAGAAGCTAATGGCCTGTTGGGAGGAACCGACGTCTGTTGGTGTGAGGACCAAACAAATAGTGGAGCAGCAGACAAGAGAACGCTTTTTTAATTTTTGTTTGATAAATTTTAAATTTTCTTTTAGTTTTGTTTTTATCTTTTCATTTTATTTTATACTTTTTTGATTTATGTTTTTCTTTTTTCTTTTGGTTTATATTTTATCTATTTAAAATTTTGTTTTAGATGTATTTTATTCTATTTATATTTTCTTTTTAAAGTTTTTGTTCATATTCTTTTATTTTTTTAATTGTGTATAAATATTTTTTCTATTGTTTATTATTATTTAATTTTTAAGTTTAATTTTTATATTTTATATTTTATATTTTCGTTATAATTGTTTTATAATTTATTTTTATTTTTTTCTTTCAGTTTTTTAATTTTTTTAATCTTTTTTAATTTATATGTAATATTTTGATTTTTGTTATATGAAACATTTAAAATTTATGCTTTTCTATTGTTCAAACTCAATGGTGTTTTTTTTAGAACTTTATCTATTAACGAACTTGAACCAAACTTTATCCTCGTTGAACCCAAATTCAAACAAACCTTGTGACTTAGGTTTAAACTTAATGGCGATTTTTTTTCGAACTTCATCCCTCGTCGAACTCGAATTGATTTTTATCCTCATCGAACTCAAACTCAAACCTTGGGACTTAGGTATTGAGCATGTCATTCAGCACCAATATTGTGCCTTACACCACTCAACAAAATGGTGTTGATGAACAAAAAAACAGAACACTCAAGGAAATGGTGAATTGTATGATACAGTCCAAGGACTTAACACCTCAGTTTTGGGTTGACGCAGTCAATTGTTCAAATTACATCCAAAACCGCATTTCCCCACAGGTAGTGGTAAATAAGACTCCTGAAGAAGCTTGGTCAGGAGAGAAACCTAATGTTTATGGATTTTGTGTCTTCGGAAGTAAGGCTTGGTCATTTGTTCCTAATGGCAAGTGCAAATCTATGGAGAAGAGCCAAGAGCTCATATTTGTTGGCCATTGCATATATCGCCTCTTTGATCATGTCACACATGATGTCTTGTTTCAACGAGTTATTAGGGTTGATGAGATGATCACTCCATTGGTCCCAGATTCAAAGTCTTCTCCATCTTTGATGATACCTCTTATACCTGATAGAGAGGGCCTACTGCATGATATTGATGATGACACCATTAATGAAACTGCTCCTCTGCCACCTGCACAACACATGCCCAAGTGGGCACAATCTACCTTGCCAACAGTTGGTGATTTGATTGGTGATCCTACAGATCCTTGTTGTACTTGTGCTCAGACATTTGGTATGCTCTTTTGAGCCATGCAATTTCTAATGATTCAGTGTTGTTTTCTGAAGCAATAGGGAAACTTGAGTGGGAAGTTGCTATGCAAGAAGAATATTCTTCGCTCATGAAGAATGACACATGGGAGTTAGTGCCTCTTCCTAAGGGAATGTAAATGGGTCTAGCAGATGGTACAATAGATAAGTACAAGGCTTGTCTTGTAGCTAAAGGTTTTTCAAAAGTCGAGGGGGTTGATTACTCTATGACGTTTGCCCCTATTGCAAAGATGGATTATGTACGTCTTGTTCTCTCCCTCGCTGCATCACACTGGTGGCCTATATACCAGATGGACGTGAAGAGTTTTCTTGTAGGTGACCTCCAAGAGGAGATCTATATGTAGCAGCCTCAAGCCTTCATGCAAGATCCTTCACTTGTCTGCAAACTCCATCGCTCTCTTTATGGCTTAAACAAGCTCCTCAAGCTTGGTACGAGAGGATGGACAATTTTCTACTAAATTTTGGCTGCTATCGTTGTGAGTCTAGTCATAATGTTTACATCCTGAAGCAAGGTGAGGATTTTTTTATTTTGGTGTTATATGTTAATGACCTCATCCTCACAAGAAACTTAGATTCCTTGAGTCAGAACATTAAGCACAAGTTGAAAACACGGTTTGATGTGATAGATCTAGGATTTCTGCACTATTTTCTTGGCCTACAGGTTCATCAGTCTCCTAAGGGGATTTCTATTGGCCAACATAAGTATGCTACAAATCTGCTTCATCGCTTCTTCATGGTTGATCGCAAGACTACTCCCACAACATATCAGTCAAGTATTGAGTTGACTACCGATTGAATGAATGAATGAATGAATGAAAGATTTTAATGATGTCCACAAGACCAAGCAATCTATGGGACCAAGAGCTGCAATAAAGTTGTTCCATGATATCACTTCTTGACATAAGGGCTGCCCTACTAATATTGCAAAATTAATAATCCCTTCTCGATGCTAACTCTTCTCCTATGGATCTTGATTAGAAAACTTGTTGTATTGTTTAACCTTTCCTCTTCAAACAAGTTAGTTAAGTTGTCAACCCTCAAGCTGTCTTTCACATTGTATCCTCATGTTGCACGTTTTTGTCGTGCCTTATGCATTTGCCCCTGTGCATCCTGTGCACAATTGTCTTGACTGCGTCGTGTTTCACGATTTTCGATTCCATTGGTGATTCTATCATGTTTGGATCTTGACCAGCAATGCAAATGACTCAAGCCCATGATCGACCCTCAAATTAGATTCAGATCCACAATTGAATATTTACTATTGTAGTCTACATCCTCTCCTGCCTTCACCGTTGTGTCCTCCCCTGCCTTCACGCCTTGCTCCATAGCTCCACTACTGCAGCCCCTTCCACGTCCTCCTTCAAACGCCTCACACATACAATTAACCTAGGTCAACCTCCCTATCGGATTCTCCTCAACCTTCCCATCGAATTTTCTACTGTTTTGATTTTGCCATAGCATTTGTCTTGCCAACCTTTTGCTGAATCTTGTTGTTCTGTTGAATCCCATCATTCTATACCAAAACTGACTGCTCTTGCTTTCGCATTGTATTTTCCTCACGTTGCACATCTCTGTTGTGCCCTATGCGTGTGATTGTCTTGACTGCGTCAAGTTTCACAATTTTTAGTTCCATTGGTGATTTTATCATGTTTGGATCTTGACCAGCAATCCAGATACGACTCGAGCCCATGTTCGACCCTCACATTGGATTTAGACCCGCAGTTGGATTCAGGCTCGTAGCTCGATTACATTTTGCACAAACTCCAATGATGACCGTGTTTTTCTCAACATGGAGCCTCTTGATGCAGTTTCCTCTCTTGCGATCAGTATTTGATCCATATCTCTCTTCCATATGGCCGCAGAACTTGTAGCTACCTACAATGTATATTGAATAATTTAAAGATACAAACTTTGTTCTATCGAGAGGAAACCTAGGTTACTCATAGAGAGGAACCCTGCACACAAAAGACCACACAGGGAGAGGACGTCGAGGCTTTGAATCTCAAGAAGAGGCAAAAAGACAGGAAACTCTGCTCGACGATTATGTTTGAACAACTCAACCTTTGGCGAGCTCCTTGGCATCCTTCACCGATCCACATAAAAATTGCTTGATTGGTTGTGCAATGGGCAAAAACAGATGAGTCAATTCCCCCTTTAGCACAAATATACCAACGTAAATCTACCAACAGCGGTCACAACCTCATCCAAGACCTAATTGACAGAATTCAATGGGTGGAAAATGTTAATCAATCACTTTGAACTGAAATTTGTGATCTCACGATCAAGGTTGCAGCAGTCAAATCTGATAATAGCCTCCGAAAGGAAATGATTGCCAACAAGGAGACGCCTCCTAATGAGAGTCTACAAGTAGAAATCCTCGATCTCAAAAATAAGCAGGAAGAGATCAGATCTCAACAAGCTTCTTTTAAATAGGAAATAGAATCACACATCCAATCTTGGGCATAAGTGGTCAGTGGCAAAGATCAAAACCCTCCCCCCATTGCAGTAGTCAAGGAAATTGTTCGGGGCAAGCTCACAGAGGAACAAACTAGACCAGCTAGAGAATTGAACCTGAAGGTGAGAGGGCTTTCCTTACCTCTTTCCTCTTCAAATCCCATGGTGGTTGGGACCGAGTTCTTTAAGGACAAGTTGGGTATCTCAGATGTGGTACTTGATAAAGCATGGTTGATGTTAGATTCCACACTTTTTCTCCATTTCAGAGCTGTTGTTAACTAGCTTAGGGCCCTTAAGGCCAGGTGAACGTTCTCTCTTCCTAGTAAGATCTTTCTTGATGAAGATCTCACCAAATCGCAGGTTGCAGAGCTTAAACACTCCAGGGAGGTGGTTATGGCAGCACAAAAAGCAAGAAAATGGGCAGTTATTAGGAACCTGAAGGTAGTGATCAAGGACTTCTTTCCTCCAAGATAGGAATCCCAACCTAGGGTCTTTAAATGACAGGCTCGTTGGGAGAGGAGGCAGGAAATGGCTCATTTTGGTCATCACCAGGTCTAATGTTTGACGCTCTTGGCTCGTCAGACATTCTTTTTGTCACTAAGACCCACGAGAACCCTATGCGGCCTCTCCCAAATATTATAGGATACCATTGGTTCTCAGCTTGCCGTTAGGGGACTAGAAGTTCTGGTGGTGTCAAAGGTTCGGGTGGGGCGGCTTGTCTAACTAAGGACTCACTCCGGTGCAAAATTTCAGTGGTGGCTTCTGATGAGTTTGCCAGATTCATGTGGGTCCGGATTATTGATGTTGCCCCACTTCCCAATGATGTCTACATTGCAGTATGTTACTTTCCAGCTCAATGTTTGGCAAGCTCCTTGACATCCTTCACCGATCCACATAAAAATTGCTTGATTGGTTGTGCAATGGGCAAAATAGATGAGACGATTCCCCCTTTAGCACAAACCTACCAACTTAAATCTACCAACAACAGTCACAACCTCATCCAAGACCTAATTGACAGAATTCAACGGGTGGAAAATGTTAATCAATCACTTCGAACTGAAATCTGTGATCTTGTGATCAGGGTTGCAGCAGTCAAATCTGAAAATAGCCTTCGGAAGGAAATGATTGCCAACAAGGAGAAGCCTCCTAACGAGAGTCTACAAGCAGAAATCCTCGATCTCAAAAATAAGCAGGAAGAGATCAAATCTCGGCAGGGTTTTTTTAAACAGGAAACAAAATCACACATCCAATCTTGGGCATAAGTGGTCAATGGCAAAGATCAAAACCCTCCCCCTATTACAGCAGTCGATGAAATTGTTCAGGATAAGCTCACAAAGGAGCGAACTAGACGGGCTAGAGAATTGAACCTCAAGGTGAGAGGGCTTTCCTTACCTCTTTCCTCTTCAGATCCCATGGTGGTTGGGACCGAGTTCCTTAGGGACAAGCTAGGTATCTCGGATGTGGTACTTGATAAAGCATGGTTGGGGTTAGATTCCACACTTTTTCTCCGTTTCAGATCTGTTGTTGATCGGCTTAGGGCCCTTAAACACTCCAGGTGTTTGTTGTTCTCTCTTCCTAGTAAGATCTTTCTTGACGAAGATCTCACCAAATCACAGGTTGCCGAGCTTAAACACTCTAGGGAGGTGGTTATGGCAACACAAAAAGCAAGAAAATGGGTAGTTATTAGGAACCTCAAGGCAGTGATCAAGGACTCCTTTCCTCCAAGATGGGAATCCCAACCTGGGGTCTCTAAATGACAGGGCCATTGGGAGAGGAGCCAGGGTATAGATATTTCTATCAGTTGTTGGAATGGTAATGACTCATTTTGGTCATCTCTAGGTCTAATGTTTGACGCTCTTGGCTCGTCAGACATTCTTTTTGTCACTGAGACCCATGAGAGCCCTGTGCAGCCTCTCCCAGATATTATAGGATACCATTGGTTCACAGTCTGCCGTCAGGGGACGAGGAGTTCTGATGGTGTCAAGTTTGGGTGGGGTGGCTTGTCTAACTAAGGATGGAGCAGAATTTCAGTGGTGGCTTCAAATGGTTTGCCAAATTCATGTGGGTCTGGATTATTGGTGTTGCCCCACTTCCCAAGGATATCTACATTGCAGTATGTTACTTTCCTCCAGCGTCTTCATCATATGTCATTCACAATGGTCCTGAGGGGTACCCTTTTATAGACTTATATACCAATATCACTCAGTACTCAGTTGTTGGGGAAGTCATCCTTCTTGGTGACTTCAATGCCCGTACCAAAGACTTTCAGATACCTCTCCATGACCATTCAGAGACTTTCTTGATGACTTGTATGCACACAGGAGATTGATTCAGAGTCAATGGGGTTACATAGGATGTCAGATGATGTGTTAGGTCCTTACACAGCATATAGTAGACACCTCTTACATCTGGGTGAATCTCATGACTTGTTGATCTTTAATGGGCTACCTTGCTTTCCAGATTCTCACTCTTTCACGTGTAGACCTTGTGGTGGAGGTATGAGTGTAATGGATTACGTCATTTTGCCCTTTATTTGTCACTTTTCCATTTCCCCCATTCCTCTTACAGACCATGTTCTTCTTTCCTTCTCCCTTTGGGTTGAGGTCCCCCCTCCTATTACGATCCCCTCTTTTAGTATACCACGTACCACCTTCCAGTTTGATGATGGGGACCTTGACATCTTTTCCTCCCACATCCTCTAGCTTCCGCCTCCTAAATCCCAATTTTTCTCACTTGATTGTGTTACTTCCAAGTACACCTGCCTTTCTTCCATCATTTGGGAAGTTGCCCTCAAATCTTTTCCTAGCTCTACCAGATCCACATCTACCTCCCATCAACCTAAAAGAAAAAGATCTTGTCCCATGAATAAGTGGTATGATGATGATTGTAGGTTTCTTCACCGCCACCTTCATTACACCTTCCTCCATGCCCATCCCTCATACCCAGCCTTAAAATCATCCTATCAATGTCTTCTCTGACGTAAGAAACGCTTTTTTATTTCTCAAAGGAGACAGGTCTTACGTGCTTCCTACATCCACTCTCCCAAACATTTTTGGCGTACCCACCTCCCCCGACATTCTCCCCTCCCCCCTAAGCTTAACCCCACATCCATGATTTCCCACACCTCCACCCTTTATGATATTCCTGGTCAACCTCAAATACATGTTGTTTCTCCACCCTCTTCTTGTCACTTATTCACATACAAGAACATCAAAGAGGCAGTGAGGGTGATGAATAGTAGCAAGGCAGCTGATGAGGAAGGTTTCCAAGCTGAGTTCTTCAAACACGGTCTTAGAGCTTTTGGAAGCTACTTGGTTGATCTTTTCAACCATGTGGTTTGTACAGGCTTCCCGCCTTCTTGGGCACATCACATTATTCACCCAATACACAAATCAGGGTCCTGTTCAAATGCTAACAACTATAGGACGATCATGGTTGGACACACATTCTCAAAATTGTATGCTACTATGCTCCACATGCAACTTTCGAGGGAGTTAGAGCAGAGGCATCTCAGGGCTAGCGGACAGGCAGAGGTTAGACCAGCGCATCAAACTCTTGATCATATCTTCACTCTTCGAGCCATTATTGATGAGGCACATCATCGCTCATCCAAAATCTATTGTTGCTTTGTAGATTTTAGAAAAGCATTTGATTATGTTCCACAGGAGGCCCTTTTCCAGAGGCTTAGGAATATTGGCATTTTTGAGACCCTACTGGTAGCCATTATGCGACTGTACGAGATTGTCCTTGGTCATCTTCGTATTGTTCGTAGGATTTCAAATTTTATCAGGAGTACCATTGGGTTCAAGTAGGGTTGCCCCTTGTCCCCAACCTTATTTGGCATATACATTGATGACTTAGAGACCTTTCTTCATGAGCATATTTAGGCTAGTGATGGGTTCTGATTTCTATTCTTTTGTTCATGGATGATGTGGTCCTCCCGGCTTCATCCCCTGAGGGTTTGCAATGGCAGTTGAACGCCTTGGCTCTTTTCTGTGATCTTCGGCAGTTGATGGTTAACCTAGGGAAAACCAAGGTTATGGTTTTTAACCGGTTGAAGACTTCCCACCTCCATTTCTTCTTTGGAGGAAAGGAGGTCGGTCTCACCACTTCCTATACTTATTTGGGAGTGCAATTTTCTGGACCACGTTTTAGCTTGAGGCAGGCCCTCCGGCCTAGGATCAATAAGGGATATGGTTCTTTAGCCCTTCTTGAGCGACAATGTTTTCGACATCACTTTCAGGATATCTACTCCAAGATATCCCTCATAGATACACTTATCATACCTACTTTTCTTTATGGCTCCATGATTTGGGGGCCTTCTTTGCTTGAGGTAGATTGGGCGGCTAGCGAGAAGGTCTAGACACTTCTCCTCCATCGCATTATCAGGTGTAAGTAGACGTTTCCCCATCACATTATCCTAGCAAAATTTGGGGCCCAACCCTTCCGCTTGGAGACTATGTTTGATCTGATTTCTTTCTTGCATCACATTCATAGTTTTGTTGATTCAACGAATGGACGGAACAAAAATCCATACTTAGTGTATTGTTCCTCAGATACTATTGGCCTCTCTACTCCCCCAACCCGTGTTCGTTATTGGTATACAGGGGTTTCTAACCTTTTAGGTACTCCTTGGATGCACCAACTCCATCCATTTAGGTACTCCTTGGATGCACCAACTCATCTTCTACCTACCAGATAGGAGCTGAACCGGATCATTCGGGAGGATATTTACAAACAGTTTATCCATACTACCTAGGTAAACCCACATGGAGGGTTACGCCCAAAGATGGCATTTTAAGCAGAGAACTTTTTGGAGCTAAAAGACAGGCTTATTGTCCGCCCGCAGTATACACTCTGCCACTGGATGCACGCTCTTCGCATCCCATTAGGACAGTTCAGGGTTACCTTGACACAGACCGCCAGATAGATTAGGTAGACAAGGTTTGTCAGTTATGCAGCATTCAGGAGTTTGAGACTGAGGAACGCTTCATCTTTTGTTGTCCTATACACTACGAGATCAGGGGGAGGTTTCATTGCCTTTTCAAGAGGACCTGGACTCTTTATGATTTCTTCAAATATGAGAACCAGAGATGTTTAGCATTATATATGCAAGAAGCCCTTAGGCTTCACGATCATTCTATTCAAGGACCTACTAGACCAGACTCTACCCAGCGGATCACTTCCTTTTTCATGGTGCCACCTTTGAGAAGAGATACTAAGCATCAGATTAACACTAGTACGACCTTACATTCCAGATCAGTGTAGTCTAAAGAGACCATCCACAGCTCCCCAAGATTTCAGCAACATAACCATTTTAGGTCTAGCACCAAGAGACAGACTAGATCCACCAGAACTTCGCAGAGGACTTTTTCCTCTAGGCAGTAACACAAAGGGCAGACCAAACATCTCACCTCCTCTTCCTCAGGTCATTCTTCTATCAAGAGCTTCTTTTTATCGGCCTTGGATGTTAGGAGTGTTGGGTCCAACTCTTGATGGACCCCTCCTTGTTCTTCCTTCTCATTGTTCGTCCCCTCTTTCCCATTGCTTAGGGATTTCCGTGGGTGGCTCATTTTTGTTTCTCTTTGGCTCTACGTGTTCTTGCTCTTTGCCTTGCTTTGTATTGGTTTCTTTCTGCTTTGTTCCCTTCATTTTCAAAAACATTTGGGGTTTCCCGCTTGTTCCTGACACTTTTAATCCGATGTCCCTTTGACCTACTTTTGTGGTTATCTGTTGGGCATTAATATTTTTATCTTATCTATAGGCTGCACACTCCATAATGAAGTGTCATTCTATCTCCACTACTCCCTTGTCACAAAATAAACATGTTCTTGTTTTCCATTCTTCTTTAGGTACTGTCCATCTGCCGGTTTCACACCTAACATGAAGTGAGCTAGTCCTCAACTGTGCAATCAACATCTTTGCTTTCCATTTGATTTTTGCCCCTATGTGTGTCTTTTCTCCATGCTCCCATGTGAAGTTAAACTTATTGACGTAGTATGCTTTCTTTCGTCCTAACTGCTTTGTCCACATGGTTGTCCTAAATTTCTCTCTCACATACGTTTTTATTTCTTCATTGGTGCTTGAGCATTCTTGCATGTTGATGTCCCATTTATTCATCCATTTGTTGTTTTGTTTCATTCAGGTGTTTTTTCTTCTACTTAGTTATGCTCCTATTACCATTTTGGGCCAACGATGGTTCTCCATACTTTGTCTTTTTTAGCTAACTTAATGTCTAAGTCATTGTTGATGCTTCCAATGGAAAGGAACACGATTCATCTAATATAATCTTTTATGGAACTAATGTTTTGACTTTGAGGCTGCTTGTGATTAAATGCATTTGGATTCTCTCTATTTGTCTCCAATTTAGGTCAAACACATTGCCACCCCCAAACTTCTCATCCATATAAAACCACTGGGGTGACAAGTAGGCTGAACAAGGTTCTCTTGGTTTTCCAATCCCATAATTTTGCATTCCTGCATCTGTTTTGCAGTGAGTATAAGGCCTTTCACCCTCCTTGAAATCATTTTGCCCTGCAAGTCTCCTAACTAAGCTTGTTGTGAAAGTCAAGCCCAAGATATTTGTATTCTTCCACTATTTCCAGCAGATTTCCTTCGAAAAGGAACTCAGTTTGTTTCTTTTTTCTCCTAGAGAAAAGATCATAACTTTTGTCTTACTAGTGTTCACTTGCATTCCCACCTCGTGGCAAAGGAGCTCTAGAGCTTTCAAATGTTCTCTCAAACTATGGGCTGTTTTTGCAATTATTAAAAGATCATTTGCATATAAAAGTAAATTTACAACATTATTAGATAGGTGGGCACCCCCTCCACCAGTGTTATTTATCCACTCCTCTAGTTTATCGAAGTATAGTCCAAACAAGGTTGGAGATAGAGGACATCCTTGTTTGACTCCAATGTCACTTCCAAAGCATTCTGACATACCTTCACTTGTTCTGATTACAAATCTAAGTTGGTTGATCCTTTATTGTACAGGTAGTTGGTAGGGAGTCTTTTATATCTGACGCATACACATCCTGACATCACAATTGTTGTTAACCTTGTCTCTTGGTTCTCCCATGAGCCTCATGAGAGTCATTGACAAGCAGCCAAGCATATTTTGCGCTATATTCGAGGCACTTTGAACTTTGGGATTCATTACACACCATAGAGTTCTTCAAATATTGAGGGATTCACAAACTCAAATTGGGGTGGATGTGTTGATACCCGTCGATCTACTTATATATTTACCTTTTACCTTGGCTTAGGTCCTATTGCATGGGCATGCAAGAAGTAAACAATTGTTGCATTGTCATCCACTGAGGCAGAGTATAGGGTGTTGTCAAAGTTGAACAGGAGGCTCTTTAGCTACGACAATTACTTGGTGAATTCAGTTTTCCTCAACTTCATCCCACTTTGATTTGGTGTGATAACCAAAGTGCTATTGAGATTGCACACTACCCTATAGAGCATCAACACACTAAGCATATTGATATTCACATGCACTTCATTCGACAGCTTGTTCATGATGTTGTTTGATTGGAGTTTTTACCCATCGGTGAGCAGGGTGTTAACATCTTCACTAAGCCCTTGGCTTCTCCTCGTTATCTTTAGTTGCGAGCATTGCTTGGGGTGAAGGAAATTGAACTTTGGAGGGATTCATCCTGAAGTCTGCCTGTCCTTTTTTTCTTCTTTGTGTGTACATGAATACCTTATCAGGCCTATTAGTCGGGACACATAGTTGCCTTTTTCTCCTTAACTTTCGCTTGAGAGTGTTAGAGTAATTTTCACACTAGTTAGAAACTTTTCTAGTTATTTATGCACTAGTCTAATGTTTGTGTTCACACCTAAACCATTTAAGCTTATTTAGGGAGTGTTCCAAGAATAAGTCCAAGTTGTTATTTGTTGAACAAACTCGGTTCACGTACATGTCTAATTTAGCTTTTAGCTAGTTTTATGGGATTTGACTTATCCCCTATATTAGGCTTTCCAAGCTATTATTTAACGATGGGTAACTTTGTTTCAAGCTTATATATTCAAGCATTCCCATAAGCTTTACACGGTGAGTGTGAATAAATAAAATATCATCTTCTTTGGAGTGTGTGCAAATTATTGTTACGTGTTCAGTGAGACTCTGATTGTGCATAATCAGATTTAATGTGCTTGTTCCCTGCCTATATCCCATAGGCTGCTCTGATAGCTTTCAAGTGCTTCTAATTGAAACCGTTTGCATCCTTTGCACTCTGCAATGATGTTGATCTGGATTTAACTAGAAATTTGATGGACAACAAACTAAATCACAAAAATTTAATGTGCTATATAAATGAGTCGGATCAAGGAATTGAACACAATGGTGCATTGTCAATGAAATTTTAATGAAGCCAAAACTAATTTCCAAGAAGGTAGCAATCGCTGAGAAGAGATATGAAGCTACAAGACTCTTGTTTCTACATTTTTACATTCAAATGACAATTCCTTTATACATATGTTTAGTAGTAAATGAAAAATATTAAAAAAAATAATGAGATTCGCTTTGGAATATTAAAAGTCGTGTGACAAATGTTTTCCCAAGAATTTGAGGTGATTTGTTGTGACATGAAACTAATAAAAATACAAATTTTTGGTTTTCTGAAAAATTTAGGTATTTTTCTACATTTTCATATTTTAAATTTTCAGGGTCCTTTGAAGTGGAATTTGCTCTTGGAAGTGTACCCAGATGCCCCTAAGGGACATGGAGCTTCCTTTAGGTGCATCAAAAAGTATTCATATCCTAAGCTTTCCAATGCATTTCACAGCTTCAAATTCCAAGCTATGTTCAAGAAAAAATGATCCTGTCAAGGTGATGTACTAGTTTGTTGGTAATCTGCTAAAAGACAGGCCCAAACCGCCACCTGGATCATTCACCCCTTCTTGAGGGGTAATGGTCCCCATTTCTCCTAGTTCTGAATTTTTATGAGCATAGGAACTTCTTAGTGCATGTGTGACTATCTTCCATTGAGTGGCATGATTCATCCAAAATTATTTTTTGTTGATTGTGAAGATTTCTGGGGCAGAGGTGCTATCAAACCAACATGTGTCCACAGTTGACTGAGAAGATTGTCCACTATATCCAAGACCAAAATAATTGGGTCTCATCTTTGCCTCAATTGGTCTTTGAATTCTTAAAAAAAATTGCCAAGGCCTTGACCAGTGTATCCCATCTTCTACAACAACTTCAAACCAAACCCTTTGGTGTGCTTTTCAAAACTGCCAAATGAATCTGATGAATAATCAAATAGCCAAAAATCAGAAGGGATTTTCACATACTCATTTGTTTTTGTTTGGGCATCTTTAGTTGAAGTCCTCTTGGTCTGCACCTCTTCGTAGTCTATCTGCTTGTTACTTTCCAAAATGGAAGTACCTTGGATTGGATTAGTTCTTCTCAATATATTATGTTTTACTTCTCACCATCAAAAAAATCAGACATTAATCACTTACACACAAATTGTTTTCATGCCAAAATCTATCCACTTAGCACTAAAATGTGTTTCTATTCTAAGCCTTTCTTGTGGATTTTTAATGGCCCCATCATCCGTATTGGCTATCGCCATCATCTGTATTGGCTATCTCCAACGTCATTGCTCACATAGCCTTAGGATTCCTCTTGGCTAGGTGAGGGTATCTTCCCACTAGTTCTGAGTTGAGATAGACTACGTATTCCATAAGGTAACAGAATTTGTCATTTCTCCAGGCATTGGAACGGAAGGAGCACTGTATCTATAGATGTTAGTCTATTATGAGATACAAAGGAGATACTATTCTTTGGATAGAAGACTACGGATTCTAGCCACCTTTTTCTATTATCCCAACCGGAGGCATTTGGCCCTTTACCTTCAGAAAGTAATCATTCTCAAATATCGGACTTACATGAGATCTTAGGAGTGTTGGGTTTAATTGCCTCCTCCTTTCTGTCTATTCTAGTCACTGGAAGTGTCAGGTGCCCCTTAGATACAAAAATTCGACATAGGATGTATATAATTCAATGAGACAGCACCCCTCTTTGCAAGGTGCCACCAGATTACCCAAATACTCTTATTTGTGCTCCAGGCATGTTAGGTCAGCCATTTTTTACCACACACTGCCAGCTAGTTCCCCTCACTCACAGTTCAAACTACTGGGATAGACGTATTACCAGACTTCTCTCCACCTTCAGTGATTTGTTGAGGGGCCTTCCCTTCCATGGCTACTGCTACTTGTATTGTATGACTTTATCCTTCCTGACATGTCTAGGATTTACATGTTTTGGGTTCATCCCTTATGGTCAGGGTATTTCACTATTTTTATTGCTTTAGTGTTAGTTACTTTTTCCACTCTTGGAGTTCTTTTAACACTCTCACTTGCTAATGTACCATGATGTACGTTCAAGTTCCATTAACATACTTTGGTCATTCATGGAAATTAATGTATTTCTTTCTTTCACAACAAACATTTTATAAAAATTATTAGAATAATTGATGAAAAGAGAAGACACTCAACTTCATGACAGAACATGATAAAGCAACTATAGCTTGAATAGCTAGAGCATATAAAGTTGTTTTTTGCACGTGCATTTTTACATATGTTATATTCTATTACATATGGCCTTCAATAATAAAACAAGAAATGGGTGATCATTAGGTAGATAGTTCAAGGGCTTGTGTCCGTTTACTATTCAACTTAGGAGAAAATCTTGTGGATTGTAAATACAGTTGAAACCGGCATTAAGTCTCATTGCATACCTCTTCTACAAGGAACCATGATTATTCTACAACTTAAGGATTCTTCTTTATTATTTAATATTCAAACATGGCAGAAGGTTTTGGTTAACAAAATTATAAGACAGATAAAATGAAAAAATAAGAATGATAAACTAGATAGGGGATGAGAATGAATATCTATTGAAAACATTTCCATGCATCCATAGATATATATTACAACCAATGCATACCAAAATCAAAAGAACTTTGACAAGAACAGTACCTTGCCTTTTGAAAGATGAGGCAATGAAAAAATATAGGTTGAAGCTGGAGCTGCAATGAGAGTCAGTGCTAGAGATGCCATGAAAAGCCCGGGCAAACTACCCAAACCTAACGAGATTGCACCTTCATCTCTCAAAGGCAGAACAACAAAGTATGCACTTAAAAGCTGCACACAGAACAATGCAAATCAAAGTTCAAGTGAAAGTTAACATGTGGATTAGTATGCTAAATTTAGAGTGCTGATATCATTTTTCCTTGGGAGTGTAGTTCATGTTTTGCACAATATAAAACTATTCAGCAAGCACTGAATGATTGTACTTGTAGTTAATTGAGTTTTCAAAGATGTGTTCAACTTAAAGTGGGAATACAGCATAAGGTTAACAAAAGGTTCAACTACCCAGTTTCAAAAGAAACCTATTTTAGAGAGCAAAATTAGAATTTATCATCAAAAGCTCATGCTTAAGAATGTCGGAAATGTCTATTTTTAACTGTAACTACTATGAAAACAACTATCCAATCCATCTAGTATCCTTGGAATCTTTAAAAGGTCATGAGTTACAAAATAGCATCCATATTTATGCTTGCAAGAGGCATATCTCTATATGCAAGATAGAAGATATTAAAAATGAAAAAAAAAAGTCTTGTGGTGTATAATTATCCCACATTGATAATAATTGTGTGACAAGGTAAGCTTACAAGGCATTACAATGAACCAAAAGCTTTGCCAGCATGAAGCAGGCTTTGGGGCGAAATTCCCTGGGATGATGTGTTAGCATCCTCCTCCTCTGTGGTACTAGCATCACTTAGAGGTGCTTGTGTGTTTTGTGGTCCTTTTGCCTTGTGATTATTACCATTATACATGAGAGGAAAGTCATAAAATAAATGATTACTAACGAACAATTGGTCACCGTGGATGCCATTATTAACTGCATGTAAAAATCTCACAAACTAAAAATATCTAAATTATGTTTACAAGTCTTGGAAAGGCACAAGTATACACTTAATTTTAGGCATTACTCACAGTAGAAATTAGACTAAGATTTCCTGACCTTATTGATTCAACTTTTGGTATCAAACAATGAACAACATTACTTAACAACCTTTTTACATCTTTGCATACATTAAACGCCTCTTGACATTGAAATAATTTTTCATTATTTCATTATAATTACTTTTAGAAGAGAGGTTCTTAGCAAAAAGAGACTTTGATGACCTTGATGTTATTGAGCATATACTACCAATGAAATTTGATCTCCATGTCATGCTAGATGTATTCTCACAATGCAGCTTTTGCCAATTTAATCAGTGTCTTTTGGTTGAAAAAAGGGGCGACACGCAGATCTTTGGTTCCATCCATGGGGTTTCCTTTCAGTTTACCATCCCAACATGTCATTTCCTCAAGTGCTATATTCAGTTGTTACATCAATACAAGATAAGAAACAAAACAATTATATTCCAATAGTATACAAAAGAAGGGAGAGAGGTGCGGACATGGGTGGGTTAAATTGAATAAACTTATCTAAAGTATTGTTTTATGCATCCAATTTCATAAGGAGAGAGAGGTGCAGACTGCAACTATGCCAGCATTGTCATGAAAGAAGCAAGTAGCAGGAAAACTAAAGCATCCAAGGCATTACAATCTTGGCCATGCATGTTGGAAGATGAGCTTCATCCTATCCTTCGCTCCCATGGGAGCCCTCCACTGCGGCCACATTGTCTAGTCTGTTAATGCATCGTGACCCAATGAAACACATCACCTATGACATCAAATATGCCCTCCCATTCTCTCTTTTCCTCTTTTTATACATTATGAATAGACATGGGGCATAATCCCCCCAATCACCTTGTCTTTCATCACAAATATTATATTCTCTTCACATATTATTTGGGTCCATATTTTGGGATTTATTAACTATTCTCAGATACCACTTTATCTTCTAAGGGGAAAAAAAGTGAAAGCTTCTTTGGTAGTCTCAATCCAAATTAGTTTTGTTGTGGGTTTTGCTATGCACCTCCTGCTATGTTTGCAGATTGTACCTCCTATTTCTGGTGACCCATTTTGGTCACTCATGAGCATTGATATAAAAAAACAATTGTTCAGGGTGCGTGGAGAAAAATGAGTGCCAGTTCTATTTTGGGGGACTTACACAGGGGCATTTCTCAAGCATGTAGCATACACGCTTTTTTGGCCCACCTTACTGTAACCACATTATTACAGAAAGCTTGGTCAATGACTCCCAGGTGGGATTTGAACCCATGTCTTCATCGTGGTAATTGCTGCCCCTTACCACTTAGTCACACCCGCTTTGAACATTAATATGAATTCATTTACTTTTAGGCAACAATCAACTCAGCAAATTGTCTTTATGTTCACTCTCCAAATTCTAACAGAGATCAAAGACTTTGATCTTGTAATAATGCATACATGCTCAAATATGAATATACAACCTCTTTATAATAAAGATTTATTTTTGCGGGTGGGGCAGGGGGTAGGCAGGATGTCAAATGCTCCTTGAGTATGTGGAAGCAGGCTGCCCTCCCATTACAATTTTTCATTATAGAATAGCATTTCTTATTGTTACACGGGAATGCATCCCCCCATTTTCCTGCTGTCCTGGAAGTCCAAAACGCTTTAGGGACTTGGGGATGCGGAGGAAACAACCCCTCCATGCTTCCCTTTTTGCAAAAGTGTTGGGAGACGTCCTAACATCCTCAATTTTTATTTTTTTTGTTTTAGTTTCCTTTTATTTTTTTAAATTTATTTGTTATTTAATTATTTAAATACTAGTACAAATATCTTAAATATATTCATCTGAAACAATGCCTACCTCCTGATTAAAGACTCCATTACACTCTACACAATTTTTTTGCTAATTGGTGATAGATGGTCTCAATATAACTGCACCACAGCCTCAAAAAAATCTTTCCGGGACTAAAATAGCAGTCTCCAAACTCCACAGGATGCCCACGATATCACAATTTTTTAATCACCTTCTCCGAGCAACAAGAAAAACTCTTGTAAGATGGTCAAATAGATGTAAAGTTTAAGATTGACCATTTTTATTGACATCTCAACTTAGCATGTTATTGTTGATGTATCTGAAATCTCTATCATTTATGATTTCTGACTGATGATTAATCATGATTCATAATGGTTTCATTAGTAATTTATTCATATTGTTTAACTTTAAATTTATTATTTAAATTTCAGCCTATTTTAGTTTCTTTATGTTATTATTTTTTGTTTACTTGTATATTTTTAATATTTGTATATTATTTTAATACTCATCCCCTCATCGTCCCTTTGTCATCCCCAAAATTTGGAAAAAAAATGTAGTCCCAGAAACCCCATCTTGATGTCCCACTATCCAAGAGTCTTAGGTAAATATGGTATTTCTCAATAGTTGAGAAGCTATCCACCTCATCATAGCACACCAACTCCAAGACCAATTAACATGAGGAGCTCACCCTTCAAGTGCCCCACCTTGCCACTAGACCACATAAGGCGATGGATTCCTATAAATGAAAATATTATTGTACAATTAGTGTTGGCGAAAATGAGCCACACCGAACCATACCAAGGAGCCTACCAAAAAGCCCCAGTCATAAAAGGGTCAATAGCTCAAGAGTAGAGCACCCCAACATGCAAATGGGAGGTCCTAAGCTTAAATCCTAGCTGATCCATAGAAAATAACATGGTATCAAAGCCAAATTAGGATCCCTAAGGACCAAAGTGTGGCTCAGGGGAGGCTGTTGAAGAAAACGAGCCACACCTTAACCATAACAACGAGCTTTCCAAAAAGTCCCAGTCATAAAAAGGTCATTAGCTCAATTGTAGATGTAATGTTCCCTTTCTCGAACTAAGCGTAGCGGAGACCCCGAAGCCTATTTTATTTCTCGTGGGCTAGAGGAGGGGAAAGAGAAAAGGGAGATAATTTAATAATATTGGCTTAAGATGTTCCCCAACATCACTTAAATGTTATAACTTAAAAAGGGGGCATCTAAACCATATTATTAATTAGGAGGGGACAAAAAAGGCATTAATTTTAAGGCTAAGTGAGAAATTTTTTTTAAAAAAAGTAATTATTTATTATTTTTGGAACAAAAAGGTGAATTAAATAAAAGTAATTTTTAATTACTTTTAGGGTTTTGAGGAGAAAAGGTAATTATAAAAAGGTTGGATGGGGAGAAAGCAAATCATTATCATTCAATCAATTTCAAACACTTTTCAAGCTTGAGCAACCATTGTTCAACCTTTCTCACGAAGGATGAAAACCCTCCCATGTAAGACCCTGAGGATGAAACCCCTCATACCCAGAGGGTGACTCCATTCAAGAATCACATTGGTGCTTCCAGAATCAAAAGAATACAATTCCAGGGATTTATTTTGTGGCTACAGCCATCCGGATGTCCCAAGGTTTGAACAATATTTTTTAAAAATGTACAATTTCGTACAGCTTTCATACGGCATCAGATTACAGGTCATACAACCTCTGCAACAGGCCATACAAATTGGGTTAGCAGTTGGTAGTAGCCACGAGGAATTTTTGAGCAAAAAACAGTGGCAACCGTACAGCACAAGGACAAAATAGTCAATCGGGTGGACTTCCAAATAGTAAAGTGGTATTTAGATTTTTGATGCAATTTGTACCTTCCATATTTATTTTTCAATGTATTCAATTGACTGAAATAAAGAGTACCTTTGTGAGTTATCAGTATTCTATTCCATATATTTTATTGGGGTTTGACTGAATTTTTAGGAAAATTAAATAACAATTAGAATTCAAAATTTTTTCTAAAAGGTGGTATCATATCCCCTTTTAGAAAAAATTTGAATTCTGATTTTTATTTAATTTTCCTAAAAATTCAGTCAAACCCCAATACAATATATGCAATAGAATAGTGATAACTCACAAAGGTACTCTTTATTTCCGTCAATTGAATACATTGAAAACACTGAAAAATAAATATGGAAGGTACGAATTGCATCAAAAATCTAAATATCACTTTATTGTGGAAGTCCACCCAACTAACTATTTTATCCTTGGGTTGTACGGTTGCCACTGTTTTCTACCCAGAAATTCATGGCTACTGCCAATTGTTAACCCAAGTTGTACGGCCTGTTGCAGAGGTCGTAAGACCTGTAATTTGACATCGTATGGATTCGTATGGAACAGTACTTTTTTTTAATGTTCAAACTCTGAGACGTCCCAGATGGCTACAGCTGTAAAATAAATCCCTGGAATTGTATTCTTCTAATTTTGGAAGCACCAATGTGATTCTTAAATGGAATCACCTTTTGGGTAAGGGGTTTCGTCCTCAGACCCTTACATGGGAGGGTTTTCGTGCTCCGTGATGAAAGTTGAACAATGGCTGCTCAAGCTTGAAAAGTGTTTGAAATTGATTGAATGATAATGATTTGCTTTATCCTCATCCAACCTTTTTACAATTACCTTTTCTCCTCAAAACCCTAAAAGTAATTAAAATTTGTTTTTATTTAATATTCACCTTTTTTTTCAAAAAATAATTAATAATTACTTTTATTTTTTTATTTTTCCACTTAACCTTAGAATTAATGCACCTTTTGTCCCCTCCTAATTAATAATATAGTTTAGATGTCCCCTTTTTAAGTTATAACATTTAAGTGACATTGGGGAACAACTTAAGCCAATATTATTAAATTATTTCCCTTTTCTCTTTCCCCTCTCTAGCTTACGAGAAATAAAAGAGGCTTAGGGGTCTCTGCTACGCTTAGTTCGAGAAAGGGGACATTACAATCTGCCCTTTCCGAAATTGTTTGCCCTCAAGCAATTGCAAATTGGGGTTCTCCAATATCTCTTCTCCTTCCCACATAGCATCTTCCACTGGTAGATTCTTACAACATACCAAGTATTCGGTGATAACCTTGTTCCTTAGCTTCTTTTCTCTGTAATTGATGATAGCCTCAAGAACCAACACTAGTTTACCCTCATCATCCAAAGGAGGCAGCTCAATGGAAAGAGTAATATGTTGTCATAATGCCCTTTTGAGGCATGAAACGTGGGACACATTATGAATTTCGCCATACTCAAGGAATTCCAACTCATAAGCAACCTCTTGAATCCTCTGTTTAACCTTGTATGGCCCGTAAAAGCATGGCTTGAGCTTTTCAGCTCCACTCTACTTAAGAGAAGACTGCCTGTAACGTTGTCACCTCAAGTAAACCATGTCTCCAACCTAAAAAGATCTCTCTAAATGGTGTTGATCTACATAAAAATTTTCTTGGTTTTGTGCATGCTAAAGGTTCTCCTTGAGTATTTCTAAAATTTATTGGCTCTGTGCACCCAATATCTGGCCTCTGGTACTCTGTTATCAATAATAACCAAATCTATGAAAGATAAAGCATCATACCCATATAAAGCTTTGAAAGGCATCATACCGATAGACATCTGATAGGTGGTATTGTAGAAATGCCCCCCCATGTATAGCCATTTAACCCAAGCTGACTGATGCCCTGTCACATAATTTCTCAAATACCCCTCAATCAATTTATTAACAATTTTCTTTTGCCCATCTATTTGAAGGTGATAGCTTGTGCTTAATGTTAACTCAATTCCTATCAATTGAAATAGCTCTTGCCAAAACAAACTAACGAACCGGCGGTCCTTGTCACTCACAATGTTCTTAGACAACCCGTGAAGTGTAAAGACCTCTCTAAAGAATAAATCAGCCACTTGTGGTGCCTTATATTTAGTTGGGACAGCAAAGAAATGTGCATACTTTGTAAGTCTCTCAACCACTGTAAAAATACAACTCTTACCTTGGGCTTTGGGAAGGCTTATAATGAAGTCCATAGAGATGTTTTCCCACTTTTAGCTTGGAATGGGCAAGGGCTGCAATAGACCAGCAGGAAATACATGTTCCGCTTTGTTTTGTTGGCAAGTCGCACATTCTCTAATATATTGGAGAACTCCTTTAAGCCCTTTCCAAAAGAATCTATCCCTTTCCTGTTTATAAGACTTGTAGAACCCTGGATGACCAACCAAGGGTATGTCATGAACAGCGTGTTGACCAATTTTTGGTCCTGCAGGCCAAAATTGGGCACCCCCTCCTTTTTCTTTACAAAGAGTCTTTCACATCCATGATTTGGCTAAGTCATCCCTCAGCTGCCTTGTGCAAAATACCCCCTGTCAGACCTGTTCCATGAAAAAGCCAAGTGTTTTGTCATTTTGCTTAGTCTAGTGCAAATCAGGTTTGTGCAGGTACATTACTTGTCTACTTTTATAAGTAGAAGCGATTGAAGAACCCGAAATGGTCTAAGCAGTTCGCAAAAAGGCAACAGATTTCCTTCGGAGGGCATTTTGACAGCTTGAAGGACGTTTGCAAAAAGTCCGAAGAATATGTGCCCTTACGGAGGGCACCTTGGTCGGTGGCAGGACCAAATCAAAAGTTCCGAAGGGGCATTTCAAGACCCAAAATGCCCTTGCAGAGGACAGTGAGCACCTTCGGGAAAGTGAACAAGGCAAAAAAGCAAAGGATTCCTTTGGATTTTTTGTCCGAAGGAAATCCAAATAAAAGGGGCAAAGTTTTCTTCGGAGAAAGAAGAACGCTGAAAGGTAAGTTTTAAATCGGAGAAAGACCAAGGCAAAAGGCAAAGAATTCCTTCGGACTTTTGTCCGAAGGAAATCCGAGAAAAGGAACCAAAGGGTGAATTCCTTCGGACATTTTGTTCGAAGGAAATTACAAAGAAAGGGCCGGGACTTTGAAGGGAGGATTTCCTTCGGGCACAATGTCCGAAGGATTGGGATGACCAAGGGAGCCCGAAGGAGCCCGAAGGGCAAGTGCCCTTGCGGAGGGCTCTCAGCAACCAAAAGGGGACCATTTCCATTCTTCTGAAAGGTCACCTTCCCTTCGGGAAGGTTCAATTGCAAGAGGCCGAAGGTTTAGTTGCAGAAAGCCAAAGGAATTACCAAAGTAATGCCGGGCCCCATCACGTCAATTTCAACATAGCAAATTAGCCGTTGGAGTTTCAAACGTCTGGTGACGTCCCCGCGGACGTCAAAATCAAGACAATGAAATAGCCGTTGGCTTTCAGAATGGCGACGGGTCTGCAGATGTCAACTTAACGGTGATAAGATAACCGTTGATTTTCAAATGCTTAGGGACAGGCCCGCACATGAAAAAGGAAAAGACCGCCGAGAAGGGAGCCCGAAGAGCCAATAAAAGACGGAAGAATAGCCCGAGAGCTCAAATCGTCAGAAAGAGACAAGAAATAGCAAGGAAAGAGGAAATAAAACAGAGAATCCAGAACACGGCTACGCCCACATACAACATTTGGAATGTTCTAAAAGACGTACCCAACCAAGCACAAACAAGAATCAGATCAGCCCAGGTGGCAAAAGAAGTGTCGGCACAAGAAGTTATTGCAACGACCCATGCTTTCACAGTGACATTTAATACGACCCATGCTCTTGCAGTAACATTTAATACGAGTTGAGCACCAAAGTCAAGACTGGCGACACCTACAACATGGTTCCTTCAGTAGTTTCCTCTTTCCAATGTATTCAACGTAGCATGGGCCGCTTATTCTAGAAAGCGCCAATGTCTTTTCCTGGTTGCTATATATATTGTAACCTCTCAGTTGAAAAGGATATCTCTCATTTTGTTAGGCGAAGCCCTGCCAAATTTCACCTTTGATCAATAAAAATGTGTTTTACCTCTATCTGACTGGTTATGCTTTTGAGTGTGTCTGTGTATCAATTCTGTGTTCAGTGATTTTAGCTTGATGCTTTCACAAGATTTACACCAACATACCTAGTATAGCCAAAGTCATTTTTGCAAATTAACTGGAAGTGCTTCATCTAGAGTGCAAAGACAAAAGAGTAGCTATCAGACAGCGTGTTTTTTACAGCCCCTGTGGTAAGTTCATTTTCTTTGTGTTTCCATTAAGCCCCCTGTTAAAATACCCCTACAGTCTAGTCTTTTTGCCAGATAAAGTGTATGTTCGCCCTTTCTGGTTTGAAATGTGAATAGCTGAGTAAATCAAAATCGTTTGGTGCATCACCACTTAGATTAGTTTATGTTTTGGTTGTATCCTTCTCCCTTTTCACCCCCACATTGTTAGCAGTAGTAGTAAAAGACTTCAAAGATGTATCAAAGGGAGCTAGCCCTTATCTAGAGATTCTCTCCTCAGTTTTGCCAAGCCCACAGCAAGAGGGGAGTCTCCATTGTGTCGTGTGGAAGAGAGAAGCTCAGCCTTCTTTCAAGGGTGCAATCCACCGCGTTAGCACAGCCCTCAACACCTTGCCTTTTACCTTACATTCCGGAACTAAATAGATTCTATCTTTGTATAGGATGAGGTCTTCCATCACCTTGTACCTATCAACTTGCACCGTATCTTCAAGAACATCATTGGTGAAAGCATTCCTTGAATATTCAGCTATTATTACAGCCTTCCAATCATTAGAAATTTCAGGCATGGCACAAAGAAATGGCTTTCGTGATAAGGCATCAACTACAATATTATTTGTGTCTTTCAAATATTCTATATCAAAGTCATATGCTTGAAATTTACTTATTCATTTTTGTTGTTTATCATTCAAATCCTTTTGGTTAAGGAAGAACTTCAAGCTGTTGTGATCCGTCCTCACCACAAATTTGCCACAAACTAGATATTGTCTGAATTTTGCCAAAGCATGCATAATTGCCAACATCTCCTTGTCATAAATAGAGAATCCATGCTCTATATCTTTCAATTTCCGGATCTCAAAAGCAATTGGGTGACCTTTTTACATTAAACAGCCCTTATTTCTTCATCTGATGCATCACATTCCAGCACAAAAGAAATAGAAAAGTTTGGATCAGCAAGTACAAGACAAGAACTCATTACCTCTTACAATTTTTCAAACGCTGATTGGGTTATTTCGGACTAGCTGAAAGCTCCTTTCTTCGTCATGTTCATCAATGGGACAGCTAGCTGCAAAAAACCTCACAAACCTTATATTATAGCTACAAAGGCCTAGAAATCCTCTTAACTGTGTCATGGTATTTGGAAGAGGCCAATCTAGAATGGCTTGAATCTTTTCTTGGCCAACCTGTACTCCTTGAGCGTTAATAACATGTCCCAATTACAAAATTTCAATCAACCCAAACTCACATTTGGACTCTTTCGCAAAAAGAGTTTGCTGCTCCGAAATTTCCAGCACTCTATCAAGGTGTTTTAAATGTTGCTCGCACGTCTTACTATACACCAAGATGTCATCAAATAATACTAGAACAAATTTCCTCAAATGCTCACTAAAAATATGGTTCATGCATGATTGAAATGTGGTTGAAGCATTAGTTAATCTGAAAGGCATAACCAAGAATTCAAAGTGCCCAAAGTGACAACAAAAAGCGGTTTTATGCACATCCTCATCCCTTACCTTGATTTAATGGTAACCGGACCTGAAATCAATTTTTGAAAAATATGTGGCACCATGCAATTCATCAATCGGCTCATCAATCTTGGGAATAGGGTACTTGTTCTTGATAGTTTTCTTAATTAGAGCACGGTAGTCAATGCACATCCTTATAGTTCCATCTTTCTTCTTCACCAAGACAACTAAAGAAGCAAATGGACTAGAACTTGGTCTAATATGCCCCATTCTCAGCAACTCTTTAATGGCCTTCTCAATTTCTTCCTTGAAGGCTCTAGGATGACAGTAGGGAGTAATCATAACCAGTTTTGACCCCGATTCCAGCTCTATCACATGCTGAAACCCCTTATCAAGTGGCAGCCCTGGAGGTAAGTCACTAAAAACTTTTGCATGCTTGTCTAAAATTACCTGAATATCTGGATGGTGGGACTTCTTATCCATAGGTGGAGATGCACTGCTCACCAAGCAATGGGCTGCCCAAGCTATTTGGCCTTTCCAAAAAGATATTTTCATGCTCTTTGTTGAAACTATACTTGGAGCCCTATTGGCCATACCATGAAGTACAACATCCTTCCCATCAAATTTAAATTTCAGCTCCATAGTCTTGTAGTTATGTGTAAATTTCTTGAGGGAATGTAACCATTGCACACCCAAGACCAAAATTGTTTCTCTTATATTCACCACATAAAAATCATCACATACTTTGTACTTACCAAGGGTGATGTCTAAGCTCTTGACTCTCTTTGTGCATGGGATCGAAAAGCCATCCGCAACCGTGACATTAAATCCTTGAAAGTCTTCTATTTTCAGCCCTCTTTGGGCCACTAGCTCCTTATCAATGAAGCTGTGAGTTGCCCCACTATCAATTAAGACGGTTACCTTATGTCCTTTAAGCACAACAAATACCCTGAAAGGGTGGTATCGAGGTGCCCCTAAAAGAGTAGCAACAGTACCATCTGTACTATTTTCCTCCCCTTTAATTTTGGCCTCTAGTTTTACTTCTACCCCTGTTTCAGCCTCTTCTTCCTCTAGCTCATCATCTGAAATTACCTCTATTTAATGCCCCTGCCCCTTGGGAAGGCATCTATGCCCAGGTTCCCACAGATCCTTGCATATGAAGCATAACTTCTTCCTTCTCAGCTCATTCCTAGACTCTATCTCTTTAGTGTTTTTTGATAACACTTTAGTCTGAAAATTACTTTGTTGTCCTTGCTTCTTTTGCTGCCCAAAAGGTATAGGTTTTTGTTACCCATAACTTATAAGTATTTGTCCTTGGCTGCCCAATGGTTGTTGGTCTAGATTGTCCATAGGGTAGAAATTTGCCCTTAGGTGTTGAAGACTCTAAATCTTACACATTCTTGATTGCCTCTTGAAGTGACAAAGGGTCAAAGGCTTTCACTAAACCCCTAAGAGGTTCAGCCAACCCCTCAACAAACAAGACTGCCAACCTTCTCTCTGTCACATTTGGTACTATCACTGCCACTGAAAATCAGCAATATAGCTATCCACACTACCCTCTTGTTTGAGTTGAGCTAACTCTCTAAAGTGAACTTCTGGATCCTTTCTGTCAAATCTTTTGGTTAGATTTTGACTAAATTCATCAATAGTGGTAATGGAACCATGCCCTTGGATGACCATGCCATGGTACCACCTCTCATGGGCCACTCACTCCAAGTGGAGTGTAGCAAACTTAATTGCCTCATCCTCAAACATGGGTTTCAATAAGAAATATGTATCTAACATTTGTAACCATGATCTCGTTGTAAATTTACTTGACCCATCAAATGTAGGAAGAGTAATATTGCTCAACCTCTGTTGTATGTCTCTTCGTGGCTGATCCGGTTGGTTTCTTCTACCTTTTTTAACGTTGTTTTTCTTTTCTATCTCACAAAATTCCCTGAAAGAGAGAGCTCGTTGCACTTCATAGCTGAGCCCCTCATATTCTACCAGATATACTGAATATTGATTCCCTACATGTCGTTGTAAAGGATCTATTTCTTCAGGTGTTTCTTCCTCTTTATGTAGAAATTTGGCACGAAAGGTTTTTGGAGGTGGGGCTATCGAAACACTAACATTATTTGAAGTGCTTATTTCTTCTAATTTTTTCTTTCCTTTACCCACATTGATTTGTTGTATGAATTGTGTTATACCTGCCATGGATTCTTTAAGGGTCATCTGGATTGTTCTTTCCATGTCCTTTTGCCCACAGCCAATTATTTCACGTAGGTAACTCATCTTGTATGTAGGGGCTACTCTCTCTCACCTGTTTTATTACTATTGTTCTTCTCAGGGGTTTGACCCTTCCTCTTTTGATAATACTTCAGCTCTTTATGTTCCTCTTGCATGTGGAATCAAGATTCAATTTTTCCCACCTAGGTTGGCAGAATCAATGCTCTGATACCACTAAAATATCCCCTTTTAGAAAAAAAACTGAATTCTGATTTTTATTTAATTTTCCTAAAAATTTAGTCAATTGAAGACCTTGAAAACACTGAAAAATAAATATGAAAGGTACAAATTGCATCAAAAATCCAAATACCACTTTACTATCTGGAAGTCAACCCAACTGACAAATTATCCTTGTGTTGTACAGCTGACATTGTTTTCTACCCAGAAATTCCTCATGGCGACTGCCAACTGCTAACCCAGGTCATACATGCAGAGGTCGTACAACTTGGGTTAGCAGTTGGCAATAGCCATGAAGAATTTATGGGCAAAAAACAGTGGCAGCCATACAGCGCAAGGATAAAATAGTCAATCGAGTGGACTTCCAAACAATAAAGTGGTATTTAGATTTCTGATGAAATTTGTACCTTTAATATTTATTTTTCAATCTTTTCAATGTATTCAATTGATTGAATTTTTTAGGAAAATTAAATAAAAATCAGAATTCAAATTTTTTTCTAGAAGGAGATATTTCAGTAGAGAGCACCCCAATATGCAAATGGGAGGTCCTAGATTCAAGTCCTAGTTAGCCCATGGAAAAATAACACAGTATACCTATAGACACACTAATTTTATCACTTTCGTGTCAAATTGCAAAATGGAACAACTTCCCTTAATTTTACACAATCTGATCCAAAATCAGCTATTCATCTAAAGTACGTGTTCGAATTCATCTCGGGGCATCTCTAGGTGAGTCAATTTGTCGTATTAAATCTGCTCAATTATCATTCTCTATTCAATTATCTTTCTCTAATCAATTTCTCTGTTGAATTACTTTGTTCTGGTCAATTCAATAATTCCCCCTTCTCTAATCAATTAATAATATTAATTCCCCTTTTCTAAATCATTCTTCTAATTATAGTTCTATTGCAAATAGAATTATAATTATCTTGCAATTAATTAATTCCTCTTTTTCCCTCCAAGTGGGCATCTTTATGCAAAGAAAGGATCTTGAAATTCTTTGGAATATATTTTTATGAGATAAAATCAATTGATAAGTGAATTAATGTACAAGATTATTTTTCACCCTTCATCTTGGAGATAGGATGAAGGGCCCACAATAAATCTTGTAAGATATTTTATGGAGTATTCTCAACCCTTCATATTGGAAACAAGATAAAGAGCCCACATTGGTTATCCATGTACTTTTTTGGAAATGATTCTCCACCTTTCATCTTGAAAACAAGATGAAGGGCCCACAATGACTCTCACAAAGATATTATGAGGAGAATCCTCCACCCTTCATCTTGAAAACAAGATAAAGGGCTTATATTAATTCTTATTTGATATTTTCAAAGGATCATCCTCCACACTTCATCTTGATTAGCACATTAGTGATTCATGTGCTAATTCATATGCACATTTGAGAACTCATTTGCAACCGTTAATCTTGATTTCAAGATGAAGGGTCCTCCTTGATTCAAATTTGTTATAAATAGACATCTTTGCATTGTAATTCAACATGTTCAAGAGTTATAGCGAAGCCCTGGCATTTTATCGAGCTAACTTGTTCATCAACCTTCTTGTGATCAATTCAACAACGTCCATAGCTTTTATGGAGATGTCCTCATGCGATTGGCATTGACAAAGACCATCTAAAGCTACATCCGAGCCAAATCCCAACAAAGATGAGTTCCAATGAAGGTTTGCATCATGTTTGTTTGAATGTTTAGCATTGTTGTCTCATTGTTTGTTTTGTTCACGAGGTCTTAGGTGTAGATTTTCATATTTGTGATTACTTTGCTTGTATTTACAACTTAGTGAAAATATTGAGAATTTTGCATTCTAATGAGACAATACCCAAACTAGGAGCCTCAAGCACCAAAGTGTGGCTCAAGGGTGGGTGTTGGAGACAATGAGCCACACCCTAACCATAACAAGGAGCCTACCAAAAAGCCCTGTCATAAATGTGTCAGTAGCTCAATGGTACAGCACCCCAACATGCAAATGGGAGGTCCTAGGTTCCAGATCTTGCTAGTCCAAGGAAAATGACATGGTATTAGAGTCATACTAGAAGCCCTGAGCACCACAATGTGGCTCAAGGGGAGGTGTTGGAGAAGATGAACCACACCCGAACCATAACAAGGAGCCTGCCAAGAAGGGCTGATCATAAAAGGGTCAGTAGATGGTAGAGCACCCCAACATGCAAATGGGAGGTTCTAGGTTCAAGCCCTAACTAGTGCACGGAAAGTAACATTCAAAGCCTAATATTACAAACCTAAAAGCTGATCAGAGCCCTGGAATTTTCTGGTGGTTCAAATTAATCGAGATCTTAAAAGGAACACCAATATTTCAAGGGCAGGTAGACATCTATGCAAGTGGATAGTTTATATTTTTTATATCGAAGGCTTGGGTGCCACTTCAAACAATCAAGAGGAGCCTTGTATTAGAGATAATTGCTTCCCACATTATAGTTTCTGATATAATCCACACTATATTATATTATTATACTTTTAGAAAATCCCAAACCAACATTTGTATGGAGCTTGAGCACATTTATCAATGCCCTTTTCTCGATTTCGCTAAATTTTCACCCAGACTGTAGCAGACTTGGCAATATAAGGCTACTTTATCTATTTAACATGACAGATTTTCAACTCCTTGCACATTGTTTTTGATGAGTAATGCAACGTTTGTTTTCTTTTTGTGTAAGTGTGTATGTATATACATACAACCAGGTAATGCCCACTCCCTAGTCTTCCTTAGTCTTTTGCATTTACCATAGCAGACTCAGGTATCTGAGGCTACTTTTTCTAATGAACAAAACAGATTTTGACCTAACTGCACCCATTTCCTTGTCATGCTTATTTTTTGCATAGACAGTAAGAATACTCAGCTGTCTAAGACTACTTTACCGATTGAACAAGACAGATTTTGACCTAGTTGAATATATTTCACTTTCTTACTAATTTTTGCACAGACAGTAAACGAAATGAGCTATATAAGGCTAATTTGTCCATTGAACAAGACAAATTTTTACCTAATTGTACCCATTTTCCTGTCTTGCTTATTTTTTGCATAGAAAGCAGCAGACTCGTCTATCTAAGGCTAATTTGTCTCTTGAACAGGATATATTTTGGCGTCGTTACACCCATTTTCTTGTCTTGCTTAATTTTTGCATAGAAAGTAGCAGACTCGCCTATCTAAGCCTACTTTGTCTATTGAACAACACGAATTTTGACCTGATTGAATCCATTTCTTTGCTTCGCTTATATTTGGCATTGACAGTAGCAAACTGACTATCTAATTTAACTATACAGCTTTTGACCTAATTGCATAATATTTCTGATGTGTAATATATATATATATATATAAAGGTAGAGATTGTCTTTTAGGTCCCAGCCAAAGCCAGATGCCGATTTGGCTTATTATGATACCCCCTCGTCGAAACCCACCAGGGAATTTCTTTCCATATAGCGTTCAAATTTTGTACTGTCAGATTTCAACCTCCCAACGAAGCTCAGAAGTAAAACGGACCTTGCCAATCCAATCCGCCTACACCCAGGGTATAAAAACGAAAGAGATGCGGGAATGACTTTTAGACCAAATAGGTTTCTAGGACTAGCCCCTATTAATACGTATTTACTCGTTTACAACACTGTTAGTATTGATATCCAGTCTTTAAATCAATTATACAAGTTTAATTTGATAATCTTCATTTAAAATTTTGTGTATTATGTTCTTATTGCAAATGTCTATGTAATTGTGCCCAATAGTATCATATAACCGATGAGTATATATATATGGAGGAGAGAAAAAGATGGATCTCGCTACCGAACAGATGAGAAATATTTAAAAAACGGAAAAAAAGAGTGGGAAACGTTAAGATTTGGTGATAGATAGCATAGGATTACGAAATTTACAAAGAAAAAAGAGGTGAAGGCATGAAGCAGCGAAGATAATTCACGAGGATGTACAGTGACGAAGAGAGACACCAATGCTTCCACCCGCGATCGACTCGCCATCTTTGCACTTCAAACTTCAATGCTCCACCATTCCCATATCGAACAGATCTTTAAAAGACACTGCTAATTTCAAATCAAAAATTCGAAAAAAATGACTGGTTTGGTTTAGCCCTGGTTTCAGCGTTCTTCCATTTTTTCTCTGATTTGTTTGAAAGTTGTTTTGCGTTAATAAGGACTGTAATCAAAAAAGAAGAAGGAAAGAAAATAAATAAAAAATAAAATAAATGTTATCAGTATGTTTTTGGTTTTTTTTTAACAATTAATTATGAGGAATTTTTTTTATTGAGTAATTAATTGTAAAAAATTATATTAATATGAAATAAAATGAAATGGTTTTAATTACATTTATGAGACCAAACAGTTTAAGGGATTATTGATATAGACATTTATTAATGGTGTTTATGCATTCATTATTCTGAAAAATTTAGGTATATAATAACGAATTCATATTTCTTCTTTGAATGAGAGATCAATTGTATGATATTATTTGTGGTGTTATATGTCATTTCTTATGTTTGGGTTAATTTTTTTGAAATTATTATTATTATTTTTTATTATTATTATTATTTTTTTTTTATCATTTTTTTTTTTTTTTTTTTTTAAGTTTATTTTTGTTTTCTAATTCGACAAAATATTTTTCTAGTCATATGGGAATTTTTCGATTAGTAAAAACTAGGGATTTTTCAAATCACCGAAGTGAGCGAGATGCATGAAAAAAATTGCTCTGACTATAATTTGAGTAATGGAAAATATATTTTTTAAATGGTGGCGAGCAATAAATGACCTTTGCCACCTATGTTGACATGCATCTATATTGAATGTTCTTGCTTGTGTTGCATTCAATGGCTCTAGTTAGGGCATGTCAGTGGTTTTAATGTGCTTAATGTGGTTGGTCATTGTCGATATATATTCATTTGTTTTATATTTGTAAATATTTTGTAGATGCAATTTCTAATATTTATGCGATTGGTCTAAAATCTCCACCATCATTTGATATTTACAATGGATGAGGTTTTAAATTTATGTTCACTTGAAATTTATGGCATTAAATTCTTCGAATATTTAAATCTTCACAATTTTTTTAGAGCAGATTTTGAGTCTTATTGTGTACATTTTCAAGAATAATGTTCCATTGACAAACGTGATTATTTAAAATTTATTTATTTATTTATTTTAAATTCATGTGATTTAATAGCATAAAACTATCAAAATTTAGATTGTGCAGGTAATAGCATGTACCATACAAATTTGAATATAAAAAAGAGATTGATTGCACGTACTAAACATATAAATGACCAAGCAAAGAGGGAGATGAGGCACTTAACTATATATATATATATATATATATATATATATATATATATATATATCCTACTCACCCCATGTGTCACAGTCCTCAAGATGACTTTGTAATAGCTCTGTAACTTCTTGGATTAGAAAACACACTATCAAAACCCATGAAGTTCAAACACCTATGACAACCAATATTGTCCATTGCCTATCAGTATTATGTAGGATAACAATACCAATATGTATCAACGCATATTGATATGCCTCTGTCTGTAGCTATCTCTTATGCATGAATTAGACCTTGGTCCTACACATGAATCTTTGTCTTCCTTGTCTTTGCTTTGAAACTCTAGCTTGCACTTTCAACACTAAAATGACTTGATAAATGGATTAGAAAGGTGAGGTGGACTCACCTCAAATACTCCCTATTGAATTGTTGATTGTTGCTTATGTCCAATACTTTGAAGAAGGCTCAAACCGCAAGTAGTTCTCCCACTAATGTATGTGTGCATCAAATCATGTGAATGCAAATCTAAATGCAATTTCGTTTAGGTTCTCTTTTGATACAAGCATGCAATTAGATTTATCTTTTTAAAAACTTCATATCTATGTTGCATTAGATTAACAATAATCAAAATGTCTATTTTCTCTTTGTATACATTTGTCTTTCAATGAATGTTTGTCCTTAAAATGTTCCTAAGAGATTTATATATAAAATGTTCTCAACTTTGAATTATAAGATTATTGGCATGCATACACCATCCCAATAAGGCCCAAAAAGATAAAAGAAAGTGATCCAAAGGGTGGCGTACTCAAACAAAGCCAAAATATAAGTTAGTATTATAGACATCCAATTCTCATCACTATTGTGTCAAAATTACAAGTCTAAACTTGTAATAATGCACAAACTATACCAAAACCACCGAAATGCTATGATTCATCTGCACACATCATGTGCAATTTCTGATTCACATCACTATGTTCTTAATTTGGGCATTACCTTATACACAATCATTACTTAAATTTATCTCCGATCAAATTGTAACCTAGCAAATTGACATATTTGACCAAATATTACATGACAATTAATCAAATTTTGAAAATTACAAAAAACCTAATCAAATTTACTTGACTAATTAAATAGTTAAGTAAAAATCTATATCAAATTAGTTAACATCTAATTTTTAAAAATAAAAATTCAACAAAAAGTGACATCATCATGACATAAGTAGTCACAAAGTCAAAATGCAAGCCATACCTAATCAATGCCACAAATATTTGATTTGTGCAAACCATACCTAATATTTGCCCCATTCTTCCAAATATTAATTGCAATATTTTCTGCAATTGGTCTCTAAAATTGACTTAATTTTAGACCACACATCTTGATCTCAAGATGGACGGTCCATATCATTCCAATTAGGTTATAAATACTAAGGCCATGACCATTTTCTATTAAGCTTTTATGTGCAAAGAATTAAAGCCAAATTATTGCCAAGAAGCTTCACAATTCTTCATCCAAAGTGAATAAAGCCAAAGTGGACAAAGGGAGATGTCGTCAAATTGAATACATGCATTGGTCAAGACTCGTATATCCACAAACCAAGCAAGCCTCTGCCTAACAGTCGTTACACGAAGTCTTCAAGGAAGGTTAATGTATTCTTCATCTGCGTGTATTGATTTCTTATATTTAGTGGTTATGACTCACCCTAGAGAGTAAGCTTGAAGTGTTATGTTTCATGATTTTGTTTGTATTTGCATACTAACAATAGAAACTAACCCATCTTATAATCTTGTTCTACAAGCACATTATCAATAATCTCAGACATATCTAGTAACTAACACAGTCTGAAATTATTAGCACTATTTTGAATACACATAAAAGTTATACGAAAGAACAGGACCACAGATCCCTGTGACAAACTCAACAAACATAGATAAAGTTCGAACATAAGACCATGTAGTCAAACAAAGTATACAAGAAAGTGTAATACCAAGATGAATGCACCAATAAGTGCCATATTTATGAGAGTCTATTTATTTAAAATCACATGAAAAATATTGTACAAATAAAACTTGTACTAAATTTAGGTATCTACATGAATATATATATTTGAAAGGCTCGAAACTGAAATAAATTAAGTTTTGTTTAATTTGTTGAGTTAAATAAGGTTTAGATTGTGTAAATAACATTATGTACTAATTAACTTCTGAGATTTACATAGAATGAGAGAGGTTTGGCCTTGTTTTGTTGTTTTGTGGGAAAAATTGTTTATGAAAGCGCTAATGTGGATTTTTTTTTATGATGAAAGTGCTAGTGTCAAAAATTTGTAAATGTAAATCTAGGATGCTTTTTGGGTCACACCCATAATATTTTTCACTTAAAGTAATTAATTATTTGGTTGTATCCAATCAAAATATTGGGATTAACGTACTATTCAAATAATTCTAAAATTTAACATCAAATTTTGAGAATATTCTATAAGGTGATATTGTAGAATATTCTAATACTTATTAATGATTGGTTCAAATTTTTATTAAATTTTACATTTTTTGCATCACATATTTTTAAAAAGGAATGTAACATCACCTTTCTATACCTAATAGTTGTTGTCTTCATAGGACCACAAAATATGTAATATAATTTACTAATTGAATTTAATATAACTTACTAAAAATTATTATATTTCTATTCTAAGTAATGTTTTTCAGTGGAATAAAACGAGATGACTCATTCTTAACTTACTATTGTAGAGCAAGTTGAATAGATAGCTCATGCTCTTTCCAAATTTTTTAAGTTTTGTTTTAATTTTTTAATATTACTCAAAATTATTTTATTCGTACAATTTTTCGACTAAATTATTTTGTTTATAACTTAATGTTGATTTTATCTCTTCATTTAAAAAAAAAATCAATTAATTTATAATTATTATTTTTCTGAGATTTTCAAAGGCATCGACTATATAAAAAAAGTGATATAGATTTCTTAATATTATTATCATTTTAATAATGTAATTTTTCTAATAAATATTATTTATATATTAATATTGATACTTTAACTAAATTTTAGAAAAAAATATGGATTTGATTTATTGAAATTATTTAATAAATAAATATTGATTTGGTTTATTTAATTTGTTTTAGATTATTAAAGGCATAGGTTATATAAAATAATAATATATGTTCTACATTTAAAATTTGAGTACCGACAATATAATAATTTTATAGTGATTTAAAAAAAAATTACTTTCTAATCTAATAATAAATTCTAAATTTATTATTGAATTTAATTAATTCTTTAATAAGATTGGTAGACATTTAATTATGAATCTTAAAAAAAAAAATGTCTACTACATTATCATATAAGCATAAACATATATCTATATCTATATCTATTCAAAAAATGTTAGCCACTAATGCACACATTTACTATATAAATTTTATTTGCATATTATTTACTTTTGTAGAGTGACAACACTTCTTCTTCGTATCCAACAATAAAGATTGTCTAGTTATAATATACAACCTTTATCTCATTGAACTGTAACTTAGCTTCCAAAATGCTTTAAGTTAACTCGACACAATGTGCATTACAATTTTTATTACAACTAACACATTAAAGGCAGGGACTAGTTGCTACATAACCCTTGTTCACAATTATACTTGATGGGAAGCAATATTTATTTTCTTTGGTTCTCCCAATAATGTTTATATAATTTTATTTTCTATTTTTTATTTTATTTTAACTAAATCGCTTGTTGTCATTGACTTTCTAGAGTTTTCATGAGACAAGGATCATTTATTATTTGTTTTCAAATAGGGGATTATAATAATGTATTTAGCAATTACAAGGGATTGTGTCCAAGTGCATTTAGGGCTCTTTTATTGCTAGTTTTACTGTTGGGTCAATTAGAGATTTTTTACTATCATTAATTATAGGGTTTAAGTTTAATTTTAAAAATGGGTATTTTATTTGAATTTGATTTAGTTTTATATTTATAATTTAAATTTTATATTATATTTGTTTCCTTCTTATGTGGACAATAAGGAGTTTTGGGTTGGAAGTGAGAAGTTAGTGGAGATGTACGAGTGCAAGTTGGGGAACAATGGTTATGAGATGTATAAACTTGGCTACCTCAAGGATTATGAAGATGGTAAGTCTCACTTTTTTTATTGTTTTTTTGGGGTGTAAATTTGTGCTTTGGTTGAGATTTTTCTGGGTGTTCCTAGTTAGATATTTGCATTTTAAGCATCATGAAACTAAAAAATGTATGTTAATAGATATAATTCAAAGTTGCCAATAATATTCAGATAGAACATATTTTTTGAGTTTAATATATGTATTTCTCTAGGCATTTCCTTCACCTAGTTATATTTAAGTGCTCCATATAAATGTTTAAAAATATCATATTTGAAAATAATTCACTTAACACAGTGCCAAACCCATAGATCTTCATTAAAGTTGGCTTTGAAGGAGTAAAAGACTTGTAGCAGTCATGATGTCTCAACTGCCAAAGTTAGAGATCTTCATTAATGGTGACTCTAAAGAAAGAGCAAAATAAGGAGTAAAATAATTAGAGTCATAGCATCTCAATGAGGGCATTATATCTTTCAAACTATGAACTATGAATTTATGGTCTATAAGTTAGATACAATCATGCTTTCATTTATGGTACTAATAGTCAAAATTGATTATTATAGTTGAAATGTCATATTAAGTATTATCTACAAATCTTATTGTTAAAAAACACTAGTATATTTGGCTTGAATTACAATAAGCTTTAAATAGGCTTTCAAAATAAATACTAAGTAGGCCTTGGATTATAAAATAAACTTCTTGTAATTGTGATTCCTTTGACCTTGATCCTCCCGATGATCACATATCTACTCATCATGCATACTATTGACTGTATGAGTCCTATTTAATTCTACCCACATGCTTGGAGAGATCTCCATTCCATCGTGAACCCCTCTAGACCTTCCTCGCACTCTATTAGAACTCCCACACCTTGCAGGACCCTTTTTGTGCACCTTAAAGACCCTTTTGGGAGGTTGAATGGCCTAGATTGTGATATTTTGGAAAAACTCACAGCCTGGGCTACACATTTTTTCTAAAAATCTACAGCCTAGGTCCCTGATTGGCATTTTCATGACCTTTGGAAAGATTTCACATAGTAGTTGATCTACCTCAAGACCCATCCAATTTATATAGTCTCCTGCACACACACACACATACTGAAGTATGTTTGCAACATACTAACTCACATATGAAGAGCAAAGAAAATACAAAGTTGTGACTCCATTCACAACTTATACCTAGTGATAATCCTACTCACCACAAGACCCCTGTTTGTTGTGCTCCTTTTCGTGGTAGTGGTCTTGAGGATGGTAGGCTCTCCTTATGTGGGATGTGCCCACTTGTGATCTTAGTCCACATCCTTGAGATGAACCTAATACTCTTAGTGCCCTAGCCCCTCTTGCAGCCATCACTAGTGCCAGTTCCTCTTCCCCTATCGATCGGGCCCAATCCCCTCTTTGGGCTAGGGCATGTGGCCTTGGATGCATGTAAACCCCTTATAAGCCTAAAAACTCAACCTCCCTAAGGAGAGTCTTCACCCTGACATCCTCTAACCATGTTGTTGACCCATATGGATCTTGGATGTATCCCTCTAAGACATCCCCCTATAGATCATGTTATTAATCGATCCCTCTATGTATGAATCTCGATGCCCATGCAACATCCACTACTATTGAGAGATATGACCTAGACCCAAAAGGAGTCTTCAGTCAGACCAGTGGTAGTCTCTCATAAGCTCATACTAGTAGCAGCATCATCTAGGTCATCCCTCTTGAGCCTGATTGATGTATTTAATCTAGTTGTTAGTACAATCCCTCAAGGATGTAATGGCCCTAAGTGTACCTTTGTCCTCCCTCCATACCCTAGACCATATTATTCTATGCAGTGGTAATATCCCTATGTTTTGGCTGGTGTATACTCTCCCAGCCAAAACACCTATTATTAGTATTTGTAGTAGTGATGTCTTAAATGGTCACTACACTATCGTGGCCCTGTGATGGGTGCACACCTAGTTTATCCCACCAGGTAGTCCCATGTCACTATAATATCCTGCACTGATTGGTGAAACCACTCTCCCTATAGGCTCTGCCTCGTATAGTCAATAAACATCCTCTATCATGAGGATGACCTCGAAGTCTGGAACTAGGTAGAAAGTGTGTCTCTTTAAGTCCCATCAGAGCACTAGTGTGTTCACCAACTCTCAGTAGTAACACATTATGGGCACATGGGCTAGCCTCCACAACCCTACCTCGTACAAGACCCTTTGATCAGCTTAGGATAGTGCATATACATTGGCTCTTAGCCATGTAAACACTCTCTCTCTCAGTTATCCACCTCACATTACATGGGCAACACTAATGGCAGTGAGGGTTCTACCAACTGAGATGCCTCCCTACCTTAGGCACATTAACTCCTCATGTCTGTAATCATGCACACTAAAATAGGATGTTAGTACATGTAAACCAAGTAAAATACAAGTGTCAACCTACTATTTCACTAACCCCTTCCATGGGTATGTAGACCTCTTTTTGGACACTATCCAGCTTTTTATGATCTCTCCAAGCTCAGGCCACAATTTTTCATGTTATTTTGTAACCTATCCTAGGCCATGGGGTTTTAATAACCTAAAGCTTGGCCTATGGCCATGATTTATGTTCTACTTGAAAACCCATTGCCTGGGCCATGGACATTCAAGCAAGCCTTAGGGCTTGTTGAAATGCCCACCTTAAACCCTCATTTGGCCTCTCGTATGTCCCCAAAGATGAGGTTCCCCCTCCTAAACATTTAACCTTCATCAATCTGTGAATTCAAGCAAAATTTGATGAAAACACCTATAGGGCCTCCTAAAACCCACAAAATTGAAAAATTGTGAAAATTGACAATGAAAGGACTTACCCAAACCATGATGCTCGTTCCTCATGTGATCTCACATGTCTGAATCTCCTTGACATGGTTCTTTGGGCTCTCTAGGCTCTCCTCTGGTCAGTGTCAAGGTGAAAATTAATTGGAAAAGATCTTTTACACTCTTTTTACCCTCTCACTTTTTCTCTCTTCATGCCCTTTTTTGGGCCCTTTGTGGATAGGTTCCTTGTCATTGCTAAGAGGGTCGCTAGACCTTTGTGTTAGGGGTTTTATCACTTTCTAGACATAATGGTGACCTCTATTTTACTCCTCAAGGCCCGCTTGTGCCATTTTTTAGACTATCATGATCTCTTGGACCTCCCTGGTCTCTTGGCATTTCTAGGTTATGTACTCCTTAGATGCGTTTGAGATTGAATTAGTTTTATGTGCTTCTTTTAGTTAGTAGTTTCCCTACTTATTTATAGTTGACCCCCTACTAGCTCCCTCTTCCTTTGTCATTGTGGTTTTTATAGGTGTGTAAATTCATGGTTGTGGTTGTTCGAGACTTATTATGGTCTTCTCTAGCTAGTATTTATCTTTCACGAGCCTCCTACCAACCTTTTTCACCTCTCACTATAGTCAGTGTTGATCACCTCCATGATTCCATCTTGGTCACATTCTCCATTTCCCTCATGTTGCTTGCTTATTTCACATCATGTCGAGCTAGTCCTTCCATGGTGGTGTCTTACTTCCTTGACCCCCATCACGGTGCACCATTCAATGGTGATCTACATTAATGGTGGTAGTTGAGGAAACCCAAAACCTACCACTACAACTTATATTATCAATGACACATGGGGCCACAAGATTGCTACAAGTGGTTATTTCCTTACCAATGAGATGAACATTGTTACCAAGTATCAAATGAATATTAGATCCCTGGCTGATGCTCGTGCACTAGGCACGTGTTATGTGTAGTTGTTCTCTAACTCACTCTTAGCTATTTTTAACTCATCACGGTCTAGAATGTCATTAGATTTAAGTTGCTCCCCCTCTTTGAGGTGATGTGAAATTTGATCTCTTTTGAATAATTATAGATCTCCCACATCCCTCATTTAGAGAACACTAGAGCAGACACTCTGGTGAATGTCATTTTGGATTTTATGGTCAGATGTCACTTTTTGTCCCTTCTAGGTAGGAGTTAGAGATGGATTACATAAAGTTCACATTGGTAACTAATGGATCACATCATTGATTGTTCTTCCACCACCATTATGATTATGTATGTGTAGTTTATGTTATCTTTTCTTTTTTTTCATATATCTTTCATGCTTTTGTGTGGATTTTAGGTACAACACAACACTCCTTATTCTAATGAACACTGACTGGTATATGCAATTGTGATTCCTCTGACCCTAATCTTCCTGATGATTACATATATGCTTGTCATTCATATTGTTGTCATTATGATCCCTACTTGATTCTACCCAGACACTTAGAGAGATCCCCATTCTATTGTGCACCCCTCCGGACCTTCCCTGCACTCTATTGGAGCTCCTAAACCTCATGGGACCCTTTTTATGCACCCTAGAGATCCTTTGGGAGATTGGAAGACCTAGACTACAAAATTTTTAAAGAATCCACAGCCTAGGCCACACATTTTTACCAAAATTCTATAGCCTAGGCCATAACTCTTTCATATTAGGGTTTTTTTGGTTATGTCTATTGCCAAATAGGAAAAAATGGCCACTTTTGGGGAGATTTGAGCCTTGGGCTTCCCTATTTGGCTTGTAAACATTAATTTTAACCCTTATTCTTCACTTAATTGGTTTTGATGATCTTCTTGAGTCTCTTTTGATTCATTCTTGATCTTTGAGCTCTCATTGTAGATTTATGATCTTCCTTGGATAGAAGTTCACATACATGCTTGTTGAGTTGGATACACGTATGTTGTTCCCAGTTGTTCTTACTTCATTGTCGCTTGCTCCTAGTTCCTTTAGTTAGCATTGCACCTAATTTGTGTACTTGGATTGGCCTCCATACCCTTTATTTGTTGTTATTTCACATTCTTTCCTTGTTTGTGGACATTGGATTGGAAAAGGTTCTACGTTGAAACTTAGTCTTCCTCTAGATCTAGATCAAACCTGGACTCACAGTTGGTAGAACATTTGCATTATGTTTGAGCATGATCTGAGAGCATCTTACTTGCAAGGTAAAACCTTTTAGTTAGTGTAGTATATTTGTTATGGTTAGAGATAACACACTAGGATTAGCTTTATTTATGAAAAAGCATTAACATAGGTTTCTAAAAGTTTATGCACACACTCTCTCTCTCCCGCTCTCTCTCAAAAATGTCTTTAACTTCCTAGAGATGCATGTTTTTTAATCATTTTCCTTACTTGGTAATGCTTAATTATTTAGATAGTTTACTTTATTGTTCATTACACATTAGTTTATTTCATCTAGATACTTGCTTTACTGAGTTTAGGTTAGTTAGAGATACATGTGTCCTTTGTGTGTTTGATCATGCTAGCCCTAATCTGCTTTACAAGTTAGTCTTTGGCCTAGTGCAAGCCACAAAACCAAATAGCTACCTTAGACTTCTAGTGGCTTCTTGCATCCTTCAGCCTAGTAGGTGTTTGCTTAGTACCCTTGGAACCCCCTCTTCCAAACCCTAGTGGCTCGTTTATATTCTTGGAGCTACACTTCTATTTTGGTTGAATTTGATAAATATGATAACATAATAGTTAGATTTTAGACTTATTTCTCAATTAATTGTCAATTTTTCATTTGAATAGGTTTAGATCTACAATAATTTCCATTTTATCTTTAATTTCTATATAGTTGTAGTTTCAATGTTTTTTTAGTTTTATATATGGTTTTGTCAAGACAAAAAAAATGCTTTCTTTGCTTCATCATTGTATTATTTGTTTGATGAACTTGAACCTGGTAATAAACTTATATAACTATGCCTAGTAGTTTTGCATGCTTTAGGTTATGTGTTGTATAGTATGGCTACTGCATTTTAAAACCCACTAATTATTATGAGTGTTTTTAAAATGATTCTCTCCATGATTAATGTCACAATAACTCTTTCCATTTGGGAATTTTCATCTTTTGAGGTTTTTCACATTGTAAAACTAAATAATTTGATATTTTAGTAAGTCTTTTGATTATAGTTAGAAAGGATAATTTCAAAGTAATAAACTATCAAGTATTATTATTAAATGACAATGGAGATTGTGTAGCCTTGCTATTATATGTTCAATCGATGACTCCATTTTATAAAAGTCATAATGGAAACATTCAATAAGAAACTCTTAGTTTTAATATGCACTTGATGTTTCCTTGCAATTCAAATGCATCCACACTCTTATTTTAGACAAAGGTTATATTGTGCATCCACACTCTTATGTTAGTTATGGTAGTTTTTTCAAATTTAGTAAGATAAGCTTACATCTACAATTAATTAGGATAGTTCAAATTATTGTCATATTGTTTTCATATAATTTGAACCAACACTTCCTCTTAAATAAAATTGAAGAGCCATGGATTTTTAATCATAATGTTTATAAAACTATTTTTATGGATTATATTTTTCATTATTACGATTTGAGAATATATAGAAGCAACAAAATGTTATATACATCTCAGGATTTAGCTTTATGACTTATATGTTCCTTTATTACAATTTGAGATTGTATAGAAATAACAAAACATTATTTACATCTTAGGTTTTAGCGTATTCATTTTTTGTTATGTGTTGATTAATAAACATGTTTCTCCTTAAAATTAGATAATATATCCATTAATATAGATCATCTAAACTAGCCTTACCCCTACTTTGATAGTTTGTGCTAGTCATTTGTTGTGTTTGCATTCAAACTATATCAAATTTAATGTTTTGCCATTAATATTTCATGATTTGTGTGTAATGAATTCATACATTGCTTTGTTATGTTCAAGACAATGTAAATCTTGTTACAAGTGCATTCCTTTTAGTGTACATGTACAATACGAATTTACTATCATTTAAATAATAATAATTTAATGTCCAAGATGTTAAAAATAATCTTACTTGTCAAAGATTTCTTGCATAGTTTTCATTCTTGTGTGAGTGAGTTTAATTCTTGTATGGTTAGTTTATTTGGTAGGTCCATTGTTATTCATGTTCATGTGTTTAACAAGGGTGCCATGTGCCAAGTCCCTATGGAGTGGTTGGTTTGTTTAGCTAAATTTTATATTTGAAATATTTAAATATGATTAAAAAAAAAAATTAATAAAAAATATGAGAAAAGTAATGCAAAATCTACCTATGTAAAACCTAATAGTTAAGTGCACTTCCATAGACCATGCTAAATGTTAAACTTTCACAAAAAAATTGACATTTCATGATTGGACTTGACAAGAAATTGGCATGCTTTGGTAGCTTTCCATTAAGCACTTTCAATTACAAATCTGGGTACTTTAACAACTACATTTCAATACAAACATGCTTTGCATATTTTATTTTTGTGGGATGCATTTATCTTAAATCTAGCAATAAAACACCCAAATTCATTCAATTAAAGGTAAAAGTACATGAGATTTTGTAATTACACTCATCCATAATGATAATGCGAGATTTATTTTAGATGATAGAAAATGACATTTCAGGTCTGCAATAACAATTATAGATCTATTATAGAATTTATATTTTTGATACAACCATGTCGATTTTTTAATTCAATGTTTTGGACTTCAAAATGAAATTTATAATCAAAAAAATATATGATAAGATTGTAGACGAGTTCCTTATCCAATAAACACAAAATGAAATAATTTATTGAAAGTCTAAAACTCATTGACTTGCTCTGAGTTCGATGCCATAACGCATGGAATGGTGGTATTTTTTATACAATATAAAAATAATGAAACCTACCCTTCGAAACCATTTTATTTTTCTATATTACAAGCAATATCATGGTTCTATGCAAACTTCGGTGTTCTTCTATAATTTTCCTACTCTGCCTACAAATCTTTTTTTGAGTGTTGAATTTTCTATAGATTAGGTTACGCTACAATAACAAACAAGTTTCAATGTTAATTTTAAAAAACAAATAAAAAAAACTTTTCAATCAATATTTAATTGTAACATAATAGAAAAAGCAGGGCTCAATACATAAACATCTTAAAAAACAACCTTGACATTATTAGTATTCCTCTTAACTATTCAAACACTTTATCGAACATCCCAAACTCCACATAACATTCTGGTTATGTTGTCATATTTGTTAAGAGGAGTTTGTTCCCATAACTAAAACACACAAACCTTGTCTTTAGGAGGAAGGCTTCTCAATAAATCATGTCTTCTTTTTTTCAAATCATTGTTGATATGAATAATCTAAATATCTTGCATATTATCCTCCAAATCTACACTTTCTAATGTATCGATTATTATGACACAACACCACTAGCATCCAATTTATTTAAAATTGAACTCGATCAAACACAAAGTTAAATTTCTCCTCAAGTACTATAAACTTCATAAAACTATCAACAATAATATCCAATAAACTCCCTAATATCTTCTCTCTTTTTGAATAGAAGAAACATTCTTTCACTAAACATATCTATTACATCTTCAAATATTTTCACGTCATGAAGCTTAACTAGATCCAATATCTATAGCAACAATTCACAGCCATAATTTTTTGAGTCCTGATTCTTACTAGTATATATAGTCAATGACATTTTGGTAGATTTCTAAAATATATAAATATATAAATTTTTAAAATTGAAACAAAATATTCCATCATTGCATCCATTATATCATTGCATAGGGTGACCATATTCTCCACATAAAACATCACCTGAGAAATAACTCGCAATACTCCAAGAAAAACCCTAGCGACATCTTCTCCACTTTTCCCCCATAAATCGTTGTCGTGTGTGGTGGTGCTAATGACACTCGCCATGGATAAATTGGCCCAATTTGAGAGAGATATTCTTTAGCTGGGATTTTAGTGGGATTTTTAAAATTTAAATTTATTTGAACAATTCAGACCACATTGTCAGGTTATATCATAACAAAGTAGAACCATGTCAAGATGTTGAGTTTTTTCATGCAATTCACTTTGATGTCACCTACATCACTTTGATTTTCCTTTACACACAAATTACAAATATTTATTAAAAAAAAGGAATTTATAGAACCAGACTTTGTAAATAAATACCAGTAAATCCCAGTCGTTGGTTATGGAATCCATAATTATGGGGAATTTTCCACCCAATTCCAAAGTGACTGATGTTAGATGTTTTGTAGCGGTTGTCATTATAACTTGCCCAATACGTGGATTCCTAAGAATTATACAACAATTGGTGAGTATATTATCAGCGTTAAAGTGATGAAAAAGTAATGATTAGGGTTCCATTGGGGAGTTGTAGTTGTACCGACCAGTGAAAAATATTTTGTCCCACTTATGCTCTAGAAATTGAGTGATCTCATGGGTGCCTTCTTAGATGAATCTCACCACATTGTTGTCCATGTAATTGGGAATAAGTCATGCAAGCATATCTGAGGTAGTAGTAACTATTTCTAAGGGCTTCAAAACCATTATATTTCTAGCTACAATGGTGCCTATCATTGGTATTATAGCCAAATCTATAAAACATAAAACAAATTGAACGTAAGCACCCTTGCAATACCTCTACCACTTCAATGTTGGTTGAGCTCAAATGAAACTAGACTTATTAAAGGGGAAATTCCATGAAGAGCATATTAAAACTACACCAAGGGGATCTGCTATGACTACTTCTAAACCACGAAATGCTACAAGCAATAAATAAACCTGCTTCACAACATAAACTAAAACCAATCACAAATATTCTTTTTATCCACTTAATTTTTTTTGAAATTTTGTCATGGCGCTTGCCTTTGTCAGTGTCATCCACTTGGTCAAGCATTCAAGATCAAGCTTCACTGTGTTTGCTGAAAGAGCTACCTACAACAACAAAAACTTTATTAATAACCAACTATTATTTTAATAATTGTAGAACTATAACTAGAAGTACAACCTCATCTCTGTATGCCTTGACTCGACTCTTTCCTAGATCAGTATAGAGCACATTCAAGATTTCATCTTCATTTTGGATAATTAAGTTGATTACAAAGTAAAGTTGCTTCTTCCTCCAATTCATAGACTGAGTCTTTCCAAAATTAAAACAACTTTTCATCTCTCCACAAATCTCTTCCAAATCCATGGCTAATTATGGCTAGCTTTAATTATGTGAATGTCCCAATGCTTACAACAGAAAAATGCCCAAGAAAAAATTAAAGACCATACATCCATAATCAAATTATGTTTAAAAAATATATGTTTAATACAGATATATGAACAAAGGTTATGGACAATGAGCACTTACAGTTTCTTAGAATATAAAAAACATACTTCAAACAACGAGGGATGGCAGTTTTGAATGACATACAAAACCAGTGTGAATTTAGTTTTCCCATAGTGGCACCCACAATAACAATGGATCCACATCCTCATTATACATGAAATATTCATTTGTTAGTGATGTGGCATCGGTGGGATATAGAGCATGTCAAGCATCCTGAGATCTAGTGCTAATGAGAAATACAAGCTTATCATGCCGCGAACGCATATCCATGAGATCTACTTAGGTGGCTACCAACTAGTTTCCAGTTCAGCGATCCACTTCTTTAGTTGATGGATGGCATTTTCACTACCATGAATGGGGTCCTCACTCTCATGTTTGCTTCTTACACCATGTTATTTACTACGTCTGCTATTTGTTTAGCCTCAAGGCCCTAAATCAACATCATATCAAACACATGAGACTCGATGAGATTTACGTTCACCTAAATGTTTTAAGCAGTGTGTTTAGACAGTAAATTATATTTTTTAATTCTTATCCATGTTTACCCAAATTTTTAGAGGAGTGTGTTCTGACAATACAATTATTCTATGCACTATACATGACATCGCCCTTCTACCCCTTATTAACATCTATTTAGTTTTAGCCAATCAGAATATTGATAGATAGCCTTTTTCATATTTTTTGTTAAAAAATGTGCGATATAACTATTGAAATCTTCTAAATTTTTCAATGCACAAAAATTAATGTTTTTTTATTGGTGGAGAAGGTAAATTTTTATTGGAGGTTAAATAATATTGCAGGTTTTAGTCTACCCTCTGGGACTAATAATGGTTTTTTCTCTTTTTTTTCCTTCTAGGGATTCAAGAATGTCACATGACGGTGATCGTTCTCTATGTTCTCATCGGTAAGAACCATATGCTTAGTTATAACTTATCACTAGGAAGTTAGAATTAATTTATTTTTGTTGTTATTGTAACCTAAGTATGTAAAGAAAAAAGTGTGACGAGTACTAATCTTTTGGTATTTTTTTATGTAGCATGTATTTGCTTTGTTTCAAGTTGTATGTTATGATTATGAAATATTCACATTGATATGTGATAAAAATTTCCTATTGTTTTAGTAAATTCTTAAGCTTTAGATTAAAAAATAATAATGGAACCCAAATTATGCTTGTCATTAGTTTTTATTTTGGGTAAGAACAATCCATAATAAAAATGTTGATATATTATAGTTTATGGCTTGTTATTTTAAATGTTGATTTATAAGAGAATGAATTGATTGTGATTTTATGGGTATTCATGCTATATTTCAAATCTTCTATTTTATTACAGTTTGGGAGGATATTGTTGAAAATATTGTCATTGATGTCAAAGGTCTAGCATTATTGATGATAAAGGCCCCATTGCATTTAATGTTTGTAATAAATATATCTTGGCTAATATGAGTTGATATTTATTTAATATTAATGAATATATTTTTGGTTGCATATGAGACAAAAGAAGGGCCCATGGAGAAGTCAAAGAGCCATGGGATAAAGACAAAAGAAGGATGGAATGCATTTTCCCATGAAGAGTCATCTTGGGGAATACCAAGAGTCACCAAGTGAAGACAAAAGAGGAAGGGCACATTTTCTCATGAAGGGACACTTTAAGGAATACGAAAAGTCACCAAGATGAGGAAAAAAGTGGGAAGGATGTTTTTGGTCATGAAGGGTCACCACATGACTTTTCAAAGGCTTGAATATGAAGGGTCATACAAGTTTGGCACCATTTTCCATGAGGATTGAAGGGTCACAAAGGGGGAAGGCCAAAGGTCATTTGGAAAGCTATAAATAAAGGCTTGAGAAGCCATTTGTAATATAAAAAAAATAGGTTGATTTGATATTGTATTATCTAGCTTCGAAGCGCAATTTTGAGAGTTGAATATGATTTGTATTTGTTATATCTAGCTTAGAAGAGCAAAGGTGAGAGAGAGGAAAGAGATGTTGTATTGAACTATCATTTGTTGATATAGCAACATTGAGAGATAGGTGCGTGGTATACACAAAGTGGTTGGTGCTCATGTGGGTTGGTGCTCATGAATAATAGCTGGGTTGGTGCTTGGCAAAGGGGTATGGTGCTCCTATGGGTTGGTGCTCACGAATAGTAGCTGGGTTGGTGCTTGGAAAAGGGGTATGGTGATCCTGCAAGTTTGGCTTGCGAATATTCTTTGGGTTGGTGCTCATTCATATACTTGAGATTGTTCTCTGTGGTTTTTCTCACATTGGGTTTCCACGTTATATCTGGTGTCTCTCTCTTTCTTGTGTGATGTTTATTGTTTGAGTTTTATTGCATATCTTAAATGTTTGGTTAAGTGAATTTGATTAAGGGAAAGTTTTAAAAGATATATTTTATACTGATTCACCCCCCCTCTCAGTATATATTCCATGCTTAACAATTGGTATCAGAGCAAGTTCCTTTTTGAAAAAGTTTTACAGCTTGAAGGTAGATCAGGAAAGCACAAGATGGCCATACATAAAGGTGCCTCTGCAAGCAAAAGAATAGTTGATCAAGAAGAAGAAGAGGATGAAGCTGAAGTGAATATGGAAGGAGAACTCATGTGTGCCTTAGAAGAGTTAAAAATTGTTGAAAAGAAAAATTGAAGATTGAAGAATCAAATCGAGAAAAATAAAAAGGAGTCAAAGGAGATAATTGAAGATCTACAAGCGCACTTTGAAGAAGCCAAGAAAAATGAAGAAGATCTGACAGCATAGTTGGAAATATCAAGAAAAGAATGTGAAAGGTATGTTACTAAAATTGCCTCTTTAAAAGAAGAGATTGAGAAAGCAGTCAATAATAAAATAGTCAATGATTCAAAATTTGAGAATAGCACTAATATGTTGAATAAGATTTTAGAAAGCCAAAAAGAAATATCAGATAAGACATGTATCATTTTTGAAAAGAAGAAGAGCTATGTTGAAGCTCTTACAAATAAAGAAACAAGAAGGGAAGGAGTGAATAATACAGATGACAAAGAAGGCTGGAAGGAACAAAGCTATAAAAGGCAATCAGGTTAGAGATTTACAAACAGGTCCTATTTTTATGGTTACTATTTTTATTGTAATGGATATGGTCATAAGAAATTAGAATGTAGAAAAAGAGCTAACAATCTCAAAAATAAGGAAAAGGAAGGTCATGTAGAGTCAAGCAGAAGCTATAACTCTATTGCTCCTCTATCAAGCTTTGATGAAGAGACCATAATTTGTTACAAGTGTAACAACTTTGGACATATAGCTCGATATTGTAGAAGCGTGTTTGAGTCAGTCAAGAAGGACCAAAGTTTAAGGGCTCCATTCATCAAGAAAAAGGTTCAGACATGGCAAAAGAAACAATCTGAAGGTTTTATGTTGGTCCAGACAGCTTTGCATGTAAGAAATGAAGAAAAGCCATGGTTTATTGATAGCGAATGTTTGAGGCACATGACAAGAGACAAGAGCAAGTTCATAACTTTGAAGAAGATCAATGGTGACACAGTGAAATTTACGGACAATACTACTGCCATAATTGCCAAAAAGGTACACTAAGTTTAGATAATGGTAGAACTAAAACTAAAAATGTTTTATATGTAGAAGGTCTTAATTATAATATTTTGAGTGTAAGTCAAATGTGTGATCAGAGGCACACACTAAAGTTTTATGCAGAAGGTTGTGAAATTAGAAGAAAAGATTCAGATGTATTGATTGTAGATGCTCAAAGAATAGGTAATAACTTATATATGCTATCAGACATCAAAGGTCAAAAATGTTGTTTGAGTCAGATTGAAGAAAGTTGGCTATGGCACAGGAGAATGGGGCACATAAATTTTGATAATCTTGTCAAAATTTGCAAAAAGCAAGCAGTCAAGAATCTTCCAAAGATCACAAAGTCATCTAACATGATTTGTGGACCTTGTCAGCATGGAAAACAGGCTAGAAGGTGGTTCAAAACAAAAGAGTACATGACCACTCAAATGCTAGAGCTTGTTCACACTGATCTACGTGGACCTATGAGAATTCAAAGTACTAAAGGTGATAAATATTTCATGTTGCTTATTGATGATTTTTCACGTATGACTTGGATAATGTTTTTAAAGAAAAAATCAGAAGCTTTTAGACAGTTCAAAGCATTCAAAGCATTAGTTGAGAATGAAACTAATCTAAAGATTAAGTGTCTAAGATCAGATCGAGGAGGAGAATTCATGTCAGATCAATTTATTGAGTTTTGTGAAGATCATGGAATAAAGAGATAGTATTCAGCAGCCAAAACTCCACAACAAAATGGAGTAGTTGAACGAAAAAATAGAACAATTCAAGAGATGGTGAGGACAATGCTAAATGAATCCAAGATAGTAAATAAATATTGGAGAGAGGTGGTTGGTACAACAGTGCATATTCAGAATAGAGCTTTATTAAGAGTCAACAATGACAAGACTCCTTATGAGCTATGGAAAGACAAACCAGCAACAGTTGATTATTTTAGAGTTTTTGGTAGCAAATTCTTCATAAAGAGAATCGATGAAAAAATTGGTAAGTTTGAATCCAGAGCAGATGAAGGTATATTTCTTGATTATTCTTGCAAAAATAAAGCTTATAAATGTTATAACAAAAGAACCAAGAAAATTGTTGAAAGTGCAAGTGTCAGGATAGAAGAAGATGGAACACAAGAGATCAGTGATGTAGTAGACATTCCTGAAATCATTGAAGAGGAAGGCTTTGAAGAATCAGATGAAGATGAGGAAAAGGAGAAGGAGAAAAAGGGCACCAAGACTCCTTCTAAATATGTTTAAAAAAATCATAATGAAAGTGACATCATTGGGGATATAAAAGAAGGAATTTACACTAGAAGAATGATGGTAAGTGAATCTGAACAAGTTAATTTCTCTTTGTTATCTAAAATTCAGCCTCAAAATTTTTCAGAAGCTAGACATGATGAGCATTGGGTTAAGGCTATGGATGAAGAATTAGATCAAATAGAAAAGAATGATACTTGGGAATTAGTGCCTAGACCAAAAGGTCACAATGTGATAGGAACAAAATGGGTTTATAGGAATAAGTTGAATGAAAATGGAGAAGTAACCAAAAATAAAGCAAGATTAGTATGTAAAGGATATGCTCAGATTGAGGGAACAGATTTTGAAGAAACTTTTGCACCAGTAGCAAGGTTAGAGGCTATTAGAATGTTTCTTGTATATGCAGTATTCAAAAATTTCAAAGTATTTCAGATGGATGTCAAATCTACCCTCCTAAATGGGAAACTTGAAGAAGAGGTCTACATTGAGTAGCCTGAGGGGTTTATTCTCTTAAATATTAGTAATCATGTATGCAGATTGAAGAAAGCATTGTATGGATTAAAACAAGCTCCCAGAGCTTGGTATGCAAGACTTGATAAGTACCTGCAAGATCAAGGATTCAAGAGAGGATTTGCTGATAGTAATCTTTACATCAAAAAAGAAGGTGAGCATCAGTTGATTGTTGTGGTATATGTTGATGATATCATCTTTGGAGGAAATATTGAAAAGCTGACAAAATAATTTTCTGATAGAATGTAAAAAGAATTTGAGATGTCTATGCTTGGAGAATTATCATTTTTCTTAGGACTACAAATATTTCAATCAAATAAAGGAATTTTTATATCTCAAACTAAATATGCCCAGGAAATGTTGAAGAAATTTGGTTTTGAGGATTGTGTACCAGTTGGCACACCTATGTGTATAGGAAATAAGGTGAGAAAGGATGAAGATTCACCTGTTACAGATCAATCTTTGTATAGATCTATGATTGGTAGTCTTTTATATTTGACAGCATCAAGACTAGACATCATGCATGCAGTAGGAATGGTTGCAAGATATCAATCATCTTTAAGAGATAGTCATGTTCAGTTGGTAAAAAGAATATTCAGATATATCAAAGGGACATTGGATTATGGATTATGGTATCCCACAGGTAAATATTTCACTTTAGTTGCTTATACAGATTCAGATTGGGCAAGGTGCTTAGATGACAGAAAGAGTACAAGTGGAGGAGCTTTTTTCCTTGGTGATAGCTTAGTATCATGGATAAGCAAGAAGCAGAACTCAGTATCACTTTCTACAACTGAAGCAGAATATATTGCAACAGTATTGTGTTGTACTTAAGTGCTTTGAATGAAGCAAACTTTGGAAGATATCAAGGTAAAGTATGATGAACCTATTTCTATTTTTTGTGATAACACAAGTGTTATAAATATTTCAAAAAATCTAGTAATGCATTCAAGAACAAAACATATTCCCATTAGATATCACTTCTTGAGAGAGTAGGTTGCAGATCAACAAGTTAAGTTGGAATATATTAGTATCATAAAGCGTATTGCAGATATTTTTACAAAGGCACTACCAAAAGACACATTTGAGTATCTGCAAGAGAAGTTGGGAGTAATTTCCCTTACTTCCTGCCATTGAGGTTCAACATCAATTGAAGGGGAGCTAAGTGTTAGCTCCAGGTAGGCCCTTTGCCATTGATGTCAAAGGGAGAGAATAATAGGTACAGGTATAAGTGCAGAAATAGGTACAGGTTGCTACAGTAAGGGAGAGTTACTGTATGTTTTTAGATGACAGTATGTGCAGGTGACAAGATGTGGCAGTTTCAGGATTGAAGTTGCCATCAATGACAAAGGAGGAGATTTTTGGAAATATTGTCATTGATGTCAAAGGTCTAGCATTATTGATGATAAAGGCCCCATTGCATTTAATGTTTGTAATAAATATATCTTGGCTAATATGAGTTAATATTTATTTAATATTAATGAATATATTTTTGGTTGCATATAAGACAAAAGAAGGGCCCATGGAGAAGTCAAAGAGCCATGGGATAAAGACAAAAGAAGGATGGAATGCATTTTCCCATGAAGAGTCATCTTGGGGAATACCAAGAGTCACCAAGTGAAGACAAAAGAGGAAGGGCACATTTTCTCATGAAGGGACACTTTAAGGAATACGAAAAGTCACCAAGATGAGGACAAAAGTGGGAAGGACATTTTTGGTCATGAAAGGTCACCACATGACTTTTCAAAGGCTTGAATATGAAGGGTCATACAAGTTTGGTGCCATTTTCCATGAGGATTGAAGGGTCACAAAGGGGGAAGGCCAAAGGTCATTTGAAAAGCTATAAATAAAGGCTTGAGAAGCCATTTGTAATATAAAAAAATAGGTTGATTTGATATTGTATTATCTAGCTTAGAAGAGCAATTTTGAGAGTTGAATATGATTTGTCTTTGTTATATCTAGCTTAGAAGAGCAAAGGTGAGAGAGAGGAAAGAGATGTTGTATTGAACTATCATTTGTTGATATAGCAACATTGAGAGATAGGTGTGTGGTATACACAAAGTAGTTAGTGCTCATGTGGGTTGGTGCTCATGAACAATAGTTGGGTTGGTGCTCGACAAAGGGGTATGGTGCTCCTATGGGTTGGTGCTCACGAATAGTAGTTGGGTTGGTGCTCGGCAAAGGGGTATGGTGCTCCTACAAGTTTGGCTTGCGAATATTGTTTGGGTTGGTGCTCATTCATATACTTGAGATTGTTCTCTGTGGTTTTTCTCACATTAGGTTTCCACGTTATATCTAGTGTCTCTCTCTTTCTTGTGTGATGTTTATTGTTTGAGTTTTATTGCATATCTTGAATGTTTGATTAAGTGAATTTGATTAAGGGAAAGTTTTAAAAGATATATTATATATTGATTCACCCCTCCCTCTCAGTATATATTTCGTGTTTAACAATTGTTAAAGGTTGTGAAGTTTGGATTTATGTGTACCAATTGCATTTTATTAAATTTTTCTAAAGCCTTTTTAACAAACCCATTTTGTGCATATCTTGTAATAATTGCATTCCATGAGACTGCATCTCTTTGAGGTATTTTTTCAAAGAGTTCTTGTCCATTTTTTTAACCTAATTCAGATAAATAGGTGAGCTTAATCTAATTAAGATAGAATTTTGAGATATAATTCAAATCAATAAATATGGTACTCAAGCATACATTTGAATGTACATGATTGGCAATTAGTTCTTATGATTGGATAAAGACATTCGCTAAATATGAAAAGTACTAAAGGGTTCATGATACTTAACTTTTATATCTGACTCTTTAACTATCCCTATGTTCTAGAAGTGGAAATCAGGGATAATTACTCCTTTGGTTCCCTCATTTTAGGAACTAGTCTACTACTTGTGTTGGGTTAGTTCTGTAGGATTAGGTCAATATCGTTAATCATTATTGACCTATGTAAAAGTGCAGCAAAGTGATTATACTATCACTTACAACTTTATTTGTTTACTTTATGTTTATGACCTTGATCCATGATGATCATGTAGATTCAAAAAGTAGCCTACTTTGCCTTGAGACCTAAATGTGTTTGTGAGGGATAGAAACATGTAAAAATGGGTAAGTGTAATATACTTAGGTGACCCCAATCACCCTTGTTTGATGATTGACTATTGTCTATGTATTTAATACTCAAAAGAAGGAAATCAAGCCACATGCAGCTCCCCAACCTAGTGTGGTAGTGGAATTATACTCATTCAATATGTGTATGTAACTAATGATTGGCTTGGTACCTGAAAATGCTTTCTTTGACTTGGATTTTAAGTGCTTCAAACTTGGCTTGTGACTACTCCTAGTGATAAATGTATCTCAGATAAGTTTAGTTCTTTTTAACTAGATCTTGATTTATTTATATATGGATCCATTTGAATAATTCCTCATACCACTGACATGCTAGGTTGATGGACCAACCCTAAATATGGGTTTGATTTTAAAAAATAGTCATTGCTAGGAATGAATCAGTTTTGACTAATGAAAATAACAACCATAGCTTCTCAAAACTGACTTTTGTAGAGGTGTACTATTCTAAGTGTCTAAAGATGTTTGTGCATGATATTTAGCAAGTTTAAATTAGATAATGAGGCTCACGTAGGTGTATAATAACATAATATAAGGGTTGAATCCTAAGATAACATGCAAGTGTGAGAGGATGGTAAATTAGGAACTTATTTGGTTACTCAAGGCATGCATGGTAAATGCATGTCAAACTTGTCATTATTAAGTACTAGAGACCAGATTTTAGTATCTACAAATGTCCCCCTTTTATTCTAGTAATGAAATTACTATAATAAAAGGATAAAATGAACTTGAGTGTGCATAAACACATTGCCTTTTTTAAGATGTCTCCAAATGTACAACTTTTCTTCATACAAATCCACAATCAAAATTAAATAGTTAATTTCCATATGTGAAATATGAAATTGAATTCTGAAATTCAAAAGAGCAAGGGGGTAGATGCATAAAGTTGGGAGACAAAAAGAGTGTCAAAATGGAAAACAAAAATCTTAGTTTATAATGGGCATACACCATTTTTTTTAAAACCCAAGCCTATCTTGCCTTGGCACAATACCAAGACAAAAGGGTGGATGACCTTTCAAAAAGGGTGTATACCTTTTGTGGATTAAAAAGGGTGTATGCCCTTTATTAAAATGATTGTACACCCTTTCAAAAATTGAATTTTTATGCCAAATTGCTAAAACCACATTTAATTCTTCTTTCTCTTGCTTGGAGCTACTCACATTTTAGAAGGAAAACAAAACAGTGGGCATGCTCTAGAATTCCTTGCATATTAGAAACTTGATTAAGTATTTAAATCACGGTCTCTAGTAAGATTTTTAAAATTTCAATTTCAGGGTTTGCATTCATATATATTTTATGTTTAGGGTATTCAAATTAAATTTGTATTTCTCTCACATTGCCTGAAGAAAATGTCAAACTCGTGATCGAAACACCTTGTATTTTTGACTTCACAAAATAAGAAGCTCAATTATACAAACAATATAATTCAAAGCAACAATAATTGAAAATTGTTATCAATATTTTGCATGACTTTTCAAGTCATTTGCAAGCAATCCACTTGCCACTACATTAGAGATTGTTTTCAATGAAGTGGGAAATGCCACTTCCCAACTTGATGTAATGTTGCATCAAAGAGAGGTGTTAAAAGAATATTATTTTGATAAATTATCCTATGAAGACATTAAAAAATAAATATAACAAAAGAATAAATGTGTGCTTTATTTCTTAAGCCTAGAACCAATAAAGTACCACCAACGAGTTACAAACACATTAGCATTGATTGGTGTGTTCATGTGGAGATTAAAAATAACTTTTGAGATAGGTGGTAGATGGTGTTTGATGAGTCTCCCTACAATAATAATGAGGTTCCATTATATTTTTTGAGAGAAATTTATTGTGAGTTTTTTATATAAGAAATATCGAGTTATTTTGACATGAAGGTCTCCCAAGATAAGGGAGGTGGGTCCTCATTTGATAGACCTAGTGCCAGGGAAGACCAAAACCACCAAAACTAATTTCAAATAAATAGAAGGAAATAATACATAATTTTATACCCAACATCTTGCATCATAGTACAGAGATGGACACCCTTGAGGTAGTTATCGATTTGACATAGGTAATGTTTGACCATGGGATGCATACACTGAGGAGTTATACATAGGCTACATGTGGTGGCATGTCTAGTGGTGTCCCTCCTACTATTGGTGCTAATTTCCCTCCTACTAGTATTGACATATCTAGTAATCATCCTACAATTCATGTACATAATTACACATCATGTGGGAGGAAGTGCATTAGACATCATGTTCAGATTAGACATACACATATTACATCTAAAAATCTACTAGGCAAACCTATGGAGACTAAAAGTATATTTGTACAACATACTAATACACAAAAATATATGTTATCTATAGTTGTTTCATCATGTCTGCACACTAGTATAGAACAATATATTTCACCTAAAAATTCTTCAACACCTTATGACACTAGCACACTAGAGTATATGCCATATATAGTTGCTTCAGGACCTTGAAACACTAACATGCCAGAGTATATGTTATATGTAGTTGCCAAGGTGTTAGAATGCTAGATTATATTCCATCTGTAGTTGCTTCACCACCTCTCATCAACACATAACCAGTTGTGTAGGGCTTATCTACTTCACCATTTGTGTTTGACACACATGTTTAATTAATTATAGTTTGTTTATTTATGTAAAGGAATATTATGTTTATATTTTAGTATATTTTTTTGTTTGATCGACTGATATTTAAATTATTTCATTTGTTGATTGTATAGACGATCACCAATATCTTAGGCATCCTGGCTAGCTTAGATTCTATTGTTGAGGCTGTAATTAGCATTGTAGTACCCTACATTCAGGTTAGGAAAGTAAATTAAATTAATTTTATATATTTTTTAAATATTTTATATACACCATGGTTTTAGTATAGAAGGAATAATTTTTCTTTTTTATCCCTCTCTCACTTTCTCTTTATGTATAAAAGGAATAATTTTGACTTATCTTAAAATAGGTTTATTTTTACTTGATTCATAATTGATCTCTTTCATTTGTTTGTTTTTATAGATGATGAGAGATGTTATGGGTACCCTGCATAAATCAACACAATGGGTACTTGATTCATAATTGATTTCTCCCAAGATGTACTATCTCCCCAACAATACTTGATTCAGAGACATAGACTGGTGAGAACACATAATAAATTTACATTTTTAACTTCAAGTAATGATACTCTATGTCATATTTATATTTGTATGCACATCTAGATCTAACCCTATATGTATGCTCCATAGGATTCTCCATGATAGATATATTCATGGTTACGTAGCCCAAGGCAACTATTTAGGTGGCATGTCGTGAGTCTAGAATCACCTTGTTGTAAATTTTTACTCTTAAAAACTATATCAATTTCCATATATCATTTTAATACATTAAAATTTATATTTTATATGTTGTGCAGGTGCCAAAGTGTTTTGAGGTTGTGGTAAAGACATTTAATCCTTCACATGTTGAGTGGAGAGTTTCTCCCATAACAATTAATGCAACACCCCTGGTTTTATATCTATTACGATGAGGTGAAATTTATTTGGAGGCAATCAACAATAGGAGAGCTAGTTGTTGTGTTAGGGATGGATTTAGGCACAATCTATTCGATATGCTAATATGACCCACATTGTATGCCTATATGGCACATTTTGTATATGTATATTATGGTCTAGATTATATCTCAATATGGCATATTTTTTATGTCATTATGACATAATTTGGATACACATACACACTATTTGACAAGTATATGTGAATCATACATTATTATAATTTGTGTATACATATTTACATCTTATATGTCATTATTTTTTGTTATTGTTGTTACATACATGTTATCCTTCTCAAAAATATTAATAAATGAAGAGGTTTTCAAGGATGGTTGTGTCAATGATTGGATAGTTCAAATGTTTACGTTTCATGAATTGATATATTGATGTTATAATGAACACAATGGAGTTGTTTTGTTGTGCAAATATGTGTTATGATTGTTGATATAGGTGATGGTTTCTTAGCATTAAATTAAATTCCATTAAATAAATAAAGAAATAATATTAATGTCCACAAAAGAACAAAAGTAGGTCAATGGGACTACAAGAAACAACCATTAACAATAGAAATTTCTATGAAGAGAGAACCAAAGAAATAAAGTACATAGACATTTTGCTTTTTCACATCATTAGAATAACTTTAAATTATGCATTTTATTATTCGTGTAATTAGTAGATCATGTACTAATCATAACATGTTCAACAAATAGAATACTCATCACATTGATATATCACTTAAACATGAAGCTTGAGCATTCACCCTAGGTGTAAGAGAGCTCACCTTGTACATTATTATAAAAAAGTCAAATGAAAATCATTTTTAAGTATTAACTCTAAAAACAAACTATGGCATTCAACAAGATTCAAACCCTGACACACATAATTAATAAGAAGACATATCAATTCACAACATAAGCTTAGATTCATCACAATTGTTAAGATCTAGTGTATTCATAACATGTGCATATAAATATTACCTTTGGATTATAAGAAACTTCATTAATAAATAATAGCCAACTATCATCTTTAAGAGAGATGTTATTTCCACTGTCCATGAAGTAGATAGTATTTTCTAGATTAAACTGTGTACAAGAATTTTTAGATCTATCATCTTCCTTTCTCGAGAGCTCTATCTCAAAATTATCAATTAACAACATATATAATCATCTATTTCTAACTCTCAACTCTAAAAATATCTGGCTAGGAAGGTGGGAGGAAAAGGTGGAGGTTGGGTATATATAAATATCTATCCACTTCCCTTGCAAGCATACATTTCTAGTTGGATACATTCTAAAATATTCTATAATATTTCCTTGTTATATCAATGTGCACCTCAAAGAGGAACTCTTCAAATAATCGATCATATCTTATGAATCTCCACTTTCCAATCTTCCATTGAGATCCAATTTATTGGTGACCAATGCATGAGTTGAAATGAGTGACCTTGTCATGAGCACAAACTTATTTAATGCAAGTACCATATGTTATGTGTGTGTTCCTCTTGTGTGGTATCATACTTCATCAAAAACTAAGGATTGTATCTTAGTGTTAAAAACCTTGGGGACAACACTCCACCATACTACATTTTTATTTGTCATCAAACAAGATTACGCTAGATACATTTTTAATTATTTTGCCTTCACGTGTAGTCAAAACTTATATGACATTATTGAAACTCTTTCTAAAAATTAGTCCATCACTCAAATGCTATGATTATATTGGTCTTGATTTCCAAATCATTCTTGATGAAAACCTAAAGAATCCCCAATTCTTTTAGATGATATTCATATTTCCTAACAATGTGAAATAAATAAACTAATCTAAATAGTAATGAGGGGCAAACAAAAGCCCCAAGAACATGTGTCATTAAATACTAGAGGCAAATCTCATCAAATGTCTTTGTCTATGCATGAAGTGGAGAATTCATATATTTTGATTTACTCTATCTATGCATATATTTTGATTAAGTGTATTTCCCTCTCTCTAAGCTAAATTGAAATTGTTGTTATTGTGTTTTCCTATAGTTGGAACTCTCTCCCATACCAACTTGCTTGTTTCACTAACTAACTTGGGTGGGTATTGTAGAAGAGATGTGAGAGGTAGATATGGGCCATCAACTCCTAAAATTACATGAGTGAGTCCTCTAATCACCCTTAGAGTATTTCACGCCACTCAAGATTAGAGTGACATGATGATGTGTTTTTTCTTGTAATTAAATGCCTCGTAAGGGACCAAAAGTTAAAAAGTGGGTTATGTATATTTTAAATCGCTAGCCTAATAGATAAATTATCTATTTAAACATGATTGAATGAGTGTATAAATTTTGGAATGGCCCCACTATACTCTTTGTCAAGCCCTAGGGTTGAGAGTTGTAGGTGGTTAGATGAATCCCTAAAGAGAAGTTTCTCGTCCCAAAGTGGAAAAACCAAAACGAACTTCTGGCTGGAGTTGTTAGAGAGCCGTAAAGAGTAGAGATAGGTCGTAAGATCCTATAAGTACATAGATGAGTCCTTTGATCACCCCTAGAGGTTTTGATGCCACTTAGGATAAGGGAGACACAATGACATGTTTTCTCTCACAGTTAAATGTCTCTTAAGGGACTAAAAATTGGTCAAGTTGCATATCTTTTCACTCACTAGCCTAATTGACGAACCGTTTATATAGACGCATATAAATAGGAATATAAATGATGGAATGGTTATTTTCTACTCTCTATTTGGCCATAGGGTTTATAGTTTCAATAATTTGAATGCTTCCTTGAAAATAATCTTCTTGTCCATGAGTGTAGAAATGGAGTGAACTTCAAACGAGCATTACAGGAGAATAGTGAGGGGTAGAGATGAACTATAAACTCTTATAATTGTATGGGTGAGTTTTATGAACACCCCTCAAATAAATATCTCCCGCTTGGAATGAAGAGACATGATGAAACATTTTATCTCACAGTCAAATGTCTCTCAAGGGATAAAAAATTAGTCAGTGGGTCGCATATCTTTTGACTCACTAGCCCAATCGATGAACCATTTGTACAGATGCATCTTGATGGGTGTATAATATTTGAATTGTTTGTTTTTTTATCTTCTTTGGTCCCTAGGGTTGGTATTTTTAGGCATCTAGATGATTCCCTAAAGAGAATTTTCTTATCTCTAAGTGTAGAAACATTGTGAACTTTAAGCATGTGTTACAGGGGAAGCCTGAGGGATAGACATGAATCATCAGCTCCTATAGTTGTTCAATATAGTATTATAATCACCCCCTAAATAATTATCTCTAACTCAAGATAAGGGAGACATGTAAACATTTTTTCTCTTAGAGCCAAATGTTTCTTAAGGGACCAAACGTTAGACAATGGATTACGTAGTTTTTGACTCGCTAGCCCAATCCATGAACCATATTCATAGATGCATCTAGATGGGCATACAAAAATTATAATGGTCATTGTTTTTTATCTTTAAAGTAGAGTTGTGGGCAGTTAAATGCATCCCTGAAGAGAAACTTCTTATCCTTGAGTTTAGAAATGGAGCAAACTTCAAGTGAGCATTGCAGGAGATTTGTGAAGGGTAGAGACAAGTTGTTATCTCTTACAGTTACATGGGAAAGTCCTTTGAGAACCCCCAAAACATTTCATGCCACTTGGGATAATGGATACAAGTGAATTATTTTCTCTTGCAACCAAATGTCTCTTAAGAGATGAAAAGTTAGCTAGTAGGTCATGTATATTTTGACTCGTTAGCCTAACCATATGTGTGGATGTGGTTAGATGGCATATAAACATTGGAATTTCCACACTATGATCTTCATCATGCCCCAAGGTTAATATTTTTAGGTGGTTAGGAAAAACCTTGAAGAGAATCTTCTCATCCCAAAGTGAAAAAATAGAGTGAACTTCTAGTGGGCATTGTAAAAATTTTTTGAGGGTAAATATAGTCGTTAACTCCTATAGTTGTATCAGTGAATCCTATGATCACCCGCTAGAGGATTATATACCACTTGAGACAAGGGAGACATGATGACACATTTTCTCACATAGCAAAATGTCTTTCAAGGGAATAAAATTTACCTAATGGGTCGCGTATCTTTTGAATCGCTAGCCCAATTGATGAACGTATTTGTAAACGCATCCATATGGGCCTATAAATGTTGTAATGGATGTCATGTTCTATTTTTCAATCCCTAGGGTCAAATTTTGTAGGTGATCAAACACATCCCTGAAGAGAATCATCTTATCATTGAGTGTAGAAATAAAGTGAACTTTGGGCGAGCATTGCAAAAGAAACATGAGGGGTAAGGACAAACTGTCAGCTCCTACAGTTACATGGGAAAGTACTCTATGCACCCCATAAATTATTCTCTCACACTCATGATAATGGAGATGTGTTTTATATCACATCCAAATGTCTCTTAAGAGACCAGAATTTATCTAATGGGTCATGTAGCTTTTGATACATTATCCCAATCGATAAATTATCTTTTGAGATGTGTCCACATGAGCCCATAAACACTAGAATGGTCATTGTATGCTTTATTTTGGGCCCTAAGATTGAGAGTTTAGGTGACTAGATGCATCCCTTAATATGATCTTCTCATCCTTGAGTGTAGAAATAGAGAAAACTTTGGGTGAGCGTTGTAGGAGAATTGTGAGGGGTAGAGATGAATTGTTAACTCCTACATTTGCATGGGTGAGTAATTATATCACATATATAGTATTATCTCTCACTTAGGATAAGGGATACACAATGATTATTTTTCTCTCACAACCAAATGTCTCTTAAGGGACCAAAAGTTGGCTAGTAGGAGGTGTATCTTTTGACTCACTAGCCCAATCAATGAACTGTCTTCATAAATGCATCTGGATGGGATTATAAACACTGGAATGATCCCCTTCCACTTTACACTGGGCCTTGAGGTCATAATTTATAAGTATAAAAACACATCCCTAAAGAGAATTTTCTCAACCCTGAGTGAAAATGGAGCAAAATTCGAGCGAGTGTTGTTGGAGAACTATGAGGGGTAAAGACAATCTATAAGCTCTTATAGTTGTATGGGTGGTCTAATCACCCCCCAAAATATTCTCTAAAATTCAAGATGAGGGAGACATGGTGATGCATTTTTTCTTCATCCAAATGTCTCTCAAAGGACCAAAAGTTAACTAGTGGGTCACGTATCTTTTGACTCGCTAGCCCAATCGACAAACCATCCTCATAGACACATCTAGACATGCCTATAAATATGTAATGAAATTACTTAGATTACTCAAAATAATAGAATAATATATCACATAATTAAGAACAAAATAAGAATATCCATAACAATAATTAGCAATATAGTATTATACTTGAATATTATGACTGAGCCACTTCGAGGGGGAAACTTCCACAATAATGCAATAAGAATACAATTCACAATATGATAATAAATTACTAACCACTACATAATATATATAATTTACTTATCCATGGTTATTCCATAGGTTGACCATACTAAAAACATCGATTAATGTGACAAGAATATAAAAGAGGCATGTATGCCACAAGTTAGCCACACATATCCCTAGACATACCATAGGATAAGGGTGTAGCATGACCCTCCCCTAAAAAACAATGTTGTCCTTAATGTTGACTCAACCTCAAGTGTTGTTGCATGAAAGTTTCATCCTTGCATGTTGCATCTTCACAATGCAGATTCTTTCATTTGATTAAATACTCCTGAATTATTGTAGTCTATAGTTACTTAGTGCACATTTAAAGGATCACATCAGGGTCTATAATAACTTAACCTTCCTCATCCAATTCATAAAAATTAGTTTGATTATAAACTATGTGGCCAACTACCTTATTTAGGCAAGATACATGGAGTACTAGATGTATGCGAACGAACTAAGTGAATTTCAGCTTTTACGGCACACTACCAGTCTTTTACAAAATTTGATAAGGACCATAATACTTAAGAGATAAATTGTTATCCTTTTTATACTACTTCAAATACATATAATTATATGACTATAATCACACAAAGACCCAATCACCTAAGTCAAAATGCCACTCACTATGGTGTTGATCCACTTGTTGTTTCATGCAATTCTGAGACATGGCTAAATTTTCTCACAAACTAGCGAGGACCTTCTATTGATGGTGAATGTGTTCCTCAATAACTTGAACCTTGGGATGGACATTCAAGGTTGAAGTGATGGATGGAGGGTGATATCCATATAAGGTCATGAATGGAGACATCTTAGATGAACGGTGAACATAAGTATTATACCACCATTAGTAAGTTGTGGCCAATGAAGCCATTTTTCCTTTTTATCAGAACTAAAACAATGGAGATAGCTTTCTAGACATTTGTTGACTACCTTTGTTTATCCATCAGATTGAGGATGATAGGATAAATTATAAGCCAATCGGGTACCCAAACATGCATATAATTTAGTCCAAAAATTTATAGTAAATATGGGATCTCAATCACTTACAATGACCCTTGGAGTGCCATGCAATTTCTAGACAGTATTGAGAAAAGCAGAAGCCACTATACTGGCAACAAAATGTTGTGATAGGGAACAAAAATGAGCATACTTGGTGAGTCAATATATAAATACCATGATAATGTTTTTACCCTCATAGTATGGTTACACATTATGAAATCCATAGAAACCTCCTCCCTATGCTAGCTTGGGGATGGATAAAGGCTGCAAAAGACCTTGTATCTAAATGGTTTCCCCTTTGTTATATTGACATATAATGCACTCTAGCACATATTTTTGGACATCCCCATTGAGTCCTTCCTAAAACAAATATTATTGGATTTTATGATATGTTTTCAAAAATCTAGAGTGACTTTTGAGTGGAGAGGCATGAAGTTCCTAAAAAAAATTATGTTTGAGGAAAGAATGTGTACAAAGGTATAATCTATATTTATACCATAATGTGTACTTCTTCCATGTAAAATTTTCAAACTTTTTGAAACCCTATTGAAGATTCTAAATCAAATCCTTAATAACACTATCATTCTCCCATTATGATCTTACTTCCTCTAAATAATCTTCTTGGCACATAGTCATGGTGCATAATAATGCCTCAATTAATTCATCACGTCAAGAGAGGGAATCTACCACCACATTCTCTTTTCCTTTCTTATATACTATTTAAAAATCGTATCCTAACATTTTAGTCACCCATTTATCTTGTTCTTCAGATGACAATCATTGTTCCAAAAAATATTTGAGGCTATCATGATCAGTCTTTACTTGAAAGAGACAACCCATTAGATAAGGCCTCGATTGCTTGATCACATGAAAAATATCCATCATCTATTTCTCATAGATTGGTTTGAGACTATTTTTTCCCTTTAATTGGAAAATTTCAAATGCCAATGATCTACCTTCTTGAATGAGTACAACCCCCATGCCATATCCCAATGTGTCACACTCGACAACAAAAAGTTTTAAAAAATCTGGAGTAGCCAAAATTGGAGTTGTGCACATAGCCATTTTCAATTGTTCAAACACCTTGGTAGTTGATTCAATCCACTAGAATGAGTATTTCTTCAACAAAGAAGTGAGTGGGGATGCAATGCTACCATAATATTTGACAAACCTACTATAGTAACTAGTTAGCCCTAGAAATCCTCAAAGGTTCTCGAGGGTCTTGGGAACATGCCACTCCATCATCGCTTGGATTTTTTTAGGATCGAATTTCAATCCTTCATGTAAAACAATATGAACCAAGTAATCCACCTCTTAGACAACAAAATCACATTTGGAAGGTTTGGCATAAAGCTGATGTTGTTCCAGAACTGAAAGTACTTGTTTCACATGCTTTAAATGGTCTTCCCAAAAATTTTTGTAGATGAGGATATCATCAAAAAAACCAATACAAACTTTCTATAAAATGGATTAAAAATAGTATTCATCAAACTCTGAAATGTATATGGTGCATTTATGAGGCCAAAAGACATAACCATAAATTCATAATGTCCTTCATGAATTTTGAAATTTGTTTTAGGTATGTCCTTATCATGAATTAAATTTTGATGATACAAAAATTGAAGGTCTAACTTGGTAAAATAAATAACACCATGAAATTCATCTAACAAATCATTAATTACTAGAATAGGAAACTTATCCTTGATGGTGTACTTGTTCAGTTCTTTATAGCCTGAGCACATCTTCCAAGTGTCATCCTTCTTCTACACCATGACCACATGGGAGCAATATTTTATTTGATTGTGTTAGATTATTTTTGCTTCCAACATCTCATGTACCATATTTTTAATTTCACTCTTCTGGGCATAGAGATACTTGTAAGGTCTGATGTGGGTGGTGCAATCCCCAAAATGAGCATGATGGAATGATCATGTTTGTAGATTGGAGGAAGTCCTTTTGGCATGTCACCAAAAATAATAGAATGGTCATCCAATTTTTTTTGAAAATAAGGATGTGTATACTCCTTGATTGGTTTAACCTCTATGGAAAATAAGCATGCCAGAAATCCCTCAACACCTTTTCTAAGAATCTTTGCCATTTGATGGGAACTAACTAGCTATGGAGATTTAGGCCATAATCCATGTAGTTCAAAGGTCCTACCTTATGAATGAAACTCATGAATAGTTCCTAGAAATTCATCTCAATAGTGACCAAAGTTGTGAGCCACTACACTCGCAAAACAATGTCAAATCCTCTCATGGGAATAACAAACATAGGGGAATATAATAATTAGTCTCCCATATCAAGCTTGATGCTATGGCATTTTTCAGAATAATTGATTGTACCACCATCTACAATTATGACTTAAAATTTTGGAGCTAGGTAAATGAAACAATTCAAACGAGTAGCCAACTTACTGTTAATGAAGTTATGTGTACTTCCAGAATCTATTAACATAGTCACCTTGTATTTCTTCAAGAAACCCACCACCTTAAGAGTTTGAGTATTAATTCTTGAAAGTACATGATAGGAAATAGTAGGTTAAGAATCCTTAGATTCATCCTCAAGTTATTATAAACTTGCCCCTAAAGCATCATCATCTTCTTCCTCCTCATTGGCATCTTCAATGTAAAAAAAACTTATTTTCAACACATTAATGTCCTTTGCTCCATTTTTTATCGTAGTCAAAACACAAACCTTTTGCACAATTTTCTTCAATTTGTTGAGGGGTTAATATGGTAGGCTGTGGAAATAATGGTGCTAGGAATCTGCATTCACAAATATTAGTGAAAAGTCTTCATTTGATCAACTCTTTTTCCTCATCCATGCATGCCCTTGGTATGGCTTCAGATATGTTATGAGGATTAAACATGTGAACCTCCAATTGGATGCAATCTTTGAGGCCACCCAAAAATAGGTTAGTTAGATTTTCCTCGGTGATGTCTGCCACATGTAAGGAGATATTACGAAATTGATGAATGTAACCCTTTACAGTCCTAGTTTGGTGCAACTTAGATAGTTGGCTGAAATACTATTTAGAGACACTATTATGATAATGGAGCTACAACTCATAAAATATTGACCGTGAAACTGGGACACCTCATTTTTATTTTGAGAACACAACCAACGATACCAAATGAATTACTCAAGTTCCAAATATAGATAGGCCATGAATACCTTTTTCAATTAGGGAATATAATATAGATTAAATAAATTTTCAATTTGAGTAAGCCATGTGAGAAAATCATTATCATCAAACTTATGCAAGTCCAATTTTGACAACATAAACTTCAACCCCAAATTGGTGCTAGAAATATTTGGATTGGGAGACCCAAATTGGAATGGTGGAGAGTTATTTTTCAAAGGTTGAGATACAAGGTTGGCCAAATGCTCAATTAAGTGTTTCAATTGATCCCTCGAGCCATTCATATCCACTCTCCTCCCCATGACTTCCCCTTGAATTGCATGAAGATCATCTTTATGCACCATGCAATGTAACTTTGATTGAAGGTGCCAAACCACCCCTGAATACTTAGATCTAGAGTTTTAGATTTCATGTCATCTTGGTGATGAGTTTTAGGTGTTTCTTTCTCTTTCCTTCATCCACAAGTGTTAGGCCTAGCCATGCACAAACCCTAGGAGGGTTACAATCCCCTAAAAAATGTATTGGGAGATGATACCATTGTGATCACCTTACCAAAATGAATTCAACAACTACTAATGTGTGTAAAGGTGAAAAATTAAGCTCAAAAAATTGTACCAGTAGAATACACTTTTACAATAGTCTCACATAGATGAATCCAATGACTACTAATTTACACAAGGTTAAAAATTCAATTCTTTCTGGATCTCAAGTTATATTTTTTCAACCTTTTAGTTCTCAAGATACTATATCAAAAAAAACTACACCTTGAAAACTCACAATCAATGTTTTGATACCACTTGTAATGAAATTACTTAGATGATTCACATAATAGAATAATATATCACATAATTAAGAACATAATAACCAGATCCATAACATAAATTGAAAAAAGAGCATAATACTTGAATATTATGATTGAACCACTTCGAGGAGAAACCTCTATAACAATGCAATACGAATAGAATTTGCAAGATGATGATAAAATACTATCCACTACCTCCTATATATACTCAACCATGGTTATTCCATAGGCTAACCATACTAAGAACATCAAGAAATGTGACAAGAATATAAAAGAAGTATGTATGCCATAAGTCAACCACATATATCCCTAGACATGCGATAGGATAGAGGCATAAAAAAATGTTAGAATGGCCACCATATGCTGTCCTTCAGGCCCCAAGGTTGAGATTTATAAGCAACCAGATGCATCCCTTAAGATAATTTTCTAGTCCCCGAGTGTCGAAATGAAATGAACTTTTGACAAGCATTGTAGGAGAACCGTGAAGGATAGAGACAAACCGTCAAAGCTTATAATTTCATGGGTGAATACTATGAGAACCCCCTAGAGGATTATCTCTCATTCATGATGAGAAAGACATGGAGATGTATTTTATCTTGTAGCCAAATGTTTTTTAGGGGACCAAAATTTGGCCAATGGGAGGCATATCTTTTGAATCACTAGCCTAGTTGACAAACCATGTTCATAGACACATCTATATGGATCTATAAATTTTGTAATGTCCCCCTCCACTCTCCATCAAACCCTAAGGTTGAAATTTATAAGCAGCTAGATGCATCCTTGAAGAGAATCTTCTCATCCCTGAGTGTAGTAACAAAGTGAACTTTGGGTAAGCATTATAGGAGAATCATGAGGGGTAAAGATAAATCGTTATCTCCTATAGTTACATGGGCAAGTCCTATAATCACTCTATAAAGGATTATCTCCCACTTAGGATGAAGGAGACATACTAATGCATTTTTTATCACAACCAATTTTCTATTAAAAGACTAAAATCTGGTCAGTGGCAAACGTATATTTTGAATTGCTAACTCGATCGATTAACCATCTTCGCAAATATGTCTAGATGAGTAGAGACAAACCTTCAGATCCTACAATTATATGGGTGAGACCTTTGAGTCCCCCATAGGGTTCTTTTCCACTCAGGATAAGGAAAAAAGGTATTTACTCAACAAGTATTATTTTTTAGTCTTCTCTTTGTTTCAAGAAGATAATCTTCTCTACTCATGACACCAACCCTGTGAAGGTGGAAGCTCATCTGGTACCACTAACTTCCTTTAAATTTGTTAGTAAAAATTTATAGAAAAAATACAAATATAATGACAAAATAATTCAAAATTAATATGCACTAAATCAAATAAGTTAACTCTAGTTATTTGAAATGCCATATGCATTGAATACTAACCTTACCAAGTCAATTCAATTTACCTTTAGGATCAACTCTACTTTTAAGTGTTTTAAGAAATGACTCAAGAATCACTTCATGCTTGGATTCATGAACTTTACACAAACTTTTGTTGTGAGGCTTTTTATGAAATTTTATCATTTAAATATTTGTAGCAATAACCAAATTTGAATAATGAAGTAACACACTGTGTTTAAAACTCCTCAAATAACCATTGCTTTACTTTTTCATGAAAGTATCTACGAAGCCAAGTTACTAACCACCACATATTTGATGGGATAAATTAGGTCTACTCCATTTATGACAATTGTGTTTAATTTTTTTTACCTCTACATAATGAGACAAGTAGTAGTATGCTCTTCATCATTATACTCAGATGCAATTACTACAAAAAATTACTATGTATTTAAAATATAATCAATTTTTAAGGGCATGTAGGAAAAAAGTAAGATACCACTAGTAATTAAGGCTACATTTAAATTAAAAATAAATTGTACATAGTTTCACAAGATCTGAGATGTGTTCAAAATCAATTGATGATGTCATTTCATGATCCCCTAGTGGTTGAAATAAATTTATAATCTCCATGAGCATCAGGGGTATATAGTACCATTTTTCAACCCATTATTTTGACTCATAGTCATTTTAATTAAATTTCATATAACCTGAACAAAAACATGTCATATCCCTAGTATAAATAGTCCATGAACTAGAATTTAATATTCGAATGGAGTGGAAAAAAATTGATTCAGGTATTATACTATAAAATTCATACATTGCCTTATCTTCTTCTTGCATTAAACAAAAAAATCTTCACACGTTAGAATATTTATCTGATCTGTGAGAAAAAATTCATTACACCAAGTCATAATACTTACAACATCGATCAAATAAACACCATCCTTGTGCTTTACCTATTATTTTTAAGGGCTATTTTTACACATGCACCTACACCATCATGTTCCCCTTTACCATTCCAACCTCAAAGAAACTCCAAAAATGTTAAACCTTACTCTTCTTACATATCCTGCTTAACTAGTAAAACATTCAAAAAAATTTAAACTATCTTGGATAATTATTTGACCAAATGTAGTGTGTATTAAACATGATTTCTTTTACATTCATATATCTATACATTCTCAAAACAAGCTTAGAAAAACTTTGGTGAATGTGATATGTCATCATTCATATAAAATTAGTACTCCCTAAAAATGTTTTTGTTGTCCTATGTGCGATCAGGTACATGTCTGAATGTAATATGCATAAAAATTCTAATTTGAATTGAATTATAGTACTGATATTGAACATCATTTTATGGTTTTAGTGTGTAGTTTTCAATAAATTCCACAACTAAAACAATAGTCCCATATACAAAGTTGTCCTTACAAAACTTGAATTGATTATCTACCCATTTTGCCTTATGTGTGTCTTGCATATTGGTAAATATTATTGTTATTGAATTCAAACATGGAATTAGACACGAATACTTGGGTTGTAACTAACTCACATCTTTATGACTCTTTTCCATCTTTTAATACATACTTTATAGATTTGTACTTCTTAAAATCAAATAGTTTCTCTCCAAATTCATGTGAAATTTCTTCATGTATACAGTTGGTTAAATGTGATAAACCATCACAAGTGTTACATATTCCATCTAAATAATATTTGTTAAAATCATTGTCCCTCGAGTTTTTAAGAGAAAAGACTTGGGATTAACTTTCTTGATATTTTAGGTAGGGAAACCATCATACATTATTGCATAATCTCGTAAGTATGTAAAGTACAACATATAAAATGAAAACATCAAAATGCATATCAAATTCAACATGGATCCTACAATAATATTTGGTGTGTGTTTGGTTTATTTTAACATAGAAAGACTTGCACATCTCAAATGACCTTCGACTACTTATCAGTTAATCATTAAAATTTTCAATAAACTTTTTATAAAATTATGTCTGTGTCATGTCCAAGATTTTTTTTGTGTGTGGCTCATGAATTTTTGAAAATTTTATTCTTTTAACATATTTTACAATAGATGAGACCCTCATGTTATTATGCCAAAAAATTTCAATCAAATGTCTTGTTACTTCAACTAATACCTTGTCTTTTCGTGGGGGTTTACCACTAAATGCCCAATAATATGTAAATAAAGGGTCATCAAACCTTGTTCTTAGTTTTATGACATTTAGTAGATTTTGCTTTTTCAAGTTTAGGGTTATATTTGTTTGACTAAGAAATCAAGCTCTATATGTTGACCTACAATAGATTCTATTATTACTCGGCTTAACACATTATTATCTTTTTTGAGTTCTATTATCTATTACATTAAATGGATTGATTGGATTCTTTGATATTGTATTATTTCTTCTCTTTATATTGCTTATTCTTAACCCTGAATTATTCATCATAGGGCACATTTTTTACATTTTAATTAATTAAACAAATAGTTGACATCATTTTGTATGACTTTTATTCTCAAATGCATAGTCTCGCACACATTAAGCATGATGTAGAATTGATCTTCTTGACATTTTACCTTCCATAGGTTATATTGTTTTCTCATATATTTCAATCAAATACCTTGGTGTTCATCACATTATCATTGGAGGTCTAGTTCTAAGAGCTATATTTTTTCTTAAATTGGATGGTGTTAGCACTTCAACCATAGAATGGACCTTAGAATGTTGGTTAACATTAAACCCTACAAGTGAAGTGAATTCCTCTTCATTAGGAGAGAGATGAATTTGGGTCATTACATGACGTTGATTATCATCATGCTTAAAAACTTCATTATGGATGGATATTTCATTATATTGTGTTTATCCATGTGTTTCATCCCTCAATGCAAATTTATTAGTTACATGTTCTACATTTGTATTTCATCATTAAAAAATTATTGACTAAGTTATCTTATCTCATTTGAAGACATATATAAATTAAATTCTATGGAATTAGGTATGATAAATTCATTTGAAATATTACCTAGTGTGGAGAAATTACCTTCACCTTGTCCAGAAGCTCTTATGGATGTTGTCCCATCTACTTGTATTTTTATTTGTTTTTCTCTCTTGACTTCAATTTCCTCATTTGTTAGCTTTTTGGTCTTTTATGGCAAATACCTAACCTCATTATTTATCTCTCCACAAATAAGTGCAAGTCTAGATTGAAAATTGAATACTTTATAGTAATTACGACAAAGTAAATGGAGATTTTGTAGGGTGTCAGTAATAGAAACCAGTTCCAAGTTTGTAAAATGCAAAATAAATGAGTGAATTTTGTGGGTAAACAAGTAAATGCGTGAACTACAAAGCATGCGTGCCCTTTTGAAAAGTATGCACACACTGTTTAAAATTAGTTTCAAATGGTCATTTATATTAAATGAGATTTATAGGGTTTCAAAGGGTGTACGCCCTTTGTATAAGGGCAAACACCCTTTGTATAAGGGCAAACACCCTTTGTAAAGGGTGTTTACCCTACTATAAAGGCATACACCCTTTCAAGATATCTATGTTTTGAATTTTCCACTTTCCCTCCAAAATTGGTTCGTGTTTAAGTTTGGGGGGTCTGAACCTAGACTAAAATTTGTCATGGAGTAGTCTACACGATTTTTAGGAAATTTATGAGTCTTTTCTATCTTTGCTGACACATCTAATTAGACATATTTTATTATTAAAAAAATTATGTGAGATTGTCCAAGGGAAAACTTAGTTTTTGAATATATATATATATATATATATAACTTTAAATTATTATTTTTAATTATTACTTAATTAATAAATAACATACCTCATTATGAACTATATACATATTGTTACAAATACCTTTATAACTTTTTGACCGTTATTATAAAACGTGTATCTCAATAATCTACACGTCATTGGCTATGTTATATATATATATATAAAATAAAAAATTAATAAAAAATATTCTCAATAATCTTTGACATTTTATCTATCAATATATGCAATTTCATACAATAATCATACATTTACTCAAAAAAAGTGTGTCCATACACATGTAGTCTCCTTATCTTTTCATAAAAATTACCAAACCATTGTCATAAATGCATCGATTTTGCACACTTTTATTATCCAGGTATTAAAAAACATTATATATATAGAAACTAAATTTTGAATGCCATGATTCATATTCTTATGTCATTTTCAGATTATTTTTCCAAGTATCTCTAAAATTCTCTCCAAGTTTAATTATTGATATTTTTAGAAAAAAAGTGGCACTTTAAGCCACCCTTGTCCCCCATTATCTTGCATAAGCCCAAGGGTTAAATTACATCTGTGTATTGGTAAAAGCTTTTTTTCCCTCGTAACTTATTTAAAATAATGCTTCCTTATTGAAGCATTAGAGATTTGGAGTGATCATGCGCCAAACTTGTGTAAGTATGTAGAATCATGAGTTGCGAAGGCAACATACCTAAACCCTCATGAATGTGGGGAAAATTACATAATATACTAACCCAAATAACTATGTAGGAGAAAGATAGAGATAACCATGTGACTAACTTTAAATAAAAAATAAAATCACTACACAAGTAAAATAAGTGAATTGATCAAGCAAGGTTCACTAAAAAAATGAATCAGCTACTACCAATGTCTTATATAATCAAATGTAACGTTATACTCCAATTCGATCAAATTCAATCCATATAAAACAATTAAACATGATCTCAAAGGAATGACTAATGTTCAAGCCCTCATCATGTATGCAGGGCCGATAAGTGTGAAGTGGAATGACAACTATTTACCTTTCATTGTAATTATGTTGTTTGTGTATATATGCATGAACCAATATCAAGCTCCTTGAATCTATACCATTGATATGGAATGTTATGCATTTATATGTTGAATTCGATAACGTGTATCTCAAATGTGTGTGTAGTGAAAAAATGAAATTATGTTATTGTAAAATGTTGTGTGTATTCCCTTATACTCTATATCAATGTGACTAAGTCTATTATGTATCTAAAGTAATCTGATATATGAACCATTTATATCTCTAAAATCAATGAAACATGTACTTTACTCTAATTTTTAGCTTATGGAGGCTTATGTCTTTAAGACAAGCCCACTGTAATTCCCACTTTTGAGATGAGGGATGGATCTTATAAGTCACTCATCTCAAAATAAGAATGAACAGTATCATGTCATGTAGAAGGATAACATCATGTAATATCATTTAATCATGTGGAGAGTATGTAATCATAGTAATTTATGTATTGTTCAAGGCATGTATATAACATATGAAATGCAAGGCATGTAAGTGTCATGTCTAGATAAGTATATCAATGAAGCATGCTATATACGTATCTCTAAATAAGACTATGTTGTAACAATGCATGATATATAGCATGACACCCCTCAATGCCATCAAGTTAAGCAAACACAAGTGTTAGTTGTCATACATAGGCTAAAGGCCACATACAAGGGACATAAGATGTCACAGTAAATAAGGTAAAGGGCCATGTGTAAGAGGATATAAAAAAATCAAAAATAAGGGACATAAAATATCTCACATCAAGAAATGCCAAATGCCACACACAATAGTCACACACATAGTAATTCATCATGTAAAAGAGTAACAACATTAATAAAGCATCAAACAAGGTACTAATCGACATCATTCATATGTCTCAATGTCATATCACAATACAACATCCTATCATGTGTCATTGTGTAAGAAATGAGTAACTAGCAAAGCATGTGTAAGCAACATAAGTGGCTCAACATGGTAAGAAGGTCGTAATACTATATAACATGTAATAGTGAAACTTGTGGAACAATATGTCCCTTCTGTCAACATGAGCATTGGGTGGAGGGAAAACCAACATCTATATGTCCATGTGTAACTTGTATGTCTTGCATGACATTCAAATATTGTGAAATTCATGTATGTAAACAATATGCCATATACAAAACATCTAATATATAACATATGTAAAAATTTAAACTAGGCATAATGTCATGTTTAGGTCCTGATTTTAATTTTTTTAAAAATTTGAATGTTTTTATTTATTTATTTTTTTAAATATTTAAAACTTGAAAAAAACTAACCAATGATGTACTCAATGGAAGGACCAAGGGAAGTGCTTGTATTAGCTGATGCATGGATACTTTGTCATGGATTATATTGACTAAGGGTGCTTCATAATCTAATACAGAGTCACATGTTGTACCATGTTTAACATGTTCAACGCTCGTAAAACTTGGGGTATGGTGGATGGGTCTAGAAGGCCAAGGATATGTGTTATCCACTATGTAATAGGAGGGTGTCCTACTTCATGTGCTTATTATGGAGCACACTAAATTGTCTATGGTGTTAACTATGTGATGTAGAAGATGGTGCCATTTATGGTCTTTGAGTAACTCTTTGATGTACTTTATGCGTAATAGTTGGTTGTAAATATGGATCTTGTATATGTGTAATATTATACCATGTGTTCATCCTTGATAGGTGTATCAACCATATCTGAATACTAATGATCAATGTGTTTATCATTTATCTTTAAATAATGATCCTAAATATGTGTATCAACCAATTATAGTGGTGGTGGGGGTGGAGAAGGAGATATAACTAATTGTAAGGAATACTCATACCATACTCTTCAGACTATAACCACTCTATTATAGTTTATGTATTTTAAGCATCAATGTATTGTGGATGGAACTACACAAAGTCTCTTCGTCCATGGGTGTCATAAAAATGTGTTAAAGACCGCATTACATTATAGTGCTAGGAATGGTGTGGTTAATATAGTTGATCCCACATGAATAAGTAATATTATGCATCCTAATGTATTATGTCTATGTCCATTAAATCATTTAATTGATTTAATTAAATCTTTTATCCCCATTGCACAAGCATTCTCACTTGAGACACTGTCAATCATAAAATTGTATAAAGGTTGTTCTTCATAGTAGGTTTGTATGAATAATGCATGAAAATATGAATCATCATCAACTATCTCATTATTATCAAATGTAATCACAGGGCATCGAGGTGGAATATTACTATTTGTACCAATGATAGTATCTAGTGGATTATCATATGTCATCGGTGAGGATGCATGTTGCATGCATATTTTACCTCTAAAGAGTCCTTATTATTTATTGATTCATGTTTAGGAAAGGGATCACTAAAACTCTCAAATTTTGATTTCCATAGTGTTGTGGTCGAGTTTATTCTATAACAGTGCCAAAATTGATAATGTTATCATTTATGAGGTCGTTTATCTTGTGTCTTAGATTTAAACATCTATATAATTAGGGAAAGATAAAAAATCCTCAAGCTCAAATCTTAGACCCTAAAAAGATGAAGCCATAAAGGAAAACCTATGGATTTGTAGTGTTAAATATGTGTAGGGGTTCACCAATATGTTTTATCCTAATTTAAATTAATGGGTAAGATTAATCTAACTAAAATAGAACTTTGAAATAGAATTCAAATCAATATATATGGCATTCAAGCATACATTTGAATACAAATAATTTATAATTGGTTCTTCTAGTTTGATAAGGGCATATGATAAATATGGAAAATACTAAATGGATCATGATATTCAAATTTTATGGTTGATTGTTTAACTATGATTTTGTTATGAAAGTGGAAATTAGGGATCAACATGCCTCTAGTTCACTCGATTCAGGAACTGATTTACTTCTTGTGCTAGGTTGATTCCACAACATCAAGTTAGTATCACTAATAGATATTACTTATTGGTTGGCACTGACCTATGTGGAAGTGTAGTTCAATGAATATACAGTCACATGTGACTATCTTGGCTTATTTTATGTTTGCAATCTTCAACCCTAATAAGACATGCAAATCTATAAATTAACCTCCTTTATCTTGAAACCTTGGATGTGTGTGTAGGTGTGTGTGTGTGTGTGTGTGTGTGTGTGTGTGTGTGTGTGTGTGTGTGTGTGTGTGAAGGATAAAAACCTAAAAAAATAGGGGAAGTGTGATGGGATCAATTGACCCCATTCACCCTTGCCTAATGATTAATTTTTGCCTGCATATCCAATACTCTAAGGAGGCAATTCAATTTGTGTAGTTCTCCCACCTAGTTTGATTGTGAAATTGTGCTCCTTTATTATGTGTATGGATCTAATGATTGGATTTGGTACTTGATAATGCTTACTTTGATATGGATTTTGAGTGCTTCAAACTTGTATTATGACTACTCCTAGTGATAAGTATGAAAATTGAGAATAATATGATAGATTTGCTTAGTGTGCAATAATGTATAAATGTATAACATATAAGTGCTAAGTCCCTTTTGAATGAGACCTTGATATATATATATATATATATCCATTTAAACAATTCCTCACACCACTAACACACTATACTGATAGCTCGATCCTTAGGATGGGTTTGATTTTAGAAAATAACCATTGTTGGGAGCATGTTAGTTCCAACCAGTGTGGGTTGTTATTGATTGGTGATAATGACTGTAACTATAAAAAATGACCCATGTCTAGGTGGAGTACTCTAATAGTCTATAAATATTTGTGTAATATATTTAGTAGGTTTGAATTAGATGGTGAGGTTCTTGTAGTTGTATAATAACAAAATGAAAGGTTTGACTTGTAAAATAACATATAAGTGTGAGAGGATGGTGAATTAAGGCTTTGTTTGGGTGTTCAAGTCATGCATGATAAATATGTGTCAAGATTGTCATTATCAAGTACCGAATACTAGATTTTAGTATCTACACATTTTACACACGTATAAATTTTGCATACATGTCTACAAAGGCACTTGCAACCATATCATCTAAAAAAAATATGCTTTCAATTATGCTTTGATGGATTCTCATACCTTGTTCCAAAGCTCTCATTTTGCACCATGCTAGGAGGATTCTTACAAAAGTTGAAAGTGGATTTACACCTTCATATTGCATCTGTTTCAAAAAATTCAAGGCCTTTTCAATTGACACATTTTGTGCATACTTTGTATTATAGTCAATGAAATAATAAATCTTTAAGGTAATTGGTCAAAAGGTTTGTGTGCCTTGTGTAGGCTTTTATATTTTGCATACATGTCTACTAAGGCACTTACAACTATAAAATCTAAGAAACATCCACTGTCAACTATGCTTTGATAGATGTTCAAACCCCATTCAAAAGATCTTATTAGGAGGATGGTGGTGAAAGTTATGAGGTTTGGCTTTACACTTACCCATTGCATATGCTTTAAAGGTTCAAAATATTTTTCAACAAATCCATTTTTTTCATGCCCCAATAATTTCATTCCATGAGACCACATCTCTTAAAGGTATTTTATCATATAGCTCAATTACCTTGCATACACTTCCACACTTATATAGATTTCTACCATAACACTTACAACTACAACATCCACCAAAATTCTAAATTGATGGATTTCCATAACTTATTCCAAAGATATATTTTGGCGCATGCTAAGAATATGTTGGAAAAGGTGGAATGATTGGGTTGAGAACCTTTTATTTGCATTTGGTGAAATAGTGACAATATTTCCAAAGGATAGTAATGTCTTTGGTAAGCTATAATGATCACATTTGATGAGAATACATATCGTTCTTGCACTATTTTAAACAATCTAAAATCATCCATTATATTCTTTCACCTTAATGGACACAAAACCATGCTAGAAACTAATTCTAATTACAATGATTTCACATGTATATTTATTGCATCTATATAATCAGTTTTAAATATATTTTATTATAGTAATTTAAAATTTTCTTCAATCTATTGCACATTTAAAACAAGTGTTGATATTATAATACACAAACCTTTCAATGCATTGGATTTGTTCTTGCTTGCAAAAGCGTCAACCATATGATCGAACAACAACATACTTCAAACACCATGTACCAATCCTAACACACATTGTCATTTATTGACAATGCAAAATATATATATTAGTGCCTTTTTTTATAATAGGCAATGGTTCAACCTATTACACTAGCCCTAAATTTGAAAGACCTTAAAAATAGACCTAACAAAAACATAGATCGAATACTATATACGAGTAAATCCATTGTAGAGCACAACATTTATTGAGTTGATTACATGAAGAAAATCAATATGCATTTAAATCATTTCAACTATAGCTGATTTATAAAAATCTTTACACCTTGTCCAAATTTTGCAATGTTTAGATTGCATTTGTAGTGGTGTATACATTCACCAAAACAACAATAAAGATTCTAGATAGGTGCCTTGACTAGATTCATTTTTTTGGTTTTTATACTCTACTTATATTTACAAGAGAGAAAAAAATTACACGTTTAGTATCGAAAATTCCATTTTTGAATATCATAGACAAAATATTCTTCCATGCTCTTTTTTTTTAAATTATACTATTACCAAGAGAAAAAATAGGAACAATTATTTGCACTATTTTGCTCTAAGATTTGCTATCGTGTATAATCACCTTCTCAATTAGCATATAATGAATCATTCAAATGAAAATAATTTTAACAAACCCCATTATTTTGTCATCAAACCTCTCAAACATATAAATTTGAAACAAAATAAAATATATTCATTTATCAAGGTGCATATACTTAATAAAAGTCTTTCATTATTAAACATTGAAAATACACAAATGTCAACAAAACCCTATTTTGGGGCTTTTGTGAACTTTAAAATGATCAAACTTAAATAAAATTCTACTCAATTTTTGAATATTTTTTTGAGCATTTCTCCATGGTCTTTTTTTATTTTCAAACCACTACCAATATAAAGTGGCAAGAACAATTATTTGCATTACTTTCTTATATATATTTTTATATTGTAAAAAGAGTATAATATTTTTTCATTTTTCATATATCTTTACTTTCAGGGGAAAAAAATCTATTTATTTCACCCAAAGGCTTTCATCTTCCATTTGTATGAGTAATCTTTCCCTCATTCATTTTATAAGTTGTTTCAAAACCAATATCATTGAATACAAGTTTTAAAGATTTCTTATTAGTTTCAATACAAAAGTTACAAGTTCCCATTGGAAAAACTAGTGCAAAAGTTTTATTGTTCGTCTTGATTTGACTTGGGATCTGCATTTGTTTGGAGATTAAAATTTTCTTGTAGAAGGTCTTCATTTGGATAAGACTGATTTAGGGATTGGATTATACTGTATTGAGATTGCATTATACCTCCATTTCAAATTGATTTTAGTACTCACTTTCCATTGTATTAAGCCTTCTCATTATTTTTTTAATACCTTGTTCATAGTATATTAGGAATTGTATTAGACCATTTTGGAAGTGGATTAAAAATCTACTTTGTATAGTTTTGGCTACTCACTTTTGTATTGTACTAAACTTTCTTCTTCCATTGTCCATGGGTACCATGTTTATGCTACATTAGGTGTTGGATTAGGCTATTTTAGAATTGGATTGGCCATTTGAGAACTACATTAAACATCAACTACTTAATTTGGGTACTCACTTTTTAATGTTAATCTTTCTTCTTACATTGGTTTTAGTTGCCATATTTTATATTGCATTAGGCATTTTTTAGGCCATTTTTCAGTTATATTTAGTATTAACTTCGTATTATTTTAGCAACTCCAAATTCTTAATCCTTCTTCTTGCATTATTTTTAGGTACCATGCATATAATGCATTAGGCCATTTTGGTATTATGTTAGTCTTCCTCTTTATATTATTTTGGGTACTTAGTTTGTACTATATTGAGTTTTCTTATCGCATTATTTTTTAGATGCTATGTTTATAATGCATTAAACAATGGATTGTGCAATTTTTTATTAGATTAGATCATTTTCAAATTGGATTGAGCCTCCAATTCATATTATTTTGGGTACTCACTTTTATTATATTGAGCTTTCATCTTGCATTGTTTTTAGGTACTGCGTTTATATTGCAATAGATCATTTTTGGATTGGATGTTGCTATTTGTAAATTAGATTAATCCTCAACTATATATTGTTTTGGGTACTCACTTTGTAATGTATTAAGTTTTCTCCTGGCATTGGTTTTAAGTATTATGTTTGCATCAAGTTAGGCTTTGGATCAAGCCATTTTAGAATTGGAATGATCCTTTCAAGAATTGGATTAGTCCACCCCATTATTATTTTAGACCATTTAATGATTGAGTTAATCCTCCATATCAAAATAATGTGGATATATATTTTGAGTGGTATAAATCTTTCTTATTTCATTTTTCTTAGGTAATGTGTGTATACTACATTAGGCTAACTATTAACATGACTTTATTTATATCCTCTTAAGCTAAAATACAAATGTATTAGGCTTAGAATTAATGTAGTTTGATTTTGCTTTTCTTATTATGGAATACAATAGATTGGCATTAACATGACTTGATTTTATGTTTTTTAATTCGGATTTTTGATTACATTTTGGGTTTGAGTTTATAGTGATTTTATGGTTTGGTAGTTAGATTGAAACACACTTTGGATTGAAATGGTTTATGTTTTAGACTTAATTGGGCCCTAAACATGCATTGATTTTATACCATTTGTGCACCCAATTAGGCTCTAAAATTGATTGAGATAATATGCACAAACTGAATTGAATTATTTTAGAATGCCTTTTAGGCTTACCATTGGCATAGTTTGTTATTATGTTTTATAATTTATAATTCTAATTATAATTTAGGTCTGAGTTTATAGTGATGGTCTTTCTCAAGTAGCATTATTATGATTTGGTATCTAAATTGAAACATGATTTGAAATAAGATAATTTAAGTTCAGGAATGAATTGGGATCTAAATATGTTTTGAGTTTATTTTATTTTTTTACTCTATTAGGCTCTGAATTTGGCTGGCATTATTTAAGTATTTATTTACATGGGATTCTAGATAATTTTGTGTGACTTAGGTGCCAAATTTGGATGATATATTTTCACATACCTTCCCATGCTCTATAATTTTATAGATTGGACTTGAAAAAATTCTTCTAATTAAGTTATAAATATCAAACTTCTATTGTAACTAGGAGGTTTGACATGCGATTCACCTCAAATTGAATTTAACATTTATATTTAATATACTCTAATTGAAAGGAGATTTGGTAGAAATCCAAATATGAGAAGTGATAAAAATATAGAAGATATCATTCCTACCTATGTGTGAGGTAAATTAAATATAGTCCCAAGTAACAATGCTTCCACATGTTTGGTTATAAGTCTAACATGTGTACAATATACTTTTTCCATTTATACAAATTCTCTTCTATACATCGTGATGCCTACAACAAATTTGAGAACCATGGACCTAAATACTAGTGAAAATGTTTTAGGGATAATTTATATCACTAAGCACTAAAGGGAATTTACTACAAATTCCCAATCCATGATCATGGAAATGAAAGCTCTATTGTTAATGCAATAATTTTGTTTAAAACACATGGTTTTTTAGCAAAAAAATATTTATTTAAAAAAAAAAAATCAAATGATAAACATCAAAAGATAAATATACAATGAAATTATAACCTTTGAAAATGGCTCATTTGGAGCTCAAACTTTGGAGGAGCTAGTGATATTGCCCTTTGAAAATTAATTGAAAAGCAATATCAATTTTCCATTTATTTATTTATTTTGGCATATTTTAATTGTTTTGATTATTTTGTATACATAAACTTTGAAGTATATGACAATCACACTCTATTTAATTGTCATATTATGCTAAAAGATTATGTCTTGTGTCTGGAGGTCATGAAATTCATTTCCTCTTCACATCTTTGATTCCTTTCATACATATTTTTGAAGCAATCAATCACTATTATAAACATTATAATTAGTGTAACTGTAACAAGATCTAAGAACAACGTTAGCTCCTATATTGAAACTAAATTTTATTTTACAAGTACTAAAATGTTTGGATATTATTATTATTATTTAGTTTGTATTACAAGATTTTTTGTTCAACTAATCCCATAACCAAAGGCCTTCATTACTAGTCAATCTTTTTCTCTTCTAGTGATTAAAGACTATTTCTCTAGTGCCATATGTATTTCTAGGAATAATCTGTCATGGTCTATGTTATCCAATAAAATATGATTTTTACTTTACAAAACATAAATCACAACAATTCCATCTATCATAGCTTATGCTATGAAACCTATTCCATTATAAAAACCAAATCAAGTTTTCCTAAAATATATTATTGCGAGTTTTTTTTGCACTATTTCTAACCCTTTGCAAGTTTTTAAATTAAATTATTTTGATATGTGACTACATTTCTTATTTTGTTTGTATCTACTTGCATGGATCAAACCTTTCTACCCATTATCATCATACTTGGATAAAAATCAATCAGATATATTTCATATGCATCTTGAATTTCTAGCTTTCTCCATTACATTCTACCTTTGTGATAAGAAAGTGTCATTTTAATTCTATTTTCTATTTCCTCTTATTTCAAGTAAACTATAATAAGGTTTATGTTCTTTCTTCTCAGGTTTAATAACCCTTTGGTTCACCCTTACATTTGCTATAATTATTCTTTGGTATCATGTCCTTTCCCATCTTAATTTCACAATACATGTGTTATGAATTTGAAGACATCTATTTCAAAATATGGTGTCAACATAATAATGTGTCCCACTTTTTGACATTTTATATACATAAAAGAATATTTAGTCACCAAAACTTGAATTTATAAGTGTAAAATGAACATTCACATTTTTATTCACTTATATATATATATATATGCAATGCATCCTTATTTTTCTAAAAAAAAAAAATAGAATTTATTTATTAGTCATTTATTTTTAAAAAAATGTCAACATAGTGGAACACAATATTATGATTTAACCCAACATTGGTCACAAATAACGCTTTTGTTTATAATAAATACTAACTTCATTCCAAACTGGAAGTCCTAATGATATACTTGTTATTACCAAATGTCATGGCAAGATCATAAATAACATTTCAATGATGAAAGAATGTAATGTTGTATGGATGCAGTAATAATATCAATTACTCAATGCAGAGCACAAAATGCCAAATAATTTTATTTCAAGCATATATCATGGTAGCCTTTTCCATCACCTTTTGTATGACAATATTGATGTGCATCTCCTTTAAATCATGACAAGAGACTATTATCATATATTTCTTTCAATTTATTACTTGTTAGTGTAATAATTCAATAAAATTTATGTAAAAAAAATTGACTTTATATGCTTATGATATACACTTTGGATCACATCTTAACATCAATATGATCTTATATGGTAGACATATTTCTAGCAAAGATCATATCTTCATGCAGGTGTGTTCTTATATATCATATAAATCCTCATAATGGATTTGACATCATCTTTTTATATAATACAAGATTGTAACATGAAATAGCTAAGGGTAGCTTGTATTCATAAAATTTTAAAAATATTTCTCATGGATGGACTAATAATGATTAAAGTGTTAAATGTAGATGACCAACAACATGCAGTACTTTTATTTTCAATGTTGATAAGAAAATTTTCTCCTTTTTCATTTCAATTTATTCTTTGTTTTTATTACAATTCAATAACATTTATGTAAATTAAAATCAAATTTGTCTCCCCATGACATAAAGTTTAGATCATATTTTAATATCAATATACTTTCATTTAGGAGAAAAATTGCAAGCAAAGGTCACCTCTTCATATAACTAAATACATACATATGTTTGAAAGAAATGGAAAACTGCATTGAAAGTGTATAAACTCAATGTTTCAAGCCTATTGCTAGGCCCATATTTAAGGGGAAAGATTCATATGGTCAAGGAACACTATTTTAAAATCACACTAGATGGGAAAACTACTTGTGGCTTGATTCCCTCCTTAGAGTATCTGTATGCATAGGAAATAGTCAAACATCAACGAGGGTGATTAGGGTCATCTAAACCCACTATGTTTCTGGATCTCATAAGTGCCCCAAGGGTTTCCAAGGCAAAGAGAAGAAAACAAATATTTATACATGGTGTCAAAAAAATCCAAATATATCAACCATCTCAATAGACACAAGCGTATGTGGTAGATCCATCATAGTCAAATCAAACAAGTTCACATAGAATAGACACAAGTGACCTAAACAATTGTTTAGGGAGCATAGACTTAGCCAAACGCATGCACATACTATGTTTCTAAACCTAAACATTCACAAACTTGTGTTGGTGTGTCTCAGATAACTGTACCTAATCTCATACTAGCAAAACCTTTGAATATAAGCTAAGTTATCTTATTCCCAATGAATTCAAAAAATAACATATTACTATATCTAGCAAGTTACAATCATAATTATTGGTAAATTGTATATCTTTAGCATTTTGATTATTCAAAGTTTTATATCTATTAAACATTGCTAGATCAAATATAGGGTAAACAAAGTACTATGTTGCAAATTTGTGAGCCTCCTCCTCCAATTTTTAATGGTGAGCACAAATATGTTGCAAGACTTGGGTTGAATCCTCAATATAACTATAGAATTCAAATTGTAGCTCTCTCAAAATATGAATACTAGATTCTTTATGAAAATTTTGGATCTAAATTTCATGGTAAATAGAGGTATTTGTAATAAAATAAGTGTTGTTGCATGTGGCCATTAAATTTTTTTGGTTGAGATCTTACTAAGGTTGACATGAAGTTGTCCAAAATTGGCTCGAGAATGATCTTGAGTGAAATGGAGAATCAATGAACTAATTATAGAATAATATGAAGAAAAACAAAGGGTTGAACTTCTAGGAGCAAAAATAGAAGTGCATGCAATGGTGGTGAAACTACCACTATTTTAAAGTAACGTCTATCAAAATTGTGGCATTAGGGAGGTTTTCAAAATCATTAAGATGATTGTGTGAACTGCCATGGTGGTTTTGTTGTGCACCTCAAAAATCTAGGGTTTGGAAGATTTAATTCAATTTTTTTAGGTTTGACATTTGGGAAAGGTATTTTAAGAGGAAAAAGGGAAAATAAATAGAAGACCAAGTTTGATAATTTTATTTTTATGGAGGTTCTTGCATCATCATTAGATATTGTATAAATGTTGCATCGTGCAAAGTTTGGGTGCACACATATTGCCCCTTCAAGGAGACACTTTACCATAAATTGGTGAGGGATTTCTCTCTAAGCAAAGGTGCACTTAAAGGAAAATGAGGGTTAGAAAACTTACCTCACTTGATTTTGTACCATAACAAAGCTAACTAAGATACCTTTACAATCTATAAGCAAAGAGTGAACATCAAGTGCAATATTATGACAAGAGCTAAAAATGTACTAATTAATCAAAGTATGGATAAAATTTATTTATTATTTATGTAGGGATGATAATACTACCTAAACCATCATGTTGGGGGGACTAAGTTCGATGCCATGTGTAGAGGTTTCAACCTGCAAGATTTTCAAATGAGATTAAAATGTGAAAGTAACATATTCATAATGGAATTACAAAAATTAAAATATGATAATTTTACTATCCAGGGTGTCTCATGTCAATGTAGGTGCATAAAACTATCAAATTTCTCAAATTAAAAGAAAAGTATAGCTTGTAAGAGTAATTTTACCAAAAAGAGAAAATTTAAAAAAAGAATACAACACTATAAATAGTAAAATTTACCAAATTTGGAAATAATTTGTACCTTGTGACTACCAAATTTTGAGATCTAACAGACCAGTGACCTGATTGCATAAAATTATAGTTGATTTAATTATCACAATGAGAGGATGGTGGCATTACCAATGATAATAGGTGGGGTGCAATCACGGGTGAGTTTTCTTAATTTTTGCTTGAAAACCTAGGTTTAGGATTTTTTCTTGAAAAATGGCTTAGTATTAGTAAAATTCAAAAAACTAAGTGTCAAAATGTTTGTGTTACTCTAAAAACTATCAATGTGTATTTTTATTAATTTTTTTGCTAGTTTTTTTATTTTTTTTTGTCTTTTTATTATTTAGGGCCGTGATGAACAAAATCATAGGTTCATGATGTAACCATAACCAACAATTTGAAAACCACCTCCTGTGTATAGTGGTGGCTTCTTCATAGTAGAGGTTAAGAATATTTTGAAGAGACTTTGAATAATGTGAATCCTATTTTCATGGTTACATGGAGGTTGTGTATGATGGATGAGGGCCGGAGAGGAGTGGATACCTCATGTGATTAGATTATTGAGGCTGAGGAGACCACCTTACTTGGGATAGTTTCCCCAGCTAGCACACTTATGTGTGATATTTTCACTTACTAGTAGGTAGACTAAAACACCTTTCAATTTCCATAGGCACCAAGAGTGTAGACCATCACATTAGAGGATGTGTATAGGATTTTGAGTGTACTAGCTACTAGGCAAACATTGAATTTGAGAGAGGTAACTGATAGAGTAAAGGCTTGATAATGGGTCAAAGTACTTTGGAGATGAATGTGTACCCAATGTCCATGCAAAATAAGGGTTAGGCTCATAGGGGTAAAGAAAGCAACAATACCCACTAATTGTAAGGCCATTATTGGTATCTTAGCCTCAAGGTTAGTTGGGGATAATGAGACAAACATGTTAACTTACTACTGGGTCTATTTTTTAAGACCATTAAGGAGCATAGACAGAGGTTTTCATGGGTGCAATATGTCATTTCTAGGACATATAGAGATTTATATCATATTTATAGATTGGGTGCCTTGTCTATTATCCACCTGACCTTGATCTTGTGTCAGGTTTTCTTGTTGCTTGCACAACATGCCCTAATTCTTTTAGGAATCAGGGAACCTCCTTTTTTTCCTTTTACTTTGCTCCCACTTACACTCAAAATTCATTGGTCTCGACACTCCTAAGTTACCTTGGTGGTTCATTTCAGTTTTTATGTTGAATTAGAACATGAAACCATCATCATTGAAAATACCATATCCATGCAATTCGACTTTGCATTTTACACTTAGTGTGAAAGTGGAGTTTTGACCTCCCAATTTGCATTTGAAACCTGGCTCTCTTAACTCTCTAAGCATACTCTAGGAGGTCATATCAATTTTTTCACCCTTTAGTCTCTTAAAACCTATCCCATTATAACAACCAAGTTTGAATGGTAAATTTTCATATACAATACTTGGTCCTAAAGCAGAGTCCTATTGCACTAACACTTACTTGGTTGTCTTGCTTCCTCACTCTCTCAGTTCCATATTACTACTTTAGAGGGTCAATTTTATTTTTGTGCCCTTTCAATTCCTAAAACCTATTCCATTGAGATGACCAAGATTGTGTGAGTCATTTTTATATTTTACACGTAGTCATTTGGTGAGTTTTTTATCGACATGTGTCTAGTTGAAGATCTTGAGAAAAGTTGTCCTAAACCCTGATTAGGTCTATCTGTGCATGATTGAAATTTTTCTAAGTACCTAGACCTAATCAAGATTTTAACTCCTAATTAGGTCTATAGGGAGTTATTTTTCCATTCCTTTGTTAATCATATATTTTTTGTGCATCTCAGTCTAAGTCTCAAGTATGTTTGGTCCCCAGACCTAATGGGGCTTTGAAAGCTTAAATAGGTCTTAGGGATAGTCATTTTAGTGCTTCTTTTATAATCCACTAAGTCTCCCCAAATATGTATATGCTTAAGCCTTATCATATTTTCATGTTTTAATTGAATTTATTTACCATAGGTTTGTATTTAAAATTTCTAAGTGTCTTAGACCTAATTAGGGTTCAAAACTCGACTAGGTCTAAGGAGTGCCTTTTATGTGTTATCTATGTTAGTCGTAGTTTCCACTGTCTTTTCCTCAACTAGCATCCATGATATTAATTAGGGATGGATCCTTGATTAGGTTGAGGTCATCCCCTGACTATTTTCACTATGATAATTAGGACCCTAGCCTCAACTAGGTCATCAGGAATTAGGGGCCCCCAATTCCTATGTTAAGTAGGGATTTTCCCTAGGAATCCCAAACACCTTCAAGAATTTTGACTCCCAATTTTTGACACCTACTTTTTTATTATTTTATCCCCTCAGATCCCCAATAGATAGTCTACCTTTAGGCATTTAAGCCCCAAAATGTCAATGATAAACCAAAAGAGCTAATTGGGGGTCTAGACCCCAATTGGGTCTTGGACCCCCATTTTGAATTTTTGGCCACTGAAGCATAGTGCAGAGTAGGGAAATGGAACTGATTAGGTATGTAGACATGCTCAAATGTTCTCATAGTTCTATTTGGACTTCTAAATCTTGATTAGAATGAGGAGTCTAAAGATTAAAAAAACAACTTTAAAAAAGACTAGGTGCTTGCCCAAAGTCCAATTAGGTCTACTGGGCTAGTTTTTTACCTCCCAATGGTTATTTGATGATAAATTCTCACTCAAGTGTTAAAAATATAAACCATTCACATTGATATCAAGTTGACTCCATCCTAAATGCAATGGTACCTTCAAATTTTACTGGTTATGCCTAGTTTAAAACATGTTCACGTTTTAGTGTGCTTTTATTGTTCATTTATTTTAATTGTTTGTTTTAACTTGTCTTTTGGTCTTTTTCAGGAAATGAATAGTGAAAGTGGTTAGTTTGGAGGGAAAATGAAGAGATGAAGGTAGTTGAGGCATTAATTATGGTAGGTGGGTGTTTTGGAGGGGAAATCCTCCCTGTGGAAGACCTCTTGGCTATATATTGCTTGATTTTGATACTCAAAGGGCTGGATTTTCTTCTCCACATGAGATTTGGAGCTAGCCCCTTTCATTTTCAACATTTTGATTTTATTTTTCTCTCCCTTCTCTCATTTCCCTAGGGATATATTGTCAAAATTTATACTTAGATGATCACTGTAAACTCTATGTTTTATTCAAGCCATATTTCATTAAGTAGAAGACTATGGAGATTTTTATTTGTAATTTGCATGTCTATATGGTGGTTGTAGATATTATCCTCCATAGTGTGTTCCTTAGACTCTTGCATTGGATCTATTACAAGTTGTGTATACTGGCTAGGTAGGAGACCAATTTTGCAGGTTGTATTTGATCAGATGATCTCACATTTGGTTATATTTGAACATGTTTTTTATTTCTTCTCCCTTTCCCTTCTCTTTTGTTGGTTTTGATTAAGTTATTAGCCTATAGTTTGAATGAATGCAATTTTTTTTACATGTCTATCTTGATTGCTTTATTTTCTCCATTACCACTTTTGCATTACTGAATAGTTTAACCAATGGAATGAATGGATGAGAAAATCAGCTATAAACACACTAAATAAAACCCTAAACATGTTAATTTTGTAATTGGGAAACATTAAAAAAGAATGCTTGTTTATTTATTTTCATCACCTACACAAAATTGAATCAAACAAAATAATAAACGCGCATTACCTTTACATTATTCAAGTACCTAAAACCTGTTAGAATCATGTTGGAGGTGTATACCAGCAGGCCCCTCAAAATGGAATGGTCATAATAAGCCACTGAGTGAAGATCATTTTGCCTAGAATAGGTAGATATAAAACTTGGGGAGATTCCCATGAATATCTTTTAAAGAGAGGCAAATTGAGAGATGAGCCTAGAATGTTGGTGCATGTCAAAATACATGTCAAAAAAATAGAACTAGAAGGATGGACACCACCTATCCATAAATATAAAACTAAAAATTTAACAAAAAAAATTAAACTTGAACACTTAGGGGCATTGCCCATGCTCAGGTAATCCAAAAGATAAACTAGAACGTACATGAATACCCATGAGATCAAAGTACATAGGGGCTGATTTTGAGTTATTATAAATCACTAAACATAAAAAAAGCAAAAACAAATAAAGGGAAACCAAAAAATCTACAAACCCACTCAACTAGTAGCTCACCTACGACTATAGTTTATTTCATTAATGCATTTACTACACCTAAGAATCCACAAATGGTGGCTAATCCTGCTTGGCTTGGTGGAAGTAGATACCCTATGAACATATCAAGACTTGCCCATGACTTGTCAATGTTAGGTTGTGGAGCTAAAAGCTTCACCAGGATGCAAACAGGAGGAGTTACGGAGGATGCAGAGGTTGCAGAGAGTTGCAGAATGAGTTGTAGGGCAATTGACATCGATCTGATCAACCAACGTCGGTCAGATAGCAGTGAAGAAGAAACTGACGTCGATTACCAGTCTGTCGACATCGGTCAAGGAGGAGCCGACGTCGACAGCCTGTACGTGAACATGCAGTTTGCATGTTGATTTCAAAGAGTCTATTTTTGGACTGTTAGTTTGCATGTTAGAGGCTAGTTGTAGTCTTGAGTTGCGTGTCTAATTATTGTAATTAAGATAGTCTAATTATTGTAAGCATGAGATCTATATAATAGACTCATGGGCTATATTGTAAACAGAGTGTTAGAGAGTAAGAGATCAAATAAGCTCCTTCAGAGAGAGGAGAGCAATGGTGTGTTCCTCTTAGTGCCATAGTACCAAGGTGGGTGCTGGTTTGGAGAATCAGAAGGGTTCTTCGTATATGTATGATCTTGGTCAGCAGGTGAGCATGGCTTCTTTTGGAGATCTACAATGGTGAGTAAGGTCTAGTGATTTATAGGTAGCAACAAAGAGCAGGAGATCTACTTGGAGTACGGATGTGTACTTTGTGTACTGGCAACATTGTTTTTGACTGGTGGAGGTGAACATCAATTCTGTATTGGAGTTGATTGTTGTGACCGAGAGAGAGAGGGAAGAAGGTCTTGAGGTGTGGCGAGCCTTTGAGGTGGAAGAAGAAGTGGCATCTTCTTTATTGTATTTTCTTCTGAGTGACTATTAATACAATTGTGTATTGTCTCTCATATTCTTGTGTTGTTTCATATTTTTAGTTACTTATTCATTTTGGTTAAATTCTGTGTTTAGTTTCTAATACAAGAAGTAATCATATGTGTTCTAATTGGTGGAGCAAGATCCTGACAAGTGGTATCAGAGCCAGGTTGTAGGTTCAAGAGGTGATGCCATCAAGTGGTATCAGAGCTTTTGGTTGGGTTGACTAACAAGTGGTTTCAGATCTGGTAGTGTTTGTTGATTACAGGTCACTCACAGGGGTTTTAGATTGAGTGGGAGTATAGCAATGGCAGAAGAAAGTAAGCTATGAATGGAGAAATTGAATAGCACGAATGGTCTGATTGATGGAAAGAAAGAGCAGGTAAAGGAGGATTGTTGGTCGGTAGAAGATCAACGTGTAGAAGCAGATGTTGCACAGGTTGTTCTGGATAAAGTAAAATCTTTGTTTACAAATTCTTTTGCCTCTTTCCATGCAGCCCAAAATAGAGCATCTTTTCATGGGTATGTCTTTGGAGACTTTGGAGAGATTTATTTAGGGGTTGGTGAGCCTTGTCAGATTATTGATGAAGGGGAAGTGAAGCTGAAAATGTAGACGGATGACACACAGGTGTTGAAGGAGGTCATGTAGGTACCAGTCTTGGAGATGAGTCTAATTTCTTCAAGAAAGTTGGGTGATGGGAGATGCACAGTAACTCTCACAGTAGATGCACTTGAATTAGATGGTGGTAAGAAAGTAGGTATCCTTTATCTATCTACTTATATTATTGATTCACCTTCTATTGCAGAGATGTGGCTTTGTAGGCTTGGTCACATATGTAGGAGGGGAATGCATGTTCTTAAGTGGAAGATATATGTATTTGATAAAATTAAGAACTAGAAGCCCTTGGTGTTCATGAAGGAGATGACGGATAGAGATCAGCTAAGGGGACTAATTTATTCTAAGCAGGGCTGTGTTGATTTAAACAAGGTTTTGATCCATGGAGAGCTCACGGGTAAAAAGTCATCACGCACAGGCGAACATAGGTACCGACGTCGGTCAGACAGTAATCGACGTCGACAATAGGAAGACCGATGTCGGTCATACAGGAACTGACGTCGATAGAAGGGATACCAACATCAGCCAGGGAAATGACGTCGATAGTCAAGGTCAGTGCAGGGAACCGACATCAGTCAAATGCAGACTGGGAGATGGCCGAGATCGGTCACTGTAATAGATGGTGGGCAGACAACAAGCTGTTAAAAAGGTCTCAAACGATCATATGGAGTTTAGAAAGGGTAAGTGAACCTCATATTCATTATTCACCTTCTTTATATTGCTTATTGATGGTCGAGAACCAGGAAGATGTGAAGAGGCAATGCAGGTAGAATCCATATACAGTGGGAGCTTGGCATGGATGAGGAGTGTGAGTCCTTGGAGAAGAACCAAACAAGAGTTTGTTGGTGGAGTTGTCAGCTGGAAGAAGGCACTGAAAGATGGATGGATTCCCAAGTTAAAGAAGAGAGTGGATCGATACGTGAGACGGAAGGCCAAGGTATATGGTCTTGAGGAAGCTGCAGGACAGTGGTACAGGTTTTGACAGGTGGATGACAAATAATGGCTTTAGTCAATGTCAGTGTAACTATTGTGTTTGTCTTACCAGGTGGATGATGAGTCGCGACATTATCTAGTTACTGTATGTGGGTGATTTGCTAGCAAGTTTGTACATACAGGGTTTTTTACTGAGCTAAAGGTAAGGTTAGTTCAGAGGTGTGTCATGAAGAATTTAGAGCAGCAAAATTCTTTGGCATAAGAGACATGGAGATTTTGTCTCCAGTGGGAGCTGATGTGAAGAAGGTGTTGACTGGGTTCAAGATGCAGGATGCAGAATCGGTAAGCACACCAAGGGCTGGACAGTTCAAGCTTAGCTTAGAACAGGGTTTGAAATCACATGAGGTCTAGTGTAGACCTAAGTTTTCCCAAGCAGTGGGAGTTGTCAGAAAGTATGGAGCCAATTCGGGAAAGGAGTACTGGAGGGTAGTTCAGTGGATTCTCAGGTATTTGAGAGGGATCAGCAGTAGGGATTCATGCTACGCAGGGTCAAGGTCTTCACTACATGGATTTGTAGGTTCGGATGTGGTAGGTTACTTGGATGACAGGTGTAGCATCATAGGATGTGTGGTGGTTGGTCTTCAGGATTGATCTTGAAGAGGGATACAAGCCAGGGAATAATTTAGGAGTACAGGGATAGGTATAGGTGTAGTTGTTTATCTCCAAGTGGGAGATTGTTAGGTTGTGGAGCTAAAAGCTTCACCAGGATGCAAATAGGAGGAGTTACGGAGGATGCAGAGGTTGCGAAGAGTTGTAGAATGAGTTGCAAGGCAACCAACATCAGTCTGATCAACCGACGTCGATCAAATAGCAGTGAAGAAGAAATTGACGTTGGTTACCAGTCTACTGACATCGGTCAGGGAGGAGCTGACGTCGGTAGCCTGTACATGAACATGCAGTTTGCATGTTGATTCTAGAGAGTCTATTTTTGGACTGTTAGTTTGCATGTTAGAGGCTAGTTGTAGTCTTGATTTGCGTGTCTAATTATTTTAATTAAGATAGTCTAATTATTGTAAGCATGAGATCTATATAATAGACTCATGGGCTATATTGTAAACAGAGTGCTAGAGAGTAAGAGAGCAAATAAGTTCCTTCAGAGAGAGGAGAGCAATGGTGTGTTCCTCCTAGTGCCACAATACCAAGGTGGGTGCTGGTTTGGAGAATTAAAAGGGTTGTTCATATATGTATGATCTTGGTCAGCAGGTGAGCATGGCTTCTTTTGGAGATCTACAATGGTGAGTAAGGTCTAGTGATTTGTAGGTAGCAGCAGAGAGCAGGAGATCTACTTGGAGTACGGATGTGTACTTGGTGTACTGGCAGCATTGTTTCTGACTGGTGGAGGTGAACATCAATTCTGTATTGGAGTTGATTGTTGTGACCGAGAGAGAGAGGGAAGAAGGTCTTGAGGTGTGGCGAGCCTTTGAGGTGGAAGAAGTGGCATCTTCTTTATTATATTTTCTTCTGAGTGATTATTAATACAATTGTGTATTGTCTCTCATATTCTTGTGTTGTTTCATATTTCTAGTTACTTATTCATTCTGGTTAAATTATGTGTTTAGTTGCTAATACAAGAAGTAATCATATGTGCTCTAATTGGTGGAGCAAGATCCTGACAGTCAATAAATATTGACAAATTCTATTTGAAGTACATATTAAATGGGATTCAATCAGCTAAAGAGCATATTCAGGCATTTAAAGCTTGCTTGATGTAAACACAAATTAAACATGAGGATGTGGTTTTCCACATATTTATTTGCTTCTTAGTATAATTTTCTTATGCCCAATATCTTGGGTTGCCAAACAGGTCTGTCACTTCCTAAAATGATTTAGAAATCATCTTTATCAATCACTTCAGGCTAATTATTGATTTGACCATCCTATACCATAACTTTGTTGCTTCCCATAGGGAACCAAACAAATCTATGAGTGTTTTTAATGCATGTTCACACAAGCTTTATCAAAGGTTGAAAGACCCTTACACTCAAAAAGAAATGATTGCTATACAAACATACCTGAGGGATTTGGACTCAATGACTCCCATGTTCCTCAGAAGAACTTTGTCAACTCTTTTATTTTTGTACTTAAATTACAATGAGGTTATCATTATTGATTAACAAATAGTACCACAAGGTTACAAAGTTGGCCCTTTACCTTCATTAGGCCAACTAGGTGCTAACAACCAAATTCCAATGATCAACCATGCTCTTCAACACAACACTATGTCAATGAATATGATCCCATGATCCATGTACTCAAGTCTAAATCTAGTCTATAATCTAATGCCTATGAATTATATGCTAACAAATGGCCTTAATTTCCTCCAAATAATGTTTTAGTGTAGGCAAACAATCAACAACTCATTCTCGTTGCATATTAAAACATGATTGTCATGCCTAACACTAGTAGTTATGTTGCCTCTACTAGTAACCAATAGGTTGTCCTATCATTTTAAAATAATTAGATGCCTACTATTAATGTACCTAATCAAGAACATCATGTTTCCTCTACATTTATAAATGCTAAGACACCAGTGACCAACACTTTATCATAAACTAGAAATCAACAAAATGCTAGTGTGAACCTTGAAGTAGCTAATTTGCATCAAATGGTTCAAAAGTTAATAAATTATATGGTCAATTTGCATATATAAGTGCCCCAAAGCACTAACTAAAATGTAAGTAACCCACTACAAAATAAAAATTTAAACTTATAGAGAACTAATAGGTGGTGGAACATGAGGCCAAAGAATGAAGGAGTGCCTAATCCACTCAACAATGTAAATTGGTGCAATAATAATTATGCTTGAAATATAGTGAGCATGGATGATTTGGTATTATCCACTTAGTTTAGGTTGTACAACATGGTTTATCATGATGAGATCAATTGTGCCCAGTTTTCCCTAGCCTCAAACATCTTTCAAAAGGAGTTGGACAACCTAAAGATAGTGCTTGCACCTAACAATAAAAACTCTAACCAAGTAGAGGAAACCTTGATAAAACTCTAGTCATAAAAACTTACAAGTTTTTATTTAAGAGTGACAATGAGCCTAAGAACAACTTAGACGAGGTTCATGCATTTAAATAATTCCAAAGGGGAAACAACTTCTTGTTAGCCAAATTTAGCCCACATACCAAGCTGTGCCCAAATCAATTAGGTTACTAATGGATGAGCATATGAATAGATGTTCTTGATGGAATGAGTGGACCAAAGAGATCTTATAGTGCTCACAAAGCTTTTGAAACACTTTAAGATTGATTAAAGTGTATTTTGTCAAATTCTAAGGGATAGGTCTGCAAAGCAAAGAAAAAAGTTCTTGAGCAAGTTTCATGGTAAAACCATGCAGTTCAAAGTCATGTAACAAGTCTGCACAAGCTTTAAGTATTCATAGTTCTTTTAGGCCTTCAAGGATGAAGTAGCATTTCAAGCATGAGTTTAAAATAACATATAGGCCTTGGAAAAGCTAAGTGCAAAACCCTTTTTTTGTCAAAGTCCTTACTTAAGCAAATTGTTTTAGATCTTTATTTTGCTAAGTTTAAATATTTCAAATCTTTTATTTAGTTAAGTGCTAATATTTCCTTTGAGAGATTTATTTCAAGTTTTTTGGCTAAGTATCAGGAATTATTTCAATCAATTTATCTGAAACAAAACTCTTGAAGGGTCATTTTTCAAGGAAAGTCCTAGATAAAAGTTCTGAAGGGTATCTTTTGAGGAAATTAGTCCAAAACAAAAGCTCAAAAGGTCATTTGTTAGATAAAGTACCCTAAACGAAAAGCCCAAAGGGTCATTTTTCAAGAAAAGTATCTGAAACAAAACTCTCAAAGGGGCATTTCTTTGAGAAAGTGACACAAACAAAAGTTTCAAAGGGTCATTTCTTTGACAAAATTGTCCTAAGATAAAGTCCTGAAGGGTCATTTCTTCGAGAAAGTAGCCCAAACAAAAGTCCTGAAGAGTTGTTTCTTCACCAAAAGGCCCATGGATTATAAGTTTGAAGGAAATGACCTAGGGAATCTATGTTCTAGCAGAGTAATAACCATTGCGTAAATGTCAAAATAAAGCTCAAAAATCATCCATATGGGGTTTAAAGATTGATAGTCGCATAGACCTCAAATATGTTCACATAGACATCAAATGATGGGTATTCAAGTGTCAAGTTTAAACCATGGTAAGTGATCATTGGTTTTCAAATATATAATGATGGCCACATAAATGTTAAATATAGGCATGTGAATGTCAAAGTTTAGCCTTTTGAATTAGCCATTTAATTTCAAATAGTGGGTCCTAGTAGATATAATGGTTGGTGTTTGATCATGCATTGAATCTATGACACGTGAGTGAGTTGGGGTCAACAAGTCAGTAAGCCCCTGTAGATAAGCGTGAAGGTGACAAATGGTAAGATCTCAGGAGTTAGGATCAATGTCGTAAGATTAGTCAAGGGGTTAATAGGTTGAGTCAGACAATTGATGACCAATAAGTAAAGGGTAGAGCCTGGGATATTTTGATAAAGGTCGATAGAGTAGTTTTTGACTCAGACAAGCTAATATAGAAGGATGTTGAGCTTGAATAGGTGTAAGTTAAACTAGATGGATGTTTAAAGGATTAGGCTCTACCATTAAATGATCATAGAGGTAAAATAGGTCCTTTTGGGCTTGACATAAATAAAATCAAGCAACTAGATGTTCAATGATATAAATATGTCTAGGTGGAGATACTGACTATAGGAAAACCAATATGAGATTGGTTTTCAACCTATAATGCATAAATGTTCAAGGTTTGTAGAAAAAACATGTCAAGGCATACATATGATAGTTAGATTAGTTGCTTAAATTAGACATAACATGGTTTCATCATGCCTAAGGATATGAGGACCTTGTCCTCATAATGAAGCCAAGTGGAAGGTATGGCAAGATTCATGGAGCAAATTTGGGAGATTGAAGGAGAAATTAGAACATTCAATAATGATAAGAACCTTCAAAGATATTTTTTCCTTGAAAGGATAATGACTCACCATATAAAAAAAACTCTTATCCTCTAGTGTACTTTTCTAGGCCAATTAGAAGAACTTGAGAACTAACTGGAGCTAATGAAGGATAATTGTTGATGATGGACTTATCCTGACTGGACAAAGGGGTGGTGGGGAATCCCTTGAAAGGTGGAGCTCATTCAATGATCATGGACAACATGCCCCTCTCCTTTCTCTTAATCAACATCAGTTGATATAAGTAGCCTAGGTGCCTCATCACCATCATTTGGTATGTATCATCACTCTTTTGATCAAAATGCTTATTTTCTACCTCAACATCACACTTATTAGGCAAATAATGTTTACGTATTCTCCCCAACTGGCCCTCAAGTAGCTTATCAACCTTACCCTAGCCTCTATCCTCATCCTAACCTTGTATATGACCAAGGTCAGCCTCTTTTGCATTCAAATTAGTACCCTAATTTCCCTTGTCAAGACCAGGATTATCATGTTACATCCCTTTCAGGAATCAAGCAAGCACTATCAATTTATGTTGAGTTGATAAAGGAGATTGGTAGGGGTTTGGAGTCTTCTCCAGTCATCCCTATCCATGTTCTACAAGAGGCAAGGAGTGCTCTTTAGCTGGTCAATGATAGATGGTCAGCTTATGAGGGTAAAAGGTGGTCATCTTATGAGAATGAGGACATAATGATGATGATAAATATCATCCAAAACATAGACAGTGTGTTGATGTCTTAAGAGGATCAACAAGCTCATTTAGATCAGTCTTATATGTCCTTTCCTTTCCAATATCCAATCTGATTGCCCTCTCCTACCCTAATGCCCATTCACACTCAAGAGTATAAATCCATCCCATCATGGATCTTCTCCAATACATTTGACCCTATATATATCATGCCCTTACTTGTGATACCACCCTCTCCTCTAAAGGAAGAAAAGGTGCCTACTCCCTACTCATTTCCCTGATGGAAATCAATTTTAAAAAGCACAAAGAAGGAGGAAGTGTTGGTTGAGGCAATCTAAGAAGCAGTCTTGGAGGAGTTAGTTGTGCCAAAAGTAAATCAAGCAACCATAGCTCAATTCAATGAACTTGATGTACACAATTTTTAAGATTCTCTCTCCTTTCCTCAAGAGCCATCAAGGAAGCCATTCAAATTCCCTTGCTAGAAGGACACTTTCCTAAGTTGTAATCAAGGTGAACTTCTTCATCCTCCCACCATCTCCCTCTTGGAGAAAAAACCTGTGTTATAAAGAATAAAGGAGAAGCTTGCAATCAAAGTTGAGCCTAAAGATGACAATGCAAGTGTCTATGATGAAGAGATCATGATAGATAGTCCACATCATTCAAAAAGAGAAGATTTAGGTTTTGATTAGACTTATTGGCATGGCTTTGATGAACTAGAGCCTGAAGGCAGTATTGATGCCTTCATATTTGAAGGGGTATGCACCCAGAGTGCAGTTGAGAGCAAAGGAGATTTTGACTAGTCCCAAGAGTTTCCATTTTGTGTGACTTCAAATGAAGATGAGGAAGAAATAGAGAAAAATGAGGATTAGGATGAGGTATGGTAGCAGCTATACCATGACTTCATGGATCAGGTAAAGTTTCTAAACCAACCTATGCCTCCTTCAGATCTTAAAGATGAGCTTGCCAATCAAGTTGAAGAAATTGACCAATCTCAAGATGAATTTCCTTTGAAGGCAGTACTAATGTCTTCAAGAATGAAGAAGAATTGTCAGATTTAGAGCCATGAGAACATGACAAGTTGGGCATTAGGTGGATTGATGAACTACCATATGGCCACTTATAACGTAAGTAGATCAAAGATGGTGTTAAAGTTGGCATTGTCTTAGATGACCAAGAAGAAGCTACCTTTTAGGATGACTTAAAGTTTTTTTGACTAAGCCTAGATAATCAACCAAACACCAGTTCAAAGGAGCCATCACATGTTGTGGTTAATTCAATGCATAAAATTGAGCCATCAAATAAGGAGGTTGCAAGATCCCCTATAGTCCAACATAAACCAAGCTTGGAGGACATAGATTGGTAACATTGGAGACATGTTTGTTCCATTCCATCCATTAGAGAGCACATCAAAAAGATTGGCCATAAAGTTGTCTAGTTCACCAATTCTAGTACTTCCAAGGAAAGGTATTTTTCATCTTGGTTTGTTACAAGTGAATGGTATTCATAGTTTTCCATTTGACCTAGGAGGGGGGTATTTGTAAATTATATCCCTATACATATTAGAATAGTTTTCATGCTTTTCTCCAAGTGTCTTTGTGCATATTTTTTTAGTAGTTTAGTTGTTTTTCCTTCCTATAAGTGCATGCATGCACTTGCCTTTACTTTTGTTGTTATTCTTTTGTCCTTGTTGCTTCAAGAGGAGTTATCTAGAAAGGGTCAGCCTTGTATCTAGTTTTAGACCAACTCAGTTGCACAAGCATGAGACTTCATTCCCAATGGACTAGACAAGGAAAATTAGTTTGGATTCTCAAGCATAGCAGGCATGCTTCCCTACGAGTCACCATAAATGTTAGCCAAATTTAGCCCACATTCCAAACTATGCCCAGATGGATCAAGTTTTTAATGGATGAGAATATGAATAGATGTTATGGATGGAATGAGTGGACTAGATATATCTTACAGTGCTCACAAAACTTTTGAAACACTTTAAGATTGCTTAAAGTGTTTTTTGTCAAATTCTATGGGACAGGTCTGCAGAGCAAAGAAAAAGGTTCTTGAGCAAGTTTCTTGGTGAAACCGTGTAGTTTAAGGTCATAAAACAAGTCTACACAAGTGTTAGGACTTCTTAGTTCTTTCAGGCCTTCAAGGATCAAGTATTATTTCAAGCATGAGTTCAGAAGAACATATAGGCCTTGGAAAAGCTAAGTGCAAAACCCTTTTTTTGACTAAGTCCTTACTTGGGCAAATTGTTTCATTTCTTTATTTTATTAAGTTCAAATCTTTCAGATATTTTATTTGGTTAAGTGCTAATAATTCTTTCAAGAGATTTATTTTGGGTTTTTTGGCTAAGTATCAGGAATTATTTTGGACATTTTGTTTGAAATAGAAGTCTCGAAGGGTCATTTTTCAAGGAAAGTCCTAGACAAAAGTTTTGAAAGGTATCTTTTGGGGAAATTGGTCAAAAAAAAAAGCCTGAAGGGTCATTTTTCAAGCAAAGTATCCAAAATAAAACTCCCAAAGGGTCATTTTTCAAGCAAAGTATCCAAAATAAAACTCCCAAAGGGTTATTTTTTCAGGCAAGTGGCCCAAACAATTTTTTTGAAGGGTCATTTATTTGATAAAATTATCTCAAGACAAAGTCTTGAAGGGTATTTATTTTCGGAAAGGGGCCAATGCAAAAGTCTTGAAAGGTCATTTCTTCAGGAAAGTGGCCTAAACAAAAGTCCCGAAGAGTCATTTCTTCACCAAAAGGCCCACAAACAAGTCCAAAGGAAATGACCTAGGGAATTTGTGTTTTAGAAAAGTAATAATAGTTACAAAAATGTCAAAATAAAGCTCAACAATTATCCATATGGGGATCAAAGATTGACAGTCATGTGAATGTCAAATATGTTCATGTAGAAATCAAATGATGGGTGTGTAAGTATCAAGTTTAAACCACAAAAAAGTGACCATTGGTTTTCAAATATGTAATGATGATCACATAAATGTCAAATATAGGCACATAGATGTTGGAGTTTAGACTCGTGAATTCTCCATTTGATTTCAAATAGTGGGTCCTAGCAGATCTAACAGTTGGTGTTTAATCGTGCATTGAAGATCTATGACATGCAGGCGAGCTGGGGTCAACAAGTCAATAGGACCCCATAAAAAAGCATGAAGCTAACAAATGGTGAGATCTCAAGAGTTATGATCAATGGAGTGAGATGAGTCAAGGGGTCAATAGGCTGAGTCAGACAATTGATGACCAATAAGTAAAGGGTCGAGCCTAGGATATATTGACAAATGTTGATAGGGCAACTTTCAACCTGAAAAAGCTAATGTTGAAAGGTGCCAAGCTCAAATAGGGTTCTAATTAAACCAAATGGATGTTTAAAGGATCAAGATCCACCATTAAATGGCCATAGAGGTAAAATAGGTCCTTTTGTACTTGACATAAATAAAACTAAACTGCTAACTGTTCAATAATATAAATGCATCCAGGTGGAGATAATGACTATAAGGAAACCAATATGAGATTAGTTTTTAACCTATAATAGTTCAATGTTCAAGGTTTATATAAAAATCACACCAAGTTATAAATATGATAGTCATATTAACCACTTAAAGCAGACAATCATACTATGGATATGAGGACCTTGTCCTCATAATGAAGCCAAGTGAAAGGTATGGCAAGATTCATGGAGCAGATTTGGGAGATTGGAGGAGCAGTTGGAGCATTAAATAATGATAAAAACTTCAAAGATATTTTCTCCTTGAAAGGATCATGACTCACCATATAAAACAAACTTTTATCCTCTAGTGCACTTTTCTCAGCCAATGAGAAGAACTTGAGAACTAATTGGAGCTAATGAAGGATAACTATTGATGATGGACTTATCTTGATTGGACAAAGTAGTGGTGAGGCATCCTTTGAAAGGTGGATCTCATTAAATGATCATGAATAATTTTTCCTCTCCTTTCTCTCTTTCTTTCTCTTCCCTCTTCTATATATCCCATTTTTTTCATTTTGTAAAGGATTCTCCGATTTAAAATTTTTATAGGCTAATTCTCTTTGATTTAGAAATTTTGGAGGAACTAGGGGACTCTTTGAGATATTTTAAACTATGCTCCTCTTGATTAGGTTCAATCCTATAAAGAATTTGTAAGAACTACCTCTTGATGTAATATAGGACTTTCTTTACCTATCTTTTGCCTTGAATATGTGTTTACTGAGTTGTGCACTATGGCATTATGTGAAGGATAATCTTCCTCTTTCATGGTCGTTCTTTCTGACCTTGTTTAAGGAGTTTTCAATTTTTATTTTAGGTCTATATTAGTGTTATTTTGGCCATTAACATGAGATTTTGATGAGTCTTAGAACTCCATTTTGTTTGCATTCATTGTTTCTTAAACCTCTTCCTTGAAACACTAATGCAATTGACTTGATCTTGAGATTGTGTGAGCTAGTATTATCCTCTGTAGATATAGTGTGGGTTCAAGATTATGGGAGTTCCCCATTTTTATTTGGTGCATCATCTATTTAAATTTATTAGGAGCCCTTTTTCCTTTCTAACCCTTTTCCCTATGAAGCATTAGTTTAACATTAGTTTTAGGTGAGCATCAAAGAGGAAGCCAACCTACTCTAGAGGTTCAACCCTGCCATAGGTGACCCATAACTTAGGGTTGTTACCATAGTTTTGATCGAGTTGGAAAGGGCCCAAAGAACCCTCTTATAAAGGGTGAAAATTTGAGTGGTAACACTATGAATTGAGAAGCAAATTTTAGACTGTTAACTATGTCTACTCCTCCGAACAACACTTAAGTTCTACCTATAAAGAACTTGAGAAACAACCCATTTTCACCTATATCACCTACCATGTCTTATCAAACCAAGAACAAATCTACACCCTGATAAAGTAACAAACCAATGAAATAAGGCAAACATGGATATAGCATTGTAGATTATGTAAAATGAACTAAGGCCAATATAATAATGTTTGAATTGCTCCAAATTTCTAACCAAAAATACATGTTGTTAAAAGAATTATTTTCTCCTAAAGGGAAAGAATCCAATAGTATAGTTGATGCTCATGTGGAAATATACAAAGAGAAGCCTAAAAATCCTCCTTTCCTCTTAACAATCTATATTTTTGATAGCAACTTGCATAATTGTTTAATGGATTCAGGTGTTTCCAACAACATGATGCCTTATGCAATTGTTTAGTAGTTGGGTTTGACACCTGCAAAGTCAAATAGGAAAGTTATCTCATTAGACAAATCAAAATTTAAAGTTATCAATAAGTTGAGCCACATCCATATGTAGCTGGCCTTTGATCCTAGGGTACAACAATTTATAAACATCCAAGTAGTGGATATACATGATCTTATGGCATGATTCTGAGCAGAAATTGGTCTAGAACATTGAATGATTACATAGAAATTGACTTCTCTCATATGTGGATTCCATGGCATGGCATACTCAATCATATAATAAATGAAGATGAGCCAAAGATGACTCACATTATCACATAATATAACAAAATGAATGAGATATTATATGAAGAGTCTGAGCTTGGGGTATGTGCACTTGAGAAAGAAGTGAAAACTTATAAGAGATTATCCATTAACATGTTGTTTATGTAAGAGAATTTAGAGTTTGATGGGTTAGATTATTTAGATGAGGATGATTTACTCTATGCTCCCAAAATAAGTTCATTGCCTAGTGCTATCATAACATACGAGGATGTGAAACTAACTAATCCAAGTTCAGAATAAAGTTGTTGACCATTACTGTTAGCATTAGGTATGGTTAATTCAGAAATAAATAAACTAAAGAGGGTTATATAAATGAAAACAAAGAGTTTTTAGGCTCTTGTGATGAAAATATAACCATTCTAAACAACTCTATTCCTACTTCTTCCACTAAGGACCTGACCAAAAGGGCCTTATCAGCTAAGAAACAAGATGTATGCCCACTTGGCATTATGAAAATCAATCAAGAAATTAATGCTATAAAAACACTTACTCATCATAATCAAATGTATATAGCCAAAAATCATTTTTGGATATTGAAATTTGATGGAAGTCTAAGAGCAAGTGTGGAGTCGGTATTGAGTTTATTAACCCATGAGGGAAAACTTACTTGGTTACATTTTGCCTGTAATTTACTTGCATGAACAATGTAATTGAATACAAGGCACTAGTTCATGGCTCCAATTTGTTCTAAGGAAGAAAGATAAGAATCTCAAGGTACTTGGTGACTCAAAACTTGTGGTTAAATACATAAAAAGTCAATATGATTGTAATGACAAGTGTTTATCTAGATATGGCAACCAAGTATGAAACTTGATAGAGGACTTTGATACATTTAATATTTAGACATTGATTTGTAGAATAAACTATATGGTAGAGGCATTGGCTACATTTACTAGTACTATGGAACTTTAACTGAGTCCAATTTAAGAAGGTTATTAGTGGAGTTAGTTTATACTCCTATTCCTAAAAATATTAAGAACTTCCAGGTGTTCAATGATGATCAACATATAATCGACTTCATCACCAATACAAATGTATTTGAGTCTTGGATTATATATGAAGATGATAGAGAAGAGTATGAACTAGACAAAGGAGGGGTAATCAATCTTAAAACCAACAACATACCTAAGGGCATGGTCCCATTAGAATAGTTGTTTGACATGGATTATCAAGGTGAAAAGGAGAAATCAGTCCTCACTAAGGGTTTTTTGTGCCAACATTGTATTATAGACAATATTAATGAATCAAAGAATGTGTTTTTAGGCACAACATGTATAGAAATTGAAAAACAAGAGTTTGTTCAATCCTTAAATGTTTTTAAGGATGTTATTTCATAGAACTACAAGGATTTAAAGGTGTTAAACATGTCCATCCTTACACATACCATCCCTCTCATGCTAGGAGTCAAACCATTCCAACAAAGGTAAATACTAATGAATCCATTGTTATAACCATTTATATTCAAGGAAGTCCAAAAATTACTCCAAGAAAGGAAAATATTCCCTATTAGGCACTTCGTTTGGGTGGTTAATTTAGTACCAGTTAGAAATAAAAGAAGACAAATAAGGTTCTATTTAAAATTATATAACTTGAACAAACACTCAAAAATGGATAATTACTCATTGCCTTGACTAGATGAAGTTCTAAAATAGTGAACGAATATCAAATGATGTCATTCCTAGATAGGTACTAAAGGTATAATCAAGTATTAGTTAATTATGAGGACCAGATCAAGAGAATGTCTATAACCAAGTGTGGTATATTCACATACATAAAGATGTCATTTGTCCTAATCAATGCAATTATTACCTTCCAATGGGCCATGGATATTACATTCAAAGATCTTATTGATAAATGCATAGTCATATACTTTGATGATTTAATTGTATTTCCAAGAGTAAATAAGATCATGTGAAAGACTTGAGAGCAATATTTCAGAGTTGCAAAGATCATGAAATTTCATTGAACATGAAGTAATATATATTTGGGGTGATAGAGGGTTAGTTATTACCCCATAACATCTCGAAATGAGGCATTTCAATAGACCCATGGAGAGTGGAGGCAATTATCAAAATTTCACTACCTGATAGTTGAAAAGCATTGAGGTCATTCTTTAACAAGATTAACTTCCTCAGGAAGTTCATTTTGAGTTTTGTAAAGATAGTCTGACCACTAAAAAACATGCTAAATAAGGATGGTAAGATTGAATGGATGGCTGAAGCACAAGTGGATTTTACTTAGATTAAGAGATAATTTTAAATACATCAGTGCTTATCAGTCTTGACTATACACAACCCTTATACATCTACTTTTTCACCTCAGAACACTCAAGTGCTACTATTTTAACACATAAGAAAGACACTGAAGATGATAGACCTATCTCATTCATAATATCTCCACTCTACAATGTTGAAATAAGGTATTAAACTATAAATAAACAATTTTTTTCCTTAATCAATGCAATCAAAAACTTCATACACTAAATTCTTTGCAGCAAGGTATTTGTAGTTGTGTTTGACCCAACAATGAAGGCTATGTTAATGAAAAATGAGTTTGGTGAGTGAAGGGACAAGTGGATGACCATTATCAATGATTTTGACCTACAATTTTAGCCAATGAAAAATTTAAGAGGTAAAAGGCTCAGCAAGGCCATGGCTAAAGTATACCCATATATAGTTTGCCAACAATACACAGTGTAAGATATTATAAATGATGATTGGTACCAAGATGTGGTCTACTATTTTCTCAATAATGAGTGCCCAAGTCATTTGATCTCAACTTAGTTTAGAGACTTATGCCTGAAAATAAACAACTTTGTGATCAAATCAGGCATGTTATATATAAGAAATCATGAAGACATGTATTTGAGGTGCCTAAAAAAAAAGAAGAAACTGAAGTACTTCATGATTTCTATGGAAAATATGGAACTGGTCATGGTTACAGAGTGGTACAAGTCATCATATACTTAGGGTAGGTTATTATTGGCCACATATTTTTAAAGATTTACATGCTCATGTATTAATTTGTCAAACCTACCAAGTTATATTGCATAGAGAATGTACCCCTAGCATGCCATTACATCTGATTATTGGGGTCCAATCATTCATAAAATGAGGATTGGAATTCATTGGTGCCATTAATGGTAGTTATTATATAGGACACAATTTCATCCTTATTGCAATTGATTACTGCATCCATTTGACCAAAGCTCAAGCATGTAATAATAACATAACTGATGTGGTAATCAGCTTATAGAAGAACATATCATCACTAGGTTTGGGATGCCTGATATTCTAGTATGTGATAATGGTCTTATTTTCTCTTCTCTTCAATTCATTGAATGGGCCTATGAAAACCAAGTAATCCTAAAATTCTCTTCCAATTATTATCTGTAAGGTAATGGGGTAGTTGAATCTACTAAGAATTTATTGGATGTAATTAGGAAGATCTTGGTAAAGAAACTTAGGGATCAACATAATGTTCTAAAATTTTCATTGTGGTTTGATAGGACTAGAATTAAGTCAACATTAGGAGTAACACCATATCATCTTATTTACAACCAATACCCCATCTTTTTAGTTAACCCAAGAATCTCTAGTTATAATTCATGAGAGAATACCTGGAAATGGATGATAAGATATAAGCTTACCTCGTTAACTTGATGCAACTAGAATAAAAATGTGATATAGCTTTGTCTCATTTTATCAAACACAAAGAGGTTGTCAAAAATTAGTTTGACAAGTGATCAAAAGTGAAAGCCTTCAAGATCTCCAATAGAGTCCTTCTCTAGGATAAGGCTCACAACAAATTGGGACAACATGGCAAGTTTGATGCCCTATGGTTAGGTCCCTACCAAATCTCCAAAATCTTAGGCAAGGATGTTTTCTACCTAAGTTGTCTAACTTGTGAGGATGTCCCATTTATTTTCAATGAGAATTTCCTTACACACTACTTCCAGGCTTGAATTAATCTAACAAGTCCCTGTAAATACTTTCTCTTTCCTTTCCTACTTTATTTTTGCCTTCTTTCCTACTTTTCCCATATTTCATTATTAGTCTGGCCCTATTGTTTATATTTTTTAGCCAAGCCTATCTATTTTTCCATATATATTCCCCTACTGGTCAAAATAATGAGGAATATAAGGTTTTTACATAGGTATATTGAATGACATTTTGGTGCATAGGTACTCTGAGTAGTTTATAACATTATATTCTATTTTTGAATCAGTTTCAAAAGTTTGGCTATCACATGTGTTATAGATTTTTTTGTGTTACATTAAGTTTGGGTAAAACTATTCATTTAATGAAGACATTATCTCAAAGCTAAGCACAAAATCACATCTTAATAATTTCTAGGTTGGCCTAGGCAAACCTACTATAGTGAAGATCTAGTGTGAAAAATATATAATTTTTCCATTCACTTGCCACAGTGGTCTCCATCCTAGAATTGAGATGCTAAGAAAAAGGAAGAGAAGAGATAAATAAATAAAACCATTATCTAAAAAAATTCAATTTTGGGTGATTTGGGCAATCTCTACCAGGGCTATGGATGTTTGTTCAATAATAGAGCAAGACTTTGAGTGGGATCAAAGATAACTATATCAGGAATATGGATGCCTATTTAATAGTATAACAATGTGTAGGTAAGTGTTTTCAAGGTATAATTCACTAATTTGATGATTTGATTTTAGGCATGTCTTTAGAAGTGGTAATTTAACTCATTTGCACACACCTGATCAATAAGAATGTTTGATTTGGTCCTTTAGTCACTCATGTATTCTCCTCTCTTGAATTCATTCACATTCTATACATAATATTAGCCAAATATTTTGGGTTCGTAGACACATTTATATCATTCCAAAAAAATTAGGGGTGTTTTCTAGTAGAATCACCATTTTTTTGCTTGCATAGCATGCCCTAATTCTTCCAAAAAATAGGGAACCTTCTTTTTTACATTTTAATCTACTCTCACTTACACTCATGGCTTATTGGTCTCAGCACTCTCAAGTTTCCTTAGTGGTCCATCTCAATTTTTGTGCTGAACAAGGACTCAAAACCATCACTGTTGGAAATACCACATCCATGCAAGTCAACTTTGTATGTTACACTTAACACGAAAATGGTGTTTTGACCTCCCAATTTATATTTGAAGCTTGGCCCTCTTAAATATCTTATCTCTCTAAGCCTATTATAGTAGGTCATACTAATTTACTTTCCTTTTGGGCTCTCAAAACCTGTCCCATTAGGATAACCAATTTTGAATGAAAAAGTCTCATATACAACACTTGGTCCTCAAGTAGAGTCTTGTTGCACTAATGCTTACTTTACCATCTTGATTACTTGCTCTCTCAACCCCATATTACTAATTTAGAGGGTCAATTTTATTTATTTGTCCTTTTATCTCCTAAAATGCATTCCATTAAGACAACCAAGATTGTCCAAGTCATTTTCATATTTTGCACTTGGTCATTTAGTGAGTTTTTATCAAACTTATGTCTAGTTGAAGATCTCAAGAAAAGTTATCCTAAACCCCGATTAGGTTTGATTGTGCATGATTGAATTTTTTTTAAGTCCTTATATGTAATCAGGATTTCAACTCCTCATTAGGTATGTGGGGGGTTCCTTATCCATTCCTTTTATTAGTCGATATTTTTCACGTGTCTCAGTCTAAGTCTCAAGTCTGTTTGGTTCCCAAACCTAGTTAGAAGCCCAAATAGGTCTTTGGGAGAGTCATTATAGTGATTTTTTTCTAATTGAAGAATTCTCCCCAAATAGGTCTATGCCTAATCTTTGGCATATTTTCATTTTTTAATTATAATTATTTTCCTACCTAGGTCTACGTTTAAAATTTCTAAGTGTCCTAGACTTTGGTTAGGTCTAAGGAGTGTCTTTCATGGGTTACCTATGCTAATCATAGTTTTCATCAAGGTTTCTAATATATTTTCCCCAACCATCATCCATAATATTAATTATGGATGGATCCATGATTAGTTCGGGGACCATACCCTAACTATTTTCAATATGATAATTGGGGCCCAAGCCCAGACTAGGTCATTGGGACTTGGTCCCCTAGTTATTATGTTAAGAGGGGATTTTCCTTAGGAATCCCTAACACTTTGAAGCATTTTACATCCTAACTTTAGACACCTATTCACTTGGGATTTTATCCCATCAAAGCCTTGATAGATAATCTAACTTTAGGCATTTAAGCCCTAAAATGTTGATGATAAACTTGAAGAGTAAATGGGGGGTATAGACCTCAATTGGGTCTTGGACCCCCATTTTGAGTTTATCACCAATGGAAAACATTAAAAATCATGGAAAGAGACCCTATTAGGTCTGTAGACATGCTCAAATGTGCCCCTAGTGTTATTCATGCTTCTAAATCCTAATTAGAACTAAGAGGCTAAAGTTCAAAAAATCAACTTTAAAAAATCCCAGCTTGCTGCCCAATCCTAATTAGGTCTATTGGGCTTGTTTTTGACCTCCCAGTGGGTTTTTGATGATAAATTATTGCTCAAGTGTTAAAAATTCAAACCATTCATGTTATCATAAATCTGAGTCCATCTTAGGTGCAACAATATCTTTAATTTTGCCTAGTTGTGCCTAGTTTAAAATCTATTCATGTTTTAGTGTGTTTTTTATTGTTCATTTATTTTAATTGCTTGTTTTAACTTATATTTTGGTCTCTTTTTAGAAAATAAATAGTGAAAGTGGTGAGTTTGGAGGGAGAGTGAAGAGATGGAGGTAGTTGAGGAATTAATGGTAGTAGTTAGGCATTTTTGAGGGAAAATCCTCCCCATGGAAGACCTATTGGCTATATATTGCTTGATTTCAACACTCAAAGGGTTAGATTTTCTTCTCCACATAATATATTTGGAGATAACCCCTTTCATTTTTAGAATTTTGATTTTATTTTTCTCTCTTTCCTCTCATTTCCCTAGGGAGATGCGATCAAAATTTATACTTAGATGATCATTATAAACTCTATGTGTTATTCAAGCAATATTTCATTAATAGAAGACTATTAAGCTTTTTGTTTGCAATTTATGCATCTAGATGGTGGTTATGGATCTGTGTTCCTTAGACTCTTGTCTTGGATTTGTTACTTATTATGTGTACACTGGGTAGGTGGGAGACCAATTTTGTAGGTTGTATTTGATCAGATGATCTCACATTTAGTTGTATTTGAACATGATTTTATTTCCTTTCCCTTTTTCCCTTCTCTTTTGTTATTTTTTGTCAAGTTATTAGTCTAAGGTTTGAATGAATGCAATCTATTTACATGTCTATCTTGATTCATTTATTTTCTCCATTGCCACTTTTGCATTTTTGAATGATTTAATCAATGGAATGAATGGATGAGAAAATCAGCTGTAAACATACTAAATTAAATCCTAAACACATTGATTTTTAATTGGGAAACACTAAAAATGAATGCTTGTTTATTTTTTTCATCACCTACATGAAACCTAATCAAACAAAACAATAAACCCACATTACCTTTTACATTGTTTAAGTACGCAAAACCTATTAAAATTATGTTGGAGGTGTATACCAGAAGGCCCCTCAAAATGGAATTGTCACCACGAGCCACTAAGTGAAGATCAATGCACCTAGACTAGGTGGATATAAACCTTGGGTAGATTCCTATGAATCTCCTTTCAAGAGAGACAAGTCAATAGATGAGCCTATAATGTTGGCGCATGTCAAAATTCACATCAACTTGTTTATGAGCACATGATCCCATATCAATGAGCAATCAACATTGGAGATACAAGGACCATCAAGAGTCTAAGGTGGATAAGGATGACATTGTTTAGAGATGCTCCTCGAGCAATTGGGACTTTGGCAGTGGGTGACATGATTTTCCAACCTTACTTGGCATGTTATGTTGGTGGGGAGGTGATGCCATCACACTTATGTCTTGTGAGATATAATGTTAGGTGTGAGATAGACAAGGATAGGTGGAGCCACATCTTATGGCTCAGGGACCTCAATAGTTTGGGATATAGTATGTAGCCAACCTCCTAGTTCCTCATGTATTCTATATAATAGATCGATAAATCTAAGATGTTTGGGGTGATAATGATTTACACCTAGGATACTAATTAGATGACTTATAAGTGTTAGGAGAAGAGGAGGAGGGGGAAAGCCACCATAGTCAGAGGATCCATTATTTAGTAGCTAGTAGTGGCATTAGATATGCCTTTAGTAGTAGCCCAGGTGGTACAAGAACCACTAGTTGTTGTTGTAGTGGTTGTAGGAGGAGGAGAGTATGCTCATGTAGGGATGATATCTGATGAGGATTTGACCCTGACTCACACAAGGAAGACCTAGTGAATTCAATTATAGTTTTTGGTTTTAATTCACTTTAACTAGATTATTTTGATTTATTGTTATATTTTTACACTTTATACCTCAATTATAATTAGTGTGTGTGTGCATGTACTATTAAAATTCTATAATGAAGTTTCAAATTTTGATCTAAAAAATCACTTATACATCAATCACCTTATGGATTGATGTTTACCCTTGAGGGTGGGTCGACACTCAGACATATTTGTCCCTGCTTGTCATGGAGTAGATGAGCTAATTTGTTATAGAAATAATATCACTAATTTGTAAGAAAAAGTGACAGGGTTAAAGGATGAAGTGAATAACCTAAGTGACCTATTTACTCTAAGAGGTGAGCGTGATTCTTCAAGCATACAAACTATGAGTTGAGAGATCTCCCAGGCTAGGACTAGCCATTAGAGGCATTGGAGCTAGAGCAAAACTCCTTAGCACTCAACATCTTGAGGCTCTTAGGAGGTGGAGTAGGAGCCCTAGGATTTACACTTCATGAGGTGCTTAGAGGTAGTGAGGACTAGACACCTATGGGTTTTCGCTTTGTATATTTTTTAATTTTTTATAGGTTTTTACCACACTTGCACTCTAAGTGTGGAGACAATGTATACATGCACTCGATATACTTGAAACTTGAAATATATATATATATATATATATATATGACCCATTTTTGGCTTTAATTATTTTCTAGCATCTTATTCAGATTTTGTAATGTTTTCTTTCTAGTTTATGCATTGTAGATGGCTAGCAATGTATGGAGTGGTATAAGTATATTTTATCATAATTTGATGTGGATATGCCCCCCCCCCCACCCCCCTGCCATTTTTTAAAAAAATTATAATTTTTTTGAATGTGATTATTTAAAAGACATAAATGAGTTAAGAGTTGTTTTACAAGTAATAATTGAACTAGTTTGTCCATGTGACAAATGAAGCTCAGTTCGTAACAGGGGATGAAGGGAGAGTAGGAAATATTGATTGGACAAAAGATAAAAATAATCATTGAAATATTAAAATATAAAAAAGGCAAACCTTAATCCCTTTGGGTGTAGAATGATTATAATTCATGTTAGGCTTAGAAAACACTAGTTTAATTGACTTTGTCTAGACTTAAATCAATAGATGGCCAACCGTGGCAGAATTGGTAATGGGGAGGGTAATATTTTTTTATATAAGGGTAAAATAAGGGTTTTGAAAGGTCCCCATAACATTTTAAAAATATAATAAACTATAAAAATAAATTTCAAACACAAAACCAACAAAAACTAAGCCCAACAAAACTATAGGCCAAACTACTAAAAAGAAATGACTAGAGATACATCAACAAAAAAACTTTCTACATGTAGATAATAGTCATAACATAGATAACCTAGTCCTAATCATCAATAAGATCATTCAAGATCTCTACCATTTCCCATTCATCTTTCAATGCTTGAATTTTGGTTGCTAGGGTGTCCTATGTTTCAATTTTTATATCCCCTATTTCTTCTTCTGGCATCTTCTCGTTAGGTCCAACCTAAGTGTCTATAGCCTTCCTTTTCTTGGTATCTTCTTGTAGTATTTTTTTTGGTGGAATTACATATGTTCATCTTATTGACATGTTCTGACTTTATTTTAAGCATATTCATCTCTTCTTCCATTCTCTTCAAGTTTTTTCCCATATTACCCACTTTGCCCTTTATTTGACAAGTATCCTATAATAAGTCCCATTGATCTTGAGGATTTTTTACATTATCCAACCTCTCATTTTCCATCTAGATTTGTATGGGAGGGTTCTCTTTTATGCATGGACATCTAAGCAAGTTCTTACAGAAATTTATTGTGATATTTAGAAACTTTTGCATTCCTCTATTTTGGGTGACCCCCTACGTTTAGCCCCATGTGACTATGAAGATGCAATGGCTCACAAACAAAGGCTAAACATAGTGGGGTAAGGGAATATATCACTAATGTTGATCCTATGTAATTATTAAGATGTAAAGGCTCATAATCGAGGACTAAGAAAATGGTGAGAGATGTGAAATGCTTTGTCTATCACTTCTTGATTTTAATAGGCTTGGATTTGCATTATGTCTTTTATTTTTTCTATTTATCTTTTTTTAGAAGGCTATTATTCCCAAACCTTGGACCTATGCAACTAGTAATATGAAAAGGCTCAACACCAAGGACCAAGTAGGTGAATAATATTACCTGGTTAAAGCATGTCATTATTTTTCTTAGAAGGAACTAAAGTGGATTCTACCATGAGGAAGCTTCTAGACTAGGTTGTAGACTAGTGTACCTAAGATTACATGAATGTATAAAAAAATATGGTGTATAATACATTTAAGGACTAAATTATGATCCATAGGAATATGTTTTCATGTAAAAACTAACATCAATGAGGAAATTGTATCCTTCTTGTGCTAGGGCAAATTCTTTCTCTGATGGCTCAGATTTGGCAGGCAATGGCTCCCACTTTTCTTCTTATGCAAGCCTACCATGGAAGAAGGGTTTGAGGAGGAGTCTGGAGGAAGAGTGGTGTAGTTTTTTAATCCTAATGGGAGGGATCTTTAACACAATTCTAGTCTATTTGGTGTGATGACAGGCTTGGGGGAGATAGTGGTAAAAGAGCTCTAAGGAAAGAAAGCACGAGGGACTTTGGCAAGAGTTTTGAGAAATAGTCTACCCCCATTAAGGATGATTTACGTGTAGTTAGTGCTTATATTGGGTCAATGGTTCCTCAAAATGAGTAGGTAAGGGTTACCTATGCGATTAAGGCTTTACCAGTTGTCAATTTTGAGAAGGAGGCTCTTGAGGAGGTGCTTGAAAATGAGGATTGGTTTGTGACTAGGGGTTTAGTGTGCAAATTTGATAGATATTGGTCCACCCTTCTGATCCTTCATTAATGTATTTATGATTCATGGTGGCCTATTTTGGAAGGTAGTATAGAATTATATCCTTGTGATAGAGGATTCTTCAGAGTGGTTTTTGATAATCTTGCTGACCAAAATAAGATCATTCAGGCTAAATATTGGAGCTGTGAACATCACCTTCTCCTTATGAAACCATGGTTTGCAAACTTTAGTTCTTTAGCTGAAAACCTCTCTCTTAGGCCCATCTAAGTGCAGTTTCCATATCTTCCTCTTCAATTTTGGTCAGGTTCTGGGTTGTTAACTATTGGGGGAACCTTAGGTGAATTGCTAGAAATTGATGCTTCTACCTTGAATTTATCCCATACTACCTTTTCCAAGGTGCTTGTTTGTTTAGATATTTCTTAGGACCTACCTGAAATGATCGAGTTGAATGTTAAAGGCTGATGTTGGTCTCAAACCCTTGATTATGAGGGACTTCCCTTTAGGTGTTAAAATTAATTTAATTTGGTCATCTCTTTGCTTCTTGTCAAAAATCTAAGTGTAAAGTGGATTCTTTGTGGTGGAAAGAGGCAAGTGATGAGCTTCTAATAGTTTTTCTAGAAATCAATCCTATTTTGCCTTCAAGAGTTGTTTTAGAATCCATTTTTAAGGAGGATTTAAAAGCAATATTGGCTCAAATAGAGTCTCCCTCTCAGATTTTTGAGGTGGCTTGTTTAGTTGAACAAGGTAATGTGGATTTAGTTAGCAGGAATATGGCCTGTAGAGGTTCATCTTTGGAAAAGGGTATTTCCCCAAATATGGATGTAGGGTTTTTGAGTAAACAAAAAGAATGGACGATGGTAAAACATAATAAAATAAGACATTTTTTTCCTTATTCCCCTTCCAAGATACTATTCTCTCACACCAAAGAAAAAAGGAATGAGACTTGGTAATGTTTAAGAAGTTTTATCTTTGTATTTTTTGCAATTTGTTTGTCTTGTAATGTCCTTTATAGAGCCACGACTATTATTACCATGGTTATTTAATCCTATATGGTTGGTGTTCTTTTTTACTAGATGTTAGTTTGTTTTACAAGGTTTGGGCTGGTCATATGCCTTGGTGGTTTTACCTTAAGCCAGGCCTTAAGTTTTCAGAGTATTTTTATTATCAAGAAGGGGACACGTAAACCTTGATACCTGTCTAAAAAAATACACATAAGGACTAAGATAAAACTCTTACTTCACACTAATTTTGGGAGTATTTTCCTAAAAGGGGAATGGGTAATGGAAAACATGAAATGATATGTTTCACTAAAAGTTTTGTGATGTGAACTTCTAGATAGATGGTTATCATATGAAAATAATTGAGATGCAAAAATAATAAAATGATGACAAGATGTTATTGATGCAAAGAGGGCAATGTGAAATGTGACATTTATATATAGTTATGTTTGAGGTGTAAAGAATTAATTGTTTCTTCAAACTCCCTACCCTCTATGCTACACAAATGAAAACTTACATTCTTAAAATATTTAGTGACCAAATATGGGCCTAACTAGTTAGGAATAAATTTATGGCCTCTTCTTTATTTTTTCAATCTTACAGTCGAATCTCATGATAAATTATCCATCTTAAATTCTTGTTGTATTGGTGGCATATGCAGTCTGCATAGGCCACATGGGTTTGGCAATTATGAGTCAGTGTTCATCTAAAATTTATAACTCAATGAGGCACATACTTTTGTATTCTTCTTCATTTAGGAGACATTGGATATAACTTTTGAGACATTAAATTTCTACCTATAAAGGAAAAATTACTTCCATATCAAAAATAAAGGAGTAGGGGGTTGTCCCTATAGGCAAATGATTGTTCATCTTATATGCCCATAATGCAGGATAAATCTAGATATGCCAATCCCTTTTGTTATCTTTCACATTCTTGATCAATAAAGATTTCAACATATTGTTAGTAGCCTATGGTTGACCATTAGCTTAAGGGTAGTATAAGGAGGCCATGTGATGAGATATGAAAAACTTTTGTCATAAATCATGTACCTCAAGGTTCTTAAAAGGGGATCCATTAACTATGATTATGACTTGCAAGATCTCAAATCTTTAAATGATATGATTCAAAATGAACTTCATGATGATTGATCTAGTGATGTAGTTAGAGATGTTAATTTCACACACTTAGTGAAATAATTAGTGGATTTAATGAGAGAATGGTGGCCATCAAAAAAAGTGGGCAAAAGATTACTAACTAGGTCCAACCCACTAGTAGATAAATTCCAAGATGTTATGATAGGTTTAAGTGCTTGAGTAAGGAAATGAATCTTGGGTGAGAACTATTGAAATTTCAAACATTTTTTCATGTACTCTATAACATTATCCTCAAACATGGGCCCAAAAAAACCCATTATATAGATCTTTCTAGAAGTTGTGTTGCCACCAAATTATTTGACATAAATGCCACTATGATATTAAAACAACACTTTATCAGAATCTTATTTATCTACACATATAAGGAGAATGTCATTTAAAATGTTATGATATTGGACTTGATCAAGGATTAAATACTTGAAGCAATGATTCAAAGGCATCACCTCTGCTAGGAATTGGCACCTTTGGGATATGCTTGTTGAATTAAGTAGTTTATTCTATCAACATATTATGGTGAAGAAGTGACTGTGGGTTTCTCTATGTAATAAATAATTTCATCTAGAAATTCGATGTCAACAAGATCACTAACCTTGAATAGGGAGTCAACCAATTATTAACGACGATTTGTCCCTTAATGAATTTATGTTTGAGGTGGGTCAATTCGAACTCACTCAATAACAATATTAATTGACCAATATTTTTGAACTAGGTTGGTTAGGTTAAGAAGATACAAATGGCTTGAGATATCATAATAACCCTTGTTTCTTGATTGAGAATGTAATTTCTCAATTGTTTCATTGCAAAGACTATGGCAAAAAATTCCTTATACACCTAGGTATATCTTGTTTCATAATCATGAAGGACACAACTAATGAAGTATATCATTATCTATTTGCCATCATCATCCTCCTCATCTAACATGTGGGTGAGAGACACCTCACTTTACCTAAAATAAAGGATGAGGGTTTAGTCAGAGTTAGGTGCCTTGAGAGTCAACAGAGCCATAAGAAAGCATTTTATTGATTTGAATGCATCTTGATGGTCTTGGATCTAAGTCAAGCCACTTTCCTTATTAATAATATTGTTAATGAGATGGACATCATATGTAATATTAGGGATAAACCTTAATATTTCCCATAGTTTCCCTAAGAATGATCTTATTCGTCATTCATCGATAGGGGGTCATTTATAAAATAACATGTATCTGTATGAAATCAATGTAAATCCCACTTTTGTAAATGATTAAACCTAAAATCTTCCCACCATTAACTCTAAACACACACTTTTTTTGCTTAGAGTGACACCATATTTAATTGAGTGAGTGATAATAGTGACACTCAAAGGGTTGGCTTTTCTTCTCCACACAAGATATTTGGAGTTAGCCCCTTTCATTTTTAGAATTTTGATTTTATTTTTCTCTCCCTCCTCTCATTTCCATGGGGAGATGCTATCAAAATTTGTACCCAAATTATCGTTGTAATTTTTATGTGTTATTCAAGCAATATTTCATTAATAAAAGACTATGGGACTTTTTGTTTGCAATTTATGCATCTAAATGGTGGTTGTGGATCTTCTCTTTCATAGTTTGTTCCTCAGACTCTTGCATTGGCTCCATTAATGGTTATGTGTACACTAGCAAGGTGGGAGATCAATTTTATGGGTTGTATTTGATCAGATGATTTCACATTTAGTTGCATTTAAACATGATTTTATTTCCTTTCCCTTTCCCTTATCTTTTGTTGTTTTTGATCAAGTTATTAGTCTAGGGTTTGAATGAATGTAATTTGTTTACATGTCTATCTTGATTGATTTATTTTATCCATTTCCACTTTTGAATTTTTGAATGATTTAATCAATGGAATGAATAGATGAGAAAATCAGTTGTAAACACATTGAATTAAATCCTAAACACACTGATTTGTAACTAGCAACACTAAAAATGAATGCTTGTTTATTTATTTTCAACACCTACATAAAACCTAATCAAACAAAACAATAAACCCACATTGCCTTTTACATTATTCAAGTGACCAAAAACTATTAAAATAATGTTGGAGGTGTATACTAGAAGACCCCTTGAAATGGAATGGTCATAACAAACCACTGAGTGAAGATTAGTGTGCCTAGACCATGTAGATGTAAACCTTGGGTAGATTCCCACAAATATCCTTTCAAGAGAGGCGAATCAAGAGATGAGCCTATAATGTTGGCACATGTCAAAATGCACATCAAATTATTTATGAGCATATGATACCATATCAACTATCAATTACCATTAGATATGCAAGGACCATTAAGAGTCCAAGGTAGATAAGGATGACACTATTTAGAGATGTTCCTTGGGAAATTGGGACCTTGCTAGTGGTTGACATGATTTTCCAACCATACTTGGACATGATATGTTGGTGGGTAGGTTATGAAATCACACATATGGCTTGTGAGATATAATGTCAAAGGGTAATATAGACAAGGATATGTGGATCCACATCTTATGGCTCAAGTACCTCAATAATTTAAGCTATTATATGTAGCTAACCTCCTAGTTCCTCAAGTATTCTATAGAGGAGATCAAGAAATATAAGATGTTAGGTATGTAAGACTGGGGTGACAATGATTGACACCTAGGATACTAATTAGAGGAATTGTAAGTGTTAGGATAAGAGGAGGAAGGGGGAAAACCTCAGAGTCAGAGGATCCATTATTTAGTAGCTAGTTTTGGCATGGGATATGCTTATAGCAGTAGCCCAGGTGGTACAAGGGCCAGTAGCAGGACAATAGAAATAATAATAGATGGTAATGGTTGAAAGAGGATGAGAGCATGATCATGTATGGGATGATCCAAAAATTAAGGGGGAAGAGGAGGTAAATATGAGCTCTGATGAGGATTTGATCCTGACTAGCATATGGGAGACCTAGTTCAGTCAAATTATAGTTCTTGGTTTTACTTCACTTTAACTAACTTATTTTCATTTATTGTAATATTTATACACTCTATACCTTAATTATAATATAGGTGTGTGTGTGTGTGTGTGTGTGTACTATTAAAATTATAAAATGGAGTGTCAAAATTTGATCCAAGATTCACTTGAGTATCTTTTCCACATCATTTTTGGTTTGAGAAGAGAGTAATTGATTATGGATCAATGTTTACCCTTGAGGGTGGGTCAACACTTAGACATATTAGTCCCTATCTATCGCATAGTAGATGAGTTAATCTTCCAAAAGATCGATATCACTAATTTGTAGGAAAAGGTGGCAAGGTTAAAGGCTTAGGTAAAGACCCCAAGTGACCTATTTACTCTAAGAGGTGAGCATGATTATTTAAGCAAACAAATTATGAGTTGAGAGAGCTCCCAAGATAGGACTAGTTATCAGAGGCATTGGATCTAGAGAAAGACTCCTCAACACTCAACATCTAGAGGTTCCTAGAGGAGGTAGAGAAAAAGCCATGGGATTTCCACTTCATGAGGTGCTTAGATGTAGTGAGGACTAGAAACCTATGGGTTTTTGTTTTATATATATATTTTTATTTTTATAGGTTTCTACCACGCTTGCACTCTCAGTGTGGAGACAATGTATTTAGTTACTCGATGAAATTGAAACTTTCAAGATATGTGTGTTTTTGTGTGTGTGTGTGTGTGTGTGTGTGTGTGTGTGTGTGTGTGTGTGTGTGAGTGACCCATTTTTGGATTTAATTATTTTTCATCATCTTATTCAGATCTTGTAATGTTTTCTTTATAGTTTATACAATTGTATATGGCTAGCAATGTATGAAAGGGTACAAATATCTTTTTTTCATAATTTAATGTGGATATGCTTATATTTGGATGTCTAACAAAATTTTAAAAAAAAATAATGTTATGGTTTAAAAAACATAAATGAGTTAAGAGTTATTTTACAAGTAATGATCAAACTAGTTTGTCCATGTGACAAGCAATGCTCAATTTGTAGTAGGGGATGAAGGGAGAGGAGGACATATGAATGGGACAAAAGATAAAGTTACTCATTGAAATAATAATAAAGAATAAAAGGCCAAACTTAATCCCTTTGGGTGTAGGATGATTCTACTTCATGTTAGGCTTAGAAAACACTAGTTTAATTGACTTTGTCTAGACTTAGATCAATAAATGGCCAATCATGGTAGAATTGGTAATGGGGAGGGTTCTATTTTTTTATATAAGGATAAAATAAGGGTTCTTAAAGGTCCCCGTAACCTTTTACAAATCTAATAAGCTATACAAATAAAGTTTAAACACAAAACTAACAAAAACTAAGCCCAAAAAAACTATAGGCCACACTACTAAAAATAAACGATTAGTAATACATCAACAAAAAAATTCCCTACATGTAGAAAAAAGTCATAACATAGATAAACTAGTCCTGATAATCAATAAGATCATTCAAACTCTCTACACTTTTCCATTCATATTTCAATGTTTGAATTTTTTTATTCGGGTATCAACCTATGTTTCCACTTCTATATCCCTTATTTCTTCTTTTGACATCTTATCATCAGGTTGAACCTCAGTGTCTATAGCCTTCCTTATATTGGTATCTTCTTGTAGTATTTTTTCTAGTGGAACTAACTATGTTCATCTTACTGGCATCCTTTATCTTTATTTTAACCATCTTCACCTCTTATTCCATTCTCTTCAAGTTATATCCCATATTAGCCAGTTTATCCTCTATTTGACAAGTATCCTATAATAAGTCCCATTGATCTTAAGGAATTTTCACGTTATCCAACCTCTCATTTTACTTTTAGAGTTGTATTAGAGGGTTCTCTTTTTAGCATGGACATCTAATTGAGTTTTTTTGGAAATTTATTGTGATATTTGGACACTTTTGCATTGCTCTATTTTTTGATTTTTTTTGGGTGACCCCCTACGTTTAACCCCATGTGACTACTAATATGTAATGGCTCACCAAAAAAGGCTAAACATCATGGGTTAAGGGAATATATCACTAATAATGACCTTGTGTAACTAGTAAGATGCAAAGTCTCATAACCGAGGACTAGGAAAAGGGGGAGAGATGTGAAATGCTTTAGCCATCACTTCTTGATTTTAATAGGCTTGGATTTGCATCGTGTCTTTTATTTTTACTATTTATTTATTTTTTATAAGGCTATTATTCCCAAACCTTATCCCTATGAAACTAGTAAGATGAAATGGCTCAACACCGAGCACCAAGTAGGTGAATAAGATTACCTAGTTAAAGCATATAATTGTTTTACTTAGAAATAACTAAAGGGTATTCTACCATGAAGAAGCTTCTAGACTAGGTTGCAGACTAGTTTACCTAATATTACATGAATGTATAAAATAATATGGTGTATAATACACATAAAGACTAAGATAAGACTCCTAGTTCACACTAATTTTGAGAGTATCTTCCTAAAAGGGGAAAGGGTAATGGAAAACATAAAATGATACGTTTCACTAAAAGTTTTGTGATGTGAAATTCTAGCTAGATGGTTGTCCTATCAAAATAATTGAGATGAAAAAACAAAAAAATGATGATGAGAAGTTATTGATACAAAGAGGGAAATGTGAAATGTGACATTTATATATAATTACCTTTGAGGTGTAAAGAGTTAATTGTTTCATCAAACTCCTTACCCTCTATGGTGAACAAATGAAAACCTCCATTCTAAAAATATTCAATGACCAAATATAGGCCTAACTAGTTATTTCTAAATTTATGATCTCTTTCTTTATTTTTTCAATCCTACTATCGAATCTCATTATAAATTAGCCAACCTAAATTTTGGCTATATTGGCAGTACATGCAATTTTCATAGGCCACATGAGTTTGAGAAATTATGAGTCAGTGTTCATCTAAATTTTTTAACTCAATAAGGAACATGCTTTTATATTATTATTCATCTAGGAGACATTGGATATAAATGTGGAGACTTTGGGTTTCTACCTCTAAATAAAAATTACTTCCATATCAAAAATAAGGGAGTAGGGGGTTGCCCTGTGTGGGTATACAATTGCTCATCTTATATGCCCATTATGCAATATAAAGTTAGAGATGCCAATCCCTTGTGTTATCTTTCACATTCTTGACCAATATAGATTTCAAAATCTTGTTAGTAGCCTATGGTTTACCATTAGCTTAAGGTTATTATAAGGAGGCCATGTGATGAGATATGAATTTTTTTTGTCATAACTCATGTACCTCAGGGTTCTTAAAAGGGGATCTATTAATTAAGATTATGGATTGAAGGATCTCGAATCTATAAATGATTTGGTTCAAGATGAACTTCATGATGAATAATCTAGTGATGGTAGTTAGTGGCATTAATTTTTCCCACATAGTGAAATAATCAGTGGATTTAATGAGAGAATGGTGGCCATTGAAAGAAGTAGGCAAGATATTATCAACTAGGCCCAATCCCCTAAATTCTAAGATGTTATGATAGGCTTAAGTGCTTTAGTAGGAACATGAATCCTATGGGAGAAATATTTAAATTTTAGGCATTTTCTCATGTATTCTATAACATTATCCTCAAGCGTGGTCTAAAAAAACCCATTATATGGATCTTTTTAGGAGTTATGTTTCCACCAAATTGTTTGTCATAAATGCCACTGTGATATTGAAACAACTATCTATCAAAATCTTCTTGATCTACACATATAATAATCATGTCATTAAAAGTGTTATTATATTAGAATTGATCAAGTATTACATCTTTGAATTCAATGATTCAAAGGCATCACCTATGCTAGGAATTGGCACCTTCGAGATAGGCTTGATTAATTAAGTAGTTTATTCTATCAACATTTTATTAGGAAGAAGTGACTGTGGGTTTCTCTATGTAATATATAATTTCATCTAGGAAGTCAGTGTTAACAAGTTCAATAACCTTGAATAGGGAGTCAACCAACCTTCAATGATGATTTTTCCCTTACTAGATTCTATTTGAGGTAGGTCAATTCACATTCTCTTAATAGCAAGATTAATTGACCAACCTTTTTGGACAAGGTTTGTTAGGTTTAGAAGGTATAAATGGCTTGAGATATCATGATAACCCTTGTTTCTTGAATGGGAATGTAGTGCCTCAATTTTTTCATTGCAAAAACTATGGCAAAAAATTCCTTCTATGACTAGGTATATATTGTTTCATAATCAAGAAGGACACAACTAATGAAGTATATCATTATCTCTTTGCCATCATCATCCTCCTAAGCTAACATGTGGGTGAGAGACACTTCAATCTCAACACTATCATAAAGACTCATGTACTCCTCTCTTGTGGATGCAACTCATGATGCTAAGTATGGCATTAGCTTTTACTCACATTATTTGACAGCATTGTGAACCAACTCATGTGTAGTTGAAGAAGTAACCTAAAAGGTTGACTAATTTAACATGTCTTAGATTTTAGCCTATTCATATGGTCTAACCTCTACAATCATCTCCTTGTGTGCACCTACATGCACAATCTCCACTTCCAATGCTTCCACCATGGAGACTTGATCTTTTACTCAGATGCCCTCTTCACTTGTCTATAAATCTTATTTTTATGGCACAAAATTGATCATTAGAGTATTGATGGGTGCTCCTTAAACAATCACATATTTTCCAACTTTCACTTGGATGGTGGATACCTCTACACTTGCCTGCAAATCTTCTCCTTTGTTTTTCCCATGTGTGACTAGGCTCTCAGGATTCCTTGTTCTAAGATGTGTTGGATAGAACTAAATTTTGCATGCTATCTAGAAGATTTTGAATTATATCTTGTCTCCTTAGCATATCTTCCATTTCATCTGGACTTAAGAATCTCTAGAATCCTATCATGATGAACAACTCAATAAACCTCATAGGTTAGCAAGATACATAGCTCTGATACCACTGTAATATCCCTTTTAAGGATATTTACTAAAAACACTCATAAATATGAAAATCCAAACTACATATAAATAAAATATGGGAATATCCCATGAACAACACAATATACTTCCCAAAGACACTACAAATTTATGATTTCCTAATATAACGATTGAATTACAAATAATATTATTTGGGATAATGATAACTCTTACATATAATACAATACCACAAATCCTCACACATATTCAAATGAGATGTTGCACTCAACACATTAACTCACTGAATGTAGAAACCTGCAAAATCCACACAACCTAGATGATCTCTACACAACTTCACTGGAAACCTACAAATAATATACACACACTGCACCATTGGATCTACTTTGAAGTCCAACTGTGATACCATTGAAATATCCCCAAATGGGATATTTTTAAAATACACTCAAGTATATAACAATCCCTTAATTGAAAATAAATAACTTGATAATCAAATAAATATAACAATGGAATAATAGACATTAACACCATATTATTCAATATGAACTTTGCTTACAATAATTTGAAATAATGTCCCCTTTTTATAGCCTTCCAACATTTTTAGAAGCTCCAACTTTCCTAGAGAGTGCCAACAATTTTAGAAGGGAATTCAGTCAGTGGCATTGTGTTTAAAGGATCTTTAGGAGTTCATACACTGCATTGGTTTGAGAATGAGAACATTATTCACAAATTACTATTCACAAGTACTATTCATAGTGGTTGTGCATGGTGATGAGGCATAGTGATGAGATGGAATTGGATTGATGTGGCATGGCCCACAAAGAATATTACATGGGAAAAAGGTTGATTTAAAGGAGGGGGCATAAATTTCACTAGAGGATAGGTTTATTTGTCCTTAAGTGACTCACATGTGTTGCTCTCACATGTGTGAGAGTGGGATGCCTTCCTTGGGTGGCATTTTTTCTTGTCTACTAATTAGTCAAAAGTGATTGAATACTTGTCTTAGAATCTCATGTGCACATGAGGAAGAAGACAAGAAGTTTACTATTCCAGATTTGGATCACATGTGGAAGTGGGTTGCCATTTTTGGGGTCACTTGGAAGTTAGAAGACAAATACAAATTAGGGGCTGATCATGAGATTCACCTTTTGACCATTTTCATAAAAGGACAGGCATCACATTATTGTTCACATATGTGAAAGTTGGGTGCCAAAGTTGGAGTCACATGGGGTGGCTAATTTTATCTCTCTTGATGCTCCCCTTTTTGACTAACTTGTATTTCAAAATAAACATTTCACATGGAGATACTATGCTTGACAATGAGGATGTCACATTTTTCCTCCATGAGAAGTTCTTTCTCATCTCATCTCTTCTCCTTGTAAAATCTATAAGTAGGAGCTCTCTCCCATTGTAAATTATCTTTGAAAAATCATAAACCCCCTATTTTTAGATATTGAAATTGTATTTAACTTCTTGGATATTCTTAGAGGATGAAAACCCTCACAAGATAACTGGTTTTAGTGGTGGAAGATTCCTCCCTAGCTGGTTATGGTAACTCAATCCAATAATTACATTATGCTACAATTATGATCACTTTGTGATCAGTGTATGTAAGTTGTGTTGAATATTTAATATATAAGAATTATTATTCATTAATATTATCTTCATCATTATATGTGTTTTGTGTTTTGTATTGGAATTATTTCTATTTAAAATCATAGAAAATATAGATTTTCGTTAATATACTAAAAAGGGATATTTAGTCGCATTAGAGTATGTGTGTTGAGTTTATTTTCAGATTTAAGTCTAAGTGTTGAGTTAAGATTAGGTTAGTTTGAGTGTATTTATAAATATTCCAATTTCAGGATATTATATTGGTATCAAAGCTAGTGATATTGCTAGCCTGTAGGTCTTGTGTTGTGTGATGCTTCCAAGTGACAAGGAAAATAAATAACGGAGAAGAGAGTAAAAGAAATTGCAACCAATTGGGAATGTGATTGAATAAATGGAAAAGGAATGAGATAAAGAAGCAATTGTAGATGATCCTAGTTATGCATTCATGAAAAATTTGTTCATTAATATGGTCAAGCAATAAGATCAAACAAATTTATACTTGAATCAGCTTACACATCATTCGGTGGTACATAATAATGATGGTGGTAGAAATGTAAATGGAGAGACAAACCCTACTGCCCCTTATACTACTAATTCACCTAATGTGTTATCGAGGTCATTTGTGCCTACTTTTTTATAAGAGGAAACAACTGATAGACTAGAGCAACTAGAGGAGCCTAGGTTCTTGAGAGTTTACCAGTAGTTGGGGGCTAATTTTTAGGTAGTTATGCCTTTTTTGTATTACTGTAGGTGGAAATATAGCACTAGACCATGACAAGATAAAGGTGTCCTAATCAGGATTTCTAGAGACAATTTAATAAACTTACCATCCAAAACTTTGATGGTTCATAAAAGTGCACATCTAGGGCATGGGTTTAGAAATTGGATACATATTTGGAGTTGAATCCCATACTTGTGAGAGAGGTGATTAAGTTTTTTACCCTTCTTCTGGAAGGAGAGGCACATGATTAGTGGCACCATGGGTTAGTTACCCAAGGGCACAGGTTCATTGATATGTACAGAGAGTTCACATAGAGGCTGATAGATAGGTTTGATAAGAAGGATCCTAAGATGGTTTTTAGAGAGCTAACATGTTTGAGATAAGTTAGCATGCTTGATGCCTAGATTATGGAATTTTAAAGGTTGTCAGTCATGGTTTAAAATGTTTCTCAAAGATGATTAACCTCCATATTTATCAAGGGATTGATAGAGCCTTTGTGGGGTTGGGCAAAGGCATTTAGTCCACCTTCACTACAAGATGCTATTAGGAGAGCATGATACTTGGACTTCTCTACTCCCAAATCAAGATTTCAATTAAAGTTTCCTGCTGAGCCTTTTTTACAGAAGTAGGACAAAGAACCTAAATTATCGAAGAAGCCTTACTTTATGAATGAGGCTAGGGATGATTTGAAGAGGAAGAAGATGTGTTTCACATGCAAATATCCATGGGAATCGGGACACAGTTTCAAGGGAAAGGGGAAAATGCACTACATTGAGGTGTTTCTAGAATAGGACCATGAAGCATCATATAGTGAGGTACCAGATGCTCATAGTGAGCATAGTGGGCATGAGGATTTGAAGCCTACACAAACATAGGAACCCACAATAGAAGGTACACTTACTTCTCTTTTAGTCACACAAGATATAATCCCTTCAAGTTTTGAGGAGTTTTGTGTGGGTGCAAAGTCAAAGTACTTCTTGATGTTGGTGGTACTCATAATTTCATTGATAAGGGCTTAGTGGTAAAGAGGGATCTACATGCAGAATAATTTGAAGGCTTTGATGTGGTAGTGGCTAATGGGTTTAACATCCATTATAAGAATAAGAATGGTAATCTCAACATCATCATTGATAAACACATGATTTGTGATGATTTTTATGTTTTCAATTTAGGTGGGCCTGACATAGTGCTTGGAGTTTAGTGGTTATATTCACTAGGATAAATTTCTTATAACTATCAGACCATGGAGTTCAAATTTTAACATAAATGGAAGGAGGTAACATCGAATGGCAATCCTCATCCTCTACCTCATTCATTTGTAGCTAAGAGAATGTAATCTATTAGCTCCAAATATTCCATTATAACCTTGGGTAAGCAAAAAAAATCATATTTGCATGATAGGAAAGATGAATTTGTTGAGGATATTAGAGGTTTAGTATAGGATAGGAGTTAACCACATGATTATGGCCATTAGTTAGAGGATTTAGTGTTGTAAACAAAGAATATTTTTAGTTTGTCAGTATTTTCCAGAGTGATGTAGCAAAAGCAGGGAAGAACAAAGTTGATGATGGGAGAATTTTTTACATGCTTGTAGAAGATTGATGCACTTCTAGTTGGTAAATTATAGAAGATTACATTTGTAAGTGTCATGCACCATAGTGTGACAAATAGGAAAATGTACAAACCTTCTAGACTGATTTTAGATCCTATAACTCCATTGGGCTCCACTTGAAATCAATTAGAGTTTGAGTTGTGATTGCTTGAGGACAAGCAATTTTGGGGATGGAATACCTATAATGTCCCCCTTTTATATCCTTATAGCATTTTTAGAATCTCTAACTTTCCTGGAGAGTACCAACATTTTTAGAATGGAATTCAGTTAGTGGCATTATGTTTAGGGGATCTTTAAGAGCTCATACACTGATTTGGTTTAGGAATGAGAACACTATTCACAAATTACTATTCATAAGTAATATTCATGGTTACTATTCATAGTGTTTGTGCATGGTGATGTGTCATATTGATGAGATGAAATTGGAGTTATGTGGCATAGCCCACAAAGAATCTTGCATGGGAAAAAGGCTAATTTTAAAGAGGGGGCATAAGTTTCACTAGAGGACAAGTTTCTTTATCCTTAAGTGACTCACATGTGTTGCTCTCACATGTGTGAGGTTGGGATGCCTTCCTTGGGTGGATCCATGTTTTCTTATTTGCTAATTAGTCAAAAGTGCTTGAAGACTTGTCTTAGAATCTAAAGTGTACATGGGAAAGAAGACAAGAAGTTTACCATTCCAAATTTTTATCACATGTGGAAGTGAGGCACCATTTTTGGGGTCACTTGGAAGTTGGGAGACAAAGACAAATTAGGGGCTGATCATGAGATTCACCTTTTGACCATTTGCATATGAGGACAAGCATCACACTATTGTTCACATGTGTGAAGGTTGAGTGCCAAAGTTGGAGTCACATGGGGTCGCTAATCTTATCTCTCTTGATGCTCCCCTTTTTGACTAACTTATACTTCAAGACAAACATTTCATGTGGAGATACTATGTTTGAAAATGAGGATAACACATTTTTCCTCCATGATAATTTCTCTCTCATCTCATCTCTTCTCCTTGTAAAATATATAAGTAGGAGCTATCTTGGAGGATAAAAACCCTCACAAGATAATTGGTTTTGGTGGTGGAAGATTCCTCCCTAGCTAGTTGATGGTGATTTCACTCAAGTATCATAATTGGGCTTCATAGCAAATCTAGAATTGCTAGTTTCAGTGGTGAAAGATTCCTCCCTAGCTGGTTGATGGTGGTTTCACTCAAGAACCATATTTGAGCTTCATTAGAGTATGCTTCATTTTGGTGTTATTAATGGTTATAAGTAGTTGTTGTAATTTGTGTTATCTATTGATATAAGAGTTGTTATGAGTTGTTCAATCTATTGTTGTAGGGAGATATTATGAGTAGTTTTTATAGTTTTATGTATCCTTTAGTATTATCATTGTAACCAACTCTATGATCTAAATAAATATGTTAGTTGGGACTTGGTGTTATACATATTTTTATAGGAGTGTATTCTAATAAGTTTTAAGAGTAGACATATTGTATGTGGTTTTCATGTTTATGTATTGATCATAAGTATTGTAATCAACAATTTACAATGTCATAATATAGGATTTGTTTGGTAGTGTTCTATTTCATGCAACTCTATGGTGTGAAAGTGGCATTGTGTATTATTTTAAATGTTAATAAGTGTATGCATATGTCAATGTAAGTGTGGGATTTGGGAAAAAAAATCAGAATTGAGACTTTAAGCATAAGTGTGAGTTTGGATTAGTTTAGTTTGAGTCTATTTAGATAATATCCATTTAGGGGATATTTCAGTGGTATCAAAGCATTAGTGTTGAGTTTAGATTGTTATAGTTTGAGTGAATTTAGTAATATTTCCATTTGGGGATATTTCATCCTCCTAAGCTAACATGTGGGCGAGAGTCACTTCACTTTCCCTAAAATAAAGAATGAAGGGTTAGTCAAAGTTAGGTGCCATGAGAGTTAGCGAAGCCATAAGAAAGCATTTTATTGACTTGAATGCATCTTAACAGTCTTGGATATAGGTCAAGCCACTCTCCTTCTTGATAATATTGTTAATGAGATGGACATCATATGTAATATTAGGGATAAACCTTAAGATTTCTCGTAATTCCCCTAAGAATGATATTATTCTTAATTCATCAGTAGGGGCTCATTCATAAAATAACACGTATCTATAGGGGATCAATGTTAATCCCACTTCTATAAATGATTAAACCTAAAATCTTCCCACCATTAACTCTAAACACACACTTTTTTGGGTTAAGAGTGACACCATATTCAATTGAGTGATAATAATACGTAAAACCTCAATATGGTCACCTCTCTTTTTAGCCTTTCCTAGAATATCATCAACATAAACCTCCACCATTTTATGGATGATATCATCAAAGATGTGGGTCACTTCCCTTTAGTAATTTACCCTGGAATTCTTGAGACCAAAAAGCATGACAATGTAAAAAAAGGTTCCCCACAATGTTTTTGAGGATGTCTTGCTCTAATCTTCCTCTGAAATGAGGATTTGATTATATCTCAAGAAACCATCCATGAGGGATAATAACTCATATCTATACATGGAGTCTACAATAAAATCAATGAATGGTATCAAAAATTCATCCTTAAAAATGCCTATTTTGATGATGCCATTATTTTTAAGGTTGGGGATAATATGGAGAGCCACTTGGTATAATCCACGTGTTTAATGAATTATTATTTTAGGAGTTTAATAAACTCTTATTTTACCATTAATGTGACTTTTGGTTTCACAAGCCTAAGAATTTTTTCAATAGGTTTGGCATAAATCTTGATGACTAGGTTGGGAAATACTACTTCGAGTTGAATTCCCATCATATCTGAGTAGGATAAGGTGAAGCCTTTAGATAATTTGGTTTGAAAAGTTTTGTGAACCTATATTTATTGAGGTGAGAGTGAAGATCCAATCTTAAGGATCTTAGGTTACTCTTTAATCCCAATATTGATATAAATAGTATCCTCTATGAGAGAGGTAATTCCTTCCTCAATTTCTTGTGGGGCAAGGGGAAGATCAAAACCTTCATCATCCACTTGAAAGACCTTACAATCCTCCTAAAAAGAGTCATAATCCTTGATTTTTCAATATGAATTATATTATTATGCTATGAGGCAAGATGAGGTATTAAACATGAGATAAAAACCATTTTTTATGTTGTGATGGAGGAAGATGATTGTAGGCATGTTGAGTTGTGGAGCTAAAAGCTTCAACTCTTTGCAAACTGAAGGAACAAAAGGTTGCTGAGATCCAGGAGCATCGGCATCAACAGCAGGACCGACGTCGGTGGTGACCAATGCAGAAGGCCACCGGCGACGGCAGGGAGTCGGCTGACGTCGGCAGAACTAGGCAAGCAGGGACCGGCGTCGGTCACCTATGTGTTCTAGAACTGTTCGTTGCACAAACAGTTAGTTAATTGAATGAAGTGTTTGCATGTAAAGCCCAGTTAGATTCTTGAGCTGCAAGGATAATTATCTAAATTAAGAGTCTAAGTTGTTTTTTTTTCTGGGATCTATTTATAGACCCATTGGCATGTATTATAATTGATATAAGATAAGGCAAGGAAGTTCCTTCTAAGTGTAAGATCATTGAGTTTCAGGTTGTTGCAAGCTCATAGTAGATCTACATGTGTGAGTATGGTCTGTTGAATTGCAGGTTGCAGGTTCATGGGAGATCAACTTGAAGTACTTTGGAGTGCTTGGTGAACTGGCAGGGTTATTACTGACTAGTTGGAGAGGTGAACACCAATTTTGTTTGTGAGTTGGTTGTTGGGACCATTTTTGGTAGGAGAGTGTTGTAGAAGAATTACTATACACTTGAGGTGTGGGAAGCCTCTGTAAGGTGGAAGAGTGTGGCGGCTCTTTATTGTATTCTTTTCTGTAAAGTGTTAATACAAGATAGTGTATTGTCTCTCATATTCTGTGCTATTGGTGAATTCTAGTTACTTGTATTTCTGGTTATTTTTGCATTTATAATTGCTTAGGTTTGGTAATCATACTGTGCTCTTTCTGAGGAGCAAGATCCTAACAAAGTGGGATCAGAACACGTGTTGTTCTTGTGATCCCCCAACAAAGTGGTATCAGAGCTGTTGGTTGGGATACTAACAGATTGGATTAGATTTGGTTAGTGTGTTTTTTATTACAGGTTACTCACAGGGTTTCTGTTTGAGTGGGAGTTGAGCAATGGCAGAAGACAGTAAGCTATAGATGGAAAAGTTTAATGGCAAGAACTACCAATTGTGGAGGATGCAGATTGAGGATTATCTGTATCAAAAAGATTTGTACTTACTGTTGGGAGGGGTTAATTGCAAACCCTCGGATATGAAAGATGAAGAATGGGAGGTTCTTGATCGGAAGGCTCTGGGATCTATTAGATTGAGTCTTGCATCCTCTATGATTTCTAGCTTATCACAGTGTAAGACAATGGTGGAGTTGATGGAATCTTTGGCAAATTTATATAAAAAACCCTCAGCTTCTAATAAGGTATTTCTTATGAAACGTTTATTTAATTTGCAAATGTTGGAAGGTGGATCTGTTCATAGCCATCTTAGTGATTTCCATGGTTTGGTAAGCCAGTTAAGTTCAGTCAATATTGTATTTGATGATGAAATTAGAGCTCTCTTAATCTTGTGTTCATTACCTAAAAGTTGGGAAGGTTTGGTAATGGCAGTTTCTAATACTGTGTCTCCTTCAAAAGTCTTAAAAGTGGATGATGTTGTGAGTGTGATCTTGAATGAAGAGATATGCAGGAAAAGCACAGGTGAGTCATCAGGGAATGCTTTGAGTGTTGAAGGCAGAGGAAGGCAAAGAGAAAAGATAGAGCATGAGAGATCAAGGACCAAGATAGGCAGAAGATCCAAGTCCAGGTATGGCAGAATAACCTGCTGGAAGTGTGGAAAGCAAGGGCACTTAAAGAGAGATTGCAGATCAGGTGAAGATCAGTATGAAGGACATGAAGAAGAAGCAGATGTTGCAGATTATGCTACACGAGATGCTCTGGTATGTTCTTTGGATAAAGTAGAATCTTGGATTTTAGATTCTGGTGCCTCTTTTCATGCATCCCCACATAGGGAATTTTTTCATGAGTATGTCCAGGGAGACTTTGGAGAAATTTATGTAGGGGATGGTAAGCCTTGTCATATTGTTGGCAAAGGGAAAGTGAAGCTGAAACTGTAGACAGGTAACACATGGGTGTTAAAGGAGGTCATGCATGTCCCAATTCTGGAGCGGAATTTGATTTCTGTTAGAAGTTTGGGTGATGAGGGTTGCACAATAACTCTCACAGCGGACTCTTGGAAGGTTACCAAGGGTACACTTGTTGTAGCTAGAGGTAAGAAAGTAGGTACACTTTATCTATCTACTTGTATTACTGACTCTCTTTCTGGGTTATCTACTTCAGCTATAGATTTAGATGTGGCTTGATAGGCTTGGTCACATAGATAAGGAGATGCTTGTTCTTGAGTCAAAGGATATGCTTTCAGATTTGGAAGGTATGGATCGTGGTTTCTGTATACAAAAGAAGAAGGTAACGTTTCTTGAGGAATCTGATGTTAGTGACAAGAACATGAAAGCCTTGGTTTTCAAGGAGAAGGTGACGGACAGAGTTCAGCACAAGATGTAGAAGAATTTTGAGCAGAGCAAGGGTGTTTTAGAGAAGGATTTGATCCAAAAAGAGCTCACAGAAAAAGTCAGGTCTCACTAGAAAAACATAGAGACCGACGTCGGCAGGAAAACCAGCGTCGGCGTCCAGACAGGGACCGATGTCAGCTATGTGCAGACTGATGTCGGTGACTCAGGGCAGATAACTATTGGCGTCGGCTAGGGAAAAATGATGTCGGCAATGGGGCAGTCACAGGGAACCGACATCGGTCGGGTGCAGACTGAGATGTGACCAACATCGTTTACTGAGACAAATTTTGGGTGGACAGCAAGCTGTCAAGGTGTCTCAAGCGCCCATATGGAGGACTAAAGGTGTAAGTAAGTTCTTAAATTCGTCATTTCCCTTCTTTACACTACTTGTTGCTCACTTATGGCATAGGACCAGGAAGTTATTGAAGAAGTAGAACAGGTAGATCCAGGAAATAGTGGGAGCTTGGCATGGATGAGGATGTGATTCCTTGGAGGAGAACCAAACAGGTGTTTTGGGTAGAGTGGCCAGTTGGAAGTAAGCACTGAGAGACGAATGGATGTTCAGGATGAAGAAGAGCAGAAATGGATACGTGAGATGGAAGATCAGAGTATATGGTCTTGTATAAGCTGTAGGGCAATGGAGGTTTGATCATTGTGTTTCTCTTTACCAGGTTGGATAATATTAGCTACATTATCCTATTACTGTATGATGTGCTTGTTGCAGGGTTACATATACAGGTATTGTTGAACTAAAGGTAAAGCTAGTTCAGGTGTTTGTCATGGAGAATCTGGGAGCAACAAGATTCTTTGGCATGAGTGTGTTCTAGAAACATGGTAGGTCATATGTTGACTTTGTTTCAGGATGATTGTGTGAGACCGGTTAGCACGCCGATGGTTGGACAGTTCTATGAACTGTGTCTTGATTCACATAATGAGGTTGAGTGCATGGTATGTACTAAACCTGAGTTTTCCCAAATAGTGGGAGTTGTCACAAGTTAGAGCCAATCCAGGAGAGAACCATTGGAGGACAGTTCAGTGGATTCTTACAGGGACTAGCAGCAGGTGCACATGCTATGCAGGTTCAGGTTATTTTCTACATGGTTTGTAGATGTGGATGTGGCAGGTGATTTGGATGACAATTTTTGCACTATAGGTTTGTGGTGGTTGGTCTTCAAGAGTGATCTTGAGGAGGGATACAAAGCCAAGGGAACAAACTAGATGGAGTATAGGTACAGGTACAGGTTGCAGCTGTTTATCTCCAAGTGGGAGATTGTTGAGTTGTGGAGCTAAAAGCTTCAACTCTTTGCAAACTAAAGGAATAGAAGGTTACTGAGATCCAGGAGCACCAGCATTGGTAGCAAGACTGACGTCGGTCGTGACCAGTGCAGAAGGCCACTGGCGACAGCAGGGAGTCGGCCGACGTCGGGAGAACCAGGCAAGCAGGGACCGGCGTCGGTCGCCTGTGTGTTCCAGAACTGTTCGTTGCATGGACAGTTAGTTAAGTGAACGAAGTGTTTGCATGTAAATCCTAGTTAGAGTCTTGAGCTGCGAGGATAATTGTCTAAATTAAGAGTCTAAGTTATTTTTTAACTCTGGGATCTATTTATAGACCCATTGGCATGTATTGTAATTGATATAAGATAAGGAAGGCAAGGAAGTTCCTTTTAAGTGTAAGATCATTAAGTTACAGGTTGTTGCAAGCTCATAGTAGATCTACATGTGTGAGTATGGTCTGTTGAATTACAGGTTGCAGGTTCATGGGAGATCAACTTGAAGTACTTTGGAGTGCTTGGTGAACTGGCAGGGTTATTACTGACTAGTTGGAGAGGTGAACACCAATTTTGTTTGTGAGTTGGTTGTTGGGACCATTTTTGGTAGGAGAGTGTTGTAGAAGAATTACTGTATACTTGAGGTGTGGGAAGCCTCTGTAAGGTGGAAGAGTGTGGCAACTCTTTATTGTATTCTTTTCTGTAAAGTGTTAATACAAGATAGTGTATTGTCTCTCATATTCTGTGCTATTGGTGAATTCTAGTTACTTGTATTTTTGGTTATTTCCGCATTTATAATTGCTTAGGTTTGGTAATCATACTGTGCTCTTTCTGAGGAGCAAGATCCTAACAAAGTGGGATCAGAACAGGTGTTGTTCTTGTGATCCCCCAATAAGGCCTTTATGAATTTTAAAATTGCCTCATCATTCTTCATAAAATCCAAGATAAGAGGGTCACTTTCCTTTTCTACATGAGCAAGGATTTGGTTGTTTGGATCTTTCAAAAAAGTGGTTTAAGTCTTACGAACACCAAAAATTCAATTTCTAGAATACCTTGATGAGGCTAGAATCATGAACAGGAAATGGCCATCAAATTAGCTAGTTGGTTTTTCTCCTTGGGGACAACTTCCATGGAAACAAATTTGAACCCCTTGCAATTATTATACAGTTGAAGATGTTCAACCTTTGTTTGGTATATCTCAGAGACTTTATTAGTGATTATTTGTGAGTTACCTTGAATCTTGAGATTCTAAACACCTAGTCTCCTAGCAATGAGTGATCCCAACAACAAGGCTTCATATTCTAGCCCATTATTGGGGCATTCAAAATCTAGTCTTGACCAAAATACATTATCTTCACTCTATAGGAAAATCAAGATTATTCGTGCTCTTGTGCTTGAAGGAAATTTTACCCCATCATAGTGGAGAGTCCATTGATCACTTAAAATGGAAGGATCATAGTGGTGCTCAGGGAGTATCTCTTTGTTTTCAAATATCTTGACCATTTAAATATTGGGTATCGTGTCTACCACATCACAAGTTTTTGAATATTGGGACTTGTAAAGATTATAATTTCAAATTTGCATGGGTAAAATAGGAATGTAATGGATTTATCCTTCTCTAGGATACTAATGATTTCAATCATTGACATATTCAAGACGGTTGGTATAGTTTTAATATTCTCTTCACTCACATTCTCCATTTTTCCTATGTCTTTTTCATTTGGTTTTTTAAGGTGAATCCTTAGGACCTTCAGAACTTGATTTTAAAACCCATGGTGTAGTTACAATGGGATATTTTTTCCTTGGCAGGTGGGGAAGGATTTGCTATTTTGTTATTTTTTTAAATGGTAATCAATATGGTGTCCTAGATTTTTATTGAGATTTTCCCAATGGACATTGAATGGTTTTAGATCACCTTGGGCAATGAAAAACCTTTTCCAGATGTAAGAATGCTATCTCTTGGAATAAATTAAAATGGATTGCCTTCATCTTATGGATCCAAGACCTCCCCAAAATTATGTTGTAGTTAGTATCTTTATTTATGATGTGAAACTATGTGAGCATTGTTTTGGGTCCTAAACTCTGTTGAGCCAAAAGATTTAAGATAAAAAAGTGAAAATATTCTCATATTTTGGAATTTAAATTTCATATTCATAATTTCAATTATAATTCCTCAAAATTACAAAAATGAAATAGATTATGTCTAATATTTCTCATCCTATAGTAACAAGATGGAGAAAAAATACAATATCTAATAGCCTAGAAAGCATTCTAGTTATCATGAGTCTTTCCTTTGCATCTCGGTCACTTTCACATTTTTTATTCTATAATCCCTAATGTATGATACCATATAGATTAAAAATTTCAAGTGATTTCATTATAAATTTAGGGCTCTATTTTTCACTCTTTATTAGAATAATATAGTGGGATCTCAAATAAATGGACTTCATTTCCTCAACTACTCATTACCCATGGGAGTACCAACCTCATCAACACCTTTACCAATACTCCTTAGGCTAATTCCTTTTCATCTTCATGTTTTAAGCTAAGGAATACTTTCATTCACTAATTTGATGATTGGTCATAGTTCAATCAAGATCCTGAGTGGGTAAGTGACTTGTAGCACTATGGTCTAAATCAAAGCATACTTAGAGCTATCATAGCCTCTAAGGGTGTTCCTAGTCTAAAACAATTGGTTTTTCCATAGCCAATATTTTGAAGCAAAGAGAAAGGGACTATATTGATATTAGTTCCACCATCAACCATTTATATTTTAATTTAATTATTGTAGATCAATACGTGTAGGTATAAGCCATGATTTCTTCTTTTGGCCATGTCAGCATTAGGAGGTAGGCATTTAAGATCAAAAAAATATGCAACATCCTTAGAATCTTGTCCAAAAAGATACATGTATAGATCAATATGTTTTATATGGGCCTTCAGAGGTGGGGTAACTCTAGAAAATGACAAAAACATAAGGCATCGAATAATGTGATATGATAGCCAGATGAATTATTAAGAAAATCCATGATTAAAATATAGAAAAAGGTTTTTGTGAAATTTATGAAAAGGTCATAATACCCCATGAGTTTGGGGTTTCCTTGAATGTCAATCTCTAAGGTATTGGTGAGAGGGGGAGTTTGTGGTTTTCACTCCTTTGATTGTGTAATGATGGTTGCATCTTTGTTAATCTATAATTACACCAAACCTATTAGCCTAATTTTTCCCTAAGGGCCCAAGTAAAGGGCCACATTGGGATTTGTTGATGTAGAATTTGATGCTTTAGTGTCATGAGTTCCAACTAACATAGGCTAGTTAACTAGATTATATTATGGTGTATTTTGGTTATTTCACTATTGGTGGAAAGAGGGCACGCTCTAGTAGATGCATAAATTAGCATTTTGAGGTGCCTCATACCCATTTGGAAAGGTTGAGGGTTTTGATTTGAATTTCCCAAAAATAAATCTAGGAATGTTTGTCATTCATCTTCAGGGAATCATTGAATGAATTTGTTATAATTCCTATAGGAAAGAGTAACGTGACCGATGATTTATGGAAAAGGTAATAAACATCGAGATATAAATCCCTTGGTCATTGGTTTTAGGTTTACTAACTTAACCTTTGTTGGCTATTGTTTGGATAAAAGCGTTGATTTTGAAATTAAACATTTGGATTTTGATCAGGGATTTAATATTGATATTGGTATGGTTTCTTGTGAGGCAGTGGATGGTTAAATTCCATAATGTGAACAATAAGTGGAGAGTTTGAATTTCTCCCACCCCCATTGTTTTTTTTGTTGTTTACATTTTTCTTTTGATTATTATTCAGTACATTGATTTTTTTGGCTTGAACCATCATACCATTTGTGGTAGCATTTCAATTACAATTTAGGACCTTCGGCCCTTGGTTATTTTGGTTATTGTTTTGATAACCCTTATTGTTTTGGTTGGTAGTAATGATTTGTCTATTTTACCTATAGGTTTTGCTTAGTAAATTCTAAGTGCACTTTCTAGTGCTTTTTCATATGATATTCAATGGAACTTATGAACACCTTCGTTAGTTTCTTTGTTAAGAGAGTGGAGGAAAAGGTCACACAACTCTATTTGATCCATATGTGGGGCACCAATACATGAATAAATTATTAGATTCCACCTTAAAATAAATCAAACAAAAAACTCATTTTATTCTTTTTAAATGTGTAAAAAACCATGTATACCAATCCAAAGCAACACTTATATATTAAACACTTTTACAAATTATGCTATAAGTTGTTGGAAAGAATGGATTAAAGCCTCCAGGAGGTGGTAATACCAGTTTACTATGATTCCCTCAATGATTTTAGGGAAAATATTGGCCACCACTCCATCCCAAGGTAACAACTCTCTAATAGTAGAGGTGTAGGCTTCAACATGTGTGTTTGGGTCTAATTCTCCCTTGCATTTAGAGAGTTTGAGAAATGGGCATGGTAGGAGGACCCCTCAATTAGCATAGAAAAGAGGTTCCTTTAACCCTAAAATTTAGATTATTGGGAATCTAGGGTTAAAGGGTAGAGATAGCGTAGGGTGCAAATATGATAGACTATGTCAAAAGTAAGCTAATTATTTGTGAAACTCAAATAAAACATATATTGAATTTATTATGCTAACATGCTAAATATAGAAAGTATATATGCTAGATATTGAAATGATAAATAAAACTAGATACTTAGTTGGTTTTGATGCTAACATAGATTTAGATCTAGAATAGGCAAAAATTGGACTAGATAATGATTCTAGATTAGTCGCATGATTGTGAAAAGTGTAATTTTGTAGTTGTGAACACTTGTATTGACCTAGGATGGTTAATAAATACTAATATATAACTTATAAATAGATGTCTATTATGGAATACCTATTGAAATTGGATGTGACCACTTAGATGCTTATGGGTTCTGTGTTGTTTTTGCTCTGGTACATTTAGATCTAGGTCATAGACTATCGCTCATTATCAAATAGTAAAACCTTGGTTCTTCATTTTCATAGTGGCTATGGGAAAAAGGGGTTAGTGGGCACACAATGTCAAGATACCCCAAATACCCCTTTGTCAATTAACATTGCCTACATATCTAACACTACAAAGAGGGCCTCAAACTTATGTAGTTCTCCCCTATATGTTGGATTGTGTGTGAATCATGCATTATGTGATAAGAAAGTTCAATGATGACATAACTTGTAACTTGGTAAATATAGATCTTGGGATGATCCTTTGGTACTTCAAACCTATAGATATATTGTCATTATGACTAACATAGAAATAGGTAAAAATAGGGAAGATTTTGCTCACTCGAGTGCTTGATAGAATGCTTTTGGTAAGTTACCTTGTGAGTTGTTATGTGTTTCCAAGTAGGGAATGAGTGAGAATTTATATTGTATTTATATAAATCCCTTTGGAGAATATATCACATTAAATCACTTAGGTTGACCATAGGAATACATTTCATTTGTAAATTGGATGACTTTAGGGCACTAGACACTTATGTTGTAATATGACACTTGCATCGACATATGCGTCTAATTGGGATGCAAGTGTCAAGGTAGTTTGAAAATAAGTAAAACTCTAAAACTTGTAGAGATGGAATGAATACAAGTTTATAACATTTTGGGTAAGATAGAAGGCCTGTGTCATCAAAATAACATTGTTCAGACTAAGAGATAAGCAATTAAGCACAAAGAGATAGTGTATGCAAGCCTTTGGATATAAGAAAGGTATATAAGCTGAAGTTACATCCATGGTATGTATTTTACAATAGTACAAGGCTGAGGTCAAATATATTTTATAAATAATGTTTACAATCCCCACTTTAATCTAGTAATGAAATTACTAGTTTAAAGGAAAATGAATGGGTACCTAGGTCTGTATAACACACCTTGCCCTTACTTGAGTCCAAATTGAGTGTTTTGCTAGTGACTAACCTAAAAAAAATATCATGTTATTGTATATAATTAGTGCATATAATCTAAAATTGAAAGCATCGGAATGATTAAAATTTAAAGAGAGTAAGGTTTAGAAGTACACTTGTATATCAATACAACCATCTTGCCTTTTGACAATTTGATTTAATAAATGCATCATTATGAATCACTGAAACTAAGATTAAGACAAATATAAAATATAAACAATAGCATATATGTAAAGAGATAGAGAGAGATTAGAGGACACATGCCCCCAACCTTGGAGAAAATGTGAGTTTTCACTTGTCAATTGAGATTGGCTCAATTGTTTAACCCATTCAAATTTATAACCTGGTGAGTGTGAGCAAACCAAGTCAACCCATGCTATAAAACTTGTGAGTTTAGATGGTGTAATCAATTCCGACCTATGAAATTATCAAGATTAAGTGATTTAATCACCTCAACCATACTAAAAATAAAACCAACTAATGCAATATATTAGCTCAATGCAGTCCATAAAAGTCCAACCTAGTAGGTGATGACAACCCTTGAAAGTGTTTGAATCTTAAAATGACTTAATTTTATAATATTAGGTGCACAATGTATAACATATACACCTTACATATGTCTCATGCTGAAACTATGTATAAAAATAGTACCAATGTATAGAATTCTACCACAACTATGTATATTAATCATATAACTATGTAATTTGGTCAATTTGAAACTATGTAAGTGTGGAGAACATGTTTTCAAAATTTACTCGTACTATAATTTGAAATTAAAAAAACTAGTATAAGTGTGGAGAACATGTTTCCAAAACATGCCTCCACTATAATATGAATTTGAGAACTAATGTAAGTGAAAATGTGGACACGTTTCCAAAACATGCCCCCATTGCAATATGGGTATGCTAAATACTGAATAAGTGTGGAGAACATGTTTTCAAAACATGCCTCTATTGAATCTGAGTTTGTGACAAATGTAGAGAACATGTTTCCAAAAAAAATGTTTAAATATGAATTTATGAAACAATGTGGAATTCATGCTTCTATGACATGCCCCCCCTCCCCTTTCCACCCCTAGTAGTAAATGGTAGTTACCTTACCTCAAATGGACAAGATAACCATGTAAACTATGAATATACCATGTATCATATAGAGGGAACATGTCTAGGTAGATATGTCATTGAAGCATGAAGAATGTGATCACACCAAGTCGTAAGATGCATGATGTAGATCATGGCAACATCTAGATAGTAATAATACAATATCAACAAGTAATCAAACAAACACACAAGAGCACTCAAAATCAAATCAAAAGACAATGGTCTAAGGAGATGTCAAACAAGGTGCATGTTCAAATGCCACACAATCAAAGGGGCATGACTTAGTCAAATGTCCATAAAGCAAGAATGACATATTCAAATGTCAACATATAACAAACAATGACATATTCAAATGTCAAAAAGGAAAACAAAGACATGGGGGTACAAATAATGGACCATATTCAAATGCTCAAACAATCAAGATAATATCAAGTCAAGACACTCAAGGAAGTGCATAAATGAAAGTATAAGCAACCAACATAAACGTATCATACTAGTCATTTGATATATGTGTCATAAAAAAATGTTAAGTATATAGCATATAAAATACACTATGAAAGATATAAGCATGGATAAAGGCATGTGTAGGTACATATATGAGATCAAACATGATAATTTAAAGTGACCATATAAATGATATAACCTGGATACATCATGAACATAGAGGTGGATGTCCCCAATGTCCTGGTGATATGAGTAGAGGGAAAACCCAACATCCAAAAGTTCATGGATCATGTATCTATGTATGCCTAAGTCACACTCAAAATATGTGTAAAAAACATGTGTATATAGTAATACTAATATACCATATACCAACATTTAACTAACAACATATATGCCAAGGAGCCAATATGACATGTAAATGTTGAACATATTTTTGGATTTTTTGTGTTTTTTTTGCTATTTTTGGAATATGTGAGAGGACTAATCTAGGAAGTCCTTATCATAAAATGATGTAGCATCACTTGATGCCTTTTAAACTATTTGTTTATAATGACACATGGCAACCTCTTTAATGTTTTTGTGTAAGTAAAACTCCTTGTCCCTAAGCATAAAGGTGATACGCATGCATGCATTATGTAGTGTTTCCTTCCAATCAATGAATCAATGTTTTCCAAATTTAAATATCAAATGTAAATATCAATCTAATATCCATATGATCATGGGGAACACCTATGGTCCACATGCTACTGGTAGGTAGATGTACCCAAGATATTCTAGCATCAATAGAGAGTATGTTAATTTAGTTGTATCATGTCCTAACTATTGAAGGAATGTAGTACTACACATCATATCCCAATCATTCCTATCAACCTTGAGATGTTGATTATAAACCCCATCAATATTAGCAGTAATAGATAGATTTTAGTGCTTTGGTCACCTTATAGGATGGATTTCATGTGAATCTTTAGAAGTAGTTTATCTTTCTCTCTTCATAGGCATAATTTGTATGCGACCTTCACTTTTATATTTATGGATTTGGCTTTTTAATTTCTAATAGTGCCTTATATGATGGTCATTTATCTAATGATAGTTACAATATGGCAACCCTTTCTTAGGAACAATTATACTTCTCAATTTGTGTCTGTTAGAAGGTAAATATATCATGTTATGTTTTAATAACATAAAAAGGTATTGTATCGATAGTATCTTAGTTTGGTGTGATTTGTAGAATATATTTTGGATTCTTATGAGAGATCTCCATGTTATTTACATGATGCATCTACATTTGACCCTTGTATGGTTGACTTATGTGTGAAGCCAAGAGGGGTGTATGTAATAACAAGCATCTACATTTAACCCTTGTATGGTTGACTTATGTGTGAAGCCAAGAGGGGTGTATGTAATAACAAACATCTACATTTGAACCTTGTATGGTTGACTTAATTTGTGAAGCCAAGAGGGGTGTATGGAATAATAAGCATTTACATGTTCATCTGCCATTTTTTTTGCCCTTATCTTGATTTAGTTCTACATTCTCTATAGGTGAGTTTAGCTTATATGTACCTAGACTTATAAGTTCAAATAGGTTATGCAAAAGATGCTCAAGTGGATGAAAACTAATTTTTTTACCATGTCTCATCTATCATATCATGCGCTAGATCATCATCACTATCATAATAATCTGAAACATGGCCATATTGTTAATAAAGAAGCTCAAATATTGGATGTACTTATGATTTTTGCATCATTAGCTCCTTTGGTATTGGTTCTTGTTCTTGAGGTGCATCTATGTGTACTTCAATGTTTAGTGCCTTATATGTATTTGGAGATAATGATGCCATTTTACTTGACTTGCCCACCTCATAAGTTTGGATATGTTATGAATAAAATAGCTCTGATACTAAATGTTATAATAAATAAGCTATATCCTACTGTGCAAGTAATTAAATTAGAAAAATAAGCTAAAAAAAAAACATGAGACAAGAGGGAACACATTACACGAGATTACGGGGAAAAACTTGCAATGTGCAAGGGAAAACCATGGGAAATGTTAGCTTCCAGACTTTATATTAACATCATCAAATCTCTTTTTCAAAAACTCCTCTAAGAACTCCTTACAATGCCAACATAACAAGCACTTAATGCTTACACTTGAAGAATTCAAGTTATGAACCAAGCATAACATAACCTTCAGGATCCAACCTCCAAGCATGCAAACACAAGCTTGCATGGATCCACTAATTGGATGAATTATAATGGAGATCTCATGCATATTTATGCATTTACCACAAGAGAGAGTGAGAGAGTAATGTCATAGGTGGCCCAAATAATTTGACACAATCCATGTGGGCACTAGTGATCAATAGTAAAATGTCTATTTTTATGTGCAAGGGTCAACAAAGTGGACCATCCAATTTAGAAAATATCTAAGCTAGTTTCATGTGACTCCAAACATTGTATCCCACTCCACATGTGAGGACAATCAATAATATCAAACTCTTCTTCTTCTTCCATGTGCACACCAAATTCCAAAAGGTATTGTAATCACCTTTTGACTTTCTCCACACATGTGAACCATTGGGTCTCTTAAAAATTTTACCCATACCTAACCCTTTATCTTTTTCACCACATGACAAACCCAGATGACTAGCAAGGATAAAACCCATCTGCATTGGTGGAGTGCCACAACCCACTCTCATCACATCAACCTGATCACATGTGAGAGACCCCCCATGGGCCCTGCCATATCACTAACCATCCACATCACCAACATGCCACATCACCATAAAGAGTGACCATGAATAGTAATATATGAATAGTGACTCCACACATAACATGATATTCTTAAGAGAAATGCATTATATAGGTGGTACTACCATAGGATTGCCCTCTATATCAGAATGTATCATTTTGCAAAATTTGATGGACTCATCATCAACATGCATTGTCAATAAGGTCCCATCATGTATTAATTTTACACATCAATGTAAAATGGATGGGACAAATTCCATTATGTTTATCCAAGGTCTACCCTAAATTAAATTATAATGTAATGATTGAGACATTACCTGAAAGGTGGTTGGTACCATTTTTGGCTCCAATATTACATCTAAAGTTATTTTTCCAATTGGAGGGCTATGTAAATTATTGAATCCTTTGATATGTACCACTAATTTTAGCAGAAGGTTGGTGCTAATACACATAGTGGTTAGGAAATTATTGCTACAAATACTTAAGCCTGATCTATTACCAATTATCACCCTTTTGATACCCTTATTATGCATAGTTACTTATATGAATGAGGGTAACTCTTGGTCAATAATATATTTAGATGGTATTATTTTGGATCAAAGGTGATTAGTTTTGCATTGTTTTTGATATCTTGCATGATATTTATAAAGTAAGTTGGCTCATTATCAATCAGAACTCAGGTTTCACATAATGCTTCTATAGGATATCCTTATAGATAGTAGATTACTTCAGAAGTTTGAGGATGGAAATTTTACCATGTGTGTTTCTCAATTGATCAACAAGGTCATATGCATTCAATTTGACAAGAAACTTTGGCCTAGGAGGCACCAATTATATATTGATAGGTAGTGGATTAGGTTGAATACCTTTAACTTTTCGATTAGTGACAACCTAGATCATGGAATCCAATACACATTATGGGTGAATATTGGGTATGGGATGGTAGTTATCACTTGAATAATATCTTAGTGGAACAAATGGTTATGAACATGCACGCTGGCATCTGGATACCGACTCTATAATATTGCAAAAAGAATTATGAAAAGATATTAACCATTGTTTTTGCTTTAAAACCCTCTAATTAAATTGATGGATCTACTTATTTTTTTGGATGGTACCTTGGATTAGCATAGCATAATAATGGATTGTTTCTAAAATTCAAATTATAACATAAAATGAGCTACATGTGCATCCATATTGAACATATAGATACAAACAGAGATCTAACATTTAACTTATAAAATCTTGTTAAATCAAAAATCGAGAATCAAGAAACCTTAGATCAATATCTAAGGTTTTACAAATAAAATGTTGGTTTTACCAAATGTTTAACCCTTATATCTAGATCATGGTGAATCTATGGTTAAAGGGGTAGAGATAGCCTAACACACAAATATGGTAGACTATTTCTAAAGCAGATCAATTATCTGTAAAACTCATATAAAACATATACTAAATTTATTATGTTGACATGATAAAGATAGAAAGTAAAACTATGTTAGTTATTTCAATGATAAATAAAATAAGATACTTAGTTATGGTGCTAATATAGATATGGAACTTGAATAGGCAAAAAGTGGACTAGATCTAGATTCTAGAACAATCACCTAATTCTAGAAATTATACCTCTGTAGCTGCAAACACTTACATTGACTTGGGATGGTTGCATTGATGCTAATGTTTGACTTGGATGTAGGTGTCAAGTATGGAATAACCAAAAAAATTAGATGCAACCATGTGAATACTTCTCAATTTTATGTCACCATCATTGTGATGAATTCAAATCTAGGTCATGCACTATCGCTCCTTGTCAAATAATAAAACCCTAGTTATTTATATTCATAGTAGCCATGGAAAAAATGGGTTAGTGGGCACATGTTGTCAAGCTACCCCAAATATCCCTCTATCAATGAGCACTATCTACATAGCCAATACTCTGAAGAGGGACCCAGACTTATGTAGTTATCCCTTATGTGTTAGCTTGTGTGTGAATCATGTAATGTGTGATAAATAAATACAACAATGACCTAGATTGTATCTTGGAAAATATAGCTCTTGGGTTACTCCTTCAGTAATTCAAACATGTAGATATGTTTTCCCTATCACTGATATAGAAATAGGAGAAAGTATGGAAGATTTTTCACACTTGTGTGATTGATACAATACTTTAGGTAATTTAGCTTGTGAGTTGTTAGGTGTTTCCATGTCGAGAATGAATGTGGATTAATATTATATTTATACCAATCCCTTTGGATAATATCCCACATTAAATCACTTAGACCAACCATAGGAATATTATTTATTTGTAATTTGGATGACTTTAGGGAACTGAAAACTTATATTGGAATAGGACACTTGCATCAACGTAAGTGTCTGATTGGGATGTAAGTGTCTGGGCATTTGGAAAATAGGTGTAGGTTTAGAACTTACAAAGATGGAAGATAAGCATGTTTATAACATTATGGGAAAGATATGAGGCCTGGGTCATCAAAATAACATTGGTTAGACTAAGATATAAATAATTGTGCCCAAAGAGATAGTGTATGCAAGTCTTTTGGCAATGAAAAATGTCTAAAAGCTAAAGGTACATCCATGGTATGTTTTTGTGAAGTGTACAAGACTAAGGTGATATATAATTTATAAATAGTGTCTATAGTATTCAACACATGTCCCCATTTCCTTGAATTTTTTAAAGTAATTATATACTTGATATTTTGACTTTTATCACTTTATTGATAGTTTCTCTTGCAGGGGCTTGTCGGTGCATCACTTTCTCTAGGTGTTCATCCTAGAAGGAGTGCACTATGAACTAGGTGATGTTACTTTGTGAGATATGTTTACATACTATCATGTCATAACTTCATTACTATCATTTTTATCTCCTTTGAGTCTCTATTTGGCTTACCTCTTCATCTGCTTTACATTTATTTTCTATCCACCCTATATTCCTATTATATTGGCCATATTAATATAGTCTATTTTACTCTTGTTTTTCCTTGTATTTATCGGCCTATTTAATATAGTTTTACCTCATGTCTCTTTCATTTGTAATTTATCAACCTAGCCAATATATTTTTGTGTCATTCAACATCCTTCTAACTATATCAGCTTGGTTGATACAATTTTATCTTCACTAACATCCTTCCAAATATATCAACCTAGCTAATACCATTACCTTAGAGTTCAGGGTTTTTTATTATTGGAGTTGCATATATATATGACTCATATTATCATTCCCAAACATATATCACATTCATCTACTTTACTTTCACTCACATTTATGCTATTAAGTAATAAAATGAAGAGTTAGAGGTTGAGGTCTTATCTTTGAGGTCTAGTCTTACTTAAAGGTCTTTGAATCAAAATAGGAAGATTCATGCTAAGGAGATGTCCTAGTCAATGGAGTCTCAAACCAATTATATCTAGGTCTTCTACTTTCCATTTAAGGTCTTCAACTAAAAATCTATTGCAAAGTGCCACTTGAGCCAAAAGTGGAGATTGATGTGTTGATGAGTCCACCCCAAGGTAATTATCTCTATACATTCTCTTTAATTTATTTACTTAATAGATATATTTTATTTGTTCATTGCTATAGTGAATGTATGTTGTTTATCTTTGCTTATGATCCTCCTTATATCAAATAATTTGGTATACGTATAAGGTGGTTTAGGCTTTCAATTATCACCTTAGGTTGCATAAACCACCCATTAGTTGACCATTGCACAATTTATCTCATTATTTTAGCATTGTAGCTATCTTAGATATAAGATAACCTTATCCATTAGTTTATTTCATGAGATATCATTATTATATCCTTGATACACCCTTTTATTACCATTTATCTATCTTAAGACCTAGTGAGAGCCATGACCCATATCTTTGGTGTATTGGGAATTGAGGTGTCTCAACCTTGACAAGTTAGGACACTATTCATAAGTTACTATTCAGAAATCACTATTCAAAAGTCACTATTCATGAAATACTATTTATAGTCACTATTCATCTGACAAAGTGGTAGTGATGAGTTGGCAATAATTATGTAGGTGATGTGGTAGGTGATGCAAGTGATGATGTGGATTGTGGATGAATTGGCATGGCCTATGGAGTAATCTACATGAGATAAAGCTTATGTGAATGGAGTGGGGTGTCCCACTCCACTAAGGGATAAGTTAGGTGTCTTTAGTGATTCACATGATTTACTTTTAGTGAAAAATGACAAGGATAGATATGGGGTGCATTTTTAGTTCGCCTCATGATCTTGAGTAGGGGACAAGTCAGAAATATGAGTGGAGCACCATTTTTGAAAGCATATGAAAGTGGAGGATGATTTGTCACAAGTGAAAGATCCACTTTTGACCTATGCATAAGACAACAAAACATGCCACTATTCATCAATAGTGATCCCACTAAGGGTGGCACATTTTTGCCTTACACATGAAGTTTCCCCCTCATTCCTTTCTCCTTTACATTTGTAAATTATATAAAGTAAGACCTCTTTCCTTTTTAGAGTGTGGAAGATAGTAAAATAAGTTAAGCTTTGTAATCTAAGTAAGTTAGAGAGTTATGCAAGGCACTAAAGATCTAAACTATTTCTTCTCCTGGTTGTATATTGGGGATGCTCCTATGAATGTTTGGTCTGCAAGTGTATGGTTTAATCATTGATTTTAGTAACATATCAAGCTACTTTGGAGTGTGGGGTTTTTCTCCCATAAGGGTTTTCCCTATGCAATCACGTGCTATGGTATGTTGTTATTTTTAGTTGTATGTGTTTTTTTATAATTTTGTAACAAGTTCAAATTTGTTTGCACAATATCCTCTCAAGGTTTAGTGTAAGAAATTGTTTCCATGATCTCATATTCCTTTCAAGTGGTATCAGAGCTTGATCAGTTTTTGTTCTAGTTGTGGGTTTATTGAATTTTTCTAGCTAATCTAATTTTGAGTGGGATCTTGTGCAAGAGATATTTGGAGTTCTTTATTATAATAATTTTAAGATGGAAAACACATCAGGGAGAATGGAGGTTGAAAAAAATTAAGGGAGCAATTTTGAGATGTGGAAACTAAAGATGGAAGATATGTTGATTGATCGAGATCTATGGGATGTCATTGATGAAAGTGTTCAAAAATTTGTAGATCCAAATAAAGCATCTAAGTATAATGTGATGGACCAAAAATCCAAATGTCTCATCAGATTGTGCTTGGTAGATTATATACTGATTAATGTCCACAAAGAGACCATAATGAAGAAGTTGTAGAAAAAACTATGTGAGATTTATCAAGCTAAATATTTAGTTAGTAAAATTTTCTTGAGAAAGAATTTATATTATTTGAGAATGGAAGAAGATGGAAAAATTACAAACCACTTAGAAAATATGTTGGTGGATCAATTAATATTAGTTGGTGTGAAAATGGATGAGGAAGAGAGATGTCAAATTTTTATTTGTTCTTTGCCTAACTCATGGGATTCTCTTGTTATGGCTATAGGAAGTACTTCTATAACCTTAAAAGTTGAGGATGTTGTAGGTTATTTATTTTTTGAACAAATGAGAAGGAAATTTTCCATTAGTGCCAAAAAGGCCCTGAATGTTTGAGGTAGATCTAATGAAAGAGGCAAGAAGAATGAGAAGCATGAGAAGTCTAGATTCAAGTCCAAGGGGAGATCTAATTCTCCTAGAAAGGCCAAGGTGAGATGCTATAATTGTGTCAAACTTGGTCACTTTCAAATGGATTGTCAAAAAGAAAAGAAGAAAAAGAAGAAGCATGATTTTGATTCTTAAGTCTGAGAAGGAAGATAATTATGCATTAATTGTAGCCTTGTCAACCCATGCATGTAATGATGCATGGTTAATTGATTTAGGGGCATCTTACCATATGACCTATAATATAAATTGGTTTTTTAATTATGAAGAATTTGATGGAGGCAAGGTGTACTTGGGTGATGATTATTTTCTAACCATTGTTGGTTGTGGTAGAGTTAAAATCAGATTTATAGATGGAAGGATTAAATAGTTTGATTGTATGTTGCATATAGATGTTGGTGTGTAGGTGGTTTTTTATAAATTAAGTTGTAAGATGGTTAGAGGTGTTATGGTGATATCTAAAGCTATCAGGATTGGCACTTATTACAAGCTTGATGCATGCATAGTTAAGTGCAATAGTACTTATGTGAAGACTAAAAATGAGACTACTCCATTGGATAAAGAGGTAATTACTATTTATATAGATGGTCATGGTTTTTTGGTACCTAAGGGTGCTCATTATATGGAGTTAAAATTTCTTATAGAGAAGACTATGTTATGGCAGCAGAGACTTGGCCACATTAGAGAAAATGGTCTTAGGGCCTTGAAGAATAAAAACCTTATTGAAAGTTTGATAGGTTGTAATCTTGAATTTAATTTCTATGAGCATTGTGTTTATGGTAAACAAAATTGCATTCAGTTTTACTCGAATTATCATAAATCTTGTGGTGTATTGGATCTTATTTATTATGATGTTTTTGGTCATGTTAATGTTCCTTCGATTTCAAAATCCACATATTATGTTTCATTTATTTATGATTCTATTAAAACTATATGGTTTTATTTTTTAAAGAGTAAATTTGAAGTTTTCAGTCATTTTAAATAGTTTAAAGTAATAGTTGAGTTGCAAACTAAAAAGAAAATTAAGTGTTTAAGGACTAACAATGGCAGTGAATTTTTATCTAATGATTTTAACATTTTTTTAAAATATTGTGGTATATAGAGATAGAAGATAACTCCATATTCACATCACCAGAATGGAGTTTTAGAAATAATGAATAAGACACTAACGAATAAGGCTAGTAGTATGCTTAGTGGTGCTGGACTAGAACAAAGGTTTTGGGCTAAAGCTGTATCCACTGATTGTTATCTAATCAATAGGTCTCCTACATTAGCACTTGTTGATAAAATGCCTATGAAGGCATGGTCTATCTATAAGCCTTCATTGAGACATCTTAGAGTTTTTTTTTGTGAGGCATATGCACATGTGCCAAAGGATAAGTGGATAAAATTGGATAACAAGGCTATGAAATGTATCTTCATCGATCATAGCTATGGTGTGAAAGAATACAAGGTTTAGGATCTTGTAGTAGAGAAGGTATTATATTATAAAAGTTTTATTTTTAGAGAAAGTAAGCCTTTTTGTGCCATACAACAACTAGAAAAAATAGAAAAGAAATAAGTGATTCAACTTCCTCCTACACTTGAGAAAGTTGAGTCAGGCCATGACAAAGACAAGAAGTTGAGGAGAGCTCATCAAGCTTTGAATATTTTGAAGAGGATGTGGATAAAGAAGAACCTCCATCTCATCTTGTTTGAATGTCTACAAGACATAGACAACCACCAAAAACATATTATCCTAATGATTGGAGATGTATAATTGCTTTGAGTACAAACATTGATGAATCGAGATTTGTAGAAGAAGCTTTGGGTATGAATGATGCAGAATCTTGGAATATTATTATGGAAGAAGAAATGGTAACTTTGAAGAAGAATGATGCATGGGACCTTATACTCTTACACTAAATACATAATCTTGTTGGATGGAAATGGGTGTTTAATAAAAATATTAGTTTAGATGGCAGTGTTGAAAAGTACTAAGCTTAGTTGGCTAGAAAAGTTTACTCCCAGGTTGAGGGTGTTGATTATGATGAGATATTTTCCCCTGTTGCTAAAATGACATCCTTTAGATTCTTGCTTTATATTGTAACAACTTATGGCTTAGAGATTGAGCAAATGGATGTGAAGACTGCTTTCCTTCATGGTGATCTGGAGGAGGATATTTATATGACACAACCAAAGCACTATGTGGTGAAAGGTAAAATAAATTTGGTTTGCAAGTTAAAGAAATCCCTATATGGTCTCAAATAGTGTCTTAGAATGTGATACCATAAATTTGATACATATGTCTTGAGTTTGGGGTTTGAGCAATCCAAATCTGATCATTATGTTTATTATAAAATTTATGGTTATCATTTCCTGGTTATTGCCTTATTTATTGATGATATATTATTTGTTGGTAATGGGAAATTTTTGATTTCAGAGCTTAAATATTAACTCTTAGAAAAATTTGAGATGAAATATCTTGGTGATACAAGACACATTTTTGGGATGGAAATTAGAAGAGATTGACAAAATAGAAAACTATGGCTTGGACAGAGTAAGTATGTGAATTCAATATTATAAAGCTTTAACATGTTGGATTGTAGACCATTGTGTATTCCTTTTTCCATTGGAACAAAGTTATCTATTTCATAATGTCCTACATCATTGTCAAATATGGAATACATGAGCATAGTGCCTTACCATAGTGCAATTGTAGGTTTAATGTATACTATGGTTTATATTATACCAAACATTACCTAAGCAATGGGAGTTCTTTCTCGTTATATGTCTAATCCTGGTAGAGTTCATTAGGATTCAGTTAAAAGGGTCTTCAAATATTTTCAAGGTACCTTAGAGTATTCCTTATGTTATTATGGTAATTTGATTAGAGACAAACATCCTCTTGACATTTGTGGTTATGTGGATTCAGATTTGGGCAGATGATGTTGATAGCAGAAGATCCACCAATGCTTATGTGTTTTCTTTATTTGGTGGTGCAATAAGTTAGATGAGTAAGCGACATGTTGTGGTCACTTTGTCCACTAAAAAGGCATAGTATATAGAAACTACTCATGACTATAAAAAATCCATTTGGATTAAGATATTGGATTGAAACAAGGTGCAATGATAGTTCATTATGACAGTCAAGGTGTTATTTGCCTAACAAAGAACCCAACATTTTATGCCAAGAACAAACATATTGATGTACAATATCATTTTATGAGAGACATGGTTAAGAATGGTAGGGTGAAGTTGATAAAGGTAGAGACTTTGATGAATGTTATAGATTCATTGACTAAGCCCATGAACACAGAGAAGTTTAGATGGTGTTTGGAGTTTATGGGCCTCTTGGCCCCTAGCAGTTAAGTTCATGATGGTATGATTCTTATGGGTTTTGTAATACAAGTGGGAGAATGTTTGGAATTTAGGTGTGTCAACCTTGAAAAATCAAAACACTATTTATGAGTTAGTATTCACAAATAATTATTCATACTCACTATTCATGTGATGAGGTAGCAGCGGTGAGTTAGCAATGACTATGTAGGTGATGTGGTAGTTGATACAAGTGATGATGCAAGTGATGATGTGGATTATGGATGAGTCAACATGTCCCATGAAGGAATCTACATGAGATAATATTTATGTGAATGGAGTGGGGCATCTCGCTCCACTAAAGAACAAGTTGGTTGTCTTTAGTGATTCACATGATTTATTTTTAGTAAAAAATGACAGGGATAGATATGAGGCACATTTATTAGTTGGCCTCATGATCTTGAATGGGGGATAAGTTAGAAAGGTGAGTGGAACACTAGTTTTGAAAGTATATGAAAGTGGAAGATGATTTGTCACAAGTGGAGGATCCACTTTTGACCTATGCACAAGATAACAAAACATGCCACTATTCATCAATAGTGATCCCACTAAGGGTGGAAAATTTTATCCTTGTTCATGAAGTTTTTCCCTCAATCCTTTCTCCTTTACATTTATAAATTTTATAAATTAAGACCTCTCTCCTTTGTAGAGTTTGAAAGCTAGTAATCTAAGCTAAGCTTTGTAAGCTAAGTAAACTAGAGAGTTGTGCAAGGTATTGAAGCTTTGAACCAATTCTTCTCCTAGTTGTATACTAGTGATGCTCCTATGAAGGTCTGCTCTACAAGTGTATGGTGTAGTCTTGTTAATTTTAGTAACATATTGAGTGTTTTAGAGTGTAGGGTTTTTCTCCCATAAGGGTTTTCCACACATAATCACATGTTATGATATGTTGTTGTTTTTAGTTGTATTTGTTTTCTTATAATTTTGTAACAAGTTCAAATTTGTATGCACATTCTCCTCTCAATATTTAGTGTAAGGAATTGTTTACACAATCTCATATTTATTTAAAGGTATAAGACCTAAAATCTTATCCTCTTGACCTTTGAGAGTGGATTACACTCTACTAGGTCTCCTTTTATATTATATTCTTGCCTCTTCTTCCAAGTAGGCACATGCTCTATTGATATGACCTTATTTGTATCCTAGTATATTGAGAGAAATAAGATAGTTATAAGTTATCCTAGGGTATGTACATGAAGTTAGGGGATAATTTTGTGGACATTTCCCATAACGTGATTGCGTTATTTGAATTATGACTCGGTGATTACTGATCCATAATGTGATCAAATTATTTAAAACAAGTAACATGATTGAATTAATAATGTGATCACTTTATTTTAAAATAAGGAACACAATCACATTAATAAAGTGATCACATTCCCTGTGCAATAAAAAAAATGAACCGAATGCAATTTTTTCTCATTTTGTGTTCGCATTCTATCTTTTCCCTCACTCTATTCCACTTTGTGATCATGTTTTTCCCTAGTGAGGCCAATCCTTACCATAATTTGTCCCAAGAAGCTGCTAATTGATGATGCCACCATGTAGAAGAGGTAAGTGCTAAAAATTAATTCATTATTTATTAATTTTAGTAATTTTTTATTATTTTCATTATTTAATTGGCAATTTATTTGTTTTGAACAACTCATCTTGCTAACCCTTATGTTCCTCTAGCTAACACTCATAACCCTTTTTTTCTTTAGCCTAACCCTCTTAACCCTCTTGTTCCTTATCCTAACCCTCCTAACCCTCTTATTCCTCAAACTAACCCTCCACATAACCCTCTTATTCCTCAACCTAACTCTCCTCCTAACCCTCCACTCAATCCTCCTCCTAACCCTCCACCCAATCCTCCTCCTAAACCTCTTATAGTTCCACAAAATCTCCTAGGTAGTTAGGAGAGTCTATTTTATCACATTATGGAAAATAAAATTGAAATTGAAGAATTAATGGGGAGAATGAGGGATCCTACTTCCACCAACACCCACTGCATCTATCTAACCAATTCCCTAGAGACATTATTAGGTCAAATTGACTCTATAATGAGTAAAATTAACAGATGGGCTTCATATCAGGATAGTTGTAGGGCTTGTTATTTTGATAAATTTTTGAAACATGAGGTCAAGAATAAAGGCATATCAAAAGCCTTCATTTACACCTTATTCATTGACCCAACTACCAATGCACCATTTTTAGTAACTGCAAAACATTTTCCAATCCATCGCTGCCAACACAATTTAATCACAACCAACTTCTGGGACCAATGGTGGATGGTGTTTTATTATCCATTGTGTAACAACCATGAGGTCCCATTGTATTTTTTGAGGAAACTCTATTGTGATTTTCCCCTCAATGAGATTCTAAACTATTTTAATTTTAGTGAGTTTTAGGGCTAAGGGAAAGGCTCTGTATAGGATTGACCAGGTGCATATTATACACCTAATCAGCCTGCAAGGATCCATATCCAAAATCAACTTGAAAATGAGATCCCCTCTTTATTTCGATAGGTCATGGAGATCGACACTCTACATGCACTTAGTTTGCTCATTGATACACTCGTTTAGCATACGAGTAGGCTCTCATCGATCGATGCTAGAGATACACCACTTAGTGTGCAAACTTGACCCCACCCTTACATATTTTATGGAGCTCTATGAACTATAATTTATAATGACAATGATGTTGCTGGTTCAGAGGGCTTGGATAATATACATATGAGTGATGAGTTTTTGACACGCACATTTGGTGTGCAGATATCAACCACTACATAGATGCAAGTATATTTTATATAAATGTCATGTTAAATTTAAGTTATAATTTCAAATTTAAATTAGTTAAAAATTAATTTACATAGAAATTAAATAATATATGTCATTTTTTGTCTTAGGAGGTGACGATGCCTTCATCATCATAGTCGACATTTACAACATTTAATTTGATGCAACCATTATTTACATTTTTGAATATAGCTGCTGGCCCATCCACTACTGCATCTGTCTCTATTAGCATGACACTTTTTACTTATACAAAGGTAAAACTTTGAGTTAATCTTATGATAAATATACATTTAGTCTATGTATATTTGCCTTGTAAGTTTAAGTTAAATTAATCTATCAAGGATTTCAAAATTCAAGTAAAGTGCTATTAAATACACTCTTAGTTTAATAAAGGATAAAAACTTGCCATATATATTTTTGATACTTTATAGAAAAGTGAGACCTTGTTTACATTTAGTTGATGGCTCAAGTAGACACTCCTCAATCACTATGAGCTGAGATAAACATAGGCATTTTTGTTATAATGTCATCTGCATAGGCACTGACAGAGGTATATATTAACTTGTAATTTTGAATTGTAAAAATATACTTGTTTTAATAATTTTACTACATACTTAAGACAAATATAACTTATGTAAATGTATTGTGTATGTAAGGTTATCCCATGACATATGATAATCCCAGTCATATGACTAGTAGGGAAAATTCTCATGTTTCTTCCCTATTTTAGATGCCTATTAGAACTACCACTGACTCATTAGAGCATCAAAAATAGATTGAGCAGGACAATGAGCTTGCAGTAAGTGCATATTTAGATGATTTTTTATTCCAATTTAAAATTAATTTCCTAATAAGTGGTTGAATGTATTTTATGTTAATTTTGTAATAATACTTGTATTTGAATAGGTTCAACTACGAGCGTAGGACCCGCAGTCAGACCTTAGAGTAATCCAAGTGATAAGAGGGATCTCCATCTACCAATAGGGCATCCCTAGAAGAGTCTTCTTCAAGGAAGGCAAAGAGGGGGAGGTTACTTAATGATTAAGATATCTTACATGATATGTGCTTTTTTGTATGCCTATATGATAATGTACACATTTTTGGCATTGTATATGCATATATGACATTCACCCAACATTAGATACTATGTAGGTAGATGTTGTAATTTTTTATATGCCTATCATGGTAATTTATGTATTATTAACATTGTACATGTGCCCATACGATTTTTTTAAAGTTTTCATTTGAATTATGTTAATCTATCTAATTTATATTTGGTTTTAATTTAAAATGTTATCGTATAGTGTTATTTTGATCTTCCAAACTATTATCTATTAAAGCTCATATTTAATGTTGTACACAAATGAGGATTAAAAAATTATTATTTTAAATGCTATAAATCTTTGATCTCCCATATTTGTTTAAATTAAAGTTTTTATTTGATTGTGTGTAATGGAAATAACTGATGACACTCTTATCTATTTTACATTTGTCATCACCCATTTACAACTTTTCAATTGATCATCAACATGAAATTTGATTTCACTTACGGCCCATACCCAATAATGTTCATACTTGTATAATGTAGAGATGAACTTCTGCTTGACCTTGACTATAATCTCTTTAGTCCAATTAAAGGCAACCTTACTAAGTTGAAACATAATATTCACTCATGAGACAATGATCCATCTTTGGCCAAAATCCTTTGCCATCCCCTAATACCACCTAATGCATAGTTTGCTCTTTTGTGTTTAAGAAGACTATGAAAGCCCAATTCATATGATCTAAGATCATGAAGAATTCCAACCTCACTTATCCATTCTTTTTCTAAACTCTACACTCTTAAACAATCTTTTTTAAAACTAGTTAATTACTCATTAGGTTTGCTCTTAACTATTCACTAATCTTTCAGATTTGATCTCCTTCCTTTGAATAATTATTCTTTACGACACTTTAGATAGGTCTTAGGAAAAATCAATAATTTATGTAGTTTTAAAAACTTACAATAAATCAACCAACTATAGGTCTCTAAGAGATTGATATTTCATTCTCAAATTTGATCTTTTTGAATTTCTAGGTCTTTACACCTAGTTATTGCTCCAATAGGTTAATATATCAAAATATAGTTTTTAGTATTTATAATTTATTTTTATAGTAGTATTTTATCAATTATAACATGTTACAACACTGACTCAAGTTTATATAACTCAAATAAACCAAAAACTCATCTTACTTTATGCTTAACTTTCTCAAAAATGGTCTTTTATAGCTGTATAGAAAAATAGTCCTATATACCTAAAATTTCAAACCTCTTATCAACCCAATTATACTTGGAATAAGTTATAAGATAAATTTCCCAATTTATCACAAAGTTTTAGACCTTATTTTTCATTTTTATGAGTTTTAGAGGTGTTTTACTCATGAAACCCTTACTTCAAATTTACTCAAAATTTATGCAGGCTGAGAGCTAATTATTGATAGTTCATAGAGCTTGTTGGGATTTTATATGATATATAAATATGTATATTAGTCTTAAAAAACCTATTCAACTATTCCATTACTGTAATTGAGTTCATATTATTAAATGTGTATCCCATTTTAACACCCTTAAGGTTAAAATAAAATTAACGGGGCATTTTTTACATGTAATTTTTACTTTCACAAATGGTGAGGTGCATTTTTTTAGTGTGCCAACCACTTCCCACATTTGTGGCACATTTTATGGAGAAGTGGGCATGATTAAAGGTGGTTGAGATAATCGGGGGATTATCTTTATTCCAGTTGGTTGTAACCTCCCTTATTTGTTGCCATTTTGGTGGGGATATGTTTATCTCCAAAATATGGCACATTTTTCAAGGGATTTTGGAAAGTATAAATAAAAGTGAGGGGGAAAAAATTATGTATTTCATTTTTCATCACATTTTTTAGCTTTGTATTCTCTCTTCGGTCAGTGTGATCAGGTTTGAGGTGTAACTTAACATCTCGAGAATTCTAGTGTGAATTCAGGTTGGAGAAAGTTATCTATGTGAGAGTTTTATTGTTGAGAGTTGTCTTGTACTCTTATTTATAATATTATAGAGAGATTCTTGGTGGATGTATCCCGCATTGGGTGAACCACGTTGTATCAGTCTTGTGTGTGTATTTTCTTAGATATGAATTTTCTTCAATATGTCTCTGTTGCTATGATTTTGCGGAATGAATTTTGTGTTGCATGTTATTGCATGATTATTATTATTTATTAATCACTTATTCCTAATAATTGGTATCAGATCTAGATTTAGTGGTTTTGCTAAAGTGATGAATCATAGAGAAATATATTAGCTTGAGTGGGAGCTATGGCAGATCTAGAGTTGAAAAATACAATGGGCAAAATTTTAGATTGTGAAAGATGTAGATGAATGATTACTTGTTTTAGAAGGATATTCATCACCCTTTGATGGGGAAAGTAGGCTAACCTTTAGGTATAGATCATGCAGATTGAAATCTAATCGATAAGAAAACACTGAGAGATATACGATTATGCCTTACATCTTCAGTTGCCTTCAATATTTTAGAAGAGAAGACCACATTTGGTCTGATGAGGAAATTAGGGGAGTTATATGAAAAACCCTCTACCTCTAATAAAATATTTTTGATTAAAAGGTTATTTAATATGAAAATGTCTAAAAATGGTTCTATAGCTAATCATTTGAATGATTTTAATATGGTTGTGAATATGCTAACTTCTGTTGGTATTAAATTTGAAGATGAAGTTAACGATTTATTGATTTTGTGCTCCTTATCTGATAGTTGGGATATCCTGGTTATGGCTATGAGTAATGCCATCCCTACTAAGGGAAGTTTAAAGTTTGAGGATATTATAGGTGTGATTTTTAGTGAGGAAATGTGAAGGATGAGCACCAGGGAATCATCTTCAGGGAATGCTTTGATGGTGGAGACTATACGGAGACAAAAAGACAAAATCAAAGGAAACCATGGAAAGTCAAAGGGTCAGGGAAGATCTAAATCTAGAGTCGAGATGGTGTACTAGCACTGTGAGAAAAGTGTAGACACAAAGAAGGAAAGTTGTGAACTTTAGGATAAGAATACCAAACATGAGGAGACGAAGGAGGTAAATATGACAATAGGTACTATTAGTTAGGATGATTTAATTCTTTCCTTGGTTAATGTTTCTAAATCTTGGGTATTAGATTCAGGGGCTTCTTTTCATACATAGGCATTATTTTACTAATTATGTTCAAGGAGATTTTGGACATGTTTATCTTGGTGATGGTGAACCATGTAGTATAGTAGGGAAAGATTGTGTTTAGGTGAATATGTAGAATGGGAACACATGGCTACTAAAGGATGTTAGACATGTCCCAAAGTTAAGGTAGAATATAATATCAGTAGGGCAGTTGGATAGTAAGGGTTGTTCGGTAATGTTTAAAATAGACTCTTGGAAAGTTACCAAGGGTGCTCCTGTAATTGTGAGAGGTAAGAAAATTAGCACTTTGTATTTGACTAGTAGTGATGATCATTGTAATTTGGTTACTATAGATGGAGATGCAACTTTGTGGCACTACAAGCTCAGTCATATGAGCTAGAAGGGCATGGAGATCTTGAAAGACAAGTTACTCAAATTGAAATAGGTTGATTTAGACTTTTGTGATGATTGTATATAGGAAGCAAAAGTGAGTTATGTTTCTGAAAGTTAGACCTATGAATAAGGAGAATAAGTTAGATTTGGTTCACTTGGATGTATAGGGGCACACTCAGGTATCTTTTGTTGGTGGTTCAAATTATTATGTTAAATTTATTGATGATGCAACTAGGAAAGTTTGGATTTATTGCATTAAGAATAAATTTGATGTGTTTGAAACATTCAAGAGATGGAAAGATTTGGTTGAGAATGAAACAAGTCTCAAGTTAAAATGTCTCAGGTCGGATAATGAAGGTGAGTATTGCAGAAAAGCATTTGATGATTATTGTTCATAGAATGGAGTTCATAGGCAAATGATGGTTCTAAGGATGCCACAGGATAATGGAGTGTCAGAGAGGATGAACAGGACAATCATAGAGCATGTTAGGAGCATGAGGTTGCATGCAAGGCTGCCCCTAATGTTTTGGATAGAAGTAGTTAGCATAATGATATATTTGATTAATAGAGGACCTTCAGTGCTTTTTGATGGAGGCATACTTGAGGAAGCTTGGTCTAGTAAGAAGCTTAATTATTCTTTTCTTAGGGTCTTTGGATGTGAGGCATTTGTTCATGTTGTCAATAAAGATAGGACTAAGTTAGAGGCTAAGTCTAAGAGATGCACCTTTATTGGTTATGATGAGGATGACTTTGGTTTTTAGGTTTGGAGTCTTAGAGACAAGAAAATATTCTAGTCTAGGGATGTTGTCTTTAAAAAAAATCATGTATAAGGTTCAGTTGTAGGAACAGGAATAAAAAGAGTACACAATATTGGATGATATTACAAATGGTAAGGTGTCCAAGGAGATAGTTTAGGAACCTCCTACATAGGAACCCCAAACTCCTATAGTAAGAAGGTCTTCTAGGGTGAAAAGAGCTCCTAAACATTTTCCCCCATCTTTTAGTTATTTGTTACTTACTGATAGTGGAGAACCAAAATGTTTTGAAGAAGCAATGCAGGTGAAGCTAGGAAGAAGTGGGAGCAAGCCATGGAAGAGGAACATAATTATCTCATGGAGAACCATATCTAGGATTTGGTAAAACTACCAAATGGTAAGAGAGCATTGCAAAACAAGTGGGTATACAAAATCAAAGATGAGGATGGAGGAAAGAAAAGGTACAAGGCCCAATTGGTGGTCAAGGGGTTTGTACAAAAAAAATGTATTGATTTTGATGAGATTTTTTCTCTTGTTGTTAAGATGACTTCTATTATAATTGTGCTTGGTATAGTTTTAGTTGAATATTTTCATTTAGAATAATGAGATGTGAAGACTACATTTTTTCATGGTGATTTGGAGGAGGAATTATATATGGAACAACCACAGGGTTATGAGGTTGAAGGAAAGGAGAAATTGGTGTGCAGACTAAAGAAGAGCTTGTATGGCCTGAAACAAGCTTCACAGCAATGGTATAAGAAGTTTCATAGTTTTATGTTGGAACAGGGTTACTCTAGGTGTCATTCTGACCATTGCATGTATTTCAAGAGATTTGAGGATGGTAATTATATTATCATGTGCTTGTATGTAGATGACATGTTGGTTGCAGGAAAGAACATGTAATAGATTCAAGTACTCAAGAAGCATCTTGGTGTTTCCTTTTCTATGAAGGATTTGGGTGCAATGAAGCAAATACTTGGTATGAGGATAACTCAAGATAGGAAGGAGAGGAAGCTGATCTTATCCTAGGAAGAGTACGTGAAGAAAGTTTTGAAGAGGTTTAGTATGCAGGATGCTAAGTCAGTTGGGACTCCTTTGGCAGGCCATTTCAGATTATCAAAGGAGCAGTGTCCTAAGATAGAATAAGAAAATATAAATATGCCCAAGGTACCTTACTCATCGGTGGTTGGTAGTTTGATGCATGCTATAATTTATACTAGTCTAAATATTTCCCATGCATTGGGAGTAGTAAGTAGGTACATGAGTAATATAGGTTATGAGCACTGGCAAGCAGTGAAGTGGATTATTTGATATTTGAGAGGAATCATGGGTACAGCATTGTGTTTTAGTGGATCGAACACCACTTTGTGTGGTTATGTGGACTCATAAAGATGGTGAGGACAGATTTAGAGGAAAACATGGTGAAGCTAGAGAAGATACATACAAGCTCGAATCATATGGATATGTTGACAAGGTAGTCACATTGAATAAGTTGAGGTTATGTTTAGCTTTGGTTGGTCTTCATGAAAATCATGGAGGAGTGTTAAATTTTATTTAAGGAGAAACAAAATCCAAGTGGGAGATTGTTGAATGTGGAGCCCATTTCAACACCCCTAAGGTTAAAATAAAATTAATGGGGCATTTTTAACATGTATTTTTACTTTCACAAATGGTGGGGTGCATTTTTTTGAGTGTGCCAACCACTTTCCACATTTTTGGCATGTTTTATGGAGATGTGGGCATGATTTAAGGTGGTTGAGAGGATCGAGGGATTATCTTTATCCCAAATGGTTGTAACCTCCCTTATTTGTTGCCATTTTGGTAGGGATATGATTATCTCCAAGGTATGGAGCATTTTTCAAGGGATTTTGGAATTATAAATAGGGGTGAGGGGGAACACATTATGCATTGAATTTTGAATCTCATTTTTTAGCTTTTTATTCTCTCTTCGGTCGGTGTGATCGGGTTTGAGGTGTAACTTAGCGTCTTGAGAATTTTGGTGTGAATTTGGGTTGGAGAAAGTTATCTTTGTGAAAGGTTTATTTTTGAGAGTTGTCTTGTACTCTTGTTAATAATATTATAGAGAGCTTCTTGGTGGACGTAGCCCATATTGGGTGAACCACGTTATATCGGTGTTATGTGTGTATTTGCTTATATCTAAATTTTATTTTCATATGGCTCTGTTGCTATGATTTTGAGGAAATAATTATGTGTTGCATGTTATTACATAATTATTATTGTTTCTTAATCACTTATTCCTAACACATATAACAATTTCCATGTTTAAATAAGCCTCTAAAAATGACTGTATAGTAAAAATACAAAATTCTTGAGGGTTTCATGAATATAACTGAGATTTAAGCTTGCAGTCAATATAAAAGGGTTAGAATCACATTATAAAAGGATGATATAATGGAAAACATGCAATAAGATTCAAAAATATTTATTATGTGTAACAAGAAAGCATTTACACAGTCCTTCTCCATTGAGATAGACCTATAACATATGTTTTGACCTCTTCAAAAATGATATTTTTTGCCCTTTTAATCTCTTTGGTTGGTCTTGTACAGTTCCTCCTCATTAGGAGTGAGGACGATCACTTTGTTAGAGTTTAAACCAAGATTAGAATTTACTAAACTTGCTTAGATTCTCTCTTACTCATTCAAATTAAACTCGTTAAATTGATCTAGTTTATAGGTCGTATAATTACCTAAGACTATTGTCAATATAAATTCTACATGTGTTTGGTGATGCTCCTGCATCACCTTTACTATCCTCCAACCTACCCCTTTTGTCATTCAATATTCACACTCTCTCACTATACATTCCCTAGGCTTGGTTATGCCTAGATGCCTTCCTCTTCTTTAATACTTTCAAGAACACTTCCTCTAGCTCTTATACCCACCTATCCAACCTTCATTCAACCCACTCAATCTACTTTCAAAGGCCTCCACACTCCTTTACACTTTCTTGCACTTTTTCCCTTCAAGGTTTTTTTCTTCCTAATAGGTCCATTGCATGTTTTTAAGACTGGTTTTTGACCCTTCAACACCTCACTCCTTTATCACCTTCAACACCTCACTCTTGACATAGTTTAACTCCCCATTGAGGTCTCTAGACCCAAGTCAATGCCCATTAATAGTTCTATTAATTTCTAGGCCTATCCCTTAAGGGTGTTAGGCCTCCTACAACTATTATTTGATAACTGATATTTGAAAATATCACAAATCTATTCTAGCTTCTAAATCACCTTGAACACTTAAAATACACTTCATGAAAAAGTGGGTGAGAAAAGGGACAGATAAAGAGTTGCATGGAGGTGTGTGGTTTAGGAGAATAAGGGGAGTAGTATGATTTAGTAGAGTAGGTATGAATTTTAGGAAAGAGGGATATATGAAGCAAGAATATGGATGGAGGATTGAGTGGTTGTAGGCAAACAAAGGGGTAGTTTCACCCTCAAGTAAAGGTGGTTTGAGGAATAAAAAACATGGAGATACAATTTACAACAGTCCTATGGAAAGAGTTTAACTGATTGTTAGAATTCAAAACTTTTATGAAAACTTGAAACTATAAAATTGAATCTTATACCCACGGATTCTTTGCATCATCTAAAAAAAAGTCTACTCAACTATACAAAGATTATTAATAAGTTCAAGCAGGAAAGTTTAGTTCTAAGTAAAGTGTCAATATGCAAAGACCACGTCTTGAACAAAAACTATAATTTCCAACAAGTTCATGGGGATGGATAACATCTAGGACCAACTTGTTGGTATCCCATCAGACTCGATCAACAAACCCACCACCTCGGGCCTCAAGAACATCCTTCCCAATACAAGAAAAATGTAATTTTTTAGCCTAAGTTCAAACACATGTAAAATGAAAATTGTAAGTCATTTATACAAAATATAAGATCCCTCCCATAAAAATTTAATCCTTATAGTTTCACCCCATAACACTTAGGTCAAACCTTAGAGAGCACTTCATTTGAAAAGTTTTATTGACAAGTCCTAAAATGCAACTCTTTGGCATTAAATAGGCAACTTCTTGAGCTCCAACTACCATTTCTGCCTCTAAGACCTCCACTTAAAAATATATCACTTTAATCATGTCTGGATAGGCAAATTACATGTGATCACACTTTCACCATGTTCAAATCCACTTTAAAGTGCATTTTCACTACCATTCAGGAGAGTAAAAACATTGACAACAAATATTATCAAAGTTGAAGTTATGGTTGCATAACTCTCATTTTGATGCTTCCTGACCAAAAAATGGCACTACTAATGCATCCTAAGGGGTAGATAACATCTAATACTAGGTTCTTGGCCTCCCATTAGGCCCAAAAAATAAACCCGCCACCCATTCTGGCCTTAAGAATGCCCTTCCCAATACAAAAAAATGCAATTTTTTAGCCTAAGTTCAATCATGTGTAAAATGAAACCTATAAGTCATTTGTTGTGAAATATTAGAACCCTACCCTACCTATTTAATCCCTCTAATCTCACCCCATAACACTCAGGTGGAATATTTGAGAGCAATCCATTTGATAAGTTGCAGTGACGGGTCCTAAAATGGAACTTTTTGGCATTAAATAGGTAACTTCTTGAGATCTAACTGCCATTTCTACTTTCAAAACCTCCACTTAAGAATATATCACTTTGATCATGTCTATATATGTATATTACATGTTATCACACTACCACAACATTCAATTCCACCTAAAAGTGCATTTTCACTATAATTCAGGAGAGTAGAAATACTGACAACAAATTGTCAAAGTGTAAGTTGTGGCCGTAGAACTCTCATTATGCTACTTCCTAACTGAAAACTAACACTACAAATATTTATGGGGGGGGAGGATAACATCTAAGACCATGTTCTTAATCGCTCATCAGGATTGATCAACAAACTTACCATTCATTTTGACCTCAACAATGCCCTTCCCAATATAAGAAAAATTTAGTTTTTTAGCCTAAGTTCAAACACACATAAAATGAAACCACATGAAGGTCAATAATCAAGATAATATTGATCTATACACAATAAACTTGGCTACACTAATGAGATGGATTGGTGTAGTCAATAATTAAGAGGATCTAGTTTACCTCTCCAAGGAAAGAGTTCTCTAATTTGAGTTTTTTATCAAATTTTGAGATGTAATAAGACTTCAAAAGATGCCTACACTTAATTTCCATTATTAAGGTGAATAAATGGCCATAATTAGGTATCCTACATTTAAAATCATGAAATGTCATGAAAGTACTAGTAAATTCAATGAGAGAGTGGCAACTTGAGAGTTGACAATCAGTTACATGCAAGTAAGAAGGAATAAATGCTAAATGGGGAGATAGTTAGACCATGATATCCTAGGAAATAGGCTTTTAATAATGTTAAACATGCTACCTATATGCCTTGAGAAATCAAATAGTCATTTGATGGAGTCAAATAAGCATTGAAAGTCTTTCAAACTACCCTATAATAATGGGACTACTTCATGGGAGTTGAAAACAAGTTGGTTGAAGATTAAGTGAAGCATTAAAGGCAAGGACATGGTGAGTTAAGATCAAAATGGAATTAAGGAGACCAACATCCCAAAATATAGGTCAACTCATGAAGGCATTTGACCACATCAAACACTTCAAATCACCATGATGTTCCTTTTATGCCTTCATTCAAGGCAACCTCATTTCAATGCCAAATGCTAAGTACTTTTAGAAAGCTTATTTTAACTTCAATAATATGAAATTCTTTACTAAAAGTGCCAACCACATGAATTTAAAAGCTTATCTGGCACCACTAACTTAAAAAAATTTGTTAGTAAGTAATTAAAAAATAAATTCATTTGTACTACCTAGAAAATAAAAATAATTCATAAAATTGATTACATCTATATTTGAAAAGTCAACATATCTATGTATTTCAATCCAACAAACCACTATGTTCTGCTCTAACCTTGATAGTATCAAGAATAGCTTCATAGTTTGGCTTCCAAACTTTCCATAGTTTCTTGTTTAATAGCCTCCCATGATATTTTTGTAATTGAATATTCATTGCAAGAATCAAATTTGAATAGTGCAATATATTCCTATGCATTTCAAACTCTTTAAACAACCATTGATATGAATTTTTTATAAGATATCATCGAAACCAAGTTCTAGTAACTACCACTGACCTAGTGGGATAGTCAATGTTTTCTCCATCGATAACTAGGGAAGTCATTATTTTATTTCTCTCTACACACTAAAACAAGTAGTAATTCATGCCCTCTTCATCATCATCATTAGAAATAACTTCAAAAATACGCTTTATATCACAAAAAACCATTTTTAGTGACACTACAAAGATATATAATGAGAATTAATTGTACATAATAAAAAATATTCTACCTGACTGCGCTAGATCAAATACATGGTCAAAGTCATCTAATAATGTCATATCTATAGGTTGAAATGCTATTAGAACCTGGTATGTGTTGATTGGAATTAGAAGTTTGAAACTCTAATTATCCACCCACTCTTGGGACTCACACTCATTCTAAACAGAGTCCACATATGCAAAATAAAACCATTCCATGTGTCCAAAACCAAGTTCTAGTGACTACCACTGACCTAGTGGGATAGTCAATATTTTCTCCATCGATAACTAGGGAAGTCATTATTTTATTTCTCTCTACACACTAAAACAAGTAGTAATTCATGCCCTCTTCATCATCATCATTAGCAATAACTTCAAAAATATGTTTTATATCACAAAAAGCCATTTTTAGTGACACTACAAAGATATATAATGAGAATAAATTGTACATAATAAAAAATATTCTACCTGACTGCGCTAAATCAAATACATGGTCAAAGTCATCTAATAATGTCATATCTATAGGTTGAAATGCTATTAGAACCTGGTATGTGTTGATTGGAATTAGAAGTTTGAAATTCCAATTATCCACCCACTCTTGGGACTCACACTCATTCTAAACAGAGTCCACACATGCAAAATAAAACCATTCCATGTGTCCAATATGAATAGTCTAAGAACTTACATTTGAGATACAAAATGAGTAGATCTCACTTGAACCTGTTAGAGTCATACAATCCTCATAATTTTCCAAGTGTTCTTGCTTCATTAACCATAAATGTATATGAACATTAGAATTTATTTGAGCACCATGAAACATGTTCTCATTACATAATTCAACCACGGTTTTTGTATCTGTCAAATCAACACCCTCTTCCAATTTCAACTCCTCCCTTGTAATAATTATTTTTACACATGCTATAGCACCGTTATGCTCTTCTTTTCCATGGATAACCTTGGTGAAACTCCAAATGTGTTCTACAATAGTGGTAACACGTATCCTACTCAATCAATTAAACATCCATGCTTTTTTACATTGTGATGTGTAATTATCTAACCAAATGTAATGTTGATTGAAAGTAATGTTCCTTTGAATCAACTATTCATAGAACTTCTAAAAACAACATTGCACATATTTTGAACAATATGATCGATCATCATTGATATATAAATGGTAATTCCTTAATATTTTTTGTTACTGCTTTGTATTATCAAGTGCATGCATGAATGCTATATGCACGAATATGGTAACTTGTGTTGAGTTGTAATACTATGATTGAACTTCCATTTTGGGTTTGAATGTGTAATTTTCATCAAAGTCAACTACTGAAACAATCAAACCAAGAGGAAATTTATATTTGGTTATCTTGAAATATTCTTCCAACCATCTATCCCTGTATGTGTGCCTTGCATATTCATAAATAATTTTCATCCTAAATTTGACCAAAAATTTGGAAAAAAGTATCTTTTTTGTAACAAGCTCACACCTTTTAGATTCTTTGTCATCTTTTACTTGATAAGTCACTAATTTATATTTTCTTAAACCAACTAATTCCTATCCAACTACACTTGTACTCTCCTCATCGATACCCTTTTTTAATTTGGAAATATACCACAAATGTTGCAAGTTCCATCTAAACATAATTTGTTATAAAATAATTGTCCATCCAGTCTTTTGTAAAAAATAGTTAGAATAAATTCCTTGGATGATTTTGGTATAAATTCAATGCCACACTCCTGCAAAATGTTGTTAGTATCCAAAATACAACAAATATGGTGAAAAACATCATAGTGCATTGAAAATTCAACATATTGCCTACAACAACAAGTGGTGCATGTGTGATTTATTTTTACAAAAAAAGTTTTGGTCATCTCAAAATATATTTGACAAATATAAATTTGTAGATGTTTTTCCAAAAACTTAAAGTACAATTACGTTTGATTCATATCCAAAAAATGTTTTGGATGTGGTTCATGGTTACAAGAACCAACTCTTCTTTTCACTATATCTATTGCATCGGGCAAAACTCTTGTATTGTATTTCCAAAATTGAGCAAGTAGCTTTTAGAAAGCATCAGTTATAGCCTTGTCTTTTCATGGAAGTCTACCAGAGAAAGCCTAAATATCTTTGATATTAGGTTCATTAAGTCTTTCAAGTCTTTCAATTGCTTTCATTAATGTTTTTATGTTTATATTAAGTATTCAATTTGTTTTTTAAAGCATTTATTTTTTCCCTATTTGGTTACTTATTGCACAAGTTGTAAGTATACATCGGGTGACATTACAATCTTGGGTGCATGATTTTGAGCCTACAATATGATATGCATCATGTAGATTTTCAAAAATTTCATTGTTTTCATCATCCATGTTAGATTTTATAAATCTTAATGTGTATATTATAGGTCTCATTTTAATCAATTTTATCAATGAAATAAATAATTGACATCTTTGATTATCATAATCCAAATTATGAAATAAACTATCCCAAATTTGTTGAGCCAGTATGCTTGAATGGCAATCAGACATTTTGTTATGCATTAGTTCTAAAATATTTTCATTGACTTCAATTAAGTACTTGTCTTTTCTATGAATAATTCTTGGAGATGTTATTAATGGTGGAATTTATTGAGAGGGTGTTTCAAAATAATGATTACTTTCATTGTTTAGAGATGGGATGACATTTTATTTATTGTTTATTTCTTCATTATATGTTTCTATGAAATTTTCTTAATTGTTAATTTCATCATTATTTGTTTCCATCAAAATTTCTTCATTCATGGGGGGGTGAAGCATCATACATAGACTCATCATCAACAAAATCTAAAAATTAGAACTCTGAATGTAAACTTCCAACATTATCTAATTAATTATTGTCAATTTAATTTTTATTCATTTCAGTATAGTCAATTTCATCATTATTCAATTCATTATGGTCAATTTCATCATTGTTAATTAGATTTTTATATGTGACATTTGGTTCATCAAGATTAGGGTTTGTACCTTATCTACCACAAATTTTTTTCATTCGTATCTTGTGTTTCTCTCTAAACTCTTTTAATTCCTCTGATATTTTTCTCTTCAACATCTTCCTCTTCCTCGAACTTGACCATCACCAATCAAGGATAATTGACAGCTTTTCAAAAGTGGGGTCAAAAGTACACAGGTCCCATAGAAGTACATATAAATTGTTTGTCGGAACATAATTCTTGATTTGGGGTAAAAATAGACATTGAAAAGTGAGTTTTATCTATATTAATATAACATGATTGTGTTATGAAATAATACAATTGAGTTATATAACATGATCACATTATTCAATAACACATTCATGTTATTATTAATACTTAATTCGAGCTAAACATATAATTTGAGTAACAAGTTTGATCTATATTAAGAAAAATGTGATCATGTTATTTAATAACTCAATCAGATTATACTTAATATAGATTAGGTATTAGGGATTAGGGCATTAATGAATAGGGTTTAGAGATTAGGGATTAGAGCAGTAATGAATAAGGTTTAGGGATTAGGTATTAGGGCATAGGGCTTACAATTTATTTTTTAGGGTTTAGGGATTAGGATTAGGGCAGAGGGTTTAGATTTAAGGGTGTATATAAGGTGTAATCACTCTATGCCATGTGAACCTATTTCTTACTACAAAGAATGTTAATTGGGGCTAAATTGATTGGTAAATAGGGAAAATTTATGGTTTATAATTTAGGGTATAGTGTTTAGGGTTTATGGTTTAGGGATTATGGTTTATTGTATATATGGTTTAGGGTGTACATAGGGTCCACTTTGTTTTTGGGATCAATTAGCCCCCACATCATCATCAATTGAGCCAATTAATCAATTAGGGTAATGAATAATGTAATTTAGGCCAAATTAAATAATGTATATACCTAATTATTACTCTAAATGATGTTAATTAGTGTTAAACCAATTAGTTTAGGGTTCAAAATATAAGGTATAGGTTTTATAGTTTAGGGTTTGGGGTTTAAGACCTATATGATTTAGGGTTTAAGGTACATAAGATCCAATCACAAAGATAATTGAGGCCAATTTGAATCACTTGGACATATTTTTGATATAGAGTGTGTTTTGTGTTGTCATTATACCCTATGTCATCATGTAGATTCAGTGAATTAGTCAAATGGGGAAATTAGTTATGTGATTTAAGCCTAATTGAGCCCTATGAAATTAATTCTTAGTTTAAATGATGTTAATTTGGTCTAAAAGGATTGGTTTAGGGTTTAAAGAGTTTATATTTATGGTTTAGAGTTTAGGGATTAAGGCTAAGGGTATAGGTTTGAGGTTATATAAGGTACAATCGTGAAGGTAATTGGGGAAAATTTGAGCTCCTTGAACCTAGATCTATGAGTAAATAATGTGATTCTAGGCTCAATTAGCCCCCAAATCATCATATATTAAGCCAATTAAGTCAATATCAATAATGAGTGATGTGATTTTGACCAAGTTAATCCTTGTGAGCCTAATTTTTACTATAAAGGATGTTAATTGGGGATAAATTGATTGGTTTAGGGTTTAAGGTCTACAATTTAAAGGGTTTGGGGTTTAAGGCTTATAGTTTAGGGTTCAAGGTTAATGGTATAGAGTATAGTGTTTAATGTATAGGATAAAGGGTCGAATCAAGAAAATTTGAGTTGTTTGTTCACCTATTTGTGAAAATTACCTTCATGTTTGGATTTTTGATAAAAGTAGGGTTAGTTAAGCCATACATGTTGCATACATTATACAATTGATTAAGCCACAAATTTGGTTTACGGGCTCAATTTTTCCCAAATCATATCTTACTCTTGAAGGGGTTCAAACTGGACTCAAATGCCTCCTCGATTAAGTCAATCAAATATTCAAATGGTTGATTATATATGAATTGACATTAGGGTTAATTTCACTCCAAATCACATCATATATGATTTAAAATAGGTTCATGTGGCTCACTCTGACCCTAATTATGGATTAGGGCATAAGGTTTATAATTTATGTTTTAGGGTTTAGGGACTAGGGTTTAGGGCATAGGGTTTAGGTTTAAGGGTGTATATAAGGTCTAATCACTCTATGCCATGTGAACCTAATTCATACTACAAAAGATGTTAATTGGAGCTAAATCAATTGGTAAATAGGGAAATTTAATGGTTTATAATTCAGGGTATAGTGTTTAGGGTTTAAGGCTTAGGATTTAATGTATATATGGTTTAGGGTGTACATACGGTCCACTATGTTTTTGGGCTCAATTATCCCCCACATCATCATGGATTGAGCCAATTAGTCAATTGAGATAATGAGTAATGCAATTCACACCAAATTAAGTAATGTATATACCTAATTATTACTATAAATGATGTTAATTAATGTTAAATTGATTGGTTTAGGGTTTAAAATATAGGGTATAGGGTGTATGGTTTAGGGCTTAGGGTTTAAAACCTATAAGGTTTAGGGTTTAAGGTACATAGGGTCTAATCATAAAATTAATTAAGGACAATTTTAATCACTTAGACCTATTTATGACTATAAAATGTGTTTTTGGGTTGTCCTTATACCCCATGCCATTGTGTAGATTGAGTGAATTAGTCAAATGGGGCAATCAGTCGTGTGATTTAGGCCAAACTAAGCCTTTTGAACTTAATTATTAGTCTAAATGATGTTAATTTGGGCTAAAATTATTGGTTCAATGTTTAAAGAGTTTATATTTATGGTTTAGTGTTTAGGGATTAGGAACTTGATGGATTATGGCTTAGGGTATAGGCTTTAGGGTATTTAAGGTATAACCATGAATATAATTGGGGAAAATTTGAGCTCTTTGAACCTAGATATGTGAGTGAAGAATGTGATTTTGGGCTCAATTAGCCCCCACATCATCATTTTTTGAGCCAATTAAGTCAATTTTAGTAATAAGTGATGTGATTTTGACCAAGTTGATCCCTGTGAAACTAATCATTACTATATAAAGGATGTTAATTAGGGATAAATTTATTGGTTTAGGGTTTAGGGTCTATAATATAAAGGGTTTAGGCTTTAGGGCTTATGGCTTAGGGTTTAAGGTAAATGGTATAGTGTTTAAGGTTTAAGGTAAATGGTATAGGGTCGAATCATTAACATAGTTGAATAAAATTTGAGTTGTTTATTCACCTATTTGTGATAATTGCCTTCATGTTTGCATTTTTGATAAAAGTAGGGTCAGTTAAGCCATACATGTTGCATTTATTATATAATTGATTAAGCCATAAATTTGGTTTAAGGGCTCAATTTTTCCCAAATCATGCCCCTAATTGCACAAATTGACCTATTGGATCAATTCATGACAGAATCAAACTTTATTTTGCCCCAAGTCATATATTGCTCTTGAATGGGTTCAAATTGACCTCAAATGCCTCCTAAATTAAATCAATCAACTCTTCAAATGGTTAATTATATATGACATTACATTAAGGTTAATTTCACTCCAAATCACATCATATATAATTTAAAATAGGTTCATGTGGCTCATTTTGACCCTAATTAGGGATTAGGGCATTAGTGCATAGGGTTTAGGGATTAAGGATTATGACATTAGGGCATATGGCTTAGAATTTATGTTTTAGGGTTTAGGGATTAGGGATTAGGGCATAAGGTTTAGGTTTAGGGGTGTATATAAGGTCTAATCACTCTATGCCATGTGAACCTAATTCTTACTACAAAGGATGTTAATTAGGGTTAAATTGATTGGTAAATAGGGAAAGTTTATGGTTTATAATTTATGGTATAATGTTTAGGGTTTAGGGTTTAGGGCATAGGGTTTATTTTATATATGGTTTAGGGTGTATATAGGTTCCAATATGTTTTTGGGCTTACTTAGCCCCCACATCATCACAAATTAAGCTGATTAGTCAATTGGGACAATGAAAAATGCGATTCGGGCCAAATTAAGTAATTTATATACCTAATTATTACTCTAAATAATGTTAATTAGTGATAAAATAATTGGTTTAAGGTTTAAAATATAGGGTATAGAGTTTATGGTTTAGGGCTTGGGTTTTAAAACTTATAAGGTTTAGGGTTTAGGGTACACAGGGTCTAATCACAAAGACAATTACGGATAATTTGAATCACTTGGACCTATTTATGACTATATAATGTGTTTATGGGTTGTAATTATACCCCTGTCATCATGAAGATTGAGTGAATTAGTCAAATGATCAATTATTCATGTGATTTAGGCCAAACTGAGCCCTGTGAACTTAATTCTTAGTCTAAATGATGTTAATTTGGGCTAAAATGATTGGTGTAGGGTTTAAAGAGTTTATATAAATGGTTTAGAGTTTAGGGATTAGGAAATTTAGGTATTAGGGCTTAGGGTATAGGTTTTAGGGTATATAAGGTACAATCATGAATGCAATTTTGGAAAATGTGAGCTCCTTAAACCTAGATCTATGAGTAAAGAATGTGATTTTGGGATATATTAGCCCCCACATAATCATAGTTTGAGCCAATTAAGTCAATTATGATAATGAATGATGCAATTTTGACCAAGTTGATCCCTGTGAACCTAATTATTACTATATAAAAGATTTTAATTGGGGCTAAATTGATTAGTTTAGGGTTTAGGGTCTACAATTTAAAGGGTTTGGGGTTTAGAGCTTATGGATTAGGGTTTAAGGTAAATGGTATAGGGTTTAAGGTAAATGGTGAAATTTTTTAAGTTTAAGATATCAGATATAGGGTCCAATCACTAAGGTAATTGAAGTTAATTTGAGCTACTTGTTCACCTATTTGTGATAATTGCTTTCATGTTTACATTTCTGATAAAAGTACAATCAGTTAAGACATACATGTTGCATACATTATATAATAAATTGAGCCATAAATTTGGTTTAGGGGCTCAATTATGCCCAAATCATGCCTCTAATTACACAAAATGACTAATTAGATCAATTCATGATATAATTAAACTTAATTTTGCCCCAAATCATATCTTGCTCTTGAAGGGGTTCAAATTAGCCCCAAATTCCTCTTCGATTAAATAAATCAAATATTTAGTTAATTATATATGACATGACATAAGGGTTAATTTCACTCTAATTCACATAATATATGATCTAAAATAGGTTCACATGGTTCATTTTGACCCTAATTACCTCCACAATTGAAATAATCAACATTTGCATTCATTAGTTGATGACTTCAAGCTTATTGAGATCAAAACCACATTCTATACATGTAAAACTTGTATATAAATACATAATGTTTCTTTGCTTCAATCTAGCTAATGAAATTGTAGCCGATTAACCCCTAAAGATCACATTTTATAGTCATGCAATTAGGTTGAAGGGGCTCAAAATAGCCCTAATTTACTTTAGATGCATAGTTAGATTGGTACTCCAAAGGCTAAATTTTGGCCATAGGTTTAGAAAATATATTTTATGACATCTCATGATAAAATTAATTATATTGTAAATTATATAATGAGTTACACCTTAAAACCAAGCAATTATAAGTAGTCAAGTCAACATATTAAAATGTTCGTAAATTTTTTGAAGTCTAATGTGATACCACGATGGTGCCTTAATTCACTAGCCAAGGTTAGGGACCTTTCTTGTATCACATGAAATAACATCACTATTAGGGAGCTTAATAACATATAAGAACATTTATAAAATTTGAGATCAAGAGCAAACTTACAATTTTGGGTGTTATGAATATATAATGCAATCATGTTATCAAATAACATGATGACATTAATAATGTGATAAATTAATAATGTAATCATGTTATTAACATGATCGTGATATTTTAATTTGAATTCAAAAACTAAGCCTTTTGCTCGAAAATGGCTTGGATTCTTGAGCCAAAGGCTTGGACTTGTCAATCTATAGTTGAGTATGAGAGTATTGATAAAAAAAACAACAAAAGTGAACTTCAATTACTAAATACACTACGCACTTCAATGGTAAAATTGAAAAACTTAATACCATCACAATGAGCACACTCTCTTCTTTCTAAAAATATGATTTTTATAATTTTTGGACTAATTTAAGGTTTCAAACTATGTTGATTTCTAAATATACCCTTTTTAGGCCACTACATGCCTATACATATTCATTTAATTGGTTTTTCATTGATCCAAGTGAAAAACAAGCTATATGGTCACAAACTAAGCCTACTTCTACACACATTAAAAAAAATTGATTTTCATTTTTTTTGAGGTAATTAGGCACACTGCACAGGTGGCTATCCATTTTTTTGTCAGTTTTCAGGATCTATTTACTTGAAAAATTCATTAAAAAAAGTATTCATTGAAAAAATATAAAAAATATAGGTCACAAACTGGAAGATCTTATATAAATGTTCACTAAAGGGTTTCAAACAATATTAAATACTGCTAAAAAATGGTGCATCGCACGGCCATCTATCTACTCTATTTTCTTAAAAAAATAGGAGTTCCTCTTCAAATTTTAAATGTTTGACCTAGTTATACTTACCATTTAAAAAAAACTAGTGTTTTGGAAATTAGACTTGAAATGCTACATTCCATGTTCTTACGCCATCTTCAAATTTGGAGTGTAGATATCTCAAATTATCAATATAAGTTTACATTTCTAAAATTTCAAGAAAATCATGTTCATGGGTAGGCCCCTTTTTGTCCCCCAACTTTGTGCACTTACCCCCTAACCTATGCATACATTCTAATGAAATCAACGTGAATCTTATCCCACCTCTGGTTGGATCATTTTTATGTTCTTTTTGTTTTTTTTTAGAATTATCTTCACATCATCAAACATTTTACTGAAGCTTTTAGCCCAAATATATCAACCAACACCATACATTTTTTTGTCTCTAGAATTGTATCGACCAACCTGATGTAGTTTTCCTATCTCTTTTGAATGTATCAGCCAGCTTGATACAGTTTTATGTTTTTTTTAACTACATTATCTAACTTGAAAAAAATCATTTTATGATCTTATTGTATTGACTAACCGGATACAACTTTCTATCTTTTAGTTTTGTTTCCTATTGTATCAGCTAACCAAATATAATGTTTCTAGCATTCCTGTGTAACTAAATACACTAGCCAACTTGATACAGTTGTGTTTTTTCTTTCAAAATGTAATATCTTTTAAAAAAAATCAAAGAGAAAACCTACTAGAATTTTCAAGGATTTTATGATAACAATCATAATGTCATGGTGTTAGAGATTAATCTTTATTTAGGTTAATCTTACGTCTATTTTGGTTTTTCATTTTTTGTTATAAAAAATTCACTTATTTTAGATTTTATAAGGTGTCACACCTGTTTTGTCCTTTTTCAAGGAATCTTAGAGTTATATATTGGATGTAACTTCCTCCAAACTTGTCACACACTTCTCCATCATCTTATGAGGATTAGTGATACTAGACACATACTAAGAAGGTTGTGTAAGGTCATGATAAGATTCTTTGTAAATCTCTCTTCCTTCCTCTATCTTAATGTAATCAGCTCTCATCTCTCTCTTTCTACACACAAGTTCATGTTTAGACAACTGATTCTGACTTGAGGCCAATCTCTCATTCTCATTCTATTTTCTTCTACTAGTATTAAAATTAGAGAATAGTATTTTGCAAGCCTTCTTAATATATGTGGGGTTTTCTTCTATTGATTTGATTTCTCTACTTAACAACTTGTGTCTCATATTCTCTTGTATGGCTTGTTTTTGAGGTGACATCATCTTTTATGCAATTATTTACTTATTTTCAACGTTATTTACTTATGAATCTGTTAATCATTCTAATCTGATACCAAAGCAATTTGTTATTAACATTTGAATATTTGAGAACGTGCAGGTTCTTTGCAATAGATTATCCTTTCTTCCTTGTGCTTAATTTAAAAACATTATTTTTTAATACTTTATCAAGTTTGGCATTCTTTTAACAAATAAGTTGACTATCCTTTTTGGTATGTATGGTTCTAAACTTCATTTTTTTATGCCTTCCTTTTTTGTTTAGGCATTATCATTTGCTCATTTTGTATTTTTTTCAAGACATTTTTTTGGTCCTTTACATGTGTTTTATTACAACCGACATTTATTTTTTCTTAAAAAATGCGTTAATCAAACATTCACACGTGGAATTATTTTAATATGTTATTATTTGTTTTATGTTTTTTCAATATATGTTCAAATCCAAATCAAAAAAATAAGGGTCACATAGTGGCTGGTCCCTACTTTTATATTGAGAATTGTTTATGCTTAAGTTTACGTGTAATTTTGTAATGTTTACTTGATTTAATAATTTGAACTTGAAATACAAATTTAATATTGTGTGAATTGTTATTGTAATTTGAATATGATTAGCACTTTTGTTGCCTTTGTTTCCTAACATCAACATTATATAGTTATCTCTCAATGTGCTTTCATAGTTCACATGGTTGAGAATTATGCATGATTCATACCGCTAATAAAATATCTCTAATATATTTAACATCAATTATAGGAGATTAACAAAACATACTTCCTTATGAAGATTCAAATAAATGTTATTTATTTTTTGTGGATCACGTCATTGATAAACAAACTCCATCTAAATCTATTAAGGATGTTGACGTTGTACAATTAATTAAACAATAGGATAGAAAGCATTTAAGGAAATTAGTTACAGACATAAGAATGGGCTCCAATGATGTGGCCACATATGTCAAACTAAATGCATCATTTTATAGAAATAGGATACAATATTGCCATTGGGTATGTAGTACCTCATTTTGGATAAAATAATATCTATGTAAAAGTTATTTAATGGCCACCCTAACGACTAATTTATTGACATGTATACAATTTTTATTTTGCACGGCTTATGCAACCTACACGAAAAGTATACTTATATATTTATAAAACAAAAAGCATTTAAAAGTGTATTATTGTAAGAGACACATGTTAATGATGCATTCAATCTAACGGAATATGCCTAAATAACACTTATGGAATATTCTAAAATTAATATGTCAAATTTTAGATAAAACTTTATAATTATTAATATAATATGTATTTGAAAAATAATTATTAGTTGAACAAGAAATAGAGTAATTGAAAAGTGAAACCTATAGCACTTTGTCATGGCAGGGACTAATAAAAAATACATTAATTTTATTTATTTTTAAATCATTGTAAAGTCTTTTTTGGGTTTGTTTACTATTGGAATGTTTCAAATATATTAACAAAAAGAATAACTAATACAAGTAGAAGGTTTCAAAGTAAGGTAGTTGGACACATCACGACTCAAACTCTTTGCTAGAGGAATAAACTAGCTCTGAGACAAAAATAACAAAAACCCAGAGAGAAAATATTTAAGCACATGTCATCACCTCAGGGGAAGGTAAAGGAATATCCTTTGGAAGCACCACCCAAGTAGGGGGATCCACCTTAGGAATATCTGAAGTACTTTAGACATCAAGGGGGTCATCATGAATAGTGATAGGCTATCCATCAGTCGGCTATGAAGGAACAACAATGATAGTTAGAGATCACTGTGAAGGACCAACATCAGATTTTTTGTGAGAACTCTAACCCCCCTGGAGGAGGGCAAGGAGAGAAGTGGCCCATACTTCTAGACCGAATTCTACTTTGATGCCTTTTGGGAGGAGGAGGTGGCAGACCATGGGACAAGCCATTAGACAATATTTTTTGGATTTGTTTTATGTATTAAAACTTTAAATTTTTTAATGTAAAGTCATTAAGTTGTTTTTTTCCGTTGTCATGGTCGAACGGATAAAAATATTTTTTAGGTTTCTTTTATGTATTAAAGCTTTATAAAATCCAATTAACTTTACATTAATTTATTTATTTATTCCCACGTGAAATAAGATCCGCCCCCATTTAATCTCACTTGATTATAGTGTTTTTATGGCATTATTCAAAATTTTATTTTAAATTTAAAAGTTTTTTTCCATATTGTTAATTTAGCACTTGCATAATTTTATCTTTATTGGTAATTAAAGTTGGCATAAGTTTTATGATTTAGTGAGATAGATTGACATTTTTATGCTTCACAAAATTCATAAGTTATAATTTATTTTATCAAAACTATTTTGAACATAATGTGACCCCATAAACAAAATGATGCATTGATTATTGATCTTAAACCAAAAAAATTATGCAAAAAGATAACGAAGTTATTATTTTAAAATTTTAACTTGGATGTTAACATAAGATAATTTTGTTATTGCAAATTTTGCATGACAATAAAATATATGAAATGTAAAAATATGTTGACTCTCTTACTACCAAAATTGTGTCGTTGAAAATGCTAATACCTCTGATATTGATTTAAAATGTGATATTTCTACCTTTCATGAGTTATTGCTTTGTAATATTATGATTCTAACCCTAGTTTAAAAATTATGTAATCAATGGGTTATTTTGGTGGTGGTCTTGGAAAATATGAAAATGACATTATTGAACTCATTTTAATATTTTTAATTGTAATTTGAAGTTGTATTGTCCCCCTCTACAAAGGATATTGCATAATAGTGATTTTAAATCTCATAAGACCTTTTTTAGTTATAATGTTTCTCATGTTCATACTTCGGTTAAAAATGATAAAATTTGTGAATATTATAGTAAACATGTGCATCGCATTTCTAAATGTTATAAATTGCATCCATGTAAAGCTTGTGATAAATCAACTCATAACAACTTGCATTGTTAGAAAAACACTAAAACACTTCATTTAAAGGTTAAACCAAACTGGATCCCTAAAGTTATTGTATCTTTTTGAGACTTTAATGTGTCTTCTTTTCATAATTCTTCAATTTTTTCAAGAAGGATATCTTTTACAAAAAAAGACACATATTTTTTGTCTCCCTTTTGATAAGTTTAAAACTCAAAAATATTTACATTTTTTGCTTACTTTTTATTGTAAATTATGAACATGATATATTTTGTTTGGAGCTATTTTTTTTTTTTTTACTTTTTTTTTGTGCAGGATTCAAACATTTTGTTATAAAAGTTATATTTTACTCATTTTACCTTTTATTAGATCTAATTTTAGTCCATTAATTGCATGTAGATCATATTTTTATGACATATTTATTTACTTAACATGAAGATTGGTATAAGCTTCTATCTTGTAGGTACAATGGATCATTTCATGCCATCTCCTTTCTTGTTTGTCCTTGTTCCATAATGGACTAACCTTCTTATCCAAAAGGATTATTTAAGATTGTTGTCAATCACACATTCATATTTTCAACACTCTTGGTGACACCTTCTCTCTTCTTTCTTCTCTCAAAACATTTTAATTTATCTCAAAAGAAATTTTCATCAAGGAGTGTTATGTAATGTCAACTCTCTTATTTATCTAAAGTTTTGTTTATTTTTGTATCCCAAGATGAATATTAAGGTAGAGTGTTGGATATTGATCTTTATTTAGGTTAATTTAGGTTAATCCCAAGTCTCTTTTAATTGTGCATTTTATTATTATAATAAATTCACTTATTTCAGATTTTATGAGGTATTACACTTATTTTATCCTTTTGTATAAAATATTAGAGTTACATGTCACATGTAACTCCCTACACACTTGTTACATACTTATCTCACTTTATATGGATTAATGACACTAGGCACACACTAAGAAGGTTGTGTAAGGTAAGATGAGATTCTTTATAATTCTTTCTTCCTTCCTCTAACTCTATTTAATTAGCTCTTTCCTCTCTCATTTTACACAAGTTCATTTTGAGACACTTGCTTATGATTTGAGTCTCATCTCTCTTTATCATTTGCTTTTATTATACTAACATTATAATTAGAGAATAGTTTTTTTTAATCCTTTTTGATACACACGGCTTTTTTTTCTGTTGATTCAGTTTCCTTAACAACTTATGTTTCACATTCTCTTGGTGCCTTGCTTTTGAGGTGACATCTTTCTTTATACATTTATTTGTTTACTTTAAATATTATTACTTATGATTATGTCAATTATTATAACATATATTTTTAACTAATCTCAATATATTTACAAATAACATTTTCATACCTTACAATTTTATTACTTCCCAAGATCACCTTGCTAATGATTTTGACATGGATTCCACTAGATCCAAAAATTATAAGCCATATGACAACTTTAAGAAATATAGGTGAGGTCACATATTCTAAATCCATGATATAGTTATCTAATAGGTGAGGTATACATATAAAATTAAAATATTTATTTAATATTATCTCAAACATAGGGGCAGGGACCTTATAGTTGTCTATCACATTATGATGGAACTCCATGAGGAATATGATTATTCCACTACTCACAATTTTCCCATAGGTCCTGGGATGAATCCATTTATGACTTCCCTCTTTCTTTCATTGTCTACCATGCCTAGTATAGCTATTAACACGGCGAGTCTCTTTTTTAGTGGGCTGACTCAAAGTTCTTATGTTAATGTTAACATTAATGTTGCATCCAATGCATCTTCAAACCAAAATACTACTAATCTTATATTATAAGCAATAAACCAAATGTCTACCATTCAAGATTCCAATAATGCTCAAATAATGCAAATACACAACCAACCTATACAAATGTAATCTAGACCTTAACAGGTTCAATGGGGAATGCCAAATCAAAATACTTACCACCCCCTTACATTTTATATTGGAAATCTAATTCTTGCAATCCCCACTTCACAACACAGTCATTAAACACCATAAAAATAAGCCCTTAGTCCCTCAAATAGCTAACATTGACATTGGTGGAATTAATCCTATAATCTCTTATAATTAAATGATCCTACTTTGCATATAAAGGCCTTTGGTGATATTTGTAATGACTAGATTAAACTTAAAACCTTTGTAACTAAAAAAATACTAATCAAAACCATTTATGGTGATGATTTAGAATGGTAGAAACAACCAAGGTATGAATTTGTTTCTAGCTTGAAAGACTTATTTTATACATTGGTCCAAGAGTTTCAATCCAATGACTTACCTAAAAATAATTTAGCTCACTTTATTAATTATAAGCAAACGTAAAATGAAACTACCCAAGATTTCATGAAATGTTGGAAAGCCTTAGTGAACAAAGTTGATCACAATATGATGGAAGACAAACTCTTCCACCTTTTCATTACTACATTAAATTCCAAATTATAATATATTGTTATGATCAATTCTCCAAAGTCATTGTAAGAAGATAAATATTATGACTATCTCCTAAGACAATGTGAGCCTCCCCAGCCTAAGAAAGGAACTCGAGTGCTTATGAGACTTAAAAATAAGCATGTTACTGATGATGGTGTATCTGATACTTATGATCCCAAGAGAACCATCCATAAAATTATACTATGAATTTCTAAAAAATTGACTCTCTCTCAACCTATAACAGGAAGTCCCTTCTAGCCTCCTCCTCATCCCTAAGAAGTCAACACTTGTGAGTTCCATCACCATCTTATCCTTAATGAGATTATGAGATGCCTTCTTAGATCCTCACCTAGAGATGTTTATGCTTCTCATCCTAATAAACATTGGTATGGACCCTAATTTTTTTGTTGTTTTCATGCTAATTGGGGTCATTCTCATGAATATTGTAAGTAACCTAAACACTTAGCATATGAGTTTTTGTCTGGTCCAAACTTTAATCATGAATTCATGATTAGATAATTCCACTAGGCCTATGATAAGGTATGTAAGGTTCATGACTCCAAGTTCAAGCGTGAAACACTTCACCAAGATAATGCTCACCTTACCATCTATACAAACCACTTTCAAATCATACTCAAAATGAAGAAGCTAACAATCAACTTCAAACCTCTTCCCAACCAACTGCTAATTTTGTTAAAACCATCATTAACCCTCATTTTTATAATGATGAGGAAAACTTGGTGAACATTAAAAACATGAAGTGTGTTGTTTCTTACATATACCCTCAACCTATTAGGACTTATATACTTACTCTAGTTTATAGAATGGTTCAGGCTTATCCTGCACATAAATCAATCCTATTGAATCTTAAAAAATGATCACATATGCCCTTTCAGATAGATCAACTATATCAACCAACCTGATATAGTTTCTTGTTTTTATAACTATATCGACCAACCTAAATAATCTCTACTTGATCCTACTATATTTTTTTATCTTTATACAATCTTTCATTTTCAATTCAAATCCAACTGAATTGACTAGCCTAATACAATTTACTTATTCAACTAGTTTCACTTCAAATGTAGTGGCCAACTCAATATAGTATTATTTGATCGATTGTATTCCAACTATACCAGCCAACCTAATATTTTTTTTTTGCACCTAATTCTGATTCTATTATTTTAGCCAACCTAATACAATCTATTTCTGAGATTTTTATGTCACCAACTACATTGACCAAGTTTATGTTGTTGCCTCAGCCTACTTTTACTATATCAATAGTGATAAGACCATACACTTTAGCTCAAAATTAAATCCAATCAATATTAGCTTTCATTTCTAGCTAGACTTGATCAGTTTTATAACTTGATTCCTCTTTTGTAGTCATGTCTAACTCATATTAGCTATGATGAGTGGGATCCCATAGAATATATTTCTAGAATCCCATCTCAAATTTTGTTTGTTGAACTCATGAGGACTTCTCTATGTCATAAAAATCACCTTATGAAACCCTTGTTTAACATGAACATTCATTTACCACCTCATATGGGGAAATAAGCTTTCTTTCTCAATTATGAAGTATTATGCAACAATATGAAGAGATGTCTATCCATGTCAACCGCATTGTAAATATAACCCACTCTCTCACATTTCTTATCACATCTATGATCCTCGATGAAATAGTACTTTGTGTGGATGACACTCCTTTATTTATTAACGTATGAGTAAGTGACATTCAATCCAAGTAGGCCTTAACTGATGAAGGTTCTAGTACTTACATAACTATATGGAGTTCATTAAAACCCTATGGTATTTTAAATGCAACCCTAAGTCTACCCATAACACATGCCAAGGATATGACAAAAATTCCTCCATTAGGATGTGTTTGCCTTCCTATCACAATGCCACTTATTAGGTTAGGGTTAAGGTCATAATATTCAATTTTGCTCCATTTGATAAAGTTTTTATTAGTCATCTTTGGACTCATCATATGAGGGTCATAGCCTCTTCTACATGCCAATGCGTGAAGTTTCTTTTCATGGGTGCCATCTATAAGGTATGAGGTGATTACCAACCCTTATAATCTTGAATAATTCTACAAACATGGTGTCTATAAAATCCCTACCCTTGAACCTTTATCCAACATCCCATTTTATGAATACCAACATTTCAATTATCTCATAAATATAAATAGAGGTTATAGTGGTCACCCCAAGTTTTTTGAAAACATTCCACCAAACCCCCTTGATTCAAATGATGAAAATCTCAATGATATTAAATTGAAATTTAAAACATTGAATTTCCACCTACTCTGTGACCTCATTCTTGTAAAAGGCCAACTTATAGCCACATAATATTTGAATACCTTAACATGGATCTCACCACTCTTGATTATGATGATTATTACACTTTAGATGACCCATAATTATTTTGTTACCCCCAAGCCAAGGATGTGAAAATCTTACATTACCATTCATCCCTTCAGCATTCTTATGAACATTATTCATTTTCATCTAGCATTAACTTAGTTTATCTTGTTCAACCTAATGCTCATGTTCCTTCAAATTTTCTTGACATTGTTCCTTCTTTGGTTGTTATTTATATATCTAAGATGGAGCCAATTTATACTTCTATTACACTCATTGTACTAATTATTTTTTAGTCCTTTTGGAGCATGCTTAATGATCGATCTATGTCCAAACCCTATCATTTTGATAGATATTATAATACTTCAAGTTTGTTTGCTCCCATGATGTTGGCCACACTCATATGACCAATAATTACTACCTCTAAGCCTATTGATGATCAATTGAGTACATGGTCTTATTTCTTTGATCTAAAGTATGATATGTTTATGAATGTTGATGACATGGACAACCTTATTCCTCATAGACCAATTTACATTCCCTCTCATACGTTGGCTCTAGTGTCATGTCCACCAACCTCGAGGAGGAATCATAATGCAAGTTTCATAAGATTTCTAGTCATTCAAATCATGAGTGTAGAGATTACGAGATATTTTTAGCATAGTATAAGCCAAAAGGCCAAGCTACTTCCATGGATAATCAATCATTCTAATATTCTACTCCTAAGCACTCTTATTGTGTCCACATGACTAGTACACATTATTCAAATAACTATCGAGCTCTTTTACAATATTTGGATGTACTTCATCTTGAGGTATTTAACTTTCCTCTTCAACCAAACATGTCACCTCTGAAGGTTACCCCGACATATATTCCAAAAAATAGGGAGATATAAAACCTTTAGCACAAGTGTTATATGAATTCCACATATAAGTATAGATCTATTCAATAAAATTTTAGAGATTTTTCAAGGGCTAACACTTCAATCCCCTCAATAAAATTTGCATGGCCCATTTAGGATGAAGGATATCCTCCCCTCTAGAAATAACCACATTTTAGACTAGAAAATGTGTGTTCACTCCCTTCATGAGTTGCACATTCTCTTTTTTGTTTGTCTTGTTGTCATCAAGAGGACCCACATCCTTCTCCTTCTAGCATGCCTAAATTTTCTCTTGAGCTCATCCTTAAGTAATTCCTTGCATGAATCTCATAAAAGGTAGAAGATCCTATGGTTCAAATTAGATATTAGTTACATCGAGAATTGATAGACGTTATTGATGATGTGTGTGGATAAATTTCATTTTTTTGTGAGTAAATAATTAATCCTATTATTTATTTTTACATTTTGTTACATGGTTTGATCTCATATTATTATCTTTAACATGTGTGATACATGTTACATATATTTTGCTTATATCATGATCTTTACTTTTTAGCACTTTATTTTTCAACATGATCTTTACTTTACAACATTATTTTTTCACACCTTATAGTGGGCTTTAGTTTCCTCATGGATCTTTGATAACACCTTTGATTTTTATTTTTTAGCATTTTATTTAACTTACATTCGGCCTTAGTTTATCTCCGGCTCTTTGGTAGCACATTTAGGTTTAATTTTTTATCATTGTTATATTTGGCCTTAGTTTCTCTCGTATATATTTCATAGAACCTTCATTTTTTATTTTTTAGCATTTTATTTCACTTACAATCAGCCTTAGTTTCCCTCATGGATCTTTGGTAGCACATTTGAGTTTTATTTTTTAGCATTTTTGTAATCAACCTTAGTTTTCATTGTGGATATTTTGTAGCACCTTTTGGTTTTTCTTCAACATTTTATTTCACTTACAATCAACATTAGTCTCCCTTGTGGATCTCTGGTAGCACCTTCAGGTTTTATTTTCACAACTTTACATTTACTGCTCTTTACAATTAGCCTTAGTTTCCTTGTGATTTTTTGGTATCTTTTTGTATTCCCCCTCTTTTAGGATTATTCCTATCATCAATACTTGTTCTAAAACCTTTATAGGTCAGTATGAATTCTCTAGTGACATAATTACTATATTTCAAGTGTTTCCCTTCTTATGGTTTCCATTTCTGCAATTTAACTTATATTTCCATGTACTTTTAGATCCCCTCTTTTTTCCTAGTCACATCTAAATAAAAAACTCAACCTTATTGTGGTTAGCTACTAGTATATATTCATTTTATACCCATTTTCACATGGATGGATCTTCCATGATCCCCATCTTTCCTTCTCCTTTCACTTGAGACATACTTAGGTCAATTTTGATATGTTGAGTTGTGGAGCTAAAAGCTTCACCAGATGAGTAAATTGCAAGTTGCTAGAGTTACACAGTCATCGGCATCAGTCAGGAGGGACCGATGTCGGTCAGGGGTCGACTGGAAGCTACCGGCATCGGTTATGGATCAGCCAACGTCGCTTATGTGCAGACAGGCAGGGACTGACGTCGGTCACCTATGCATCCAGAAAGTCTATTTTCATGGATGAACAGATTGTTTGCATGATTAGATTAACTGTTGGTATTGAGTCCGCGTTTCTATTTTTGGTAGGACTGATTTGAACCCTTGATTAAGAGGTATATCTAACAGTGGAGAATGCATGCTCATGTTTCCTAATATTATATAATAGGATTAGATCTTCATAGCTTATAGAACAGTACAAGACATTTATTGTATATGTGTATAAATCCAGGTTGTTGGAATTGATTGTAATTGAGAGAGAAAACTCTTGAGGGAAAGAGATCTGTACATCTGAGAGGTGTGAAAAGAAAGTGTGATTTTCTTCATTGTATTTCCTTCTGGAAGAGTTTAATACAAGTTTTTAGGGTTGTTTCTTATATCTCTTATTCTTTATTGTTTTTTATTCTAGTTACTTATTATTCTGATTTAATTTTGTGTTTAGTTGCTTACATAAAAGTAATCAAGTTTGTTGGTTGATCCCCAACAAGTGGTATCAGAGCTCAGGTTGACTAACAGGTGTTTCAGATCTGGTTAGTGTTTGTTGATTACAGGTCACTCACAGGGGTTTTTGTTTGAGTGGGAGAAGCAATGGCAAAAGAAAGTAAACTGAGAATGGAGAAGTTTAATGGCAAGAATTACCAATTATGGAGAATGCAGATAGAAGATTATCTGTATTAGAAAGATCTATACTTACCGTTAGGTGGGGTTTCAAAGAAGCCCACAGACATGGAAGATGAAGAATGGGAAGTTCTTGATAGAAAGGCTCTTGGATCTATAAAATTGAGTCTGGCATCTACTGTGATATCTAATTTATCACAGGCAAAGTCAATGGTAGAGTTAATAACTACTTTAGCAAATTTATATGAAAAACCCTTAACTTCAAATAAGGTATATCTTATGAAGCAGTTATTTAATTTGCAAATGCATGAAGGTGGATATGTATCTAATCATCTAAATGATTCCCATGGAATTGTAAATCAATTAAATTCAGTCAAAATAGTTTTTGATGATGAAATTAAAGCTCTATTAATCTTATGCTCTTTACCTGAAAGCTGGCATAGCTTGGTAATGGCAGTTAGTAATACTGCATCTGCTTCAAATATTTTAAAAGTAGATGATGTTGTTAGTGTAATCTTGAATGAATAAATCCGCAGGAAAACCACAGAGGAAACATCAGGGAATGCTTTAAGTTTTGAAAGCAGGGGAAGGCAAAGAGAGAAGAGCAAGCAAGGGAGATCAAGGTCTAAGTCAAAGATGAGAAATAGATCCAAATCCAGAAATGGAAAAAGAAAAATAACCTACTGAAATTGTGGAAAGAGAGGACATGCAAAGAAAGATTGTTGGTTGAAGGTTAATGAAGAGAATTAGCATGAAGGTAATGAAGAAGCAAAAGTTGCAGGTATTGTTGCACAAGATGCTCTTTCACTTTCTTTGCATAATAAAATAGAATCTTGGGTTTTAGATTCTGGGGCCTCTTTCCATGCTACCCCAAATAGATAATTTTTCAATGATTATGTCTAGAGAGATTTTGAAAAAGTTTATTTAGGGGATGATGAGCCTTGTAAAATTGTTGGCAAAGGAAAAGTGCAACTGAAATTGCAGAATGGCAACACATGGGTGTTGAGAGATGTCATGCATGTACCCATCCTAAAGAGGAATCTGATTTTTGCAAGAAAGTTAGGGGATGAGGGTTGCACAGTAACTCTCACAGCTGAATCTTGGAAGGTTTCCAAGGGTGCACTTGTATTGGCCAGAGGTAAGAGAGTAGGTACTCTCTATTTATGTAATTGTATTACTGATAATTCTCTTTTTGTATTATCTACTTCAAATGTAGATGCAAAGTTGTGGCACCAGAGGCTTGGCCACATGAGTGAGAAGGGAATGACTATTCTTAAGTCAAAAGGTAAGCTTTCAGATTTGAAAAGCATAGATCTAGATTTCTGTGAGCACTGTATTTTTGGGAAACAAAAGAGAGTGAGTTTTCTCAAGACTGGGTCAACAAAGAAGAAGCACAAGTTGGAGCTTGTTCACACAGACGTGTGGAGACCAGCTCAGGTTGCTTCTATTGGAGGATCACAGTATTATGTTTCTTTCATTGATCATGCTACAAGAAAGGTATGGGTTTATTGCATAAGGAAGAAATCTGATGTTTTTGACACTTTTAAGATTTGAAAAGCTTTGGTTGAGAATGAAACAGGTATGAGATTGAAGTGTCTTAGATCTGACAATGGTGGTGAGTTCTACAGCTATAAGTTCAACTAGTATTGTTATATGAATGGAATACGCAAGCAAAGGATGGTTCCAAGGACACCTCAGCAAAATGGTGTTGCTGAAAGGATGAACAAAACAATCTTGGAGCGTGCACGAAGTATGAGATTGCATTCTAATTTGCCCTTATAGTTTTGGGCAGAAGCTGTAGATACTGTAGTTTACCTGATTAACAGAGGACCCTCTACATCTCTGTATGGTGGAATTCCAAAAGAGGCTTGGACAGGTAAAAAGGTAGATATTTCATTTCTCAGAGTTTTTGGTTCTGAAGCTTTTGTGCACATTGATAAGGAAAATAGAAAGAAGTTGGATGCTAAGTCTATGAGGTGCACATTTATTGGTTATGGCTCTGGAGATTTCAGATTCTGATTTTGGAATCTAGGAACTAACAACATAATTAGGAGCCGTGATGTTGTTTTCAATGAAAAAGTGATGTATAGTGATCAGCTCAAGAAGCTGAAGAATTTTGAGCAGGGCCATGGAGATTTGGACGAGGTGACAATCCAAAATGAGCTCGTGGGAAAGAATAATCATAGATAGGAAAACACAGAGACCGACGTCAGTCAGGAAGGAACCAACATTGGCAATACAGGAACTGACGTCAGTCAGACAGTGGCTGACATCAGTCAGGAAGGAATCGACGTCGATCATGTGGAACCGACATCAGTCAGTTACAGGCCTGGAGGTGACCGAGGTCGGTCACTATCAGAGAATTTAGGTAGACAGTATGTTGTGAATGAGTCTCAGATGCCCATCAGGAGGTCAGAAAGGGTAAGTAAACCTCCAATTCAATATTCTGCTTTATTATTCTATTTATTTCTTATTGATGGTGGAGAACTAGAGAGTTTTGATGAAGTAATATAGGTGGAATTTAGGAATCAGTGGGAGCTTGGCATGAATGAGGAAATTGATTCCTTGAAAGAGAACCAAACATGGGATTTGATTGAGTTGCCAGCGGGAAAGAGAACACTGAAAAATAGATGGATCTACAGATTGAAGGAAGGAGAGAATGGACAGATGAGATATAAGGCCAGGTTGGTAGTGAAAGGATTTACATAGAAACCAGGTATTGATTTTTGTGAAATTTTTTCTCTTGTAGTAAAAATGACTTCTATTCAGACTGTATTGTCTTTAGTTTCTAATGAGGATTTGCATCTTGAGCAGCTTGATGTTAAGACAACATTTCTTCATGGAGATTTGGATGAAGAAATATATATGGATTAGCTAAAAGGATTTGAGGTCAAAGGTAAGGAGAAACTTGTGTGTAGATTGAAGAAAAGCTTATATGGTCTTAAGCAAGCTCCTAGACAATGGTATTTGAAATTTGACAGGTTTATGATTGAGCATGGCTATAGTAGATGTCAATCTGACCATTATGTTTATTTTAAGAGATTGGATAATGGTAGATATATTATCTTGTTGCTGTATGTAGATGATATGCTTGTTGCAGGTTCACACATGCATGATATCTCTGAGCTTAAGGTGAAATTAGCTCACACATTTGCCATGAAAGATTTGGGAGCAACAAAGAAAATCCTTGGCATGAGTATTAAGAGAGATAGGAAAAATCACACGCTAATTTTGTCTCAAGAAGATTATGTGAACAAGGTGTTGAAATGGTTCAATATGCAGGATGCAAAATCGGTAAGCACACCTATGGCTGGACACTTCAAGTTGAGTAAAGAACAGTGTCCTAATTCACACGATGAGGTAGAGTACATGAGTAGAGTTCCATATGCTTCTGTAGTTGGGAGCTTAATGTATGCAATGGTATGTACTAGACTGGATATTGCCCAAGCAGTGGGAGTTGTCAGTAAGTATATGGCCAATCCAGGGAAGGAGCACTGGAAAGTAGTCTAGTGGATTCTCAGATATTTGAGAGGGACCAACAGTAGGCATTTGTGCTATGGAGGGTCAAACACTTCTCTACATGGTTATGTAGATTCAGATATGGCAGGTGATTTGGATGGAAGGAGAAGCACCACAGGATATGTGTTCACTATTGGTGGAACGACGATTAGCTGGATTTCAAAGTTGCAGAAGGTTGTTGCCTTGTCTACTACAGAGGCAGAATACATTGCAGTCACAAAGGCTAGCAAAGAGATGATATGGATGACACAGTTCATGGAAGAGCTAGGAAAGGAGCAAGAGAGTTGTAGATTATACAGTGATAGTCAAAGTGCAATTCATTTGGCTAAGAATTCAACCTTTCATTCAAGAACCAAACATATACAGCTTAGGTACCACTTCATAAGATAGGGATTGGAGGATGGTGAGTTGAAGCTGGAGAAGATCCATATAGATAAGAACCCTACTGATATGTTAACAAAGCCGATAACAAAGGAGAAGTTGAATCTTCATTCAAATTTTGTTGGTCTTCAAGATTGAGTTTGAAGACAGAGAAGCTAGAAGATGTTGTATGGGTACTGGTACAGCTATTTATCTCCAAGTGGGAGATTTTTAAGTTGTGGAGCTAAAATCTTCACTAAATGAGTAAATTACAGGTTTCTGGAGTTACACAGTCACCGACGTCGGTCAGGATTGACCGACGTCAGTCAGGGGTCGATTGGAAGCTATCGGCATCGGTCATGGATTGATCGATGTCAATCATGTGCAGATAGGCAAGGACCGACGTCGGTCACCTGTGCGTCTAGAAAGTCTATTTTTGTGGATGAATAGATTGTTTGCATGATTAGATTAACTGTTGGTATTGAGTCTGCGTTTCTATTTTTGGCAGGACTGATTTGAACCCTTGATTAAGAGGTATATCTAATGGTGGAGAATGCATGCTCATGTTTCCTAATATTATATAATAGGATTAGATCTTCATAGCTTATAGAACATTACAAGACATTTATTGTATATGTGTATCAATCCAGGTTGTTGGAATTGATTGTAATTGAGAGAGAAAACTCTTGAGGTAAAGAGATCTGTACATCTGAGAGGTGTGAGAAGAAAGTGTGATTTTCTTCATTGTATTTCCTTCTGGAAGAGTTTAATATAAGTTTTTAGGGTGGTTTCTTGTATCTCTTGTTCTTTGTTGTTTCTGATTCTAGTTACTTATTATTCTGGTTTAATTTTGTGTTTAGTTGCTTACATAAAAGTAATCAAGTTTGTTGGTTGATCCCCAACATGATATTGCATTCTTTTCTAAAGTACAATTGTGGGAGTCTTTAGGCATCTTGGTCGTTAGGATCTCTTCTCTAGTGGATAAATGTATGATCTCTTATGTTAGTCATCTTTAGCACCCATTTTTGGTTTTTTCAAAATCATACTTTCCTTTAGAAGATCATCACATAGTGGTTCAATCCACACTTCACATCAAATGGTAGAATTTTCATAGTAGGTAAATGATTTTACTTACAACCAAGAATTTTTTGGAACATATTTACCTCTTCCAAGCCTACCTTTAAGCAAATAAAATAATATACATTAAGTTGTTACACCATTGATTACTAGGAGAAATATAGTCAATGTGACCCTTCAACTAAAAATCAAGTTCATAAATAAGTTCCATCATATGAACAACCCCTACTAAGCATAGTCAAGTTTGCCTAGTACTTAGAATAATAAGTGTATTCAAGCATGGAAGCAATAAGGCATCCTTATATATTATCACCTCGTTCATTGGTAAGAAAATGGACTCAGTCCATAGGAATGTGGTTATGCATCATTAAGTGATAGCAAGGGGATTTAGATCCATCCATAACTTCCACCGAGTTCCTTCTAACTCAACTCAATCATCAAACTAAATTAAATTTTTTACATGCCAAGTTAATCTCATCCACCTAATAAAAGAGTTGAGCACAACTAGGTAAAATAAGAGTGCATAGTTTAATAAGCATGCATTCTATACTATTCATATCCCAAATGCAATCAATAAATCTTCATGATTTCACATTCTCACACAAGTTCCTTTATTCTCATATATAAATTTATATGGTAATAAAATTCCTTCAATAACATCCTTCAATATTGGTAAATTTTAGTTTTTATTATGTGAATTCTTAGGGAAACAAATCAAGGTTAATTTGGAGCCAAATTTATTAAACATGGCAAAAAAAATTAGATAGGCAATTCTTCTTGTAAATGAGGCCTTAAAATGTTAATATCTCATTATTGGGTATTCCCCACTAATGTATTTTTGTTGTATATTATTTATCCTTAGGTCATTTGTATTTCCACTTCAAATTATTTTCTCAAAATAACACTTTTAACTAGTTTTGATAACACTAAATGGCTAAGTATAACTACAGGATTTAGCTATAAAGGCATTTTATGTGAACTCGTATCTTTTGAATGGAAATTTAGATTCTCATGAAAAAAATTCCATGTCTAATAATGTCTCAAAAAAGCCATCCAGAATATTCTAGGTATTGTTACTTATGAATAAATTTTCATAAAATTCACTTAGTCTCACATATTACTATGAAAATAATAATCACAAATTATCTTTGTAATCTTAGTATAATATTCCTAAAATAATCATAGTTTACTTCCACAAAATTGATCATTGTTGCATTCCATATGCACACCTTTTCATTTATAATGTATTCCCAAAGGTCAACATTGTTTGACCCTACTTTGATACCTATGTATAGCACATGCCTATGCTACTCCAAAACCAACTACATTTTTAAATTTTAAATACCATTAATTGTGATTATGCAAAGTGTATGAGCCCAATCAACACATCCACATAGTTCACATTAATGTACAAAAATAATATTGTGCCTCCATCCATAATTATTCCTACTGGATTAATATAGATGGATTATTGAGTTAATCTTTTTTTTTCTCAAACACATGCCAGGGTATGATCTTAGGATCTATCAGTTATGGGCCCAAAAGAGATGAACGCTACAAATTCACTCAAAATATCAAATAAACCCACACCAATTAATATCACAAAACCCTAATTTTTGGCCTCTAATGTGCACATGCACACTCCTTGGGTTACCTACTTAATAACTTATGCTCCTGGCATAAATAAAATTAGGGCTATTATAGTTCTCTTAAACCTAGAGAGTGATATTAGATTATCAAATCCTTCTTAGTCACAATATCACATATTTTATAATCATATAATACTAATTATAATATATATTAAAATATATTTGGTAACACTATAAACATCAAGAATCTATGAGGCCCCAAAATAATACAACATAGTTTAAGGAAGGGTTACGTGCCACTGTGTATTTATATGATCCCCTTTGCACTCTAAACACTCTTCACAAGTTCACATGGTCCCACCCTAACAAGCATGATATAAATATAAGCTTTAATTCATATTATCATGTATCTAAGGACTTACACAAATTATGGAGTTCCTAAATGGAATTGGCATCGTGTTCAAGGTTATATGTGGCCACCACACATTCAAATACTACACAATCATAAAACACATTTTACATTGCTTACGAGGCCTATTATAAGTTTTTAAAATGAATTTATAGATCATTTTATCATATATGTTATAACCATACTTTCATAGCCTCTATTTATTTATTTAATGACAATGAAGTCTCCATATCTCCATAGAAGTCTCCATATCTCCATATGGTCCCTACACTGAAAGTGCTCATCACATATCTATCCTAAAAAACATTAAGTTATGGTCTATATTTCCATGGATCGACATGATCATTGGGTTTGAATCCACATAAACAAATGATGTGGGAGTCCATGGGCCCTAATGTTGGGATGTACACCACATGGTCTCATCATAAACCATACGTAACACTAAGGCTTAAGGCCTTTAAATGAATCTGATCACTTAATATCCTTAAGGGGATCAATGAGGTGTGGTCACTAGATGATCGACACATGGCCCGATCACAAACTTTTGGACTCATAGGGTGGCATAAGTCTAATGTGATCTTTGTGTGACTTTGAGCGGCTAGATCTTTATCACATGGTGGGATCACATGGTGATAAAATTCTATCTATAAACATAAGGCTACATAATATTTTAAATACCATACAAGTTAGCCTCAATGACTAAAGCCCAAAATAATATATTCATTTTCAACCATATATGATAAGGTCATAAGTCTATGCACAATATGCTGGCTTAAATTTTTCATGATGAAGAATCAAGTGCAAGCCTTTGTGATTGTGACTCTTGTCACAATCATGGCCCCACATGATCATGAAATCCATGAAGGCCCAAGGATAAAAGGATAAGTGAGTCATTGCTCAATGGTTATGCAAAAATGATATTATGTTAACATGATTTTGGCCACTCATTTCTCAAATATAAAATAGTAAGTCGTGTGAACTAATTTCAATGCAATAAATTGTAATTAGCGAACATAAAGCTCAAAACTAAATTAAGGTCGATTGAAGGAATTTATTCCATTAGTCACTATAAATTGAGTGACCAAGAATGACAAGGGTCATGTTTTGAAAACACATAGATTTCATATAGATAATTGATATAACATTAAGTCCCCTCTAGAAACCAACATCATTTACAAGTATGATCAAGATCACCATCAAGACTTATATACAAAAGCAACTATGATATTAAATTTTAGGCCAAAGGTTCACATGCTAAACTATTTACACATCTTATATTCAATACTATTATAATCACCTTAAAATGACACTTGAGTGCTGAGAGTGTTGCTTGAGACCACATATCCCTAGCTTAGCCCTAAACCTATCTTAGGGCCTATTTTCATAGGCCACAAGCATCCCTAGTCATCCTTAAAGCAATCCTAGTCCCTCATTATTGCATTATACCCCTTCATGCCTCAAGTTCTACCACCTGGACATTAGCGACATAATATAGATAGTAGCACCACATGGTGCTAGTGTCCTAATTTGGCGCTACTGTCATTTCCCTCTTTTTTTAATAAATGGATATCTTTTCAAATATTAGACCTCATGGGTTGGCCTATACCTATTTTAGCACCCATACTGGAACAATATATATGCATGAATTTTAGCCCTATAACCACTAGATGGAAATTAGATACAAATTACACATACAAAATCAGAATAATTTGTGCATAATTAAGGTTATCAATCCCTATTCTACCCTACTTCTACATACAACCATATACAACATTCTTAAGCTTAGATTACTCAAATATCTAGTCTTAAGCACATTCAAATTACTCAGGTATATAATCATACTAGCTTCACTTTCGCTTATACTAACACTTAGGTGGGGAGAACTACATTGAGCTTGATCCCTTTTCAGAGTATTGGTATGTAGGAAACTCTCATTAGAGCAGGGTGTTGAGGATGTCCAGCCTACCCCAATAGCAAACACACTTTATTGTTTGTATCAACCAGATGTCATAGCAACATGGAAGATTAGGGTTTGCTCATAAAATCTATCAAAATAGGTCATCTAAAGGATTTTAGAACTTGTGCATGTAGGAACAAGATTGACAAACCCAAACATAGGTGCACCCAAAAGCTCAGAACAATCCTACATAAAGGACACTATCACCAAAATAGGGACACAAACACCACATAGTGCTACTATTTAATTAGGGTGCTACTATCTAGAAGGGGTTTTGACACCTAGATCTAATTTGTGACACTCAACTAGTTTTTGCCTCAGTTTTCAGCCTCTAGATCATCCATCTCAGTCATTTTATAGCTAAGTTCTTATTTATATTATTTATTTGTATTTTTAGAAAGGTCAAATTTAGTCAATTTCATAACAAATCAGTAGTTGTATTTATTGTATATGTATACCATGATTTACTATACTCAGCTCTTTAACAATATAATATTTACACCAAGTCCTAAAAGTTTAAAACATTTGGTCAACCCAACTTACTTTGAATATTTCACAAATCCTAACCCTAGATGCTCTTAGAGTTTGTATCCTTTTTATTTCTATGCTCAAATATTAGTTAAAAAATCTTAGATTTATTTTAGTATTTAATTCTTATAATCTTTCATAGATTAAGTTTCTTTAAATGCTCAAAATATATAATAGTTTGTTTTCCTACTCCCCAAACTACAATGGCAGAATTCAACAACTGATTTGATGAAACCAATAAGAGACAATTGCAAGATTTTATTTCCAAACATTCAGATATGCAAGATGACCTTATCAATATTATACATGGAGAACTTCAAAAATCAAATCATCAATCTTCAACTCCTCCATAACATTGTTACACCTACATTGGGGCTAACTCATCTAGCACAACAACCAATGTTAACTCGATAACCTTCAGTGATAATACACATACTATAGCTAGTTCCTTCTCTCTAGATGTATAATCCCTTATGCATGAGGTTCACTTTTTTTATGCTAAGGTGTTACATCTTGATCAGGGAGCTATTAGGCCATCACATGCCTTGGGTTCTCATGTTCTTTTACATACATATTTGGCACATCACATAGTGGCAAGTCCTTTGCCATATGGATTCATGACACCTAAGCTTACATTATATGATGCTAAGGGTAACACAGAGCACCATCTCTAAGCTTTCCATGCAACATGTTTGGACTATGTGTCAAATGATTAGCTCTTCACTAAGTTGTTTCCATGCAATATAAAGGATTATGCCTTACAATGGTTCTATGATCTAAAAAATTAGTATATCACCACATTTAATCCATTAGCAAATGCTCAAGTAGCATAACTGAAGCAAAAATCAAATGAGCTTAGTTTAGAATATGTCTTGTGATATAAGACTATCTTGGCAAAGTTGACAAGCCCCATGGTATATAGAGAGCTCTACAACATATTTAAACAGAGCCTACTACTATCATTGCATGAAGTTATCTTGTTCAATAAGTTTCCAACCTTCACAAACTTATGCCACACAATTAAATAAAGAGAATTCAAGCTTCTCTCCATGGGCAAATTGAAATACACAAGTGGATCAGAATCAACTACTAAGAGTTATAATAAGCCTTCATATAAGGTAAGGGCCATTTAAATCAAGAGTGATCTAAAGGCCATAGTTAACACAGCTTCAGAGCCATCTCCTTGCTTGGTTTTATCAGCTCCTCCAATGAGAGTTTTTACCATCCTTCCAGAATTGTCAGGACATGTTTTATAGTAGATCCTAGAATGTAATGTCATATCTCTCCCTCCCATAAAAGAGGTTGATATGACATGGACTCTTCTAAAACTCTGTGATTCCAATGTATTTTGTGAATATCACAGGGCACTAGGCCATACAACAAATTGATGCATCACATTGAAGCATAAGATACAACATTTAATAGAGGTTAACATTATTGATGAGAGCACACCCACAAAGGCACCCAAAGTTCAACAAATGGAAGCTAAGGCATTGAAAATATTCTTAGATCCATTTCTAATGCATACATCAAATGAGGCAGGGGGCACTTTAGGTGTTCACTACATGTATCATAAAGATCCACCACCAACATCATATCTCACTACTATAGAGGATGCACCCCTACTACACAATATCATCAGTGTGTACCATACTATAGTTACAACTAGACCACTCATTAATTTATCAGATGAGGAGATTATTGATGACGATTTAGATTTATATGCACTCTTTGTACGAGACTGCATAGATCATCTTCTTATTCATAATGTTATGGTTGATAATGGCTCAAGTATTAACATGTGCACTATCATACTTTTATATCATTTCAAGTGTTCAAAGTAGGATATATTTCCTACAGACATAATTATTCATGGTTTTAGTGACCATGTTCAGAGCTGCATCGGGGAGATTGTAATTCCACTCCAGTTTGGACTAGCACATATGGCCACTAGATTATTAGTAGTACCTAGTGTAGGCACATTTGACATGTTATTGGGTATGCCATGGATATAATAATTACAAACCATCTTATCCACCATGTAACATATGCCTAAAATATATACATGAAAATAAGGTGATCACAATTGAGGGTCTTTCATATGAATATCCTCTACATGTCCCACAGACAATTACACCGTAGTTACCAATTATAGTTCAATTACTAGTTACAACTTTGACCATAGTTCTTATTAGTACACCACAAAGTTCAGTGGATCAACCATTGCAGGTAAGCTCTACTCCTATAGTGTTACCATGTATGCATATTCTCCCATGGAGACCATTATTAGAGAAACCCTTATGTCATAGATATGTTGCAGATTCTAGAGGGCCTCCCTTTACCCATTTTCTTTTGAGAATAGTTTTATTGAGTTCTCAGGGTTCTCAGCATAGGTCACTTATGCTAGTTACAATATCTTCGACTAGATGGGTCCCAAAGACCCCTATAGTTCACAGGATACCACAGTCAATTTCATGGATTCATAGCACCACTTCATAGGCAGTGATAGCTATAGATCACTTAGTACATCGGTGTTTGGGACCACAATTACCTTTTCATATAGAATGCATAATCATTGTTCCTTTATTTGACATAGGCCACATTGATATTTAGTCTCCCATGAAACTCACGGGTTAGTATCATTCCTCCCTACTTGTACATACTTTCCTTATCTATTTCTCTTTGTACATAGATTCATTTTTATGTTTCTTGTACATAACTTATATCTAGAAAATACAAAAATAATTTAATATTTCAAAAACATAAAAACATTCAGATATTTACTTTAAAAACATAAAATTATAGATTGCATGCATTGTCATGTTTACATTTCTTATATTTTCCAGACACTTCATATTCTAGCTATCTTAGTATAGTCGGTTTTATCATACATACATGCTTCACTTATTCTTTTCAAGTGCTTTCAGATTACCCATAGGACTCAGGTCCACTACACTAATCTAAATTTGATTTATCTACCCACTGGGGGCATATACATAGATACACAAGTTCTTCATTTGACACATTTACCCATTTGGGGGCACCCTATACACAATTTTGATTACCAGGTTACATTTTTATAAACTCTACATCATAGATTTAACATTGTTATATCTTGATATTAATCATCCTACACATACTAATATTTTTTTCTAGTTATTACTAATTTAGAATCAACATATGTACATCTTGGATCTTACACATATTTGTATTACATGTTAATGCATACTTTCATTTCTAGCTTTCTTAGTTTAGAATTGATTGTATCTCTATGCTTATTCTATTCGAGGTCATTTGAATATGTCATTTATCTTTAGCTCTACACCACTTCTTTTCACAGTATGAATGCTTTGGACATGTGTCCATGTCCTTGTGTGTGATTTCCTAATTGTGTATGCAAACATTTGAACATGTCTTTCTATGTGGCTCTAATCCTACTTGATTTTTGTTTGCTTATGTGGAGATTTGAACATGTCCTTATATGTCTTGCTTTCTCAGATTTAGTGACATGTGCCCATGTCCCTTGTATTATGGCCACTTGGCCTACTTTGTGTGCCTCATGTGTGTTGTATGTATGATTTATTGTATGTGTCATAGCCGTGACACTTGTCTCTTACTTGTTATACACTTAGTTTTAGATGACATGAGCACTTCATTCATCTCCCCTTCCTACTTCAGTACTGTGATGGACATCATGCCCCACCCCCTAGGTATCTACTTAGTTATCACTCATATTTTTTATTACATGCATTATTATATCCATCTTGATAGCCTTGTGAATGATAGACATAACATACATTGCACATTACAAAATTATGCTTAGATTATCTTACATTTTGATGTTATGTACGAAATTACATTAGATTATTACACATATATCATATATGCTTTGGATAACACACAATTTTGTAGAGATTTTTATTTTGAGGATAGTTATTATATAGGTACAATTCCCCTCAAAATAGGGGGAATTCATAGGGGTTTGTTACAGAGATCATGCTATCAAAATGTACTCATGGTACAATTTTCAACACATAGGCTTAAATTACAAAAATCAAATTCAGGTAAACACAATGGGAAACAATGATGTAGAAATCAGTACAGTTGTATAAGAATCATAATAGTCAAACATTAGCACCCAAATTAGGACACTAGCACCACATGGTGCTACTATCCAAGATATGGTGCTACTATATAATAGCCTCAGTTTTATAAAAATCCAAATTGGCTAGAAAACTATAGTAGGTACAATCTAGGGTTTTATAGATTTACCAATTTAGTTCAGATTCATACCAGTTTAACTCAAATTCATACCATTTTGCTCATATTGGGGGCATCATGCATGACATGACCATTCTCATTCTCAGTTCAAATACATAGATGTAGATTATTACAACTCAGTCCAGAATCTATATGCTCATATATCATATTTGGGGGCATGTGTGTGACACATTATTTTTGGATGCTTACTTACACATTGGTTGATCAAATGGAATGAAATACTCCATATCATTCTCTACGATGTATACATCAGAACTATGTTCTAGGTTACACACTAGATTCATGCCTTACTCCATCTGTAATGGTTGGCATTCTTGAGTGGCCTAGAGCTACCTAACATATATAAGTGGCCATAGAGCTGACATCTCTAGTTAGACATTTTTAGTTACATCACATAGTTTCAGTTTCAGAGCATCTACTACACATGGGTAGGAAATGATGGATTCATAGTTTGCTTGAGTTCTTGAGCCACCTACATAAGAGGGTTGGACACACCATGAGTCTTGTTGTCCCCCAAAAATATCACTCATTTTTGGGACAAAATTTGAACTATTTTGGTCTTACAGACCAAAATTATCTCTTCTCTTTTCAAAATTTGTCTTGGGCATTCAAATTCCTCATTTTTCAAGCTTTTCAAAAATCTACGGACTCTACAGGCTTAAATCTACGTACTCAGCAAGAAGAGAAAATCTACAGACTCTGCAAACAGGCTTATTTCTATAAGTTCAATGAGTTCAAGGTTCAACAAGTTCAATGTCTCTGGCAAGAGTTAAGCGCTTCATCAAGGTTCAAAGTGCAATCACTTCAATTGGTTCATAGGCTTCAAAACACTTAGCCAAATCAAGGCAGTTTGAACCATTGAACCATTGAACCATTAAACCACTTTGGTTCAAAGGTTCAACGGGTTCAAGGTTCAATGACGGGTTCAATCAAATGGTTCGTCAATCGATTCAAAGCTTTGTTTGAACCATTGAACCAAAACTTGGTTCAACGTCTTGGTTCAACGAAAAGGTTCAACATTTTGGTTCATCCTTCGGTTCAACATCAATTGGTTCAATGGTTGGTTCAAAGACATGGTTCAAAGACAAGTTCAATGTTTGGTTCAATGCTTAGTTCATCGGCTTGGTTCATTCAATTCAACCATCGGCTTGAACCATTTTTGGTTCAACCGATTGGTTCAAAGCCGTGGTTCAAAGGAACAGTTCAAAAGGCAAAATTTTAAAGGGCTTCCTGAAGGATAAGTGCCCTTGCGGAGGACACTTAATCAACAAAAACACCCTTCAAAAGGGTTATTTTCAAGGAAACAATTAAGTAAATTCCTTCAGATTTTTGTTTAAGATAGTTCAAAAAGATCAATGCAAAGAAGCAATTCCTTTGGACTTTTTGTCCGAAGGAATTCCTTCAGACAAAAGTTTGAATGAATACAGAGCAACTGTGGGCCAAAAGACCCTGAAGGAATTTTCAAAGAATGAGTCAACATTTTTGTAGACTTTTTGTCGGTGGGAATTTTCCCCAGGGAAAATGTCCGCAATAAAGTGCGCGAGGAAACGTCCATGGGAGAAAGCCCAGGGATTTGTCTGTGGGAAAATGCCACTGGATTTGTCTGCGAGAACTGCCAAGGTGAAGGCCACCAAAGGACCCCAAAGGGTAGGTGCCCTTGTGGGGGACTCTCAATTGCCAAAGTGAAGGACATTTTCATGAAGCAATATGAAAGAAGAATCTAGCAACCTGCCATTCGAAGACCGCTCGAAGGGCAGATACCCTTGCGGGGGGGCCTCTTTCCAACCCAAGGCAGATCATTTCTTAAGGCCCAAAAGGGCAGATTATTTTAAGAAAAGTGCTAAACAAAAAAGCTAAAGAAGGACCAAGGGGTGACGCACCCAAAGATGTCAAATTCAAGACAGTGAATTAGCCATTGAGAGCGCATCGACAGGTACGTGAACGTCAATTTCAAAGCTTGTAAATTAGCCATTGATCCTGTAGATTCAAATCTACAGTCTTGAATGTGTTCAAATACTTCAAGGCTAAGACCAATAGGAAGTGATTAAAGAAAAAAGTATCAAACTAAATCTAGGACCCAATTCAATTAACCAGAAAAGGAGGAACGCTGAAGATAAGATCATATCGCCAGGTGGACATTGAAAGTTGCAAACTTTCGATAAGCATGACTTGTTTCCTTGCATTGATAAAATCAAATGGGTAAAATTCCCCTAAGTTTTAGCATGTTTTATTAATAGATTCCAATGCAACTTGATGTATTACTGTTCCCGAGTCCTTGAAATGGCTATTTAAGGAACTCTCTTCTATTGTCAATGAATCTCTTTTTTGACAATCAGAATGAACCTCTGCCCAAATTGAAAGGCACTTCTGAGACTTTGAGCTTAGTTTATTTATCATATTTTGTTATTGGAATAAGAAAGCAAATGGTTTTTCAGACTTTGTGCTGTGATATATTTGTTGTTAAGGAAACTGTTCTTATGTCTTTTTCCTTGATGTTTTTTTTGTTCCTTTAATTTAACAAGCGGGATTAGTGAAATTAGTCAGAAAGTTGTCCTGAAGAGTTAACTATGGAGAGACTTTGTGCCCCCATAATTTCCTTTCAGTGTGTTTTCTTTTTATTTATGTGTAAAAGACTTTGAGAAGACTTTGTGCTCTCGTTGTTCTTTGTCTCTTACTCTTGAGCAATTCAGGTGAAGACTTTGTGCTGCATCTCAATTTGTTGGTTATTACATCTTTTGCTCCAATTTACTGTTACTACCTCGAGTATTCTTGTGGCTTGTTGAATAGTACTTCTAAAAGAAGAGGAGTGCTTTCTGTCATTTTCCTTGAAGTTTCTCCTGTGATCTACACGCATCATCTCTGAAGAAAGAGAGATGGATGATTTGTCCTACCCTCGAGTATTATTTATATATATATATATATATATATATATATATAACTTATCTATAGGGAACCTCCCCTTGATGAGAGGAGAGATTAGTCCCCTTCTAATGTGGTAAACCTACACATTTGGATGAATAATCTTCCTACTTTGGTTGATCAGACCTATTTTGTTTATCAGTATGTTGATCGACAAAATATTCAACCAACAGTTTTTGGCAACTCCACTGGGGAAATCATATCCATTATCCATTTATAATCTATCCACTCACCTTCACATTAACCAGAGCTGCTGGGAAAGAGTGTGCAGTTTGAAGCCTCAAGCCTTAAGCTGAAGCTGAGCCAGTCCTTTTCCATTTTTGTTTTGTAATCTGACCACTCCATCCAGATTTGTTATCTCTATTTTTCTTAATTAAATCAATGGCAATTCAAGGCCCCTGGGGTAATGCTTTTGGTCCTCTCAATCTTACTCCACCTCTACATGAGCTTCCACGCACTTCTAGGATGAACTTCCCCAAATTCTATGGTGATGGGAAAGTTCACCCTGATGAGCACATTGCATCTTTTAGCATAGCTTGTAGAGTAATCAGAGTAGAATTTGAAGATGCAACAGTCAAGCTTTTTGTAGAGACATTACAAGGTGCTACTGTAGATAGGTTTTATCATCTACAAGCTCAGTCAATGACTGATTGGAATACTCTCAAAGCTAAGTTTGAAGCCAGATTCAAACTTGCAAAAGATGCACATACACTTCTGGCTCAACTTACACAAATGAAGAAAGAGCCTCATGAGCCTATGAAAGACTTCATAGCCAAATTTGACAAACTGAGAAACACAATCTCTGTAATTGCTAGACCTACAGTTGAGAATCTCAAATGCTTTTTCATTAATTCTCAGCTACCTAAAGTCAGTTTTCTCTTAAGACGTGCTGGTCAAATAGATCTTGTTGCAGCTCAACTTTTGGCCACTAAAGTAGAAGATGATCTCATCTTAGCAGGGAAGATAAGAAGAGATCCAAATAGAAATAGAGCTTCATAATTTTTTGAATATGCATCTATAGGTACCACAAATCTAATGGTGTAAAAATTAGCAAATGAGTTACTTGCTCTCAAAAAGCAAATGGCTCAAGGAATGTCTTCTGCTCCTTCATACAGAAGGACATTCCCAAATCAATCATATCAGGGCAATGCTGTCAGGAATCAAGGGCAATAGAATTGCCTTCCTCCCCCACAAGTGAAACTTGCCCTGGAAGCTCCCCCAACCAATTCTACAATGGGATATCTTGAAGTAGAATCAAAATTCTCTTTTCAGCCTGAATTAAATCAAGAAAATGACGTTGATCTCCTTGAAGACAATCAAGAAGAATCAGCTGACGACTCCCATATTGGTTTCTCGAACTACCAAGATGAACCCAAAAATAAAGGAGAAGCTTTTGATGGATCATATGCAGCGTTTACCAGATCCAAAAACTAATTAGTCCAATAGGCTGATAAAGAGAAGACAGAATAGCAACCGCAGCCAGCAGTCACGATTGCTAAGCGTGGAACTAATTTGCCTTTTCAGTCAAAAGATCCAGTAATCACTCAAAAATCAAATACATCAATTTTGCCTTCCCTTTCTAATTCAAATTTGCAAACTAGCCCACCTCCCATCCCTCCTAAAATTTAGAAAGTTGAAGTCCTTTCTTTGTACGTAGCTCGATTCAGCCATTTGACATAATTGATCATATCAAAAAGACAAAAATATAAATGTCTGAATTTGAATATTTGCAAGTTAATTCTGATCAATTGGATAGGTTGGTCCAATGTGTCAAGAATCAAATCATCCCTTCAAGACAAGAGGTTAAGAAAATAATACTTGATTCCCCAAAGAACATGCCCATACTGAATAATCTTGTTATTATTCTTCCAGCTACCCCTGGGAAAATAAAACCTTTCTATGTTTCCCTGTTAATAAATGGTTATCAGCTCAATAATTGTATTATAGACTCAAGCGCATCTGAAAATGTCATGCCTACTAAAGTAGCTAAGTCTCTTGGTCTCACATTGACCAAAACCTTTGGGAGATGTTTCTCCATGGAGAATAAGCAAGTACCATTGCTGGGGCAAATTAAAGATGCCCAATTTGCATTAGCAGCCTTTCCAGACAAGAGAATCAGGATAACTGTCTTGGTGGCTGATGTCGCAACATACTATGGCATTTTGCTTGGATAAATTTTTTGCAAGGACGTGGGAGGAGAACTAAGCATGGACCTGTCTGAAGCAAGGATCCATGTCCAAGGCATAATGAAGAGATTGCTCCCTAAAAAGGAGCCAAAATACGTGGTCATCCAAATATCAGCCCCTACAACACAAATTCTGTTTGAGTCTTCAGGCAGGGATAATTATTTATTTACCATAGAGGATGTTCATGTTTCTACAGATGAAAGTCCTATAGCTGACAATTCAGGAATTGATCCAAACAAGACTTCAAGGGAATTGGTAGGGTGCAGTATAAACAAGGAAGGATCTTCCATCTCTAATGAAGAGAAATCTGATAGGAGATCAGCTTCTGATGATGACAACAATTCTTCCACCAATGATGAAATTGGAACTGTGTTGATATCTCCTCAAGGAGATATTCTTCCTTCATGCAATTTGCAAGTAAGCAACACCAACAACACAGTTTGATGTGAATCTTTGTTGCTTAAATTGAAAATTCCTCAAGATAAAGAAATCAAACTCCTTCACATCAAAGGAGATGTTAATCTAATAGTTTGTCAAGAGTTTGATATGGACAATCCAATCATGTGATGGATTGGACCAACAGAACAACAAGTTATGATGGTGAACCATGCTACTACAAATCAAAATTAGGCAAAGGAATCCTTCACCAAGAGAGCAAGGAGTTATGGTTTCCGATTTGAAGACCACATCCTACCTTGGAACAAGAAGAAGAAAAGGCCAAGAAGAAGACACAGAAAATTGGTTTCCTGGTGGAGAGCTCCATTCGCCCGTCACCGTTTATGGGGGAAAAATGTTTTCGTGCTGGTTTACCAAGATGGTGCACTATTTTCATGGTCTACCAAGAGAAAGCAGTATCTGAAATACTTCAATTCTCAAAGTATCAGATCATATCATTTGTACATATGTATATTTGTATAGTTTTTAATCCTATTTTGTTTTATTTGTTTCCATTTTTGATGCCTTTCATTTCTAGGTAGCATGACTCCATAACCAAATGGTACACATGAAGACACTGGAGATTCTAGATTCTACTCCTTTCAATTATTTTTTACAATTGACAGAAGTTCCCCAACTGGAGCCAGCTGTTGTCCCCCAAAAATATCACTCATTTTTGGGACAACATTTGAACTATTTTGGTCCTACACACCAAAATTATCTCTTCTCTTTTCAAAATTTGTCTTGGGCATTCAAATTCCTCATTTTTCAAGCTTTTCAAAAATCTACGGACTTTGTAGGCTTAAATCTACGGACTCAGCAAGAAGAGAAAATCTACAGACTCTGCAAACAGGCTTATTTCTACAAGTTCAATGGGTTCAAGGTTCAACAGGTTCAATGTCTTTGGCAAGAGTTAAGCGCTTCATCAAGGTTCAAAGTTTAATCGCTTTAATTGGTTCATCAGCTTCAAAACACTTAGCCAAATCAAGGCAGCTTGAACCATTGAACCACTTTGGTTCAAAGGTTCAATGGGTTCAAGGTCCAATGGCAGGTTTAATCAAATGGTTTGTCAGTTGGTTCAAAGCTTTGTTTGAACCATTGAACCAAAACTTGGTTCAACATCTTGGTTCAATAAAAAGGTTCAACATTTTGGTTCATCCTTTGGTTCAACGTCAATTGGTTCAAAGACATGGTTCAAAGGCAAGTTCAATGTTTGGTTCAATGCTTAGTTCATCGACTTGGTTCATTCAATTGAACCATCGGCTTGAACCATTTTTGGTTCAATCAATTGGTCCAACGTCTTGGTTCAACAGAATGGTTCAAAGCTGTGGTTCAAAGGAATAGTTCAAAAGGCAAAATTTCAAAGGGCTTCTCGAAGGACAAGTGCCCTTGCGAAGGACACTTAATAGACAAAAACACCCTTCAAAAGGGTTATTTTCAAGGAAACAGTTAAGTAAATTCCTTCAGATTTTTGTTTAAGATAGTTCAAAAAGATCAATGCAAAGAAGCAATTCCTTCAGACTTTTTGTCTGAAGGAATTCCTTTGGACAAAAGTCTGAAGGAATACAGAGAAGTTGCGGGCTAAAAGACCCTGAAGGAATTTTCAAAGAATGAGTCAACATTTCCATGGACTTTTTGTCTGCGAGAATTTTCCTCGAGGGAAATGTTTGCAAGAAAGCGCGTGAGGAAATGTCCATGGGAGAAAGCCTGGGGATTTATCTACGGGAAAATGCCACGAGATTTGTCTGCGAGAACTTCCAAGGAGAAGGACGCCAAAGGACCCTGAAGGGCAGGTGCCATTGCGGAGGACTCTCGGCTGCCAAAGTGAAGGACATTTTCATGAAATAATTTGAAAGAAGAATCTAGTGACCTGCCATTCGAAGACTGCCCAAAGGGCAGATACCCTTGCGGGGGGGCCTCTTTCTAACCCAAGGCAGATCATTTCTTAAGGCCTGAAAGGGCATATTCTTTCTAGAAAAGTGCTAAATAGAAAAGCTGAAGAAGGAACAAGGGGTGACACACCCAAAGACATCAAATTCAAGACAGTGAATTAGTCACTGAGAGCGCATCAACGGGTGCGTGAATGTCAATTTCAAAGCTTGTAAAATAGCCATTGATCTTGGTAGATTCAAATCTACGGTCCTGAATGCATTCAAAGATTTCAAGGCTGAGACAACAAGAAGCGATTAAAGAACAAAGCATCAAACTGAATTCAGGACCCGATTCAATTAACCAAAAAAGGAGGAACAATGAAGATAAGATCAGATTGCCAGGTGGACATTAAAAGTTGTAAACTTTCAATAAGCGTGACTTGTTTCCCTGCATTGATAAAATCAAATGGGTAAAACACCCCTAAGTTCTAGTGTGTCTTCTTAACGAATTCCAACACAACATGATGTATTACTATTCCTGAGTCCTTCTTGAAATGGCTATATAAGGAACTCTCTTCTATTGTAAATGGATCTCTTTTTTGACAATCAGAATGAACGTCTGCCCAAATTGAAAGGCACTTCTGAGACTTTGAGCTCAATTTGTTTATCATATTTTGTTATTGGAATAAGAAAGCAAATGGTTTTTTAGACTTTGTGATGTGATATCTTTGTTGTTAAGGAAACTATTCTTATGTCTTTTTCCTTGATGTTTTTTTTGTTCCTTTAATTTAACAAGCAGGATTAGTGAAATTAGTCAGAAAGTTGTCCTGAAGAGTTAACTATGGAGAGACTTTGTGCCCCCATAATTGCCTTTCAGTGTGTTTTCTTTTTATTTCTGTGTAAAGGACTTTGAGAAGACTTTGTGCTCTCATTGTTCTTCGTATCTTACTCTTAAGCAATTCAGGTGAAGACTTTGTGCTGCATCTCGATTTGTTGGTTATTACATCTTTTGCTCCATTTTACTATTACTACCTGGAGTATTCTTGTGGCTTACTGAATAGTACTTCTGAAAGAAGAGTGCTTTCTATCATTTTCCTTGAAGTTTCTCCTGTAATCTACACGCATCATCTCTAAAGAAAGAGAGATGGATAATTTGTCCTACCCTTGAGTATTATTTTCTATTTATATATATATATATATATATATATATATATATATATATATATATATATATATATATAACTTATCTATAGGGAACCTCCCCTTGATGAGAGGAGAGATCAGTCCCCTTCTGATGTGGTAAACCTACACATTTGGATGACTAATCTTCCTACTTTGGCTGATCAGACCTATTTTTTTTATCAGTACGCTGATCGACAAAAGATTCAACCAACAAGTCTAATGCAAGCTACTCACATGTCATGATCTACCAAATAAGATTAGGAAATGCTGGAGTCAAAATTGGATTGAGTTCTTGAGCCACCCACACATGAAGATTGAGCAGGCCATCATACTAGTCCAAGTTATTCACCAATTGATCACTATATACATGCACACATATAAATTATCTCCAAGTTTATGAATTGGTTCACATACCTAGTGAGGTGTATTTGTTCCTTTCCTCTCTCTTATCCCTTTACTTAGTTTTACTTCTTTACTCAATTTTGTCTTTACTTTTGATATATCTTAAGTAAGGATTGATTTATGTACATTTCACTTACAAAACACACAATGGAACATGCTTTAGATACTCAGATAAAACTTTATGGGCTTCAACTCTTAGGTAAGTTCAGGTACCCCTCTTTTCCTTTATCATAGTCATTTTGTTTTGATACATTTTTATAATAAAGGAGGGGGATGTAATCACCTAAAAATGATACTTGAGTGTTTAGAGTACTAACTGAGACAACCTATCCATAGCTTAGTATAGACCTATCCTAGGAGCTATTTTCAAACTTATCCAGCCTTCTTATAGGCCACAAATATCCCTAATCATCCCCAAAGTAGTCCCAAATCCTTATTCTTCCATCTTGGCCCTTCCTGCCTCAGGTTATGCCACCTAGACATTAGTGACATAATAGAGACATTAGTGCCATAATAGTGATAGTTGTGCCACATGGTGCTAGTGTCCAAATTTGATGTTATTGTCTTTTCCCTTATTTTTTCACGAACAAAAATATTTTCAAATCTTAGACCTCTTAGGGTCAGCTTAGACTTATTTTAGCACCTGCAAAAGCACCAAAATAGTATATATAAATGATTGTTAGCCTTCTAACCATTATATAGAAATATGATGCAAATTACAAATATAAACTCAAAATAAGATGTGCATAATTAAGGTTATCAATCCCTATTATGTCCTATTTCTACATACAACCATATACAACATTCTTAAGCTCATATTACTTAGATTTCTAGTATCAAGCACATTCAAAGTACTCAGGTCTACAATCATACTAGCTTCACTTGTACTTGCACCAACACTTAGGTGGAGAGAAAAACATCAAGCTTGATCCCTCTTCAGAGTATTGGTATGTAGGAAACTCTCATCACAATAAGGTGTTGAGGATGTCCAACCTACCCCACTAACAACACACTTTATTATTTGTATCAATTGGATGCCTTAGCAACATGGAGGATTAGGGTTTGCCCATAATATCAGTCAAAATAGGCCATCAATAGGATTTCAAAACTCATGTATGTAGGAACAAGCTTGATAGACCCAAACATGGATGCACCTAAGAGCTTGAAATAGTCCTACACAGAGGACACTACCACTAAAATAGGGATACTAACGCCACATGACACTACTATCTAATTAGGGTGTTAATGTTCAGATGGGGTTTTGACACCTAGATGCTATTTGTAACACTCAAACCAGCCTCTACCTCAGTTTTTAATCTCCAAATCATCCATCTCAGTCATTTTCCAGTTAAGTTCTCATTTACATTATTTATTGTTATTTTTATAAAGTTCAAATTAAGTCAATTCTATAACAGATCAATGGCTATATATTTTGCATATTTATGCCCCAATTTACTATACTCAACTCTTTAACAATATATGATTTACACCATCTAAGTCCCGAAAGGTTAAAATAGCTACACAATTTAATGGTTGAGGCTAGGGATCCATGCCTAGGTGCTTCCCTCTATTGAAACAACCCTCTTACAATTTAATTACTTACCATTGACCTCATCTCTAAACCTTGATGGGAATGGTTTGACATGTTTAAGCATAAAAAGGTAGAGAATAAAAATGAAACTAGATTCATTATTGTCAGTTAATTGATTCCTTATATAATATGTAATGGCGATCACATGTTTCATTTACCAAGGAAAGGGGAAGTTGTTATCAATTACCGTAAAGTAGGGTATAAGATGTGGTTGGGATTTAACATCCCCCAAGTTGATTTTCACCCTTTCCATTTTAAATTATGGAACAAAGACAAGTATTATTATATGTGACCTTAGTATTATAAATTTTAATCTTATTAATTCATTCCAATTATCTCAAAATTCACAATTAATCTGATGAAATAAACACAACAAAATAAATTCTAGAAATTAACTTGTCACTATTCATTTTTTTAAGATTTATTGACTCATTAGAAACATCATACTTCCAAATGGAAAGAAAGAGGATGCTTAAGCATCAAACATATGTACCTGATTATTAAATCTTGATTGTTTTCCCTAGCATGATCATAAGGATACCAGTACCATGATCATAAGAGCACCCTCACAATGCTTTCAGAGAGTCCATAAGGTAGTACTAAGGAATAATTTAAGTGTTCTATTTACACACACACACACATTGAATGATAAACCAATGCACTGGGGGTGGGGGGGGACTAGATAGAGATAAAGGCCACAAAACTACTACCATAACCTTAACTCATTCACTCAATATTATGATTAAACTTAACCAGTGAGCTTAAAATTGAGGAAGGGCCACACAAGGAATCAAGTAATATACAACAATCGACTCAAAGTATAAATAAAAAAGAGTAATATAAGTAACACCAAAAAAATGGTTACCAAAACAACTGTTGTCAATCAGACTTGCACCCCTATGAAGGTAGTTTTAGGTCTTCACAGTCTGCTAAAACATGGAAACAATCCTAAGCTGTGGGTGACCTAATCGGTGGATTAAATCTCTAGATTCTAAGGGCTAGCTCTCTTTGGTGTATCAATTAGGATCTTTGTTCTACGCTACAAACTATTGGGAGAAGAGAGAGAAACTTGAACAGAAATCCTATCTAATGATGGTGATACACCTATATTTTTTGATTGATCCACCAATTTGAGCTCCTAAGAACACTGATTTAGACAAAAAAAGAGCTGAAATTTCAACTCCAATTGACCACTATGCATAAGTATTTCATGAAAAGGTTATATCTTGTGATCAAAGCTTGAGGAAAATGATGGAATAGGCCTGATTCAAGGCACTAACCAACCACTTGCATCCACTGTAAACTCAACCAAATGACATTAAACATGGAACATGACCTACATAATTTGACCAACTAGTAACTAGGTAAGAATCAAGACTTGACAAGGAAGAAAACTCTATCACTTATGCAAATCAATGACATGAATATAATATATCAGCAATTGGAAATTGAAAAATTGTCCTTCTATTAATCTAAAAAAAGGTTACAACTCAATCTTTGGTAGAATTTTGTCTTGCCAAAAGAGGGATACAATTCAAGGTTGAAAAGCCAACTTATATAGAAAAGTACACAACAACCAAGAGGTTGGCATTGAAAAATAGAGAGGAAGTCAACTCTCACAGTAACTAAGTCCAATTTTCATTATGCCAAGATAAAAAAGCCTTCTAAATTTGTCTTTTTTCTTGCATGAAAAATCCTTTGGCATTGAAAGTGGACAGTGGGCTCATCTTGGGTTGTTCTTTTAACATGCATGAAATCTACATCAACCTCTAAATATGGAACTCTTATTGAGCTGTTGGAATTTTTTAAAGGCTTCCCTTTGTATGAAATCAATGCCAACATCAAATTTTGAACTCTGCTTGAATTGCTAGAACATTTAAAAACCTTTAAGCTCTCCAACGTTAAACCACTTGAGTCCTTCATGGAAATGAGTCTCCATTTTTTAGAACTGAAGGTATCATGTTCAAAATGGTTACACATCTTCGACATGTCTAATCATGTTTATGGTTGTTTGAATGCTTATTAACCTATTTAATGACTATTGAAATCTCTTCCTTTATCTGGCTCTTCATTTTTGTGTATGTTCTGTTGTTTGTCCATGCTATATTTTTCCTATGGAATTTCCTATGGCTTTATCTTTCTTGAACTTACTATCTATTGTTCCCTTTCTATGGCCTTATCCATTAGGATATTGGCCTCTTCCCTTCAGATTATCTATCAAGTCATTTTTCCATGGACAAATTATCTGTGAGAATTGTCTCAAACTTCTCTCTTTGGATAAAAAGTCTGAGACTTATCCCTCAGATCCTTTATTTGTACATTTCCTTAGGTAAATCTTCTGAAGGAATTCCTTCAGACTTTTTATCCATTCCACTGTCCCTTGTTTAAACTTTTAGAAGGAATTCCTTCAGACTTCTTATTCATGTATTTCTCTTTTTTTTGTGGACAATTTGTCCACAAGAATTCTCTCAGGCTTTCTCTCTCTTCTGATCCCTTCCTTTAGATATTCATCTTCGAACAGAAAGTCTGAAGCTCTACCACTTTTCTCTCTCCTTTATTTTGGGCAAACTGCTCAAAATAATTATTTCAATCTTTTGCTTATCACCTTTGTCTTTGGATAAAAAGTTCACGCCCTTTTATTTCTACTTGTGTCTTTCCTTATAGTGACTTTCTTGAAGGGCACATACCCTTCAGGATTCTTGCAATGAACCTTCTCGAAGGGCACATATCCTTTAGGATTTTTGTAATGACCTTTTAGAAATTGAATGAACCCTTCCACATTCCCTTTGAAATTTATGAAGTGAACCTTCTCAAAGGGTAGATATCCTTTAGGATTCTTGCCAATGTCCTCTTTCAAAAGGCATGTACCCTTTAGGGTTTTGGCTTGAACTTTCCCGAAGGGAAAGTGACCCTTCAGAAGATTTTAAATGCCCCTTTTAAAAAGGAAGTAACCCTTTAGGCTTATGTAAATGAGCCTTTTATAAGGGTAGATACCCTTCAAATTTATATAAATGGCCACCTCATATTTTTAAATTGTCCCTTTAGCACACAAAACTGCCATTCGAGCTTTTGAAAGAACCCTTCAGCTTTTCCAAAAGACTTTTCTTTTGGAAATCTCTCTCTCTCAAACAATTTATTTAGATAAAAAGTCCAAAGGAAATGTCCCTTCAGACCCTCTATTTTTGAACTTTCCCGAAGGGCAATTACCCTTTGGGATTTTTGTAATGTCCCTTCAGAATCGTGACAAGCCCTTCTTGAGTACCCTTTGAGAAAAATTAATAATCATTTGGCCTTTGGAAAATAGTCCTTTGGCCTTTGTGTAATGGATCATTCTTCTTGTATTTCCTTCAGATAAAAGTTTGAAGCAATTATATCTTAAGCCTTTTCAAAATTTCCCCTCAACCTAGTCCTCTTCCCCTTCTTTGAAAGGCATGTTTAAGCAAAGTTCTGAATGATAGAGGTTGCAATTTTGACCTGTAGGGTCAAAATTGTCAATAATAACCAACAAAGGTAATTCAAAAATGACATAATCCATAATAGAACATTCAAAACCTAGAAGATTGCCACATAAAATAGGGTCCCCAAGCCCAAATTTGCTAGAGATTCAAGTGATGTCAAAGGTATGTAATCACATGCTAATCAAAAATAAGATTTCATAGAATGGAGATATTTAACCCCATGAGAGTCAATCAAACCCCCAAAAACACCAGCTCAAGACTTTAACACCTCTTCCACACCCTAACAAAGGCCTCCATGATGTGTATTTATATAAAGTCAGTCAACACAAATGAACTATTAGATGCAAAGCTTTATTCATCTCCTTCTTTTATCCCACCCAAAGAAATCACAAAGAATGGAAACTATAAAAAAAATCAAGGATAAAAATAATATAATAAATAAAATAGTCCAACCATTGTCATCATATGTAATCATTCATAATGGGAAATTGCCACAATTAAATAAGATCTACAAATCATTGAATAGATCCACATCCTTCAACTAAATGGAAAAAGGCATAAAATGCAAACATCCAAAATAAGGGAAATTGTAATAATAAATTAAAAATTTGAGATCATTAGATAAAGCCATGACCTTCAAAAAAAGGGGAAAGGGCTTGCAAATAGTAATAAGGATTACCTTAATAGGGTTGTGATACTTCCCTATCACTCACACAGTCTATTCTTTGGTTTCACTATGAGCCCATTTCCTTATCTCAGAACTAAACTCTCTTCATTCCATGTTTGGAAATTTAGTCGAATAGATAGTTGAACAAACCCATTTTGGGGTGATTTGGCCATCTAAATCCATTGAACATCTGAACTAGTTATCTAATTGATTGGTTAGTCATCTAAATTAATTAGCCTTGCTAAAAATAAGGTCCATGTTTCCATGGGATTTCTCCCTTTTTATAATTCTCCCCCTTTTCACATAGTTTTGGTGACCATTTCCTCTTCGAACCACTTCTTGTCATTTTAGTCAAGTCACATTGAATGAGGAATGACAATCCCCATACTATTCTGACTTGAATATTTTTTATGGAAACTTCTTTCTATGTTTCATTTAATTCTTGCAGATTGACTAGTTAGCTGTCTTAATTGTTGTAATACCTTGTCTTGTGTTGTTCATAAAGTTTACTTATATATTAAAGATCCACCAACCACTATGATCTCTTTTAACTTAGATTGAAATATATATTCATTATTAATTTCTATATTAATAATAGTTGAGTGTTATCCATTGTGGATATCAAATGACTCAATCATTATCTCAGGTGGCCTTCTTGTGCATTATTAGGCAGCTATGTATTTGTCCATTGTGGCTACCACTATATGGATTATAGCTCACTAAAAAATAATTCACGTGTATCGTTTAAATGGAGATCTCTTTTATTTTTGCATTATGATTTACGTGGCCCATTTTACTTTGTTTAATTTATACCCTAGTGACAACAAAGCATGTTCTTCTCATTAACTTGATTCCTTTCTCATCACAATGTGCTTATGTGGATAATTTTACACACTTAACATGATGTATCCATTTGTAATTTGGAAACTCAATCATTGAATGTTAAGTGTCCTTATGGTTAATGTGCCACATAAACCAACTATATATAAGATGACTACTATCAACAATCCCACTATTAGTGTCCATTTATCAATGTGGTTATCTTATGTTGAATCTCCCACTCTCATCATATCGACTCATATAATTTCCTGATGATTCCAATGCAAATCCTTACCAACTCATATCATCATCAGTATATAATAAGATTGGAATAAATCTAGAAACACGTGTTTCCTGCACATAAAACAAATTCATCATGATACCTCTATGGTATGAAGAGACATAAAAATTGTAACGATCAAATTCTCATTAACCATAATCATTTTTTTCTTTCTTTATGATCCAATATTAAATAATCAAAGGGTACATGAAATAAAGGATGATCCCAATCACCTATTATAACTTAATTAATGGGTTTAACCATTATTAATGCTTAATCACATATCAGGTTGGCTTATTATTACAATATGTTTTGTTAAATTTTGTGTTATGCCCCTAACCTATCACATGTATCGGGATAGGAATAACCAACTTGTGTCTTACTTATCCCTCTTAATCTCAGACAACCTAGGACTAATAAGTTGGGAAAGTCATTCAAAAAATGATTTGATCGATATTTAATGGCAAATTGATTCAACTTTCAATTCAAATCAAAATGAGTCTTGGGAACCTAGAAAACTTTGTGAATGGATTTTAATAAATGAATATATTAATAAAAATAGAACAAAGTAATTATAATAATAATCAATTAAAGCAAGAGAATTAACCATGATTAATGCTTAATCGTGGATCTAAGTAAAGCTCATGTTAGGCTTATTATTACAATATGTTTAGTTAAATTTTGTGTTATGCCCCTAACCTATCACATGTATCAGTATAGGAATATCTGAATTGTGGATTAATTATCCCTCTTTGTTGTTATATCACATTTCTACATGTTTTCATTGGATTAGTAGGTTGGGTTATGGAGTAACCATGGCCTAGGTAGACTATATATAAGAGGTAATGGGTAGTTGTTTATCATCATATTGTGAATTATGCTCTTATTGAAGCTTGTGGAGGTTTCCTCCTTGAAGTGGATTGTATTTTATTCATATATTCTACTATATTTCAATCACATTATGATCTATTGTTTTTATTCTCTTTTATTGTTGAATTAATTTCATTACAAGTGGTATCAGAGTGTTGATTTGGGCCATAATTAGGTAAAAACCCCTATATATTATAATTTGGATATATCTCACAAACAAATATGAATTTATATACAATGTTTTTATTAGAGGTGATGAATCATTCAATTAAGCTTTCATTCAAAATTTATCTCAAATGGATCTGGTTTGCAAAAGTTATCACCATTTTAGTTTTTTCATAAATTCTCTCCATAGTGCACAATTGAAGGATTTGTTTTAGATATATTTACATTTTTGAAAATATTATAAAAACATATCTAGGGTATGTTCTTTGTATTTTCTAATTTAATACCAACATAAGTACAAAATTGCTTGGTCAAAGTTAGGTCAAAAATGCCAATCAGGGTCAACATTGTCAAGCCCTTTCATGGCAGGACCACAAGCGAGGGGCCAAGGAAGGGTGTAGAAACCCTAGAAAAAAATCCTTACAAGGAAGATATAGAGTCATAATGGGGATTTATTGGATCTTTTATACCATGGTTCTCTGATATAGATCACAAAGTGAACCAACTTGACTACAATGTGCAAGGCATTCAAAGTGAGATGCAAGGCATACAATCTAATATGAAATCCATACAATCTAGTTTGGAAAATATCATGATGGATTTATAAAATATTTGTCAAATCAACCATCTATCACTATTACGCAACCCTACCAAGGTGGATCTCCCAACAAACCTAATCTAAATCCAAGTACCTTACCACAATGAAACTTGTTACTAAAGGTAGATATGCGTAAATTTGATGGAAAGGATCCACTCAATTGGATCAACCAAATGGAGAATTTTTTTTATCTACATCAGATCCCATGTGGACATAAGGTTACTATGGCATCCTTGTATCTATAACCTAAATAATTCATTTGGTATCAATGGTTGTGTGCTCAAAATTAGAATAGACTCTCAGTGTCACCTGATTAGTTTTTACAGAGGAGCTGCAATTACACTATAGAAATAGTGTGATAGAGAATTACTTCAGCCAACTAGAAAAATTGTGATAGACTAGTTTAGTCAAGGATTATATTCATAGTTTTCATAACCTATCTTTATGTATGGAGATAATATCTGATGAGAAACTTCATGACCCATTTTTGGGAGGCCTCAAAGACCACATTCAACATGAGGTATGCATGTTTAATCCATGGCACATAGGGATGAGGAAAAATTCATAGCCAATAAGAAGCAACCATTCACTCACTTTAGAGACCATATCATATCGACACCATCATTTCCTCTACCTACCAGATTGACCCCTCAACAAATTGAATAGAAGCATGCAAAAAGATTATGTTTCAACTGTGACATCAAGTGGAACAAAGGACATAGATGTGCTGAGAAGAAGTTATACGTTTAGGGATCCAATGAAGATAATTAAGAGGATGATGCCTCCAATGATGATGAGGAAGAAATAGAGGAGGTACCTAAAGATTCCAAACCTATAATCTCCTGTCATGCAATTTTAGGTATTATCACTCCTCAAACACTTAAGGTGGCGGGGTTCCTCAAGAAATAGAAAGTGAAAGTGTTGATTGACTTAGGGAGCACACATAATTTCATCAACCATAAGTTGGCCACTCAATTGAATTATTTAATTTGCCCACCACCATATTTTTTGCAGATGGTGGAATAATCAATTGTTTAGGGAAATGCCATAGTATTAAGCTTGTTATGGATGAGTATAAACCATATTTTTCTATGTTTGTTATTCCCATGGGTGGTGCAAACATTATTTTAGGAGTCCAATGGCTCACAACCTTGGGTACAATTGAGATGAACTTCCAAGAACTATTCATGCACTTTCATTCTGAAGGTATACAAATTAAACTATGGGTATTATAGGCAAAATCTCCACAATTGGTTAGTTCACATCAGATGACAAAAATGCTAAAAGGAGGGGGGGTAAAAGGATTTATAGCATGATTATGTTCCATAAAAGTTCAACCCAAAAAGGCATCTCCACATCCTGATCTAAAAAGATGATTCTTGATGACCACCCATCTATTTTTGAGTCCATGCCAAAAGGACTACCACCAAAAAGAGAACATGATCATGTCATTCAACTACTTCTAAGGAGTCAACCACCAAATATTAGACCATATAGATATCCATATGTGCAAAAGAGTGAAATCAAAAAGATGGTCCATGAGATGCTGGAGGTAGGGATTATTAGGCACAACCAAAGTGCATATTCATTGCCAGTGGTCATGGTGTATAAACAGGATAACACATGGAGGATGTGCCTAGATTATAGGGAACTGAACAAGTGCACCATCAAAGATAAGTTTCCTATTCCAGTAATTGATGATTTACTTGATGAGTTATATGGTACTATTTATTTCATGAAATTGTATCTTCATTCAGGGTACCATCAAATTAGAATCAAGGATGAAGATATTCATAAAACCACTTTTAGAACTCATGAGGGCCATTATGAGTTTTTGGTAATTCCTTTTGGTCTTACAAATTCACCATCTACTTTTCAAAGCTTGATGAACACTATTTTTAGTCCTTTTTTAAGGAAGTTTGGTTGGTTTTCCTTGATGACATATTGAATTATAGGAAGGCATGGGAAGAACACTTGCAACATGTGAAACAGGTATTGATATTTTTGGAACAACATTAGTTTTATGCAAATCCATCCAAATGTGCTTTTGGATTACAAGAGGTAGAGTACTTGGGTCACATTGTATCCCATTAAGGTGTCAAATTTGATCCTCATAAAATCAAAGCTACGGTGGATTGGCCAATGGTCAAAACTCTCAAAAAACTTTGAGGGTTCCTAGGACTAACAAGTTACTACCTAAGATTTGTGAAAGGTTATGGCAACATAGAAACTCTATTCACTGCGTTGCTAAATAAGGATGCCTTCCATTGGAATGATGCAACCACTAAAGCATTTAGGAAACTAAAAGTAACTATGTGCACCACCCCAATTTTGGCTACTTTAGAATTATCAAAGACATTCATTATTGAATGTGATGCTTCTAGATCAGGGTTGGGAGTAATACTAATGCAAGAAGGAAGACCCCTTGCATTTGAGATCCATTTATTCAAAGGTAAGAATCTCCAAAAACCTATCTATGAGAAAGAAATGATGGTTATTCTTCATGCAATAAAATAATGGAGGCCATATCTGATGGGTAGACATTTTAAGGTAAAAATGATCATGATAGTCTCAAATAATTTTTAGAGCAAAGAGTATCATCTGAGGACCAACAAAAATGTTGTCTCATGATTTTGAATTCATATACAAGAAGGGTAAAGATAATGTAGTAGTAGATGCACTATCTAGATGAGATACATCCACATAAGCATTGCTTTGTGCAATTTCCATGTTGTAGACATATTGAGTAGATGAAGTTAGGTTAGAGTCAGGATAGAACAAGGATACACAGGTTCTAATTCAAAATATCCATCAAATTTATATAGATTCTAACAAATTTGAATGGAAATTTAATGCCTTATGGTATAAGGATAGGTTATACTTGTGCAAAGATTCAGAGTTGAAGCATAATATTCTTACAGAGTTTCATGCATCTCCAATTAAGGGACACTCTGGGTTTTTAAAAACTTATCATAAAATCAAGCATGAAGTATTTTGGGAAGGACACAAGGGAGATGTATAAAATTTTGTGGAAAAATGCTTGATATGCCAATAGAACAAAGGTGAGACAGTTAAGACCCCAAGTATTTTACAACCTTTAGCAATTCTTAGTCAAAGGTGGTAGGGCGTTTTCATGGATTTCATCAAAGGCTTGCCTTATTCTGAAGGTAAGAATGTTATCTTAGTAATTGTAGATAGGCTTACAAAATATGCTCATTTTTATGCACTCTCACACCCATTTATACCAAGTACAATTATAACTATTTTTCTAAAGATAGTTCTAAAATTATATGGAACCACAAAAATAATTGCAAATGATCATGATCCTATTTTCACTAGTATTTTTTGGACTAAACTATTTTCCTATTTGGGTACTCAGCTAGCTCATAGCTCATATTACCATCCCCAATCTAATGGATAAATATAACTGGTCAACAAATGTTTAGAGGGGTATCTATGTTGTTTTGTATTAGATAAGCAAAAATGTTGGGTTAAATGGTGTAGTTACATAAAATGTGAAAATTGGTAGCTTGAGTGTGGGTTGTGACACCCAACCCACAGGTCTCTCTTGCTTTCTCTTATGACCCTCATAGGCATCTTTTCATTGATTCTTAGTCATTTGTATCCTTCTAGACAGTGATTCCATCTCCTATAGGCAACATTTTTAGTGAAGATTCTATCCCCCTGGGTCCCATTCCTTCAAGATTATAGCACCCAACTTGGACTATAGCATCAAACCTTAGGGTGTCCATTATTGATGTTCCTATCTAAGTACATTTTTACCTCTAACAATCAGTTCTTTATGGTTCTTATTCCTCTTTTTGTCAGTCTAACGTGAATACATTCGACCCACGACTAATAGATCTCTATAAAAGCCCATTCAAAGTTCATTTATAAAGGTTTAAAAAATATCACAAAGTAAGCAAGAATACAAGCAAGACTATTCAGACATATTTCCCTATTCTTTTTATATAGTCAGCCAATACAATTACAAGCTTATTCAAACCTCACACCAGTCCCTAGTCACCTCAAGCATACCCAATTTAAACTTTTGCATCTTCATACATACTATTGCACAAAGCACATCAAGTGGCAGAACTACATATGGCTTGATCCCTCTTTGGATTATTAATATGTAGGCAACAAGCCCACACAAGAGGTGTGGATACACATTCAGTGCATCTTACACACACTAACCCCCTATTCCTCAAAGTTTGTTAAAGCATAATGGAGTCTAGGGTTTAAAGACTAAATCAACTCTACAAGGAGATCTACAAACATCCAGCATCCAAAATTTCACAAGTAGGCTCAGACAAACACAATGAACAAAACCCATAAAGCTTAGGTCTCCTGGATAATAGTGGCAGAAGAGGACTATAGTGTTGGACCCCAGGATGTCCTATTTCAACGTTCCTATCCTTTCATAAAATGAAGGCCAAACCCTGATTTGTGACACTATCCTAGTCCTACATAGTGAATTTCAGATCTTATAACAGTCCTCTCAATCAGTTTCCATCTAAGTTTTATTTTCTTCACATTTATTACTATTTTTAAAAAGATTAAAATTACAATTAAATTATACAAATCAATAGCTTAATTAGTGCAATATTATTTACTGGTTTAATCAACTCAGACTCTTAACTAAATTAGGAATATGACTCCAATATTCTTAAAATTGTTAAATCATTTGGTGAACCCGACTTACTTTATTTACGCATAAAAACCCTTTAAACCCTAGGATAAGTTCCTTGCTAATTTTTACAATATTTTTTTGATTTTTACTTGCATATTTAAATCAAAAATTCAATTTAATTTTTAAAATTTTATAGTAATTTATTTTTTAAGTATTTTTCATCCAAACCCTAGTTGCACACACTAGGTCCTTTCAAATCAAGAATTTTTCAATAATTTTCTGATTTTTTACTTTCATATTTAAATTAGAAATTCAATTCAATTTTTAAAATTCCATAGTAATTTAAAAATATATATTTTTCTTCCAATCCCTAGTTGCACACACTAGGTCCTTTCAAATCAAGATTTTTTTAATAATTTTTTGATTTTTTAACTGCATATTTAAATCAAAAATTTAATTTAATTTTTAAAATTCTATAGTAATTTTAAAAAATTATTTTTCTTCCAAACCCTAGTTGCACACACTAGGTCCTTTCAAATCAAGAATTTTTCAATAATTTTTTGATTTTTTACCTGCATATTTAAATAAAAATTTAATTTAATTTTTAAAATTCTAAAGTAATTTAAAAAATATATTTTTCTTCCAAACCCTAGTTGCACACACTAGGTCCTTTCAAATCAAGAAATTTTCAATATTTTTTTGATTTTTTACCTGCATATTTAAATCAAAAATTTAATTCAATTTTTAAAATTTCGTAGTAATTTAAAAAATATATTTTTCTTCCAAACCCTAGTTTCGCATACTAGGTCCCTTTCAATCAAGAATTTTCTAATAATTTTTTGAGTTTTTACCTACATATTTAAATTAAAAAATCACCTCAATTTTTAAAATTTTATAGTATTTTTAAACAAATCATTTTCAAAACCCTAGTTACATATACTAGGTCTCTTTGTTTTCTTGAGGTATCACCTTACATCTAAAATCAGATTCCACATAAAAAGAAAAATAGATCTCACTTATTTATACATATTTCTTGCATTTTTTACCAATAATAAGGAGACCATACTCGGTCCTATTATGTACATGAATGATGAAGTTTACCATATGTTAGTACAAAGCTTCATTCTTTGCATTTCATGCTTATTTTTCTTAATATGGGATGATATAAAGAATGTTATTGTTAAACATAATAAAATCCCTCTCCTTCAAAGCAATGTTTACTTGACTTTAATACAAGATTTCATTACTTGCTTTGTATCTCTCATATGTAAATTTTTTTATGTTTATCTTGTTAAATACATTAGAAATAACATATCTCATGTCAAAGTTCTTTATACATTAGAAATAACATATCTCATGTCAAAGTTCTTTATACATTAATGAACAAATTCATGCTATCTCTCCCTTGCTTGCTATCTCTCATGTGGAATGCTCTTTATAAACATATTTTTATACAATTTATAACTCCAATTACATTCATTTTATCCCACATGCATGGTTTCTACCTAGAGGATCCATTGCATAAGCTAACAACCACCTGTCAAGTTTCAATGTCATATCTTATGCATGAGAAACATTTTCCTTCTCCTCCTCTCCCCCAAGAGGGTGATAGCTAATTTCCCTCTAACCAGGTCCATGCTATCACCCCTCCAAAAGGTGAGGTAACCCATACTATTGTTCCTAATGTAGATATTTAGCCTATAGCTTCTTCAAAACCTCTTCAACATATGTGCTTACATGTTCAATCGAAAGCAACTAGGGTTTGCACTTATGAGACTCTAAGGGATCAAATCACGAGTATGAGAAAGTTATTTTTAGATTTACAAATGCAAAATTAGCTATTACATGAAAAGATCACAATATTGGAAACTCAGATTATAATACAAAAGCCTCAAAGGCACCCTAATGCCAATCATGTATATGCACCTTCACCTAGTCAATTGGTTGCAAGCAATGTTATATATCAAAATAGGAACTCATAACAAAGTAACTCTACAACTAGTGATTCAAAAAGCATTCAAAGATTTAAAAATTTTCAAATGAGGTACTACGGGAAATGATTAAATCTAAGTTGATCAAACTAACTCCTCTACATCCAGTGAGAAGATCCAGATATTATTGTGCACATCATAGAATGCATGGGTATCATACAGATTCATGTTTTGCATTGAAAACACATATACAACAAAAAATTGTTAATGAGGACCGTGTATAAGGTAAATCAGTCCAACAATCCATAGTAACACAAGAACACATTCATAAAGGGTCAAATTTAGAAACAATACAAAAGTGGTTACCAAAGCATAACTCAGAACAACAAAAGGATCAAAAATCAAAATCAGAGCAAGAAACAGTACCACAATCATAGATAAAACACAAAAATGATGCAAATCTACCTCTCCAAGATGAGGCTCAACTTTCAAAGCAGTATGGGTTTGGTCAAAAATATCTACAATAGTTTGATTATCAAGGTCAAGGGTTGGACAAGCATGCTCAAGGCATCACTACTTTTATTCTAGTAGTTGATAATATTTGTCACCAAGGTTTGGGATTTATTGAACATCTTAAGACAAATCATTCACAGACATAATTTATCAAAGGAAAAGATCTAGATACAACAAAAGTCAACACTAACATTTTATTGGCTCAAAATCAAGATGATAATGATGAGTGGAATAATATAGGTTATTATGATTTTCAAGATATCAACGATAAATCTAAATATTCAGAGTCCTATTCACATCTACTCCCTCATACATCACAATCACATACAATTCCTTTGTTCGATACAAGACACCATGATAGGGGGTCTCCCATGAGACTCATCGGCTAGTATCATTTCTTTTTAGTATTACTTGTACATATTTTATCAGCCTTCTTGTACATAATTTTTCAAAATTACATGTATATAACTCATTTTCAAATTCTTGTACATAGTCTCCTTATGATTGACTATACATAGCTTATATCAAAAATCCAAAAACATTCAAATATGTCAAATTATCAAAAAAAATATAACATTTCAAACTATAAAAACATTCAAATAATTCAAAAAACACAAAAATATTTCAATTGTATGCAGTATCCATGCTTTACATTTCTACTACCATGCTAGACTTACATTTGTTGTTTTATGTTATTGTTTGTCAGTTTATCTACTACCATGCTTCACTTGATCTTCTTTGAGTGTGTGCAGTGACATTCAAATCTTTGATTGCTTCATTCTACCCATTGAAGGGGCATCCTACTTCTACATTCGAGACACGCATCGATATATCTACCCTTTGAGGGCATTTTCTAATGACTACTGTCAGGGGATCTGTAGCTCTACCAATTAGAGCACAATTGATTACTTTCTTATATGCAATTAAACACGGAATTATACCAGAATGATAAAGTAGCTAGAAGCTTGAGACAGCAAAGAATTTGAGAGACAATACACACTCTTGTATTAAATACTACTAGAAGAAAATACAATAAGGAAGATGCCACTTCTTCTTCCACCTCAAAGACTTGCCACACCTCAAGACCTTCTTCCCTCTCTCTCTTGCTCAACACAACAACTCTAAAGCCTGAGTTGCTATCCCTCCTTGAATGCTTCAGCTGATCTCCTTGACCTTACACCTGTAGATCTCCTTGACCTTGCTTGCTTCAATGCTTTTTACTTGCCTTAGAATTTAATTACAATACATGCCTCATGGGTCTATAAATAAGATCCCATGCTTACAAAAAATAGAACTCTAACTACTAAAATTAGACACACAGCCCGCGACTTAAATTAGCCCCTTAGCATGCAAACACTCAGTTCAACTAACTGACTGTTCGTCAATAGCAGTTCTGAAAATACATAGGTGACCGACGCCGGTCCCTGCTGGTATGGTGCTGCCGACGTCGGCCGACTTCCTACCGTCGCCGGTCTCCTTCTCCACTGCACTTGACCGACGTCGGTCATACTGCCGACGCCGGTGGCTCTGGTTCTTCAGCATCCTTCTTTGTGTGTCTACAAGCAGTTGAAGCGTTTAGCTCCACACCACAACAATCTCCCACTTGGAGATAAACAGCTGCAACTTGTACCTGTACCTGTACACCATCTATTTTGTTCCTTAGGCTCTGTATCCCTCTTCAATGTCACTCTTGAAGACCAACCACCACGTAAACCTGTGATGCAATACCTGTATCTTATGCCACAAGAATTTTGCTGCTCCCAAATTCTCCATGACATACTTTTGAACCAACTCTACACTTAGCTTAGAAAACTCCCTGTATATGAAACCCTGCAACAAGTAACACAATACAGTAACAAGATAATGTAGCTAATATTATCCAACCTGGTAAAGATAAAATATAATGGTCAAACCTCCATTGTTCTGCAGCATAATCAAGACCATATACCATAGCCTTCTGTCTCATGTATCCATCCACTCTCTTCTGTAAAATGGGAATCCATCCCTCTATCCAGTGCTTCCTTCCAGCTGACAACACTACCAACAAATACCTGTTTGGTTCTCCAAGGACTCACACTCCTCATCCATGCCAAGCTCCCACTGTTTCTGGATTCTACCTGCATTGCTTCTTCCATCTTCCTAGTTCATGACTATCAGTAAGCAATATAAAGAAGGTGAACAATGAATATGAGGTTCACATACCTTTCCTGACCTCCACATGGGTGTTTGAGACCTATTGATTCACCCAACATCCGTTCTAGTGACCGATCTAGGCCATCTCCCAGTCTGCTCCCGACCAATGTCGGTTCCCTGCACTGATCCTGACTATCGACGTCGTTTCCCTGGCCGACGCTGGTGTCCCTCCTGTCGACGTCGATCCTTATGACCAACGTCAGACTTCTCCTGTCCGACCTACCGACCCTGCTGGTCTGCACATGACCGATGTCGGTATCTGGATGACTGACGTCCGTGCCAAGCTACCGACATCGGTGTCTGTGTGTTCCTGTGAGTGATGAAATTTTCATCCGCGAGCTCTTCTTGGATCAAACCTCTGTCCATGCTACCCTGCTCAGACTTATTCAGCCCCTGTGACTGATCTTTGTCCTTCATCTCCTCCAAAAACACCAAGGCTTCTTTGTTCCTGTCAAAGGCATCAAATTTCTTCTTTCTGCAATGAACTGTATTTATGCTTTCCAAATTTGAACGCATACCTTTTGAATCAAGAACTTCCATTTCCTTCATGTTCTTGTGACCAAGCCTATTAGGCCACATCTTCGAATCTACACCAGAAGTGGAATCAGTAATACAAGTAGACAGATAAAGAGTATCTACTTTCTTACCTCTTGCTAGAACAAGTGCTCCCTTGGTAACCTTCCAAGAATCTGCTGTGAGGGTTATTGTGCATCCCTCATCTCCCAACCTTCCTACAAAAATCAGACTCTGCTTCAGAATCGGAACATGCATGACCTCTTTCAACACCCACGTGTTGTCAATTTGCAATCTCAGCTGCACTTTCCCTTTGCCAACTATCTGACAAGGCGTACCATCCCCTAAATAAAGAACTCCAAAGTCTCCCTGTTCATATTCATAGAACAAATCTCTGTTTGGGGATGCATGAAAAGATGAACCAGAATCTAAAATCCATGATCCTACCTGACTATCTGAAGAAAGTATGAGAGCATCCTGCATCACAATATTTGCATCCTTTGCTTCTTCCATACCTGCATGTTGATTCTCTTTATCTCTCAACCAACACTCCTTCTTTGTATGTCCTTTCTTTCTACAAAACCAACAGGTAATACCTTTGGACTCGGATCTCCTTCTCGACCTTGATTTCCCTTGCTCAACCTTTTCCCTTTGCCTTTCCCTGCTTTCTGCACTTAGAGCATTCCCTGATGATTCACTTGTGCTTCTCCTGCGTATTTCCTCATTCAAGATCACACTCACAACATCATCAACTTTTAAGATTTTAGAAGCAGATGCAGAATTACTTACTGCCATAACCATACCGTCCCAACTTTCAGGCAAAGAACATAAAATCAAGAGAGCCTTTACCTCATCATCAAAAACAATATTGACTGAAGCTAGTTGGTTTACCAAACCATGGAAATCACTGAGATGAGTATGTACCGATCCACCTTCCTACATTTGCAAAGTAAATAGCTGCTTCATAAGATATACCTTATTAGAAGCCGAGGGCTTTTCGTATAAATTTGCCAAGGACTTTATCAACTCTTCCGTTGTCTTGCACTGTGATAAGCTAGAAATGACAGATGATGCAAGGCTCAACCTTATGGAACCAAGAGCCTTCCAATCAAGAACGTTCCATTCTTCATCCTTCATATCTGTGGGCTTGCATGCAACCCCACCCAACGGTAAGTACAAATCCTTTTGATACAGATAGTCCTCAATCTGCATCCTCCAATGTTGATAATTCTTGCCGTTAAACTTCTCCATTCGTAGCCTGCTTTCTTCTGCCATTGCTGAACTCCCACTCAATCAAAAAACCCTGTGAATGACCTATAATCAAAAACAATACCCTGCTTCCTGCAAACCATAGCTCTGATACCACTTGTCAGGGGATCTGTAGCTCTACCAATTAGAGCACAATTGATTACTTTCTTATATGCAATTAAACACGGAATTATACCAGAATGATAAAGTAGCTAGAAGCTTGAGACAACAAAGAATTTGAGAGACAATACACACTCTTGTATTAAATACTACTAGAAGAAAATAAAATAAGGAAGATGCCACTTCTTCCTCCACCTCAAAGGCTTGCCACACCTCAAGACCTTCTTCCCTCTCTCTCTTGCTCAACACAACAACTCTAAAGCCTGAGTTGCTATCCCTCCTTGAATGCTTTAGCTAATCTCCTTGACCTTACACCTGTAGATCTCCTTGACCTTGCTTGCTTCAATGCTTTTTACTTGCCTTAGAATTTAATTACAATACATGCCTCATGGGTCTATAAATAAGATCCCATGCTTACAAAAAATAGAACTCTAATTACTAAAATTAGACACACAGCCCGCGACTTAAATTAGCTCCTTAGCATGCAAACACTCAATTCAACTAACTGACTGTTCGTCAACAGCAGTTCTGAAAATACATAGGTGACCGACGCCGGTCCCTGCTGGTCTGGTGCTGCCGACATCGGCTGACTTCCTGCCGTCGCCGGTCTCCTTCTCCACTGCACTTGACCGACGTCGGTCATACTGCCGACGCCGGTGGCTCTGGTTCTTCAGCATCCTTCTTTGTGTGTCTACAAGCAGTTGAAGCGTTTAGCTCCACACCACAACAACTACACCATCCAAGTTATGTCATTCCTACACCACACACTCTAGTTATCATATTGATGTACTACTTACTAGCTTACACAAATTAATCTATTGACATTCACTAGTATATAACACTTGTATATTTCTTAGCATATACCTAGTCTTATACTACATGTCTTGCATACTTTCACTTCTTGCTTTGATTAGTTAGATGCGATTGTATTTTTAATATATTACATGCTTTCCTTTCTTGTTTTGTGTAGCAAGATGTGATTGCATTTCTTAGTTCCTATTTTGTCTCATGTATGTTCCTTAGGACATTTGCCATTGTCCTTTGCTTCTACTCTTGTGTGTGCCTTAGGATATTTGCCAATATCTTTTGCCTGTACTCTTCTCTATGATTGAGGATTTCATGCCAACCTTGCTTGTTTCCAATCGTATGTGTATGTGGCATTTGAACATGCCTTTTATGCTTGATTTCTAGTTTGAGTGACATGTTCCTATGTCGTTTATTTTCTTCGCCCCTTGGCCACTCTCGTATGCTTTTTGCGTCTTACTTCATGTGCTTATTGCTTGATTGCTTTTCAATTGTTTGCAATGCCATGATCCACATCATGCATTATCTTGTTTTCTTGGATGCCATGATGGACATCATGCTCTATCCTTCCTTGACAACTAACAACTAAAAAATAACAACTACAAATTAACCGAACTTCTAGTTTTAGCTTATTATATTGCACATGTTATTACATTGTTATCTCTATCTAGGCATACCCCTGTTGATCTAACATTCTCCATTACAAATCATGTTATATCTTATCGATTATCATTACTATATCATGTATCTTTGCAGCATAACACACTTGCAGAGCTCTTTTTTTTAGGGCAGACATTGTAGAGTCTTCATTCCTACCCTCAAAAGAGGAGGCAACAAACAGGGGTTTTATCACAAAGATCAGTGCTCCTAACGATCGAAAAAATAGTTTTCAAAACACCTAGAACAATAACTAGACTTCAACCCAGGTAGAATAGACCAGACAGACAATAAAAATTATAGAATAGTCATCATAATTAGCCCATGGCAATAGCACCAAGATTGGACTACAACACTGAATAGTAAGGTGTCTATTTCTAGCGCTCCTATCCAAATAACAAAAAAATTAGATTTTCTAGACACATGTAGAAAGGTAAGATCAGCTATAGTTTTGCACATACAGACTAGTTCAAATTCAATAGTTTTAGTACAATTTTTCTCAGAGAATCTAGATATAGGGGACATCATGCACGACATGATGGTTCTTGCTTCCAGTTTCAGATTAGGTAGTTGGTATAACTTCTAGATCAGAATCCATGTTTCAAACACCAGTGATTGGGGGCAATGTGTGTGACACATTTAACTTCTTTTCTTTTCAAGTTTAGTTTTTTACCTAGGCATTATTAGTAGTTGCATGCCTTATTCCATCTGTAGGTGGTTGGTATCATTTTGGGGTGGCTTTCATACAAGCCTAACCTTCACATTTCTAAGTGGCTTCCACATAAGTATATTGCCCAATTTTAGAGTGCATTTCATACAAGCTTAATCTCCACCTTTTTTTGAGTTGGCCAAGATTGGCCTAGTGTCCAATACACATTCAATTATCTATGTCACATTGTCAGATTATAGTACATTCATGGGATTCAAGAGTTACCTCATATGACACACATTCATACTAGTATTAGTTTATAGCTTCACTTCACGGGGTAACAATGGAGCCAAAGGACTAGCTAGCCTTTGTATTCTTGAGCCACCTACTCAGAGGGATTGGACACACAGTCCAAACATCGATTAACACACACATGATCATGTAGCTTCACTTAGTGGGTGATGATGGAGCCAAAGGGCCAACCTTTTCATTCTTGAGCCACTCTCAGAGAATTGAGCACTCAGTGCCATTTGTGATATTACTCTTGGTACAACGTCATCCAACCTCACTCAACATCACAACAAGTTTTGTATTAGTTCACGTACTCGGTGAGGTGTATTCATTCATTTCTTTTTCTCTCTTTCTCTCTTACCCAGCTTTGTAAGTTCTTATTTTAGATATAACGTATCTAGTAAGAATTGATCTACTCTTTATTTTCTTTTTTAGATTTATACTTCATAGCATGCTCTCTCTACGCACACCTAGTATCACACAACTTCATGAGCTTCACCCTTGCAGGTAAGTTCAAGTACGCTTTCTATTTTTTATTTATTCTAGTATTTTGCTTTGCTATATCACTAAAATAAAGGGGGCATATGTAGTCATATAAAATGTGAAAATTGGTAGCTTGAGTGTGGCTTGTGACACCCAGTCCATAGGTCCCTCTTGCTTGCTCTCATGATCCTCATAGGCATCTTTTCACTGATTCTCAATCATCCATAGCCTTCTAAATAGTGATTCCACCTCCTCCATACAACATTTCTAGTGATGATTCCATCCCTCTGGGCCCCGTTCCTTCAGGGCTATAACGCCCAACTTAGACTATAGCGTCTGACCCTAGGGTACCATTTCTAGTGCTCCTATCCAAGGGTATTTTTACCTCCAATGATCAATTCTTTTTGGTTCCTATTCCTCTTCTTATCGGCCTAACGTGGATACATTCGACCCATGACCAACATATCCCTATAAAAGCCCATTCAAAGTTTATTTTTAAAGGGTTGAAAAATATCATAAAGCAAGAAAGAATACAAGCAAGACTACTCATGAATATTTCCCTATTCTTTGCATACAGCCAACCAATACAATTATAAGCTTATTCAAACCTTCACACTAGTCTCTAGTCACCTCAAGCATACCCATTTTAGTATTTTGCATCTTCATACATATTATTGTACAAAGCACATCAAGTGGGAGAACTACATATGGCTTGATCTCTCTTTGAAGTATTGTTATGTAGGCAACATTCCCACATAAGGGGTTTGAATATACGTTTAATGCATCTTACAGACACTAACCCCCCTGCTTTCTCAAAGTTTGTCAAAGCACAATGAAGTCTAGGGTTTAAAGACTAAATCAGCTCTACAAGGAGATCCATAGACATCCAACATCTAAAATTTCACAGGTAGGCTCACAAAAATACAAGGAACAAAACCCGGAAAGCTCAAATCTCTTGGATAACAATGACAAAATATGACTATAGTGTCAGACCTCAAGGTGTTCTATTTCGATGCTCCTGTCCTTTCACAAAATGAAGGCCAAATATTAATTTAAGATACTATCCCAGTCCTACATAGTGAATTTCAGATCCTACAATAGCTATCTCAGTCATTTTCTAGCTAAGTCTTATTTTTTTCACATTTATTATTATTTTTAGAAAGGTTAAAATTATAATTAAATTATACAAATCATTAGCTTAATTATTGTAATATTATTTACTAGTTTAATCAACTCAGACCCTTAACTAAATTAGGAATAGGACTCCAATATTTCCAAAATTATTAAATCAAATGGCTACCACTGATAGGCTCTAGGCTCACAAAGCTCTGATACCAATTGTCATGATCCCTACTCCTTAAGAGTACACTTGATTACCTTTGTATAAGCAAATAAACACGAAATTTAACCAAAAGTAAAATGTAACTAGAATTCAGAAACAACACAGAATATGAAAGACAATACAAACTTGTATTAATACTCTTCTAGAAGGAAATACAATGAAGAAATCACACTCTTCCCACACCTCTTGGGTGTACCAATAATTCTCCCTCAAGAGTTCTCTCTCTCAATTACAAACAATCAACTCAAACACAGAGTTGTTGTTTCAACCAGTCAGTAACAATACTGCCAGTACACCAATCAGTAAGTGACAATCAACTCAACCGTTGTTGCCTACTTCTAGTACCACCGAGTACACCACGTACTCCAAGTAGATCTCCCTGATCTTGCTCCTTGATGTGTTGCAGATCTCCTTTGACCTTGTTACCCGACAGATCTCCTTTGACCTTGCACACACACACACACTTGTAGATCAACTGACCTTACTTACCATGTAGATCTTCTACCTGATCTTGCACAACCTGGTCTTGCACACCTGTAAACCTTCTAGATCTTACACTTGGGAAGAACCCTTATCCTTGCCTTTCCAGGTCCTTATGATTCTCCAAATTACAATGCAGCCCCATGGGTCTCTTAAATAGATCCCATACAAACAATAATTAGACTTTCCAATTACAATAATTAGAAACGCAGACTGAAGACTAAAATTAGTCTTTACATGCAAACTGGCTGTTTAACAAACTAACTGTTCATGTAACTAACAGTTCTAGAATGCATAGGCGACTGACGTTGATCTCTGTCTATCTGGAGATGACCGACATCAGCCGATCCATGATCGATGTCAGCAACTTCTGGTCTACCCCTGACTGACGTCGGTTGGCTTGACTGATGTCGGTTACTATGACATTCAGCAACCTCCTCCATGTTTGCATACCTGTGAAGATTTTAGCTCCACAACCTAACAATCTCCCACTTAGAGATAAATAGCTGCACCTGTACCTGTACCTATACATCATCTAATTTTGTTTCCTAGCTTGTATCCCTCTTCAAGTTCAATCTTGAAGACCAACCACCACACATCTTGTGGTGCTACTCCTGTCATCCAAGTAGCCTACCATATCTGAATCTACATACCCATGTAGAGAAGTGCTTGACCCTGCATAGCATGTTAACCTGCTGCTGGTCCCTCTCAGATACCTAAGAATCCATTGAATTGCTTTCCAGTGCTTCTTTCCTGGATTGGCCACAAACTTGCTGACAACTCCCACTGCTTGGGTAATATCAGGTCTAGTACACATGTACTCAACCTCATTATGTGATTTGGGACACTATTTTGTGAACTGTCCATCCATAGGTGTGCTAACTGGTTTTGCATCCTTCACTACCTTAGTCACAAAATCATCTTGAGACAACATCAACCTCTGATCTTCCCTGTCTCTAGGAATACTCATGCCAAGGATTTTCGCTCTTCCTAAATCTTTCTTGGCATTCCTCTGAACTAATTTTACCCTTAGCTCAACACTCCCTGCATGTATGAACCTGCAATAAGCATATCATCCACATACAGTAATAGAATAATGTTGCGACCATTATCTAACCTGGTAAAATAAACACAATAGTTACATTGACATTGACTAAAGCCATGCTTTGTCATACACCTGTCAAACCTGTACCACTGTCCTGGAGCTTGCTCAAGACCATATAACTTGGCCTTCTATCTCACGTGTCCATTCTCTCCTTTCTTTAACCTAGGAATCCATTCATCTTTCAGTGCTTTCATCCCGACTGGGAACTCTACCAAATCTACCATTTGGTTATTTCCTAAGGAATTAATTTCCTTATTCATTCCATGCTCCCACTTTTTTCTAGATTCTACCTGCATTGCTTCTTTAAAACTTCCTAGTTCTTGACCATTAGTGAGCAACAAGTTTAGGTAGTATAAAGAAGGGGAATAACAAATTTGAGGCTTACATGGGCGTTTGAGACTCCTTGACAGCTTACTGTCTACCCAAAATCCATTCTTTGGTTGACCCTGGTCTGCACCTGACCAATGTCGATTCTACCTAATCATCGACACCGATTCCCTGACCGGGTCGGTGTCCACTTGGTCACCGATACCACCGACTCTGGTCTGCACATGACCGACATCAGTACCTACCTATTCGACGTTGATTCTCCCCTGACCGATGTTGGTAACTGTGTTTTTCTGTGAGTGATGATCTTTACCCGCAAGCTCACTTTAGATCATAACCCTGTCCAAACTACCCTGCTCAAAATTATTTAGCCCCTTGAGCTGATCTCTATCCATCATCTTCTCCATGAAAACTAAGGTTTTTCAGTTTTTAAGCTTGTCAAAGACATCAGACTTCCTCTTAAGAACATGCATCTCCTTCTTATTCATGTGACCAAGCCTACAGAGCCACATCTTTGCATCTACATCTGAAGTAGATAAACTAAAAGGAGAATCAGTAATACAAGTAGATAGATAAAGAGTACCTAATTTCTTACAACATGCTAATTCAAGTGCACCCTTGGAAACTTTCTAAGATTCCACTGTGAGAGTTACTGTGCATCCCTCATCACCCAACTTTCTTGTAGAAATTAGACTCCTCTTCAGGACTGGGACCTGCATGACATCCTTCAACACCCATGTGTTGGCCGTCTGCAATTTCAGCTACACTTCCCCTTTGCCAACAATTTGACAAGGCTCACCAACCCCTAAATAAATCTTTCCAAAGTCTCCATGGACATAATCATGGAAAAATACTCTATTTCGAGTTGCATGGAAAGAGACAACATAATCTAAAAACCAAGATTCTACTTTATCCAAGAAACATACAAGAGCATCCTGTGTAACAATACCTGCAACATCTGCTGCTTCATTTCCTTCATGCTGATCTTCTACCGACCAACAATCTTTCTTTACCTACTCTTTCTTTCCATAATTCTGTAATTGATCATTCTTGTTATTGAATTCCTCCATTCTTAGTATACTTTTTTCTACCATTGCTTTACTCCCACTCAATCAGAAACCCCTGAGAGTGACCTGTAATTAACAAACACTAATCTGCTCAACCGCTTGTTAGTTGATCCTAGCTCTGTTAAACTTGCAACCTAGCTCTAATACCACTTGATAGGATCTAGGCTCACAAAGCTCTGATACCAATTGTCAGGATCTCTACTCCTTAAGAGTTCACTTGATTACCTTTGTATAAGCAACTAAACACAGAATTTAACCAGAAGTAAATTGTAACTAGAATTCAAAAACAACACAGAATATGAGAGACAATACAAACTTGTATTAATACTCTTCCAGAAGGAAATACAATGAAGAAATCACACTCTTCCCACACCTCTTAGGTGTACTAGTAATTCTCCCTCAAGAGTTCTCTCTATCAATTACAAATAATCAACTCAAACACAGAGTTATTGTTTCAACCAGTCAGTAACAATACTGCCAGTACACCAACCAGTAAGTGACAATCAACTCAACCGTTGTTGCCTACTTCTAGTACCATCGAGTACACCACGTACTCCAAGTAGATCTCCCTGATCTTGCTCCTTGATGTGTTATAGATCTCCTTTGACCTTGCTACCGCACAGATCTCCTTTGACCTTGCACACACACACACCTGCAGATCAACCGACCTTACTTATCATGTAGATTTTCTACCTGATCTTGCACAACCTGCAGATCAACCTGGCCTTGCACACCTGCAAACCTTCTAGGTCTTACACTCGGGAAGAACCCTTTTCCTTGCCTTTTCAAGTCCTTATAATTTTCCAAATTACAATATAGCCCCATGGGTCTTTTAAATAGATCCCATACAAACAATAATTAGACTTTCCAATTACAATAATTAGAAACGTAGACTCAAGACTAAAATTAGTCTTTACATGCAAACTGACCGTTCAACAAACTAACTGTTCGTGTAACTAACAGTTCTGGAACACACAGGTGACCGACGTCGGTCTCTATCTGTCTAGAGATGATCGACATCAGCTGATCCATGACCGATGTCGGCAACTTCCAGTCTACCCCTGATCGACGTCGATTGGCCTAACCGATGTCGGTTACTGTGACACTCAGCAACCTCCTCCATGTTTGCATACCTATGAAGATTTTAGCTCCACAACCTAACAACCACTTGTATAATGGTGTTATAACACATCTTTTCATACCTCTTCTCAAATGTCTCTATTTCTATCACTATATGGTTACCATCCACCTTCCATCACTTATTCCTTAAGGGTGCAAACCAAGTTTCAAGATGTGGAAGAACACATTTAGCATCAACAAGAGGTTTTGGATAGTTTGAGAGAGAATTTGGCATTGGCACAAAATAGGATGAAGCAACAAGTAGATCAACACCATAGTGAGCGATATTTTGATGTGGGTGACTGGGTTTTTGTACATTTGTAGCCTTACAAGAAGATGTACTTGAAGTAACCAAAAAAGGACAATAAACTTACTCCTAAGTATTATGGCCCTTATCAAGTTCTGGAAAAAATTAGAAGTGTGGCTTACAAGCTAGAGTTGCCTTGTCCATCTTGTATACACCCAATATTTCGTGTTTCTTACTTGAAGAAGGTCATTGGACAGAAAGTTTCAACCTAGATAGAGCTCCCAGAACTAGATGAAGAAGGATGAGTCATTTTGGAACCAGAGAAGATCCTACAAACACGTACTAAGAGGTTGAAAACTAGAGAGATTAAAGAATATTTGATCAAGTAGAAGAACCTAAGTAGTGAGGATGCAACTTGGGAGGGTGAAGATTTTCTGCAACAACATCTAGAGTTGTTCAATATTGAGGACAATGTTGGTTTGAAGGGAAAGAACATGCTACGCCTCTAACCTATCACATGTATCGAGATAGGAATAGTTGACTTGTGGCTTACTTATCCCTCTTTGATGTTATATCACATTTCTCTATGCTTTCATTGGGTTAGTAGGTCGGCCTATGGAGTAGCCATGGCCTAGGTAGACTATATATATGATGTAGTGGGTAGTTGTTTATCATCATATCATGAATTATGATCTTATTGAAGCTTGTGTAGGTTGCCTCCTCAAAGTGGCTTGTCTTTTATTCATATATTCTACTATATTTCAGTCATATTGTGATCTATTATTATTATTATTCTCCTTTATTGTTGAAGTAATTTCATTACATTTTGTGTGTATGGATCATTGGTTCGAATTATGTACTTGTTGGCACTTTATCTTTTATTTTTGCTTCTCCTTTTCTTTTTGTGTTGCCTTGTTCTTCTCTCTCCTCTATGTTTTCTTATGCTTGGGGATCCCTTTTTCCTATCTTCCTTTGTTTTTTTAACCTCTGGCCATTTTTGGATTGGCTCTTAAGTGGTTTGACCACTTTTGCCGGAATCCAAAAGTGAACAGTTTCTTTATGTGGGCCCTTTGGCTCTTGCTCCCTTTTTGTTTATTGTGTGGGCCTTTTTTTCTCTCTTTTTTGTGTCAACTTGCACATCAATAGGTCCCTTATTCAAATTTAATAAGCTTATATATACTAAGCATTCTAAGGCAATTTAAGAACAAGTAACAACAACACATCACACAATGCAAGTCTAAGTCATATTGAATTTATTTAGTCATATATTTAAATTGATTTCAAGGTTTCTATTTTTGCATAATTGTACCAAAATATGGTCTAAGAGAAATATCATACTAATTTCATTCAATTATTTTTGGAAGAGAAGGTGGAGTCTTCTCTCACTTGGGTTGGGACATTCACATGCACTAGAATTACATTGACCCTTAATTTTGAGCACATGGGATATGTATATGCAACCATAAGGAGGTTTGAGATAATTTACTACACATTTATTTGGTCTTTGCATATGTTGCTAGGTGTTAAGGTTACATTATGGTTATTTGAAAAGGAGCCAAAATTATGACTGATGTGTGCACATATTCACAAATTTGAAAGGCTTATGCACATATGCTGCTAACAAAGGATTCCAAGAAGTTTTAGACTATGAGGATCAATAAATCCATTTTTGTAGCAGATTCCACTTTTGAAAGGAATTGTGATTTTCAGAGTGTTACAAAATTGGTCAACCTTTTTCATAGCAGTGCAAAAGTGGTCACCACAATAGAGCACAATATGATTTTCAAAGTTCATTCTACATAGTTTTAGGACCTTCTTCTTTGCATTTTGAGGACCTATTAAGATCTAGGTAAGTTAGAAACAAGTATTTATCTATCTCTTCCTATAACCTTCATTTCTATTAATCATTTATATTTCACAATATATTCCCTCTCCTTTGGCAATAGGTATATCTAAATTACTATTATTTGTTATGTTTAGTTAGATTTACCTTGTGCCATAGTCTTACCTAATTGACGTAGTGTGTTGAACACTTGTGCCCCATTTTTGTAAAATAGTGGGACATTAAAACAATGTTGTTTGTAAATAGAAGAATAACAACACAAACTTTGTATAACAATAAATTATTTGTGACTTGGGATTTTGATATATGATTTGGTCAAGCTCATCTATGTATAGACCAAAAAATGTAAAGGAGATTGGATAATCTTACTTAACCCCAATGGTGATTCACATCCCATCTGTCTCACCAACACTTATTTGCACTCCACCAACTATAGACTTATAGAGTGTCCCAACAAGTATGGATAACCCAAAATCTTGAGCCTATCAATGAGTAGATGTTGAAGAACAATGACAAAGGTTTTATGGAAGTCTACAAAACAACAATAAATTTTGTGCCCTTTTGTCTTAGCCTCTTCAATTATAGAGGTCAAGTTGAAAATATGATCAATGGTGGGATGATTTCTCTTGAACATGTTTGCCCATTACTCTCAATGTTTTAGTTTTAGCCCATATGGAGATATGGGTGTTTAAAAGCAATGGTAAAGATTTTTGCAAGTGTATGATCAATCATGATGGTGCAATAATTAATGGGATAATTTTTATCTCTAGATTTATATGTTAAGTGGATGATGTGCTTTTTTCAAAATGGAAGAAAGCCATAATATACAATATAATTAAATAAATTAACAGAGTAAATTATTAAAACTTTTGGATTGTGGTTAAATATTTAATATTTAAATTATCTACATCTTGAACTTTAATAGAATTAAATTTAAAAATGATACGAAAGACATGATGATCGATAAAGAAGAAATAATAAATTATTATTATGCCTAAAATAAATAGATATACAAGATTAATTAAACATATTGTAAAGATACATTATAAATAAATCTAAAATATAAACACCTCATTGAATAATATAAAATTAATAGAAAAATATTTTCCTTATACATTTTTACCTTGGATACCAAACAAAGTTAGAGAGATTGTTATACTGATGTAGATAAACGCATTTATTGTTGATAAAAATTTCATAGCTCGTATCAGTTTTTACACCAACCTGAATGGATCCTTATTAAAATGAAACAAATTTTTAATAATGTTTATGCAATGCTATGACTTCATTACAATTGCATCGCTCAAAAAATGTGGACAAAGACTAAAATAAATACTAAAAAATTAATTTTGAGATACAAGTACTTCCCTAATATTATGAGTACCTATTTTTTTAAAAGTTGAGTTGTTTGCTATTTCTATCACTACCTGGTGCATTTCTCTCACAACTGAAAATTATGATACGCCTTTTGAATCTCTGCAATTTGGACTTACCTAGACAACTATTAGCACTCTGGCTGCTCCGCTATTGCCATGAACTAGGTATTACTTTTTTCTTGATGTATAGCTGCAGGACTAAAAACACTGGTATTAATTTATTGGATAAAATAGTTCAGGGAACCATTAGAGTCATTAAATTCCATAATTAGATAATCCTATTGAAGCCCCCATGGAACCTTAAAATAACTTGTCGAGGATAATTAGAGCCATAGATCATATGAATTTAAACTCTATTTTTACTTGGTCACAATATGGTGTGCCCTAGCTTCAACCATGTGTTTTCAAATCTGCACTGTAACCACCTGATATAATCAACGTACAAGTCAACAAAAAATACTACCATTTGAGCATTAGTATATAGATGATCGAATTATCCTATATGCATAAATCAAACATAGTCAGTTGAATTCCTTACAAAAAGGAAACACTCGAATGAAGACTAATACCTCTTGCAAAAAGTCTGCAACACTTTTTTTTTAGGACACTTAACACCCATCAATTCAAAGAATTCATGAACACTTTCCCATGGTCTTTGATAAATAATTTGTCCATCTGAGAGAAGAATTAAATCATCAAAAAGTTCAAATGTCTCTAGAGCAGGTTGTAGCAAATAAATGACCATAGTTCCATCCATCACATGAACTGATTGGTGTAAACACTTCACAATTTGGAAAGTTGCTGAGATGTCTAATTCAATGGAGATTTCATCCATGAATAGAGCTTTGGCAGGACCGACCAACGTTTCCCCTGCAATGGAGAGGCATCAAAGTAAGGCATGGTAATCTATGGACTAAATTTTCCCATATTAGACTTGAGGATATTACTAGATAGACATACCTATTGTCACTCATTTCTTCTGACCTCCTGAAATCCCTCTTCGAATCTCATCACCAAGATATTTGCACCGATGTTTAAGCCGAGAATCTGCATCCAAAGGTCTAGAAGGTAATTTGTCAGGATATCACAACTCAATCGATGAACATTCCAGTAATTGATCAGATTCAATTAGAACTTGTCGTCAAGATCGATAAATTCAGTCTTTCTTTGCAAAATGAGCCAACCTTCAGGACATAATTTACGACCATTTTTGTTTAGTGATCTTCCATAACTGTAGCTTGCACAACAAACCAGAAACACAATTTGATTACCCATTATTTATTTTCAAAATATCCAGGTTGTCCAAATGAAACTTACCGTCATGAAAACATCAATGTAGTGGTTTGGCTTAGTTCTTTCTTCGTTTTCCATCCTTGAGAGCTCAGTAAGCATCTGTGAAAATAAAGGAGATAACAGAACCTTCAACGTGAAAATATGTTAGACTTTTGTTCTATACATAACTGGGCAACACATGTTTTACAATGAATTTATTCTAAAAAAGGTAACATAACAGACCACGCTTTACAATGAATTTATTTCAAGGATACTTATGAACATGTTAGCATATGGAATTGTGAGAAAGCCAATGAACATAGGGGATGCAATTGCATGGAAACCAACATTTTTAAGTGTTAGGGCATAGAAAAAGGTTTATCCACTGATTTTGTCAGAGTAATGAAACTAAAACTTCTTGAGAAAAGAAGGCTTTGAGGGGAATAAAGCCAAAACTTTCTTCATACAGTACTTGGTTCCAACTCCTTGACAACTCTTTAAAAAAAATGTTTCTCTAACAGTCCTCTCTCCATTATGTATATCATGTTGACCAATGTAAGCTCATGTCCTTTGAGGTACAAACTCAGCCAATTCATGACCATTGTAGGTCACTTTCCCAAATACATACAAATTTAGAGATGCGCATAATTTGGTTAGAACTAATGATTCTGAAATTTGGAAAATATGTAAACATAATCAGTAATTTGAAGATGATTTCTCAGTTTGAGATCAGGGCCAAGCTTCCCAGCAAGAGCCAATAACAAATTTGTCTTCCCAAAGCTTGGAGGTCCAAGAAGCAGAGTCATTTTGTGATAAACATAAAATAGTGAACACTGAAAGTTCCATGAATTCATTCTTGCCAAAGTCAATTGTACAATATGCTCAAATCATTTTTGGTTGCATTCAATAGTAACAGACATGAAGGCCATAAACACTCACCTAGAAGGTTTGATTATCCCACTGATATCATGAACTATGTTCAATACTCTTTTCATTGTTGGAACAATGCAAAGGGAGCTGATACCTTATAAAAGGAAATACCACAAAATAAATCTCAATTACACGGATATGACATTACAGATATGCCATTTTAAAAATATATTCAGAATTCTAAAAAGGTAATCCTTACCTCGAAAAAGTTGGTTGTAAAGTTGAACAATGTTAGAATAACCCTTCTTCCCTCATATACATCTGCATCCAACGTCAATTGCTCAAATCTCACTTTAATTTTTGGTAAGTCAATGCCCACTGTGAAATCCAACAAAAAGGGGTTGAGGGCTAAATCAAGTGTTCTTTAAGCCCATCTAAATTGCAATGGTGATTTTAACTTATCGCATGCCATACTAAGCAGGCAAACAAAGAGAAAGGAAAGGCAACAAGAAAAAGGTTTTAAACTTACGAGTGTGATGATTCTCCATTAAAAAAAAAAAGGCTGCCGTTGCTTTGATAAAATAAATAACAAAACACAAGCAAAAATGAGAGCGGGAGCGACAGCACATAAGAGATGAGATATGGCTTTGTTGGTGAATAATATTTGACAGATGTCTCGGCCTCCATGTCCAGTTGTGTATAAGCATAAAGTCGTTTGCTGCCAGGAAAACAAAGTATGGTTGATTGCAGATGAGACCAGGTCTAGTTCTTATCGCATGTAACGTTGTCAACAATGAATGGTTGCATACATCAGTGTCGCATACACATTTAGAAGCCAAATTACCTAACATGTCACAAATCAGGGGTACAAGTCACATGTTTGGAAGATATTTTTATACATTGAAAGCAATATATATTGGAAATAAATGTGATGCAAATTTCAGGGCTTTTTCTTTAGTTTCAATTAGGATATGATTCTCTGTATTTTGATGATACTTTTGGTTTTTATATGATATTGTTGGGTCTCATTCATTTTAGATGGATTTTATCGAGATCAGGTTGGTTTATAGTGGATGTGATTTCAAATCAGAAGTTTAGATATGACGAGAGTTTAATAAGACGAAACATGAAAGTCGTTGTTTAGTTACTAGAGTAGAAATCCAAACTTAGGTAGAGATAATGATGGATTGTAATAAAAAAAATTAAGAGTATATAAAATGACAAGAATAATTGAGTGGAAGTCCCAATCTTGTTGAATGGAGGATCTGTCACTCTTGGCCATGCTATAATAATGTTTGTTAGAACCCGATAATGTCTCATATTGTCGTGATACCCACAATTGGATGATTCGGGCAACAATTTAGGCGACAATTCGGGTGACAGTTAATTCCTCGGGGTGACAGTTAATTCTTCGAATTTTGTATTGTTCTAAATCTTCACCCATTATTTCTTCCAGCTCCGTATTGTTTTAAATCTTGGAAGTCGAACCACTCAATCTCCCTCGAGATTGGTGACCTTCCACATCCTCCCCATGCTTTCAAAATGTGTATAAATGAAGAGGTAACCCAAAATGTGAAAGTAGACATCTCTTCCCAAAGATAAGCATATATTTATATTGTGATCTTGAGTAATACTACATCTCTTCTCAGAGATTGGCATATGTTGGGTCTGCAATTTTGATTCAACAAAACATCTCTCTTCAAAGATAGCGGTATTTGAATTGTGTTGTTTTTATTTCTGAATTATCTTTCAACCAAAGCTTTCAAGTTTTGGATTAGTGGTATTAGAGCGGTTTGTCTTGAGAGTGTATGATCCCGAGGACAAGCTCAGGATACAAGAAACTTGGGTGGGAAGCAACAGAGCTTCCAAACTTTCCACCTGATCGCTCCAAACGACTTCAAATGGCGGACAACACCAAGACATCTGATCTTTTTAAGGAAATGGTGAATGAAGCCCTCCAACAGCAACAAGCGCATATGCTGCAACAATTTTTCTAAATTCTGCAAACACTTTCGATGGGAAATTCTAGCTCCGCGGCTACACTTCCTGGTTTCTCATCTAGGGAACGTCCTTTTAGTGCCCCAACACCCTTCAAGGTTCAGGGAAATTTTGATATTCCCACATTCGAAGGCAAAATCAATGTTGATGCAGTAGAAAATTGGTTGGATCAACTGTCTTCCTACTTCTCTGTAAATAAGTTCACCAATGGAGAAAAGATCACTTTTGCTCTTTTGAAATCATCATTGCCCGTGAAAAATTGGTGGGAAGTGTACAAAAAGAGGTTCAATATAGATGTCATTGGCCTTGAGGTGGAACCTACCTGGGATGATTTTGTGGAAGCAGTGAAAGAAGAATACTATCCCATCGGAGCGTATGATGATTTGTACATAGAGTGGTAGCAACTTTGCCAAGGTAATGAACAATCTGTTCAAGATCACACTGACATTTTTTATTCTCTATCTGCGAGATTGGGCATCCAAGAAAGTGAGAAATACAAGGTTCTCAAATATTGTGGTGGACTACAATGGTACATACAAGGAGAAATGGAACTCTTCAATTTGGAAACCATCGGTGAGGCATACAAGTTCGCAGTGAAGATTGAGCAAAAGCATGCAAGAATGGATATAAAGAATCAGTCTTCAAAATGAAAAAGTGACAAAGAAGGTCAAACACAAGGCCAAAATTGGAAGCAAAAGGAAGGAAAGACTGGGAAGTGGTGTGGTTATCACAAATCTGGAACTCACTCCAACGAAGAATGTCAAGCTATCAAATCACTGCTTTCTGAGTCACAATCCTCAACATCTACTGCTCTACCTCATACAGACCCTGCAGTCGAAGAGGTTGAAGAAGAAATTATAGATGTTGAGCCTGAAGCCATTGTTGCTTCATCACAAACAAACGATGAGATGCTAGATGACAAGGAAATATTGTTTCACTCTAAGTTATGGGTGAAAGATAAACATCTGCATTTCATTCTTGATAATGGAAGTCAAAAGAATGTAATCTCTACTAATGTTGTGAAAAGCCTAAATCTGTCCATGAAGCCTCACCCAAAACCATACAGTATTGGATGGTTGAGTCTAGGGAGAAACCTCCGTGTCACCCACCAATGTCTTTTCTCATATGCAATACAACCTTTCCAAGATGAGGTCTTATGTGATGTGGTCAATCTAGATGTTTGTGATGTACTCTTTGGTCAGCCATTCATGTATGATCGACATGGTATTTATGAATCAAGAAATATTGTTTGAGTCCTCCTCCGATTGACTTTGAGATAATCCTATATCATTATGATCCATATCCATATTTATAAAATCGAGGCATTCCACCCTTAACCATGACTCATCCGTTGATTTTTGAACATCAGTCGACAATACTGATTTGACGGAGTACTAATAAGAGATAGGATCAAGGTCGAATTAATTTATAATTTGCAAGGTCTACTGTTGAATTCAATGTGTCTCTAGCTTTCTAACTTCAAATATATAATCTATTTTTAATAAAACACATACTTAAATTACCTACCAAAACAAAGTACATTATAATATAATTGATAGATTAATTATAAAATACTTTACCAATGAATTAACATATCATCAACATGTGTTGTACTTATCATTGTAGAGCGAAATATGCTAGACTAAGCCGACCTCATGTAATTGAACCAACAAACAAAATTTTAGAAGCAAAGGCCACATTAAACCATCGTGTTTTTTTTTGGTGTTCATGTATATTTTTAAAACAAATTCATACTAACAAGGGCATTTTCATACGCATAAGAAATGTTTATGAATTTAGGCCTAGGCAACATATTGAAAATTGACACATGTCCACTTCCCATGTATGTATGTTTAGTTTTTAGAATGAATCCATAGTAATAATGTCTATTGTATAAAAGCTACTCCTCTTTGCAGTGGATTGAATGCATGGGACTTTATGTAAATATTTGATAGATTAAGTACTAAATTTCCCTCAGAATTTAAATCCATGTTATTAGCCAAATTTTAACTATCATTGTTTATGTTCATTGTAGACATTGAATACTTAAATCACCATTGGTATAAAACTCCTCCACTTAATCTGACATTTCATAGAAAAATGCTTACTATTTTGCAAGGAGAAACATACATGTTAAATACAATTAACCATACATAAAGCAACAATATGTAGCATTTTCACTCCTCTACCCTTTGAAAAGGGCAAGTACTTTAGCTACAACGTATCCCTTGTTTATTCTTGATTGTTTTAATGGTAAGTATGAAGAATGTTGCTCCTTAGGAACATCCACATTATTTTATTTTGTTTTTGTTTTTGGTTTAGTATAAATGTTTTTTTTGTGTGGGGAAGTTATGAAACTTGGAGGGCGTGGAGTCACTGTTGAGAAGTCAATTATTAATATGGGGGCCACTATTGAGAAGCCAATTATTAATGGTAAGGAAGACTTAACCCTGTTGCCAACATTAATAAAGCCCCACTTCTTTACCCCCAAACCACAACACATGGACATAGGGACATCCATTTTCACTTTCTAACATATACGTTCGCTTTATTTTTTAGAAGGAAAGTTGTTTGAAGTTTCTAGAGCTAGGGTTTTTGATGGTTAGTTTTACATCGATAATCATTCTACAATGGCAATAGGGGGTGGAGTGTAATGTAGTGAGTTTTTTATAATTATGTTTGACCTTAAATTTGATGCCCACTAGATTGTGACAAGGAAAAGTTCAACCTTATATTTGAGGTCCATTTGATCATCACTTAGAAGTTATTTCTTTTTGCTTGGAGAAGTTAATTAAAAATATATAATATCTTGGCCATATAGTAGAGTTTGGAAGCCCTTTTTTTCCTCAAAAATATATTTTTGGGCCCAACATAGTGGTGTAGTTAGATTGATACCATTTATCACCAATCAGTGGGAAGTTGGTGGAGAATATAATATAACTATTAATTAATACAATATGTGAAAAATCCAAAATAAGAACCTTGAGATTGATATCTCTCAACATATTTCAAATAGATGTATTTAATTTATATTTATACTAAATTAAAATCATATATATAAAGAAATCAAGTTTGTAAATAATTTTCTTTTTCATTTAGTGTTTTATTCTTGATGATGGTTTAGATATAAACCATAAATGTCAAGACAATCATTTTTTTTTTGTAATAAAAGGCTTTTTAAAAAAATTTATAGATATTAGTGTAAATATCTTAAATATTCATTTAGAAAATGCTAAGAAATATCAATTTCAATGTGCTTATCTTAAATTTTTTTATATATTACATTACTTGACAACTCCATTACTTTTTTCACCAATTTTTACTAATCTGTGATAGATGGCCTCAATTTAACTATGCCACCATGTTAGGTTCGAAAAAATTTATGGAAAAAAAACAAGCTCCAAAGTCCACTTTGTACTTAAGATACAATTATTTTTCAATCATATTCTCTATATGACAAACAAGTGAATATCAAATTTAAAGTTATAAATTTTTGTGAATAATTTACACTATCTACCATCATACTTAACTATTATTATATGTTACACCTATCAATATAATTATTGTTTAAAAAGTTAAAATATTAAACCAACTCCCATAATATTTACATAGCTAAACTACATGTCATTATAAGATTCCAAAATATTTACACAATTAACTTGCATGTCATCATTATAAGATGGATAATACAATGCTTTGGTTTAGGTATAAAACACATTAGCCGTTACTTCACATTCTTCTTGTGTAATCCATTTGCTTGATTACATTTACATTTGTGTGAACTAGTCTTTATTTAAACCATAAACATCTTTACCTTTTAATTGATTTGATTTTTGGTATATGTAAGTGATTGTGTTTACAAGCAAAGTTAAATGTAGCTTGTCTACTTGATTATCTTACTCTTTTCATACGTTTTTTAATTTTTTTTTAAATTGTAACTTAATTTTTCATGAAAAGTTACAAGTTTGAACTCGGGACTTTTTTCCTTTCAATTCAATCACCTTTATTACTTGTGTTTTCGTTTAATTTTTTTCTCTCTACATACTCATCAATTTAGTGGAAACTATGTCCATTAATCCTCCCATATTATTGTTTGAATACACGCTCAATCTTATTAATGCATGTTGGTTAATCTTGGGGCATTCATGAATAACGTCTTCTTCCATCACAATTAGAAATTCGACATCTTGACCACTGAGAGAGTTCAAAATTAATGGGATAATATAATCCATCACATACGTAATTTCAACATCTTCTGGTAACTTTGAATAGAATTTTGGGGTATTTCTATGTATTATCCTTCATCATATAACTTTATAATAAGAGGGATTTATTGCTAGGAGAGTTTAACAATAATGATATAACATGCTCCATTGTAACATATGAAATTTCAACATCTTTTCGTAATTTTGAATGTAATTTAAGAATTTTTAGATAACATTTTCCACCACATATAAAATTTCATTATTTTCATAAGAGAGCTTGACCGCTGAGAGATTTTGACATAGATGGGATAACATCCTCAATGAAATACATAATCTCAACATATTTTGATAATCCTTGAATGCAACTTGAGGTATTCCAAAATAACATCCTCCGTTACTTTCAAAATTTAAACATTGGATCAACCATTAAAATATTTCAACACTAATGGGATAACATCATACATCATATATGGAGTATCAATATATTTTGGTAATATTGAATACTGTGTGGATCATCCTCCTTAACATATAAAAATTTCATTATCTTCATAAGGAGGTCTAACCATCGAGAGAGTTAGACATCAATGGACTAACATCTTACATCATATATATAATTTCAACATCTTTTACAAAATATTTAGCCAATAAAAACACTGACATTCATGGACTCCACCCCTTGGTCACATCACACCATCCATCCATTTAGGAAGTATTTTATCCAAATACTCTTTCTTGTATTCAAAGAGCATGGGGGAATAATAGTTTTAGTGAAAGAAATTTGGGATAGAATTACAAGAATGGAGAAGCATGATGCAAATGAAAAATATATTTGGATTAAGATGCATAAAATGATATAACAATTAACATAGTTACTTGCTACTTTACCCTAAAAAATTCCAACTCTTATAGGAGTCCTGATTTGGATCGCAAAGACCTATACTCATTGCTAAAGAGGGACATTTAAGCCTACAAAAAACTAAGGGAGATAATACTAGATGGGGATTTCAATGCAAGGACAAAAAATAACATGCCAACACTATAAGAAACAATGAGGACCTAGACAACGATCCTTTATGGTTTGAATAAGAGGAAAATCTCCAATGGACTTGACTCTCAGAAGATAAATATAACATTGTCACACATTTGGGGAAGAATTACTAAGCTTGTGCAATATATATACTTTGATTATTTTCAATGGCATGAGTAAACGGGGTATATTGGGGAACTATACATGCAAAACTCACAATGGATAAAATTTTATTGATTATGTTATTTGTTCATAAAAATGTGTCCCTATAATTGTAGAGATGTAAGTAGAGGATTCCCTTGGAGGAGCTTAAGTCATACCACAACCCATTTTCTATAAATTTTCAAATGCAAGGAAGTAAGTTATAAGACGATCACATCTGGGTCACTCGTGAAAAACCACTATCTAAAGGGATTGTCCTCTTGATGAAGGAAATTGAACATACCTTTAGGGATGCATTGAGAAACAAGATTCAGGAGGAAGAGGACAAAAGGACATCCAAAATATGCACATATCCTATTAAAAGTGATAGGGTAATGCACATAATTTGATGAGTCTTAAGCACATGTAAAAGATCTAAACCTAATAATAATAAGAAAAACAAATTTCCAAAAAATCCATGGTATAATGAAGAATGCAAGGCAAAAATAAGAATATTAAGGGAGCCATTAGGTACAACAAATATAAATAAACAAATTATGAACAAATGGTGAGGATAAAGAAAGTAGAGTATGTGAGAGCAAGAAGGAAATATGTGATATACCTAGAGAAGTAAGATCCAAAAAGATTGTGGAGGGAACTACTAAAATAAAGAACACAAATAGAAAATAAAATTAAAAGGAGTCAATAGTTAGAGTACTCAAAATAATTATATGAACACGAAAAGGAAAAAGATACACCCCTACAATCAATGTCAAGGAATAAAATTTCAAAACTAGAAACATCCAACAAGGGATTAAGAAGTTAGTAATAGGTAAGGCTCGAGATGTGGATGGTCTACAAGCAAAATATCTAATATGAGGAGAAAAAATCCTATTAACACACATCAATTTAATCAGGTTATTCAAAATGGCTTCTCGATGTAGCAGATAACTAGCCTAACCATACCTTTGTTTAAGAGTGGGGATGCTAATAACCCCCCAAATTACTGAACTATTATGGTTAATCCTCTATGTGCAATTATTTTTGAAGCATGGTAGAGCATAGAATCAACAATTGGGTTGAAGAAAAAAGAAATAAAATAAAAGGTCAAGCAAGCTTTAAACCAAATAATTTAATAGCAAAACATTGTGTCACACTAAGACACTTACCTAAGAAGGTTTGGGACAAAAAAGGTGAAGCCTACTATTATTTTATATATTTAAAGAAAGCATTTGAAAAAGTGTCGAGGAGAAAATTATGGAGCAGAATGGAATAATATAAGGTCCTAGTGCAATACATGGCAACAATCCATCAACTATTCAATGGCAAAATGAAAATGCAAAAAGCACTATTTGAATACTTTAGGGGTGATATAAGAGTCAAACAAGACTGGCCTTTATCTCCCACTTTGTTTGGGTTATATATAGAAAATCTATAAGAATGGATAGACAAGTATGAGGGTGGAGGAGTTTATTTTATCAAATATGTGGTGAAACTCCTCTTATATGTTAACATTCTGATTATAATTTTTGAAACAAACTAAGGCTTGCAAGACCACCTACAAGCTCTAAAGCATTTCTATAAAGAGGTATGGATGCAAGTTAACGTCAACAAAACTAAGATACTTGTCTTCTACCTAAAAATAAAAAAGAACATTTCAACTTCAAATTTGAGGGGAACCTACTTAAAGTGGCATAAAATACAAGTATCTTAGCCTAGACTTTCACAACAAACTTAGTTGGACACATTTAGAATTAAAAAAATACAAGGTGGATGGAAATCTCTATACACACTAAAAAATAGGTACAAGAACATAGAGTCATGGGATTGGAAGACCACTGCGTCTTATTTTGGTTACTTATTACCCAAGTGATCATATATGGGTGTGAGATATGAGGCAATGAAACTTTAGGTCTAAAGTGGAGATAAATAGAAAGGATTTCGAAGCACTTAATTACAAACATATTGTGTAAATAATTACTCTCTCTTTAGAGGCAATAACTATGATCAGGTTATTGTGCTACTTGAAAAAAATTAAAAGCATAGAGAATGATAGGTGGCCAAAGCAATAAATGAAGATGAGTTACATAGGAAAAAGAACACATGGATGAAACAAAAGCACAAATTAATGAGTATAATGGATATTAACATAAAATGAATTTCCAAACCTTAACAAAGAAACAAAAAGTTCTGAATTAGAAGTTTCGAATAGTTACATAGAGAAAGAAAACAAGTAGATAAAAATAACACTACCTTACATAATTCAACCCAACCTATGAACATCAAGATGGAATATAGACAAGGGTTAAAATTAAATGGAGGGAGAAAATAGTCATAACTTAGATATGTGAATCTTAGAGATCAATTTATCTATTCACACCATTCCCCCTGGACCAAACCATGCAAAGGAAGCGCAAATTTAGCTTGAAATCGTTCACCCATTCTTAGTGTAATGGTAACCGGTTTTCTTCTTTGGCTTTGGATGGTGGTGACTTGTACCTTCACTCAGATAAAGAAGAGTTTGATGCTTCTAATGAATCGCACGAAAGAGAGATGAATGGTGCTTTTTCTGGCCTACATAAAGGTTTTTTGTGCTCAAATAGTACTAAACTGGTAGTTTCAGTCCCTACGATGGTGTTGACTCCAACTCAGGATACTCCCAATTTTATCCTACATAAGAATATCTCTCAGGTGTTAGGCATTGTGGTATCCTACACAATGGTGACCTCTGCTTCTCCTCCTGCATCTTCCCAAGATCAGGCAACTCCGATTCACTCTCGACGTTCTGTGATGGTTGTTAATGATATTTTTGCCATTCCTCCTTCTGCCATTGCTAGTGCATCTTCACCCCTGAGTCCAAGTCTTGTTTCAACCCTAGTCCCCTAGTAGATAACCTATCAACTGCTTTTTCTAATCATTGGTGGGTATATGCTAATTGAAAAAACATTTTGGACCTATTTCATGCATGTAATAGCTTCTAAAAGTCCTGGATCCCCTCTGGTTTTTCCTTGTGGGAGCCTTCCCTTGTATATGCTTCCAACCTATCTAAGTTCCTTCCTCCTTTTTTGGGTAATGTGCTGGTGTAATTTTTTGTCACTTCCCCCAACCTTTTTCTCCGTGATTTCTCCCTCCAGGAGTTGGAGGATGCGGTTGGTTGCAAATCCCTCTTTGAAAAGTGTGTGGGCAAGTTTCTCTCCATCTCGGCACTTCCAGGTGGGCTTTTGAGGCTTAGAATTTTGTTATAGAGCTAGCCTTCACTCTACTCAATTATGTGTTCTTCCATGTCAAATTCTAGAGCATCGCTGACAAGGATTTTATTCTTAATTTAGGGCCATGGTTTTATAAGAACTTTAATTTTTTATGGTACCCTTGGTCCCCTTTATTCGATCCAATCAAGGCCTAAGTTTTAGTGGCTCTAATGTGGATTAGGTTGTATAATCTTATGCCTATTTTGAGGAGCGAGAGGTTTATTAAGGGGTGTGTGCATGAAGTTGGGGTACAATTTCATGAGCATTTACCATAACACGATTGCATTATTAAATAACTCACATTATTAAATCATGTGATCACGTTATTGACATAATGTGATTGCATTATTTAAATTATGGCTCGACAATCATGTTAATACATAACACGATTGTGTTATTGTAAAAGTAATAACGTGATTGCATTCATGTTGTTTTGCACATAAAAGTATTTGAACATGTACATGAAGCCAATCTTTGTTAATAGATAACACGATCACATTATTATAAAAGCAATAACATGATTGCATTCCTGTTATTTTTCACATTAAAAGCATTTAAACATGCACATGAAGCCAATCTTGACCTGAATCTTATATTAAGTATAAGTTTACATTTATTTCCTTATACTTTAAATTTATTTTATTAAATATAAGAAATTAGGGTCACTCTGCATCTGATAGAGTTGGTCTCGTAGTTGCATGCCTTACAATGTAGAAAATAGTTTTTTAAAATATAATCTGGTCAGTACTTAGGCATTTTCAAGGTCTAAGTATTGAACATAGGTATTTCAAGGCATAACTTTTACAATTGATGTCCATTTTTAGTAAACATATAGTCATTTTTTAAGTTTTTGTGCCTTCCAAATTGATTACTGGTATATTTAGGAGTCCCAGGTTTGTCAAAATTTAAGTTTGGAAACCATTCACTTTGAACTTGATCAATGGTGGTGTGATTGGGGTAGCATAGGTCACATTGATGACTTGTACACATCAAACAATCACTTTGTGTTAATTTCATTTATTCATCATCCTTCCCTCATCCTTGATCACTTCCTATTCATCTCTCATCACCCCTAATCACTCTCTCCTCATTCATCATTGTCCCTAATCACCCCCTTATTGACCCTCATTATCCCTCATCATCTCTAATCAGTCCCTTATTGATCCTCACAATCCCTCATCATCTTTAATCACTCCCTCATCATCCTTAATCACTCCCTCATTGCCTCTCACCATCCATCACCATCCCTAATCACTCCCTCATCATCCCTCATCATCGCTTCATCATCCCTAATCACTCCCTCTTCGTCCCTCATCCCTAATCACTCCCTTATTGACCCTCACCATTCCTCATCATTTATAATCATTCCTTCATCGTCCCTAATCACTCCCTCATCGTCCCTAATCATTACTTCATCATCCCTCATCATCTCTAATCACTCCTTCCTCATCCCTCATCACCCCTAATCACTCTGTCATTAACCCTCACCATCCCTCATCATCCCCAATCACTCCCTCATCTTCCCTAATAATTCCCTCATTAACCTTCACATCCCTCGTCATCCCTAATGACTCCCTCATCATCTCTACTCAATTCCTCCTCGTCCCTCCTCATCCTTAATCACTCCATCCAATACCTTGATGGTGGTATTTTATTGGGGTTTAACAATGCTAGGAGCTACAAGTAGAGAGTTGAGTGATAACATAAAATATAAGACATAGTGATCAAAATGCTGTGGAGGCAAATTTGAAACATAAATATTTAGCACCTTTGAAAAAATATGGGCATATTAGAAATGATGTAATTCACAATTGAAGACCTGCCAGAAAAAAGAAGCAAGTAAAACCACCATAACACCAAAAATGGGTAGTAGATATGAGGATCCACAAGCTATGTATTTCCTAAAACCAATCAATTATTTTCCTAAGAGGACATTTTATGATCTGAATAATTACATTGAAGGCCTTCTATTTGTATATCTATTGATCGAGTCATCACACCAGAGAGTGGACAATAATTTTTAAATGATTAGAACAAGTGGTCCAAGATTGGAAAGTGATGCTTAATTCATAACTTCAATATTCAATCCAATGAAGAGTGTCACACTATGAGCTCTCTACTTGCACAATTTGAGAAGTGGGTACAAGTTATCTAGCACTATAAAAAGGTAAGTAGATAATAGATTATGAACCCAATGATATGGTCGATACTAAAAATATTTATACTTCCCCCAACAAGAAATTATATGAATTAAAAATATTATTTCATTGACAAATGTAGATCAATGGTGAGCTAATACACTTAATCATTTCCAATGGAAGTCAAAATAATTTAATTTCTCCTAAATCACATTTTCAAAAATTGAAATTGAAATTGATGCATCATCCATAACCATATGCTAGTGTATGGTCTAGTGTAGGCCTTGAGAAATGGATCACCTAGTAGTGTCACTTGGTGTACAAAATCAAACTTTTTAAAAATGCAATCCTTTGTTACATCTCACCATTAGAGGTGTGTGATGTTTTACATGTGGTCAGCCATATATTTAACATTGACATGTAGTCTATGAAGTAAATCCTTGAAATGTTGTGATAGTTTGTCATTATCTGAAATACCATATATCATAGTTAGTTCATAAGCTTTTAGTCATTAGTGTCAGGAAGTACAAGAATCTTGTCAATTATAGTAAGAAGTATACTCTTGATGGTATGAAGTAAATGTAATAACATCCTTATGGCATAATATCATAGTGTGGTTTGTCCAACAATAACAAAGACAAAATAATTGAACCATAAACTAGATGAATACAAGGATATTTTCCAGCCACCTAAATAAGTTCCTACATACTGTACACTAAACAATACTATTAATTTGATCCCTTGACTACCTCTACCTCGAACCTCTTTATACAAAATATCACTTCTAGATAATGAATAAATCAAGTGGTAGATCCATGAAATCATGGACAATGGACACATCATGCCCAAATCATTACCTTGTAGAAGCCCAATTGTGCTTGGGCCAAAGAAGGATGGGACATGAGGTTGTGAATCAATTAAAAAAATCTTAACAACATTAAAGTGAAGAATTATTATCCCCATCTAAATATTAAGGCATTTTTTTGCCATATCCATGGTGTATAAGTCTTTTCGAAAATTGATCTTAAGTTTGGGTATCATCATATTCATGTTGAACCTCTAGACATTTTGAATATAGTCTTAAAAACAAAGGAAGGATTGATTGAGTATTTGGTTATGCCTTTTAGGTTAACTCATGTAGCAAATTCATTCATTGAGATGTTGAACGACATCATCAGGGCCTTAACTATGTCATTTTTTTAATCTACCTTGATGACATCCTAATAGTTAGAAAACATGGAATGAACATCTACACCATGTTGAACTAGTGTTTCACATTTTGCAAAAACTCATTTTTATGATAACATGAATAAATGTTCATTTTCCATGGAAGAGATAAAATATCTAGGATACATTACACACAAGGAGTGCATATGTGAACCTGACCAAGATTCAAATCATATAGGAATGGGAAACACCAAATAACTTTGCATAGATTCAAATCTTCTGAAAATTAGAAAATTATACAAGAGATTTGTGTTTAATTTTTATCCTTTGAACCAAGCTACCAAAGGTGGAACCAAATAAAGTTTCATCTAGTTAGCTACATAACAAAGATAATTCAATGAACTAAAATTCAGACTCTATTTTGTGCTGGTACTTGTGTTACTTGACTATAAATTTGGAATATCATCCAATTCATTTAATAATAAAATTGACTGTCATAAATAGGTATTGACAACATAACAAGTCCCATAAAAGAGTTTATTTCTATTATAATAGATTAAACAACATATGATTGGAATTAAAGATACCTTTAGAGTATATACTTATGTCAGATGATGAGTGATTAGGGATGGTGAGGGATGGTGAGGGTCAGTGATGGAGTGATGAGGGACGATGAGGGTCAATGAAGGAGTGATTAGGGATGATGACGGATGAGGAAAGAGTGATTAAATACTGTGAGGGATGAGGAGGGACTGATTAGGGATGACGAGGGATGGTGATAGTCGATGAAGGAGTGATTAGGGATGATAAACCCAAGTGATTAGAGATGATGAGGGACAATGAAGGTCAATGAGGGAGTGATTAGGGATGATGAGGGATGAGGAAGGAATGACTAGGGATGCTAAGGGATAGTGAGGGTCAATGGAGGAGTGATTATGGATGATAATGGAGTGATTAGAGATGATTAGGGACAATGAGGGTCAATGAGAGAGTAATCAAGGATAATAAAAAATGATGAAAGAGTGATTAGGGGTGATGAGGGTCCAGGGATGAGTAGGAAGTGAGCAGGGATGAGGGAGCGATGATGAACAAGTGAAATTAACACAAAGTGGTCATTTGATGTGTGTAGGTCATAAATGTGACCTATGCTACCTCAATAACACCACTGTGGATCAAGTTTAAAGTGAGTGGTTTGCAAACTTTAATTTTGACATACTTAGACTTGTAAAAATGCCAAGAATCAATATAAAAGGCACAAAAACCTAAAAATTGACTATGTTTACCAAAAATGGACATCAATTGCAAAATTTATGTCTTAAAATCCCTAAGTTCAATACTCAGACCCTAAAAATTCCTAAGTACTGACCATATTGGATTTTGAAAAAGTATTTTTTACATCATAAGGCGTGCAACTATGAGACCAACTCTATCAGATGCAGAGTGACCCTAATTTCTTATATTTACTAAAATAAATTTAAAGTACAAGGAAATAAATGTAATAATATAAATGTAAACTCATACTTAACTTTTAGAGTAGTAAATATAAGCTTTGGGTCAAGATTAGTTTATGTGCATGTTTACATGCTTTTATGTGCCTAAAAATAAGAACACAATCGTGTTATTACTTTTATAATAACGCGATCATGTTACTAACATGATTGCATTAATTATTAATGCAATTGTGTTATTTGAATTTGAATTCAAACACCAAGCCTTTTGGCTCGAGAATGGCTTGAATTCCCGAGCCAAAGGCTTTAACCTATCAATCTATAGTCGAGTCTGAGCGTTTTGCTAAATGACAATAAAATTTAACTTCGATCGCCAAATGCACTATAAATTCAATGGTAAAATTCAAAAACTTAATGCCATCACGATGAGCACACTCTCCTCTTTCCAAAAATATGATTTTTATAAATTTTGGACTAATTTAAAGTTTCAAACTATGTTGATTTCTTACTATCCTTTTTTTAAGTAACTACGTGCTGCAAATATACATGCCTACACATGTTCATGTAAGTTGTTTTTTGTTGATACAAGTGAAAAATAAGTTAAATGGTCACAAACTAGGCCTAATTCTACATACATTTAAAAAAATCAATCTTTATTTTTTTGAGGTAGTTAGATGCGTCGTACGGATGACTATCCATTTTTTTGTCAGTTTTCAAGATCTATTTACTTGAAAAATCCATAAAAAAAGTATTCATTTGAAAAAATATAAAATATATAGGTCACAAACTAGAAGATCTTATCTAAATGTTCACCAAAGGGTTTTAAACAATATTAAATGTTGCTGAAAAATAGTGTGTCGCACGACTATCTATCTACTTTGTTTTCTTAAAAAAATAGGTGTTCTTCAAAATTTAGATGTTTGACCTAGTTATACTTAACCATTTTTTTAAATAATAGTGTTTTGGAAACTAGACTCGAAATGCTATATTTAATGTTCTTACACCATCTTCAAATTTGGAGTGTAGATATCTCAAATTATCTACATAAGTTCAAATTTTTGAAATTTTAGGAAAATCATGTCCACAGGTAGGCCCCTTTTTATTCCCCAACTTTGTGCACTTACCCTAATATATTGATAGAATGGGTCGGCTCATTTGTCAAAGTTGACATCTCTTCCTGGAATCTTAGATTTGTCAGGGTCTATGCCATTGTGGATCTCTTTGCTCCGCTCTTCCATTCCATTAACCTGTGCTCTTTGAGTGGCTTGTGGACCCAATTCTTGAATTATGAAGGTCTTCCCTTATGTTGTTTTCACTGCAACCTTCTTGGACATTGGCTCGCTGACTGTCTTTTCAGGGCTATACATCACTCTACTCCTTGGTACTCTCAAAGCTTGTCAAAGAAAGGTGGAACCCTGATTAAGAATTTACATGGCGTAATCATGACAAGTTCTTCTTTCCTCCATTCTCGAGGGAGGTCCTTGTAGAGGACCATTCGCAAGAGGTGCCTTCTCCCATCCCTCAACCACCTTTGTCTTCATTCATTACAGAAGCCCCTTCCTCTAGACCTGTTGGTGATCTGGATGTGACATGATCTTGCAAAGTTGATGCAACCTTTCACTCTCGCCTTTTTATCTTTCCCCTTCCCTTGTTCATGATTTCGGTGTTCCTCCCCCCCTCATGCTCTCCCCTCATCTCCCTCCCCCCACCTTGCTCCTCTCTCTTTTTCCCCCACTGCTAACCCTCAATGCATGCACCTTGGGAAACTTAAAGTTGATGTCGACACTATTGCCAAGAAGAAGGGTAGGCGCTCAGAGGTGGGAAGGCTGAGGGATGAGGCTGAAGCTTTGGTGAGAGAAGGATCTCAATGGGCAATGAAGGACCTTTTATCAAGACGTGAAAGAAGACTTGCCCGTGCCTGCAACTGAAGACCGCCTCGCTTTTGTTTGAGATATTTCAGAGGGTTCTCGCTTCAGTCACGACCAATGTTGACTAGAATGGTTGTAGTCTCGCTGAAGGACATCATATTTGAGTGTGTTGCTATCTTCTGTCTAAGGTTTGACAACTTGTTGTTTTTACTCGAGTGTGCTTCTTTATTGGTTTTTGGTGGTTGTTTTTGGTTCTCCTTGCCTAGTAGCTTAGCGCTTTTTGTTAAGGACTAGGCCTCTTTTGTGTTCTAGCATCGATTCATAGCTCCGATCAAAAGCGTTAAATCGGTTCATACCTCCGACATTAAAAGCATTTACCCAATCAAATAAAAAACTTAGATAATAACTAATTCCCACCAACATAAATGTAAGAAAGGTAGATGAGTGATTTCAAATGAAAAATGGAAGCAAAGGATATATTTATTCTACATCACATAAACAATAAAAACGAAAAAACACTTACCCTATATCATTTAGCGGTTGAAATAGCTCTTACAAGATATAATCCCATAAAACATTAAATGCCATAGATATAATTAAAATAAAATCATTTCATTTCATTTAAAATAAAACTGAAAATGAAAATGAAAAAAGTCCTATACTTACATAGTGGCAAGAAGAGAGAAACTATGAGTATTAAAATTCACATTCTCCTAAATGCAAACCCTTTACGCTTAAAAGCCAATACCGAGGCCAAATCTGTAGGGCTACTAGAGCCTCGGCACCTGCCTCGGAATATGTACGAATAGGCCTCACCACGATTCTCATTAGTGCTATTCAGGGACTTGGAATCCTAAACACTGTAAGTGCAAATGCAATGCTGTATTTTGACTAACCCACCCGCTCCCGCTCCAACCATGTTTTTGAAATGCAGGGCAACAAGTAAAAAATTAAAAAAATAATCAAGGAGTGGTTCATATGGTGGAGTGAAAAATATGATCTGGGCGTGTGTTTTTTTGGGCAGGGATTTGGAGAATGGCTGGAGGCGGCAAGTCTGATGGGCAAGGCGATGGCTATGTGGCCAAGACAGCTGGATTAGCCATCTTTGCAGGGATTGCAGCCAGCATTCTAAAGGCTTTTAATCCTAAAAAACCCGAGGATGAATCATCCTATTCAAATGAAAGCGCAGAGGATCAGGTAATAGGATATGGTTTTCAATGGAAAAAAGAAAAATCGTATTATTTTTTCTGAACATTCTATTTTCCTCTAAATAACATAACCCAATTGAGATAAATAGGTAGGTAAATGCGCCAATGCCTCTGCCAGAGGGATTTTTATCTTAGATGGGTCTTATAATTTTGTGAAAATGTAATGTGTTATAACTTATATTTGTTTTTTTGAAATGGGATCTAGATTTTCATTTATTTGTTTCGGATTTGTACCTTTTGGGACACTAACAACAATGCTAGAGGCCTGTCTATCTTAGATGGGTCCTGTAATTTTGGGAAAATGAAGTGCTGGTTCTACGTGGATTTTGAGGATGAAACCTGGATTTTATTTATCTATTGGCATTTGCACCTCATGGCACACTTATGCTCTGTGTGTGTGTTTGTGTTTGTATGTAAAGCCCTACTTGTCCTCATTCCAAGTGTCGCCTTTGCATATCCACTTGGACATGTTTATCTTAAATTGCTTTTATATTTTCTGTGTTTGTATGTAAAGCCCTACTTGTCCTCATTTCAAGTCACACCTTTGTATATCCACTTGGACATTTTTATCTTAATTTGATTCTATATTTATTTGGGATAATGTAGTGTGGATTCAATTTGTTTTTGAATATGGGATTTGGGTTTTTATTTATGCATTGACATTGTATTAACAGCAATGCTAGATGGCCCTTTATCTTAGCTGTATTCTTTAATTTATGGGTAAATATGATGCGAGTTCTATTTGTTTCTTGAAGATAGATTTTGGGTTCCTATCTCTGCATTGGCATTTTCACTTATGTACATCAACGCTGATGCCAGATGCTGCTATCGCAGTTGGCTTCTATGATTTTATAGAAATGTGACGAGGGTTATATTTATTATGACGATGGGACTTAGGTTTTTACTCATGCATTGCCTTTCCAAATGGGCACATTAACAGCAATATCCGAGGCATCTTTATCTTAGTTTGGTTCTATATTTTTCTTTCCCTCACTGCCATGTCTTATAATGCATTGGAAATACATGATCAAGCTTAGATCACACCATTAGACCAAAAAACTATGTATGAGGGGTTTCTGTTCTTCCAATTTATTTGAGACTTATCTCAATGCATGAGAATGCACCATGACGCTTAGATCACCATTAGGTTAAAAGTCATCCATGTGGGGATTCTGTTATACCAAATTTGCCCGAAACTTATGCCCAGCCTTGTTTGGCTGTGGCCCAACACTGATGCTTTAATATGGAGAGCATGCCTAATGGGGTTTGACTTTGAGTTATCCTTATAGCAATTGCACTTGTTTCTATAATTCCAGGAAATAGGATGCATATTCTATTAATTTTTGAAGTTGGGATTGGGTTTCTTATTTATGCATTGCCTTTTCACTGGGACACACTAACACAGACGCTTGAGGTATCTTTATCTTAGTTTGCTTCTATTGTTTTGTGGAATGGGATGTGGTTTCTACATGTTTCCTGAAGACAGGTCTGGGCTTGTATTTATGCATTCACATTTTCACTTGGGCACATTGCGACTCATGCCAGAGGCCTCTTTGTCTTAGTTTGGCTCAATGGCATTTGGAAATGGGATGAGGGTCAATTTCTTTTGCAAGGATTGAATTTTTGTTTTTATAATGCATTTAAATATTAAAATGCATTTGGATGCAGATGAAGACTGGCGAGTCTGTGAAAGAAGCAGGCATATCTGGCTGTAACAAGGGGGGCAGAAAGAAGAAGCCGAACCAAACCATTGAGATATTTCCAGGAGATACTCTGTGGGGTCTATCTCGGAAATATGGGGTAAGTCCTTGCACTTGCTGCAAAATTACGGAGTAGGAAATTCACACCACTTTTGAAAAAATGATTGACTGCAATCTACCGTTATGATGAGATTGGCATTTTTGTTTGGATAAATATTCAATCTGCAGACTGCTAATTACATGTGGCTTGAGGGCATGTTAGCATAATATTCGTGTGTGGCTCTATGACCATAGATGTGCCATGTTTTTGGGAACTCTGCATGGTGCATGGGAATGCTGCTATATTGATCGCTATGGACATGTACCAAACATCAATTTAACTGGCCCTCTGTCAACTTGAGTTTAAGCTCAGCATGGTTTCCATCAGAGATGAACACTTATTTTGCTTATTTTCACAGCATAATGTTGTTTTCCATACATTTTCCATTAGGTAGATTCAGGACAGTCAACATTTCGATTAAAGATCAGCATGAACGAGTGCATTGAGTTATGTTTAAGCTGTTTAATCCATCTAGTTTTTTATTTATAAATCTGAATACTTGTAAGTAGAGCTGCTTTTGAGGCGACAAATTCCAATTTGGAGAATTTATGAGGTCAAATGCATTTTAATCCTATTTATTAATAGGAGAGTTCTGGATCTTTGGCCAAATTCAGATCCTATGAAATTGAGTGAAATATGAAGGTGCTTTAACTCTCCGTTACCTAGTGATAGTATTTTTTATTTGACCTTATTCTACTTCAATTCTTAGCCCATTTGCTATTCAAACTTTCTTGGTGATGTGGGTTGTGTTGGTTATTTTGAAAGTACCCGGATTCAGCTTAGATGCCTTGACTGAGGGGTATCTCTTCTCTGAAGATCACCTGAGACTTCCACCTGGCCGCTTCTGTTTTGATGTGCAAAGCTGAATGTTTTATTTTACCCAATTTCAACACTTTAACATCTATTGTGGGGATTTGAGCCCAAGGCTTCACTATGAAAGCTCCAATGATTTACCACTTAAAAGTTTAAAACTCATTGCATTAAACAAGTATTGTTATTTGCTATTCCACGTTATTTTACATCAATTCTCGGTACATTTACTATTCAAGCTTTCTCAATGCATGTGGTTTATGCCAATCATTTACCAAGTACCTATATTTGTTATCCCACCCTATTTTAGACCAAAATTTGGTCCACATGCTATTCAGGAATTCTTAATGCATGGGGTTCATTAACTTATGGATCCCGGACCTTGTTAGTCTACAGTATCCATTATGTAGTACTAGTCTAACATTTCTGTTTGGCTGGTCTAATGCAGGTTTCAGTTGATGAAATCAAAGCAGCAAATGGATACACTGATGATACAATTTATGCTGGAGATAAAATCGTAATTCCTTGAAAGGGTTATATGAGTTCAGATTATATGTCAAAGCTTGTACTGCAGATTTTAATTGGACACGTATAGTAGTCTGTATGATAACTCTCTGGTCCCCCAGTCTCCTTTAGATATTAAGATACGTCGGTTTGAATTCTGAGAGTGAATAAACTGTTTGGTAGTGTCTGCCACATGAAGTGCAAGGAAAAATGTGATAAGCTAGTCAGGAATCTAGTTCTTGTGATTGTATAGGTTTCTTGTAAAGCTGCCATTCAGGGGGTTTTAGATCTCATGTCCCTACAGGTCTAGTTTATGCATCTTGAATATCTTTAAAAAAATACAAATTCAATGCTTCTTTTGTCTTCCACCGTTTTGACACTCAATCTTCCCAATAATGGCATCGATGTGTCTAATATTGCTTATTCTGCATCATAACTATTTCTTTTATTATAACCTTGTCGTTAAACTGAATTATCATTTTGGGTAAAAAGGTTGTTACAAATGGCACTTGGAATCAAGAAACAGGAAACTGTTTATTCTTTTTATGTTATATTAATTTTCAAGAATCAGATGTGTGCTAATATTTAATCTTCAGTATGTTAACGTTTTGTTCTTGTTAGTATTATTTTATTGTCTAAAATATTTATTTGTATTTGTTATGGCATGATAGGGATGTATGTGCAAGTTGGTGTGGGTGTGGGTTGCCACTGCTTTAGTACTAGCCATGGTTAATACTAATACCTCCAAAATTTCTCCACCGTTGTACCATTTATATGTGCTTGAATGAAGAGGTTATAGAATGCTAAGCACATTCAAAGATAATGTTTACTGAAATTTCAGGCAAATATGAACAGGGAAACAATGTTTATCTATGTTCCACCTCATGTTCTCTTGATTATAGTATTTGAAAGGGGACAAGGTAATTTTTTTTTCCTAGACACCCAAACAAGAGCCATAATTTCTCAATTACACATAATGTTTGTAAATTGTTGAGAAGCTATCTAGACCATGTTAGGCAGGGAGGCTAGTGGACCTGCATGGAGACCAATTACTACGCTTTATGCAAATTTAATCTTTGCTCATCTGCTAATAATTATTCTAATTAATGCCGGCAGCTTTCCCAGCATCTACAGCGTCCACCTTTAAGAGACATGTTCAAATCCTACCTGTTCCAGTTCAGGGTATTTTGTGTAGCATGCTTAATATTTAATGTTTTTACTCACAAGAAGGGGCATCTTGTTGCTTCAGTTCCTAATGCGAGGCAATTTGAGTGTCTTATTCACGGCTGCAAATTTGTTATTTGGAAGTACCACCCTTTGTAGTACATTGATAAATTGACAAAGAACAATAATGCCACTTCTTTGCACTTTGGCATTTATCATGTCTTTGAGTTAACTAATACGAGTGTGTTATAACATCATTGGATGGATCTTCAGTATTTTTATCTTGATTTATTGCCCACTCCAATTAAATCACTCCAAGAAAGGTCAATATACAATATATTTTTATGTAATAATGTTTTTGGTGGGAGTAGGTTGAAAAAGCCTAAAGATGCTTGGAAGCAACCTCTTAAAAATTGCGTCAAACTTAATTTTGATGGAGCTACAAAAAGAAATCTTGGATTAAGAGTGTTGTGAGGGATTATCATTTCTTGATGGAGCTACCAAAAGAAATCTTCAAATAGTGGGAGGCTAAGTGATCTTAAAAATGATGATGTACAAGCTCCATCAATGTTCCCAGCCTACTTGGCACTAAATATAAATAAGAAGACGAGCAATAGCTCCCTCTTTGGAAGGAAATATGACTGGCTAAAGAAAATGAACGGTGCAAACGTCAGGTGGGAGGGAACTCAAATCTGATTATTGAGTCAATAAAAAAAGGGAAAGTGCAATGACTGACAAATAAATAATGTCACTCAGGGAATTTAGATGGAAACGAAGAATTTTGAGACTTAAATAACAAACAAATCATTGAAGATTATACATTGGCAGATCAAGAGGGCAATCGGGGAATATAAAAATCCTTTTGCCTTCATTTCGTTGTAACTGATATCAAGAGACTATATCAAAGTGGAAAAGCTTGCTCTTTATTAAAAAGTGTATAACTTGTGATCAAACAGAGGGAAAAAAATCTATGGATAAATGATTGTGTTTTTGTGCACTTGGTGCCTTTCCATACTTAAATAAAAAAGAGGAGGATAAAAGAAGAAATAGTGTGATGAATAAATGATAACAGTTTTTTTTTTCAAACTTCCTTGCACTTAAAGTTGGAATCTGCTTGGTGTAGGAGGTGGTGGCTTCCCTAAAGGCAGAAAAATATATACATAAATTTGGTTTTAATTCATATTACTTTTTATTTTCCCAGTTTGGTTATTTAACACCGATTGGTAGTTGGCATCTTAGCCAACAATTTTAAGCCGATAATTTTCGGCTTTTGTGTCCCTTCACCCTAGGTACTTTTAGCAATAAAGCATCATTTATTGTGTAATATTGATATATTTTTATAGTGTTCAAAATAAAGTGTCTAGTTTCTATATTTCTTCAAGTCTTGTAAAGCCCTCTTGTTATGTGTAGTGGGAAGTAGCATATCAAGGGAGACAAGATAGTGGTGAATGCCGTGCATTCTTTAGCCATGCCATTGTGCTTATTTGATAGATGTATTTTAATTGATTGAAGCCAAACTTCTATGCCATTGACAAAGCGTTGGATTAAAAATGAATATCATTCACCAAATTTATTTGGATGCTAAGATGCCCTGTTTTTATTGTTCAATGTTTGCTATAGATGTTCTCTATATATAAAATATTTGAGATCTTTATTGCTGTCTTTCCTGTGCTCAATCAGTGCCTACAAGTGCATGTCTTGCTAGTTGGTGGATATCCATAGAGATGAATTAAATCAGTGATGTGTTTATTTGTATAATTGTGTCGTAGTAAAGCCAGCAAAATCTCTTTTGCCCACATGAGATTCTCTCTAACAAATACTAAACTCCTTACACATCACCTCTCTGTCAAACCAGTGAATTTCGAAAGTTGATATTTTGGGCTAGTTATATTCCCAATTGTCGTAGCATTTGGAATCTTCCAAGATGTGCAATGCTCAAACAATTGTTGTTTCTTGATGCTAATTTTAATATGTTTTTTTGGCCATTTAATCAGACCAATTAGTTTCATGCCCATCCTTTACAATCAATTTAAATTTATTTTTACTTGGCCCCATAGTTGTTATTGTATATCAGAGGTCTCATTAGCCTCATCTTGAATGGGGTGTCTAAGAAACTTCCATACAACTCATCTAAGTAAGTTGGAGAAGCTACTATGCATGTTTTTCATTATCATTTTCACACAATCCTCCTCATGATAACCAGACATAGGTATTAAATGCTATCTCATTTTTTGACATCATACTAACTTACCTACAAAGCATATTTTTATTGTATATTGTTAGGAGTTTGCTCAGTATCTATTCACTTAGTAAAATGTATACTACTTAATTCTTAAGATTATTATTTTTTATGTCAAACTTGGACTTAGATGAAACTCTAATGTAGATTTAAAATAAAAAATCTCTTGTTTATTAACCTTTTGTTGATTTGGATTATGACATTAGGATATTAAGAGCTGACACTTAGAACAACAATAACATAAGACCTTATAGGATATTAGTTTAAACCACTTGACACTCCTAAGTTCTCTTAGGAAGATGCACTAGATGATAGGTGGACCAAGGAAACCATTTCCAGTGAAGTGAAGTAATTCTTAAAGTTTGAGATTTTCACATGTAAACAATTATGCATGGTCTATATGGATTCTAACTAAATAATTCTTACCCACACCAAATGTTTTGATTTTGATTTAGTAGGTTGGACCGGTTTAAGGAGGTCCATATAAAATTAACATGAAGTTTAGCTTTCTTAGATCACAAAGAAACAATTTAGACCTTGATTCTTTGTTAGAGTTGACACTATTCAAGATGTTGATTCTTCGCTAGAATGATGTGATTATAGAAGGTCGAGTTTTACATGTCATTCTCTATGAGCTCACTTAATGCCTTTTTATCTTTTAAGTAGATGATCTATTATGGATGTTGTTTCAATTAAACCACTATAGATACGTTTGATTTTAAGTGATGCTTGCTTACAACTTGAGAAATTTGTTGGACATCAAGCTGTGTATTTTAGGGAGAATTAAACAATTCATATTTTTAACATTAAGAATAGATATGATAGCAACACTTCTTCTTCATCCCTCCCTCCATGACAAACATTCCTAGGTAGATAGTTGGCAATGTAGAGATTTCAATCTCCATAATTTTGTAAATTCTTTCTTAAATTTTTTTGGGCACTACAAAGAAAAAATATGACTTCTCGCTAAATTTCTTATCTATTGTAGTTTTATAAATATCCAAGATTTTATGCTTCGTGAATAGTTGAAGCCCCTTCGATTAAATTATTGTTTACAAATTGGAAATAAGATAGACTAGATCCACTGAGAAAGTTAAGCTTATACATCTTATTCTTATTTCTTCTTGATCCTTTTTAATCTTCCTTCATAGAATTTCTGCCACCATAATAAATCTGATAAGAAAAGAGTGTATATCCTTGCCTTAAATCCTCTGATTCACAAAATATCCAACATTCAAAGAACATAAAATGTAGTACTTATATAACTCTCAACCTATACCACTCAAATCTAGTGCAAAACCAAACTTCTATTTTTTTGGATAGAAGTTCTCAACTTGTGCTTTCATAAACTTTGTTCATATTTAATTTTTTCATCGTTCATGCCTTCATACTTTTTTTTTTGGTATTGAATGAATAATTTTGTGACTTGACCATCTTTCTTGCACACTCTCTCCATTTGAATCCAAAAAATTAAAATTATGTTAATGGATAACAAGTTGAAAATTATTCTTCTTCAGATACAAGAACTTCCATTTGCAAAAGTAAAGTATATTTTGTCTTTCTGCCACAAACCCACCTTGTTTAATGATATTGTGCAACATTTTTTCCAAACTATTTATCATTCCTTTTGTCAATATATTATTATTTGTATTCCATAAAGAGGCATTAAAGAACTCCACATTCTCCCTTTTTGGGGATTAAGGCTAGGAAAGTATTATTTTATAATTTCAAAATTGATTTTTTCCTTATAGATTCTTCTATTACCTCCAAGTTTATAACATGCCAAAGTTTGTGGAAGACTAATGTTTAATATCAATCCAGACATAACTTTCTTTACACTTAGACCCACCACTATTTTCCTTACTTTAGACAATGATTGATGATGGAATTTGGTGTAAACCAAATAATTACAAATTGTATTAATTCAAATGAATGAAAGATTATAATATTAATAGCTAAACTCGTGAATATTCATTTCATATTCAAAATGACTCTTCATATATCTACAGAGATTCTCTAGCTTACCACTACGAGATAAAAGCTCTCCTACAATTACTCCTATAATTTAGAATATTATATTAAAATAATATCACACCCTCCCTTAATTTGTAGGGGTTATTGTAAGACCAAACGTGCCTATGAACATTTCAAAATTTTCTCGTCGCAGTGCTTTTGTCAGGATGTTCACAGTAGGACAATGGAGAAACATTACACTTTCATATTTCACATAGTGTTGAATCAAATGAAATTTAGTGTTGATATGTTTGGTTTGGTCGTGAAAGACTAGATTCTTTGCCATTTGAATTGCAAATGTGTTGTCAACCATGAGAGGCGTTGACGAAACCTATTGTTCCTATAGTTCTGAAAGAACCCTTATGAGTCATAAAATCTCTCTGTTTGCTTCTGAACCTACCATGTATTTTGCTTCTCAAAGAAATTGTAAGCACTGATTGCTTCTTTGACTTCTAGCTGACAAATGTTGTTCCTAGATTCATTATAAAACTTGAAGTAGATTTTTCATCTTTAAAATCACCAACATAGTTAGAATCTGAGTATCCAACCAGTTTGAAGTCCCCTGCCCCTAAAGTATTTGAGCCTTGATTTCTGTGTTCCTTTGAAATATTGAAAGAGTCTTTTTGCTACTACCCAATGAATTTATCTAGGTTGTTATATGAATCAAGAAATAACACTAACAATGAAAGAAATATTTGGTCTAGTTGTGGTCACATAAATCAAAATTCCAATGAGTTGTCTATATTTAATAACATCTACTAAGTTTGTTGTATATTTTGATATTAGTGTTAGATTTTGTTCCATGGGCGTATTGAGAGGCTTACAATCTATCATTCTAAACTTGCTCATAATTTCACCAATGTTCTTCTATTGAGTGATGAATATATACTTTGGTTTTTGAAATACATCAATACTCAAATAGTAATGAAGATAACCCAAATCTGTCATTTTAAATCCTTTCATCAACTTTGATTTAAATTTTGTATTGTATATTTCATTGTTTCATGTGATGAGTAGATCATCAACATACATCACTAGAAATGCAATTGTTTTGTCAATTGTTTTGACAAAAAGAGTTGCATCTTCAAACTCAAAATATTTGAAGTTCGTGTTAGGAGGTGCTCAACGAGTTTTTCATACCATGCTCGTGGGGCTTGTTTCAAACCATATAATGGATTTTTCAGTTTGCACACTTTGTGCTCTTGGCTGTTTATTGCAAAAATTTGGGTTGTGTCATGTACATTATCTCCTTGAGATCACCATTAAAAAATGTACTTTTGACATCTATTTAGTGCACTTTCCATCCATTTTGAGCTGTCAAAGCCAACATGATTCAGATGTTAGTTAATTTTACTGTAGGTGTAAAGGTTTCATTATAGTCAATTCATTTTTTGTGCAAATCCCTTTGCGACAAGCCTTGTTTTGTGATTATCAAGTGAGCCATCTAATTTTTACTTCTTGTGAAATACCCACTTGCAACTAACAGGTTTATAGCCGATTCGAGGATCAACCAATTTCCAAGTTATGTTCTTGACCAACGCATCATACTAACTATTCATAGCAATTTTCCATGCCTCAATCTTTGTAGCTTGTTTGAAAGCAGTGGGTTCAGAGTCAGATACAACATTGACTTCTTCTTTATGAAGGTCTTCCAATGTAAATTTTTTTATCTTATCTTGAATTTCATCAAGGAACTCTTTTGATTGTTGTGTTTTCACTTCTTGTTCTTGTTTTACCGACCTTGTCAGGTTTCACATCTTTCAATGACTATTTGTTCCATTTTGGAATATTTTTATGTGTAGCTTGCTGAGTCACAAGTACCTTAGTTAATGAATTTGAACCTCCTTTTTCTACCATTGGACCATCCTCTAATGAAGTTTCACTATATTCTATAAGGGATGTGTCATTTTCAGTTACATGAGTCAATAAAGATTAAGTGTTTCCCGATTGTAGGTTCCCCCTTCATTGTTTGGAACCTCCATATCAACCTCATTGAAAACATCAATTTTGGCATATTTTTTCAGCTGATTCATTTATCGACTGATGTTTGCATTGTCCTTTGTATTTTCACAAAATATGACATCCCTTGTGATGAGAAATTTCTTGGTGTTTTCATCATATAACTTGTATGCTTTTGAAGACTCAAAGTATCCCAAACGTGTGCAATTGTGATTTATATGTTTCAATTTATTCCTTTTCTCTTTTGAAATCAATGTGTAGCATGTGGATACAAAAAATCAGAAGATGTCACACTAATAGGAGATAACCACACCAAACTTCATATTGAATCTTCATATGTAGGGTTTTTGATGGTGACTTATTATGAACATATATTGCTTTTTGAGTTGATTTTGCCTAGAAGTGCAGATTTACCCCTTTGAAGAATGTCATTGACCAAATCATATTTATGATAGTTCAGTTCATCCGCTCAACTACTCCATTATGTTATGGAGTGTAAGGGACTATGAGATGATGCTTGATTCCATTATTCTTGAGATAGGTTTCAAACACCTTTGAAGTGAATTCACCACCATAATTAGTCCTGAGTGTGCCAATTTTGGATTGGACTTTTTTTTCAACCTTGGTTCAAATTTTTTAAAACATTTCGAAGGCTTCTGATTTCTTCTTCAGAAAATATATCCAAGTCATCCTACTATAGTGATGAATGAACAATATGAAGTATTTATGACCACCAACGAAGATGATTGAGAGAGAACATACAATAGAGTGAACTGGCTACATCTTTTGTTTGGCTTTCCATTTTGAGTTTTTAAATAGCATTTCATGTTTTGCCAAAATGCAAGCTTCAAATTTTTTAATGTTTTTGAGCAAAGTCAACAAGTCTAAAACACCATTTTTCTACATTGTGCAGATGTTTTCATAGAGTGTATACCCAAATTTGGCATGCTAAAGAAGACTAGTTGACATTCTTTATTCTGTGAGATGAACAAAATTCCTTAGGACTAAGTGCTAACACTTCAGTTTCAATAATTTCCCTTCCTCGTATCTAATCATAATGACTGTGTTATCACATTTTCTTATGCCTTTCATCTCTCCATCATCAAGCATTATGGAGTGGCCTTGTTGTCAAATCAACACAAGAGACAACAAGTTTGTTTTTAACTGAGGAAGGTATAGTATATTATGGAGTATGAAATATGGATGTTCTGGTGACTTGAGTCGGGTACCTTGCCTTGAGGTCGTAGACTTGTTTTATTTGCGAAATACACTGAACCAAAACTTTCTTCATGAAATTCCTCAAATAAGTCCCTTCGAAAAGTCATGTGCTGAGTGGCACCAATGTCTAAAACCCAAGCATTATCCCATGTTGAACTCTCTGAGGCATTACTTGCTTCGTTAGAGATGAAAAATAGACAATCACAAGACAATCGAGCTAAATATGATTTAAAGTTTTTCTTCTTCTCGTTTTCTGCTTTCTATTTTCTATAGGCTTCAATTTCTCCCATGGTGTCTTGCATTCATGGGTCTTATGACTCCCTTTTCTATCACAACGTTTCAAATGCAAGCATTTTATTTTTCTTGATTGTTTTTGCCCATTTTTTTACCTTGTCCTTTGTTCTTCCATTTGACCTTTTCATTTTTTAATTCATGGAATAATTGCCATTTTGATTTGCATAACAAATGCTTACTCCAGTGGACATTTTCTTTTATTCCGAAGGCTTTTTCTCTTTTGGCCATTTTCTCAACCAATTATTCAAATGTGAGTCTTAAAGAAATTAACTGCTTACAATGAATACATATAAGGTTGAGTAAGTAGAAAGAAGAGCCTTTATGAAGGCGGTCATATATACATCAATTTTTATGCTATTGACATTGAAAACACACAATTACGGGAGAGTCAATTTCTTGTTAGTATGAAATCAAAACGAAATACATACAACTTAAAACCCAAACACATGTTCTCAGATTGGGCAAAGTCAAGAAAGAGCATAAACAAACATAAGGAAGATAAATAACACAATTTTACCTTCCCCTTTGGATGCCTCTATCTTGTCAGAATACAAGTGTGGATTGGCTTAGATGTAAATGCAATGGGTTTGTTGAGACGCATCAACAATTCAATGACACCTCCCCTTGCACCATGGATGACTGACTTTATGATGTTTGATGCTCAATGGTTGATGGCCTTAGGATTTGACAACTTTGTTGCACTATTTGGTCATGTTGGAATGAAGGGGACGCCCTCCAATTTTTAGACTTGAACGATGAATGTGGATCATTGGATCAAGATGAAGATCAGTGGATGAAAATAAGTCCTACATCTCCATAATGAGAGAGGTAGAGTGTGTAAGAAGAATTTGGAGTATATAAGCGGATGTGTAATAAATCAACTTATGAGAGTTTTGGAGTGTGTAAGAAGGTGTAAGAAACCTTGTTTGCACACTTCCAACTTTGCATTGACTTGCCTTGTGGAAGAATAAGATGATGTCATGATCTTGAGATTGGAACTAAGATTAAATGATTTATAGAAAATATTAATTGTGCATTCCATAATTTTCCATTAGAAGAAGATTAGCTGATTAATCGAGATTGATTAACTAATACAATGTGCTATGAATTTTTGGGAAAGGATGTGATAATGGAAGAAGTAATTAATTGACTAAGGGTGAATAAATAGTAAATGACTAGGAATGTTAGTGCGAATATAAAAATTGACTAGATAATTTAGGACAATGTTAATGGATAGTTAAAATCAACACAAAGTGTCTAATTTTAGGTCTCTACATTTTGCACTTCGAGAAGAAGTTGAAAAAGGGTAGAAGGAAAATTAGATGATGATGATGATGAAAGAACATGATGAATTATTCCCCCTCAAGAAGGCATGTGAGGATGAAGGACACAGATGGAATTTCAAAAAAGAGAGGAAAAATATAGAAGAGAAGAAAAAATGGGTGGATAATGGAAAAAGATGAGTTGGGATGCATGATGATTAACCCCATGGGTAGATTAACTCACTTGAGCTAATGTTTGCATGCTTTAATTTATAATGATGATGGATTGATTTTTCCCAGGCAAGGTAGATTTGAAAAGGAGACATCCCAAAAGAAGCTACACACTTTGACTTGCCCTAAATAGGGTAAAAGTTGCGAGCTGGAATTGCCCCAACTAGGGTGGGTTTGTGAAGAATACATCCCAAGAGAAGTTGCACACTTTGACTTTCCCCAAACATGGTGAATGTTGTGCACTAGAATTGATTATGGCCAATTGATTAAATTTATCCCAAACAAGGTGGATTTAATCGATGATGAGTCTAATTGATTAATTGATTTATAAGCATAGATCAAGGTTTTAAACTATTACACATATTAACGATGATATGATCACGTTGATTGATGAAAAGAAGTTGATAGATTGATGCAAATGTATGTGCATATGATATATCAAATTTTTATAGAATGAAGAAGCCACAAAAAACCAAGCACACAAAGATGCCCCAAGTGATGAAAAATAATGATTAAAGAATGATGTGATAATGATGCAATTAGATTTAGAACAAATTAGATGAATTATGCATGTTAGTTAGAAGAACTGGATAGTAAAAATAAGGATGATGGTGGCTTAGCTGACCTCATAAATGTCATGTGACTAAGCATTGCATACATAGTCCAAATAGACTTTTGGCCAATGTAGTTATCCCAAAACGGGAGGAATATGATGAGAAAATGATTAAAATGAGAATGGCAATGATGGTGGCCAAGTTGACCTCAAAAAATTCATGTGACTGAGGTATATCTACATAGTCCAAATAGACCTTAGGTTGATGTAGTTCTCCCAAAAGGGTGGAGTAAGAAGAAATGGTTGAAGATGGACGATGATATGATGTTGACAAATGTCAAAGAGGGATGAGATGATTTGATGTGTCAAAGATGATCAAAATGATTTGATTTGATAATAAATGATTTTACAAGGGGATAAACTGTCATTATAGCACTACATTATATATAAGCCTCAAGCACTTGATTTTTGATGTAACACATGATGGTATGCACCATGATGACCTTGTCGCAATGTGCACAAGGACTGATCCCTGATCTAACAGACAAATGTCCCAAACACACTATGATATGGAAAAACCAAGATGACATTGTTGTTGTATGTCGATGGATGGACTCAAGTACATGTGCATGACATGAGACACCATGATATGGAAAAGCCATGGTGACATTGTGGATGCAATTGGATTGATTCAAGGCACAATAAAAAAATAAGCAAGCAAACACACACAAACTAATAAAAGAAATTGAAAGCATATTATCATTAATCAAGTCAATATCCATGTGTGAAGGCTCAATATTATTGATTGTTGGATGGTGCCCCCAATAAATGATGCATGCAAGGGCACTGATTGGGAAAAATATCCCAAAATAAGTTACACACTTTGACTTTCCTCAAACATGGTGAAAATTTCAAGCTTGGATTGATGATCTATCCTAAACATGGCAAATTTGTGAAGGACACATCCCAATGGTGGCTAAAATGATTTGATTAAGGATTTTGACCAGATTTAGGACAAGACAAATGTTTTTGAATTTTATGGCTTTATATCTCTCTTAGAGATATGCAACATTTTTTATTTTTTAGAATTTTCCTAATTTTATGATGTTTTTGGATTTTTTTTAAAATTATATATATAAGGGTATTTTCAAGAAGGATATACAAAGGGAAAACCAGACGTATGTACAAAAGTTCACTAACAAAGGGAAACATACTCTAACACCAGGATGTGAAGGGTTCAGGATAATGCTAGATGATAATAGATGATTATGGGGGATGGTGACTAAGAATGGATTAGGGATCTCCAAAGACCATGTCACATGGAAACCAAGTATCCAGTAGTCGAAGTACCGTTCAAATGATATACCAAGATATTTCCTAAAACAAGGCTCAAAACTACTTCCACTTCCTTATTAAGGTTAAGACGAAAAGAGAGATGTACATGATAGGATGGATAAAATAATGGACAAGGATAAGGATTTGGATGGCCAAAATGGATTGAATGGAATGGATGAGGACTTGGATGGGGCTGCCCTCAAGTGCTGAGGTACTTGTAGATAAATAATTATTTACATCTGATGTCAAAAATTTGGTTTTCATCACGGTACTTGCCCAAGGCACCATAAACATGATTTTCACCTTTGGATGGATTATTTATCTCTCTTTTGATTTTTTAGCATCTCAACTCAATGGAGGATTATGAGATGCATAATGTTGACCCTTTGTGATCTCTATCCCATATGTATAATGGAGAGCTTCTCGTTAGGATCCTATTGCTGATATGGATTTCACTAATGTTATTGTGATCTTTGTTGATTATTGATTTTGATTCATCCAAACCTCTAAACAAGGTGCCTTCGTAGCCTCTATGAAAGGAAGTGATGTTAGGGAGGGTAAAGAAGGATAATCATTAGATAAAGGATTTGATTTGATGGGGGGATATTAGAGTTGGATGGAGGATATGATTGTGAAGGGATGTACAATTGCTAGAGGACTAAGGGAATTTGGGATTAACAGTCACATACATCATTGTTTAATCAAGATATTCCAATGGTGACATAATTTTGGATGTTGAGGGGTCAAATACCTCTAAAACTTCTCTCAGGAGGGCCACAATATTTTTTTGCTCCTTAGGCCTAAGAGTTGTTGTAATTTGAATGATATTTGGATTATTGCTTGTTCCAATATTAACTTTAATGATTTATTCATCAAGCAATGAAGAACTAATTTATTTATCTATTAGCACCTCTAAGAGGTTTTCACCAACAAATTTCTCTTGACTAAGCTGATTTTGACTTTTATCGTCCCTTAGCATCTCAAAGAGGTTTGCACTAAGGGACCAAAATCTTTGATTTTGAATATCCTCTAACACCTCAAACAAGGTTTCACTAGGGAACTTTATTTATTGATTTTTAACATTGATTTGGATCTGATTGAATTCTGTAACTAATATGTTGCCACAGAAGGCCAAATATATGTGATTCTATCGCTCCCAATCAATGGGTGCAGGAAATTGGACATCAGGTTAAGGGATAGAATGGTTGATGTGAAAATGATGGCTAATATCAATGCAAGGATTAAAGGCCGCACAATCCTTATAGAGGCTACTAGGAGAACATGCCTCAATGTCGAAGGAAATTTCATCAAAAAGTGTGGAAGGATAATTGATGTATTTAAATGGATATGTTGGAAGCATGTAGACAATGTCATAAGATCTTGATTCTAACGTTGATGTTGATTCATATATTGATTCTAATGTTGGTTATAATATGGAACCTAATTGTGATCCTAATTCTAATTAAGATAATGATATGGAATCTGATTTGGATGTGGCCACAAGAAGGGCCTATTAGATTGTATTATTCACAAGTACCTTTTTCACTTTTTATTTGGCAATGACAGCTTTGGGATGAAGGGATTCTCTAAAATGGGGGGGTTTATGTTGTAGACAAAAATAGACTACTGGTTAATGATGGGTTCTTTGAAGATGGGATCATCGCAAAAGGGTTCGTCAAAGATGGGTAGATTTTAAAGAGGCCCATTGAAATGTGGCTCATCAAAGATGGGAGGATGGTCGAAGGGTGACATCGAAGGGTGACTCATCAAAGGTGGACTTGTCAAAGAGGGGTGATTCAAAAAAAACATCGAAGATGGGTTGACTATCTTGATCTTAACTTAGAAGTGGATGAGTCTGGTTGTGATCTTGGAAGGAATCTTGAAATATCCTTGTTTGGTGATCCTTAGGCATCGAGAGATTTGATTCTATTTTGATGTCTCTATAGTCAATCAAACCTTGGATATAAATCTTGAATCCAACACATCGATTAAGAGAATAGACTTGAATTTTTTGATAGTCACAATATTCGTCTTATTGATACCACTCATGTTTTGGTTCATTTTCAAAAGACTTGGTGCACAACTATACAATCATATTTGCTGTGACTAATTGGTAAAATATTTCTTCCAAGGGTCCACTTAGAAGTTTAAATCCCTATTTAGATGTATATGGGTTGGATTATGGATGTTAACAACATAAAGTTGTGGCTTAGGGGCCAAGCAAATGAGGATCGAGGGTGCCAAAATAGGTTTCCCTTCGCTAGAGTGAAGATCAATATTATGACTAGTGTATGAGATGTTCACTTGATGTTGATGTGAAAAGGTTTGACTTCCCTGCTTAGGATAGAGCCTAAATTTTTGGGTTCAAAATTCGTAGGTAGTCAGTTACCTATTTCTAAGAGTCGTAAAAAAACATCATCTTTGTTTTCAAACATGTATTGTTCAAATTGGGCTCTATCTTGATATGTTTTGGAAGTCATGGAATTTGATGTAAAATTGATTGATGTTCTAATGTGATGGGCCCCAAATAGGGTGAATTGATTTGATTTTGATGCATTGCTTGATTAGATTTTCCCCAAGTAGGTGAATTGATTTGATTTTGATGCATTGCTTGATTAGAATTTCCCCAAGTAGGGTGAATTGATTTGATGTGATTAAGCTTAGATTGGATTTTAAATTTGATTGGATGTTTAAATTGATGAAGCTTAGATTGGATTTTGAATTTGATTTGATTCCAAATCAAAAAGGATGGATGATGTGAATTTATCGCTCCCAATCGATAGGTTTGGGAGATTGAATGGAAAGACAAGATTTGAATTTGTACATTGTTTTGAAATTGAGTTGACTTAGTCAAAATAGACATGATTTGACTTTGTTTCAATGTTTGACTTTGGACTTGAATTGGAATTGGTCAATTTTGACTAGATTTGACTTGATTGGACTTGGAATTTTGCTTTTGAAGGTTTGACTTGAATCAATTTGAACTATTTGACTAATTTAGAAAACTAGAATGATTTGTTTTCAAATTACAAATGAGTTTGGTTCAAAATGAACCTAATTTGGATGTGATTTCAAATGGACAACGTAATGATATAACACATACATGGTAAAGTTTCAATTGGATAACATAACGTTAGGACATGGTAGAATAACTTGAAAATTGGGTAGAGTAACACCGTAGCATGTAAATTTGTAATGATAATGTTTGGACTTGGGATATTTTTGACTTATTTGAGGTGTAAGATATAACACACAATACAATTTCACTATTTAGAAGATCAAATATTCTTTTTTAAAGTACGATATCATCAAAATGTAGGAAAAATAGAGCAAAAAGGTTACCAGAGCATTTCCGCCAATATGCAAGTTGATCTCGCCAATTCTTAGATTGATATCACCATTTAAATTCATGATTATGCCATTTTTATAAAATGATTGAGAGCAAATCCACCATTTGAAAGCATGTTTCTATCAATTTACAGGGTAATAACACCAATTTGGAGGTCAATCCCATCGTTTACCTGGAAACACAAAAAACAAACAATACATAGTAGAAGTGATATCATTGATTACCAAGTCGATATCATTGTTTACGGAGAGCAATGACATCAATTAGCAAAGTGTTTTTATTGCAAATTTGGGAATGAAAATTTGATAAAATTAGAAATAAAAGAGGAGAAAATTAGATCGATTTTGAACTAATTTCTTAATTAGATGATTATTTTAATGTTTCAAAGGAGGTTGTAAAGTGCTAGTCCCATCAAACGTGCCATATGTTAACATACAATTATGAGAGAGTTAGTTCCTTGTTAGTATGAAATTAAAATGAAATGCATATAACCTAAAAGCCAAGTGCATGTCTTCAGATTGGGCAAGGTCAAGAAAGAACATAAACAAGCAAAATGGAAGACAAACAACATAATTTTACCTCCTCCTTTGGATGTCTCTATCTTGCCTGAATACAAGTGTGGATTGGCCCAGATATAGTTGCAATGGGATTGTTGAGTTGCATCGGTGATTCGACAACACCTCCCCTTGCACTATAAACAATTAACTTGATGATGTTGGATGCTTAAAGGATGATGGCCTTAGGATTTGGTAGAGCTTCACTGCACTATTTGGTCATGTTGGAATGAGGGGGAAGCCCTCCAATTTATAGGATTGGATGATGAGTGTGGACTGTTGGATTAAGATGAACATCAATAGATGAAAATTGGTCCTACATATCCATGATGAGAAAGGGAGAGTGTGTAAGTAAAATATGGAGTGTGCAAGAGGGTAAGAAATCCACTTATGAGAATTTTGGAGTGTGTAAGAAACCTTGCTTGCACACTTCGAACTTTGCATTGACATGCCTTGTGGAAGAAGAGGATGATGTCATAATCTTGAGATGAAAAATATGATTAAATGATTTATAAAAAATATTAATTGTGCATTCCATAATTTTCCATTAGAATAAGATTAGCTAGTTCATTGAGTTTAATTAATTAATGTAATGTGATGCAAATTTGTGGGAAATGATGTGATAATGGAATAAGCAATTCATTGATTAGGGGTGGATGAATAGTAAATGACTAGGAACGTTAGTGCAAATAAAATAATTGACTAGATGATTTAGGACAATGTTAATGGATAGTTAAAATCGATACAAAGTGTTTGATATTAGGTGTCTACATACATCAACATCATCCTTCATTGCGTGGATGACATCCCCAGTTTCAACTCTAGATTGAATAATTTCAACGGTAGCTCCATCCACGTCACCCATTTAATGACAAGCGATTGTACATGGACATGATAACCCTATATACTCGGATTGTTCTTGATGGTTGTTGAGATTTATGTCTAATGATAGTTGTAAATAGGTAACATAAGGAATGGCAAAATGAGTTTTTAATTTCTCCTCAATGGTTTATAAGGACGAAGCCACAAGTGCTATCATTGTAGTTATGTTAGGCTAAAAGTAAAATAGTTCAATCGGAATGACTTTAATCATAAATGTGAACCATAGGCACTATTGCTATCGAACACTGCATTTTTATTGTTTGTTTGTATAATTTTATTTGTTTTCAAATTTTACTTCTTTTCAAAAAAAATAGTTATTGGGTTTGCAATTCAACTTAATTTGACTTTTGAGAAGGAAAAAATGAATAAAAAACACTATTTATTTCCTTATGGGAATGTTCTCAATTCACTTTTATGCTTATATTGAAGAAGAAAAAAACATAAAGTAATAAAAATTTGACTTATTTTGTTGTTGGCCCCAAGTGGAAGTTGAATGAAATACTTTATTTTCACCTTCTTCAAGTTAGTTTAACCATCAATCATAGCAAGGAACACCTTTTATCTCAGCTTAATCAACAAATTAAACCCAAGAACAACTCGAACAATTACCACACAGTCAAAACAACCTCCGAAGGTAAAGAAAGCCTTGGTAGTAATCTCTCCTTGTTTGGTGATCCTCAAACATGGATAAATTTGATTCTATTTCGATGTCTTTGCAGTCAATCAAACCTTGGATATAAATCCTGAATCCAACACATCGATTAAGAGAATGGCCTTGAATTTTTTTATATTCACATTATTCATCTTCTCGATACCACTCATGTTTTGGTTCATTTTTAAAATACTTGGTGCACGAATATACAATCATATTTGCTGCAACTAATTGGCAAAATATTTCTTCCAAGGGTTCATTGAGAAGTTTAAATCCTTGTTTAGATGTAGATGGGCTAGATTTTGGATGTTATTGTTATGGCTCAAGGGCCAGATAGATGAGGATGCCAAAATAGGTTTCCCTTCACTAGAGTGTTCATCAATAATATGACTAGTGGATGAGATGTTCACTTGATGTTGATGTGAAAAGTTTTGACTTTGCCTGCTTAAGATGGAGCCTAAATTTTTGTGTTCAAAATTAGTAGGTAGTCGAGCACCTATTTCTAAAAGTCGTAAAAAGACATCATCTTTGTTTTCAAACATGTCTTGTTCAATTTGGGCTCTATCTTGATATGTTTTGGAAGTCATGGAATTTGATGTAAAATTGATTCATGTTCTGATGTGATGGCCCCAAGCAGGGTGAATTGATTTAATTTTGCTATGATGCTTGATTAGATTTGCCCCAAGTAGGGAAACATGATTTGATGTGATTAAACTTAGATTGAATTTTAAATTTGATTGGATGTTTGACTCGATTAATCTTGGATTGGATTTGATTCCAAATGAGAAAGGATGGATGATGTGACTTTGTCGCTCCCAACCGACAGGTATAGGAGATTGAATGGAAAAACAAGATTTGAATTTGGACATTCAATTGATTTGGAATTAACGCGACTTTGTCAAAATAGACTTGATTTGATTTTGTTTCAATGTTTGACTTTGGACTTGAATTGGACTTGGTCAAAGTTGATTGAATTGACTTGATTAGACTTGTAATTTTGACATTGAAGGTTTGACTTGACTCGATTTGAACTATTTGACTAATTTAGAAAACTAGAATGATTTGGTTTTGAATTAGAAATGTGTTTGGTTCAAAATGACCCTCATTTGGATTTGATTTCAAATGTGTAGCATAACGGTATGACACAAACGGCGTAAAGTTTCATTTGGATAACATAACATTGGGACATGGTAGAATAGCTTGAAAATTGGGTAGAGTAACACCTTAGCGTGTAAATTTGTAATGATAATATTTGGATTTAGGATATTTTTGACTTATTTGAGGTGTAAGATATAACACACAATACGAGGTATATAACAAAAAACAAGCAATGACACATAAAAGACAAACCTTATTTTTAGTGGTAAAATAGGTATGCAACGTAACTGTAGCACGTGTCTACCTCAAAATAAGTGGTAACATATTAATTTATTAACCCTCACTTCAAGTGGTATGTTGTGAGATCTTGGGGGAGGTTAGTTTCCCTCACACTGAAAACTGTTTGCGGCTGAAAGGTCTTAATCTAAAATTTTGACAAGACTTTCTAAATGGTCCCAATATACCTCGTGATACATGGAGCTCAAAATTTCATCAAAAAGGAACAAATAATAGATAATTTATAGGAGGGTTTAGCCCCTTCACGACCACTTCTGCTATGAGATCTCAATGAAGTGGTACCAAAAATTTGATCTTCAAGGGTGGTGTTTGATAGCTTAGCATCAGGTATAAACCCCTTGCTTTCATGAAACCATTTATGGGGAATTTTGCTATGCATTTACTACAACTACCCTTAATTTATATCCCTAGTCAAAGTACGGGGTTGGTATGTATGTTGGGGGATGAAATCCCAATTGCTGTGCCGTATGAACTTGCGGATGGTGATGAAGTCCACCTTGCATAGCCAAAATAAAAATGAAAGTTTCACTATATCTGATCCTCAAGATCCCACAAGGGGGCAAGAAGACAACATACTCTAGTTTCGCTTCGAAAAAAATTGATAGTGACTTACGTTATTTTGATCACCCAAGGTCCCACAAGTGGGCAAGGGGAGATCGTATGCACAATAAGCTACCCACAAACAAACAAACAACAAAAACACATAAGCAACGAAAAGTCAAATATTATTTAGAACACCAAATTCAAATATTGTTTAGTTTCATGCACTGAGATAAAATGTTTTGTGAAGTGTTTATTTTTAGAAATAACCACTTCTTTGACAAGTGAACTTGTAGCAAACAAGCTAGAGTTTGAATTGTGGTCTTTGAATTGCAAGGGGAAGTTGAAATGATACTCGTTTTAGCCTCGAGAAATTGTAACAAAGAAATTATTGTTTAGTAGAATAATCTCGTTGTTCAGTAGAGTAATCTCACCGATCTATAGACAGAGAAAATAGAACACAAAAAGTTAATGATTCCATCGATTAGCAGGGCAATATTGCTATTTAGCAAGGCAATCCCACCGATTTGCATGATGATATCACCGTTTTTAGAAAAACATAGTCAAAAATAAAATATAAATGATTTCATTGTTTAGACTATCAAATCTGCCATTTGTAAGTACAATATCATCGAAATGCAAGAAAAATAGAGTAAAAAGGTTACCATAGCATTTCCATCAATTTGCAAGTTGATATCACCAATTTGCGGGTTGATAACACCATTTAAATTCTTGATTATGTCATTTCTATAAAATGACAAGTTGACTGGAAGATGAGAGCGAATTTGTCATTTGAAAGCATGTTTCTATCGATTTGCAGGGCAATCTCACTGTTTCCCTGAAACACAAAAATTAAACAATACATAATAGTAGCAATATCGTCTATTACCAGGTTGATAACATTATTTAAGGAGAGTGATCCCATCGATAAGCCAAGTGTTTCTGCCGTAAATTTGATAAAATTAGAAAGAAAAGAGGAGAAAATTACATCATTTCTGAGCTAATTTCTTAATTAGATGATTGTTTTGATGCTTCAAAGGAAGTTGTAGAGTGCTAGTCCCATTAGGCGTGCCAAATGTAAACATACGATTACGAGAGAGTTAGTTTCTTGTTAGTATGAAATCAAAACGAAATGCATACAACCTAAAACCCAAGCGCATGTCATTGGATTGGGCAAGGTCAAGAAAGAACATAAATAAACATAATGGAAGACAAACAACTCTGTTTTACCTTCTCCTTTGGACGTCTCTATCTTGTCTAAACACAAGTGTGGATTGGCCCATATGTAGTTGCAATGGGCTTGTTGAGACGCGTCAGCAATTCGACAACACCTCCCCTTGCACTATAGACAATTGACTTGATGATGTTGAATGCTCAAAGGATGATGGCCTTAAGATTTGGCAGAGATTCACTGCACTATTTGGTCGTGTTGGAATGAGGGGGAAGTCCTCCAATTTATAGGCTTGGATGATGAATGTGGACTGTTGGATCAAGATGAAGATCAATAGATGAAAATTGGTCCTACATCTCCATGATGAGAGAGGAAGAGTGTGTAAGAATAAGTTGGAGTGTGTAAGAAATCCACTTATGATAATTTTGAAGTGTGTAAGAGAACTTGTTTGCACACTTCCAACTTTGCATTGACTTACCTTGTGGAAGAAGAGGATGTTGTCATGATAGTGAAATGGAAAATAGGATTAAATTATTTCTAGAAAATAGTAATTGTGCATTCCATAATTTTTCATTAGAATAAGATTAACCAATTAATTGAGTTTAATTAACTAATGCAATGTGATGCAAATTTGTGAGAAATGATGTGATTATGGAAGAAGTAATTAATTGACTAGGGATGAATGAATAGTAAATGACTAAGAACGTTAGTGCGAATAGAAGAATTGACTAGATGATTTAGGACAATGTTAGCGGATAATTAAAATTGACACAAAGTGTCCGATTTTAGATATCTACAAACATCAACATCATGTTTCATTGTATGTATTTTAGAATTCAAACTTATGACATCCCCATTTTTCAACTCTAGATTGAATAGTTTCAACTATAGCTCTATCTATGACACCCATTTAACGACAAGTCCTTGTACATGGGCGTGATCACTCTATATACTTGGATCGTTGTTGCTTGTTGTCGGCATTTATGTCTAGTGATAGTTGCAAATAGTTAACAAAAAGAATGGCAAAATGATTTTTTTTAAATTTCTCCTCGCCCATTTATAAGATAAAGCCATAAATATTATTGTTACAACCATATTACAAAATAAGTGAAATAAATGTGAACCAAAAACACTACGCTGCATTTTTATTATTTGTTTGTATAATTTGATTTGTCTTCAAATTTTAACCTCCTTCAAATTAGTTTGACCATCAATCAAAGCAAAGAATGCCTTTTATCTCAGCTTAATCAACAAATTAAACCAAAGAACGACTCCAACAATTACAACGTAGTTGGAACAACATCCAAAGGTAAAAAATGCCTTGGTATTAAGATTAACTCAACAAAGGTGCAGTCAAAGAATACATTAATTATCCATACAACAGAAAATAGAGGGAAATATGCTGCCACACCGTCCAATATCAGGTAGTACGCAACCCCACGTAGGTCTAGAAATCAAAACACAGTCCAAAACCAAGCTGAAATGTCAGAAGACAGTCAAAATACAGTTCAGCGCCTTCTTACAGTGAATAAGATTAGCAAAAATGCCATAAATAGACTAGAACGCCCTGCTAAAATTCAGAAAATTGGAGAAAAAATGACTAAAATCAGCTAATATGTCATTCTACAGCCACCACATCGGTCAGAAAATAGAAACATTGAATTTTGGAAGAAATTGATTCGGTGGGAATGAAGAATGGAGAAGAATGAGAATGAAGAATAACTGTTGAAAAATCTCTGCTCTGAAATCAATGTTAGGTTAGGATGGATGACGAAATTTGTTGCAAACGAAAGAAATATAAATTGTATTAATTCAAATGAATGAAACATTATAATATTAATAATCAAATTCGTAATTATTTGTTTTATATTCAAAATGATTCTTCATCTATTTTTTAACTCATTACTATGAAACAAAAATTATCCTACAATTATTCTTAGGTTTTAGAATATTATAATAAGATAGTTAAAATATTTTCCAACATTTCATTTTGCACAATTTGTCTCCTTTTTTTAATTAACAACGTTTTCATGTATTTATCATCTTTTTTCTAAATTCCTTTTTATTTTATATGATATTTTCTTCTATAATCTAACTTGTTTATTTTGTTTTTATTTCTTTACATTAATATTGATAGAATGATGTTTTTTTAAAAATTTTCTATCTCATTCCAACAAACATTTTACTCTTGAATTTTTTTTTAAAAAAAATTCTTCCACTCTTAAATATTTTATGGAGCTCCATTTTTCTCTCTTTCTACTACAATACCTCTTTTTCACATCTTTCTAAATTGCTTATTTTTTAATTTAATTCTTGCTTCTTTTTAAAAAGATTGCCAAAATATATTTTTTCCATTATCTAACTATCATTTTCATACATTTAAACTTTTATCTTAATTTATATTATTTTGATTTCATACATCTATTTCTATCATTTTTTTAGCTTATCTTTGAATTCTTGGTTTTGGATCTACGTCAATTCAAATTTAAAAGGGATATTTAATAAATTTTCAATTGAATGTTTCAAGCTATTGGCCAATAAATTGATCATGATTTCATGATAATATTTTAATTTATCTTCTTATTCATGCCAACTATTTTAAACTTAATAGAAACATATTCAAATTTTCTTGCTTTAAATTTGTTCCCATTTTCTTCAACTTCCCTAAAAAAATTGCTCTTGTTTAAGTCCCACATCCCTAACTCAATTCATTGCAATTTTTTTTTGAAATTAATTATCATCATATCTACCATGTTGTTTTTACCTTTCTTATTTTTATTTTAGAATACAATAAAATCTCTAATATTTTTATACTTTGTTGAAGGTTCCCAATTCTTTCTAGCATTTATTTTTCTCTATCTTCCAATAGTCCATACAAAATTGATAATGAAAACTATAAACTTCCTATCAAAATATTTACCTTAATTTAGCTTGACTCCTTTTAACTCGTGAGGATTCCAACATGTGGACAACCCTTCTATTGCAATACTTGTCATCTCACTTGCCCTTCATACTATGTTTTTAACTTTGATTAGTTCTTTCACACGAATCTTGAATCCTTGAAGAAGCAATGTTTGGTCTCCCCTTCATTAGCAACATTAGTAAATGACACTTATTAGAGACGTTGAGGCCCCTAATATTCCAACTTACAATTTTTATTATTAATGCATTCCCCTCTAATGTAGTACTTTCAAATTGTTCTGACACCCATTTCTGATTTTTAGTTGTCTACAAGTTTTTATTTTTGCATTGATTCTTCTTCCTATTCCCATTTTTACCCTTATATATGGTATTAATGTTTTGGCGGTGTGCTTTGAGTGCAATTTTTCCTCTTGAGATTCTGTTGGTTTGACTTTGTTGGACCCAAATTTGTACACATGATTTGTTCATCATTTATTTGTTTAAATCAAATTTTAACATCCATAATCATAAATATAATCATACATTCTTTGAAATCTAAGGCTTTCTCTGACAAATCTTATCTCTATCCTTCAAATTCTCTCATATGATTAGGAAGAAAGCTTTCACCAACAACCTTCCTTATACAAATATTCCTTATTTCCTCCCATCCCTATACACAATTCTTCCACACCCAGCCAATAAACTATTATTTTTAAATTAAAACTTTAATAGCCTATAATTTTAACCATTCATCCTCAAATTACTCCAAAGTGTTTTTTTTTTCCAATTCTTTGAAAGTCTTACCTTAATCCATTAGTTCATGCTTATTTTTCTTGCTTTCCAATTTTCTTTTCCTACAGCATCTTACTTATTATTATTTTTATTTTCTTCAAAAATCCCCATATGTTCTCTTTATGCTATTTTTTTTAATAAAAAAGTAGGCAATCCAATCCCCATTCTATCTCTCCTAGGTATGATGCACTCGTTGTCTCCTTTTTCTTCCATCTTTGATCTTCCTCTATTTGTCCCTCCTAAGAGAAAAAGAGTCAACTTGTTCTATGCATTGTTAAACACAATTTATAATATCATATTTTTAGAATTTTATTCTTTTATACACCAAAAACTTTATGACGTAAATTTAATTCTAAGTTCCAACTCTTCAGGGTGAAACTAATTAGCATGTTTCCTTGCCTTAATACTAAAATGAACATAATTTGTTCGAGTAAAACATCATAAATACCATAGGAAGCACATGAATTTCATATGTAAATCTGGTTCTAAGATATAACTTTCTAGATTGATATGTTAGTGTGTTTCTTTATTTTGATATTAAAATGAACATATATTTTTAAACAGAAAACATTATAAATGCCATAGAAATTGAAATACATGAATTTAATTTAATAGACTGCTTATGTACAAACAATGTCAAAAGGGGGACTAAAAATGCACCACACAACAATAGCTTCTTAAAGAAGAACTATGCAATAATAAGACACATTAGTAATTGCCCCAAAAGTGCAAGTTATGCCAGAAGCGATGTAATTTTTAATTTTGATAAAATAGAATTTTGTAAATGGAAAGAGTGTAAATTGACTCTTACTTCACTCAAAATCCATGGCCGCTAACCCCATATCGCCTCTTGTGCACAAAGCGTTAAGCAATAATAATATGATATTTTTGGTGAAGTTAATGGTGGAAAATGATGTTGTGTGTTCCTTCATATGGAAATGTGTTGTACGGAGAGAAGATGTTCCATTTCACAGTGAGCTTGAGCAATGGAGTGGTGGGGAAGGGTAAAACCATACAAAACATTAAAACAATGAAATATTTCAAGGTGAGCTAGGTGGTGATGGTGAAGGGCAATGACGTGTTATTTCAAATGATGGATCAAAGAAGCCCAAACAGATAAATGTGCAAAGTTCAGTGATGTCACATTTGTCAATGTAATCTATAGTTTCTACTAGACTATTTCAATTACCCAATACATGGTTGAAATGAGTGTCATTTAAATGAAAATAGGTGTCGAACTATCCAAAAGCTCCTCTAAAAATGTAGATAACGCACCACATGTCAAATTAAATGAGATTGAAACTAATTAGATGAAAATTATGATTGCCTTAACTATTTTAAATCTAATTAAACTACTCTAAAACCAATTAGACGAAAAATGGAAAATGTTTCTTCAATGTAAGATGCCTTATATATAATCTAATCAATCGATGTATGTGCCAAATACAAATAGATATATAGATATTTCCAAGTTTTTTCCGTTCTCATTCTCAATAACACTAACGAAATCTATTGTATTCATAACATTAGTGTTCAATTCTCTTTATTCAGTGAATAAAATAAGTAATGCTGCCGACACGGCCACAAACATTGAATTTTGGGTAGTTTGCTAGATTTGGGTCTGAATCTCCACTTGTTTTTGCATTTTCTCTCCAAGTGCTATAGTGGTTTAATGTATCTCTAATTAGGCACCACCCTAGATGTTATAGCTTCCTCTGTTGAGGCTACAATTGTCATATTGAAAAGTGTAAGTCACATTGAAAGGGGTGTAATTTTATATTGTGGTAAATCAGGGTTTTATAAAATGAAAGAGTGTCAATTGCTAGTCGTTCCTCACTCTAAACCCATGACCCTATCCTACCTTTTGTTCACAAAGCGTTAAGCAACAATAATATGATATTCATTTTAATAATCTTTCCAAAACATTTTTTTCCCTAACTAGTGCTCCCTTAGATTTTATGTTGCATTTCCAGAAGGGATAAATAAGATGCTTACGAAGATAAGGTCCAATTATGGTTGGCTTTTTGTCCAGGGGTTTGAGCATGGCATTTTTGTATGTTCTTATGCTTGACGTAGTTGCTCCAGGTGTTAATATATTGGTAGTGTGGATGAACAAAAACTACAAGATAGACTTTGGGACCTCAATGTTTTATCCCCAGTCAATGACATTACAACGCTGATTTGAATCATACATTAGACGTGGAGCCCTACCACAATCAAATCAACACTCATGAAATTCTTGTATGGGGTTTTCATATGATCTTATGATGTAATTGCACCATGTGTTAATGTATTAACATGGATGGATAAAAACTACAAGATAAACTCTAAGACCTCAATACCTTATTCCCATGTCAACAATATTGCAACACTGATTCAAGCCACGCATCGGACGTGGAGCCCTGCTGCAATCAAATCAACTCTCATAACATCCTTGTCCACCCTTGACAATTAAAAAATGGCTAATCAAAGATGTTGACATCAAGCTAGTTGCAGAACTCTTTGCAATAGGTGTAGGTCATGTAAATTCAACAACTATCTCGAATCCAAGTCGAGGGCACGACATGGACCCTCTGATGTACAATATCACTTGAAATAAACTGTCATTGCCCCTCGCCATCATCACTCAACTCACCTTGAAATATTTCACCACTTGCATGTTTTGTATGGCATTGCCCTTCCCCACCACTTTGCCATTGCTCAAGCTCCCCATGAAACAAAATGTCTCTTCCACGCACAACTAATTATCATGCCATATAAAGGAACACACAACCTCATTACCCATTGTCACCACCATAACTATAAAATTATTATTTCTTATCACTTCATACACAAAAGGTCAGACATGGTCAACGATCATAGGTTTCAAGTGGAGTACAACTATTGAATTACACTCATAGTATTAACAAGAGTGTAATTCAGTCGCTGTACCTCATTCGAAACCCATGATCATTGACCATGTCTTATATTAATATAACAGGGTCAACGATCATGGATTTCAAGTGAGATACCTTTAAAAACATAGAGAATGCACCATGTGTCAATTTAGATGAGTCTAAAATTAATTAGAAGAAAATTTTGATTGCTTTAACTAGTTAAAACTTAATTAGACTATTCTAGAACTAATTAGACAAAATATGAAAAACATTAATTCAATGGACACTACCTCCTAGATAATTGAATCGACTGATGCATGATGCCATACACAAATAGATACAGATACAAATATTTCCAAGTTTTTTTCCATTCTCATTCTCAGTAACACTAACAACGATTGTATTCGTAACAATAGTGCTCACTTATTTTTATTTGGTGAATAGAAGAAAGGTTAAATTGCCGATAAGCACTATCAATTTTGGGTACTCTGTTGGACTTGGGTTCAAATCCCCATTAGTCTTTGCATACTCTCTCCAAGTGTTATGGCGGTATGATCTAGCTCAAATTAGACACCACCCAAGTTGTTATTACTTCTATTTGGAGGCTACAACTGTGATATTGAAGAGTATAATTTACGCTGAATGAGATGTAATTTTCTATTTCGGCAAAACAAAATTTTGTAAAATGAAAGTGTAAATTGACAATTGTGCCTCACTTGAAACTCATGACCATTGACCTTGTCTCACCTTTTGTGCATGAAGTGTTAATCAACAATGATATGATATCTTATTAATCTTTCTAAAACAATTTTTTCCTGCCTAGTACTCCTTTAGTTTTTATGTTTTTTTGGTCAATAGAGATAAATAAGATGCTTATAAGGACAAGGTCCAATCCTCTAGTTGTCAAAATATTTGTCATAAGGACGATCGAAAACTACAAGATAGAGTTTGAGACCCCAATGTCTTTTCCCTAGTCAACAACATTGCAACATTGATTTGAGCTACATATCAAACGTGAAGCCTTGCTACAATCAAATCGGCTCTCATAACATCCTTGTCCACCTTTGACAATAGAAAACGACCAATTAAAAATGTTGCCATCTTACACACCACAGATCCTTTTACAATGAGTGCAAGTCATGTAAATCCAATAATTGCCTTGAGTTTGACTCGTGTATGATACAACCCCCCTGATATACGATATCACTAGAAACACCTTGTCATTGCCCCTCACCATCACCACTTACCTCACCTTAAAATCTTTCACCACTTGCATGTTTTGTATGGCCTTGCCCTTCCCCACTTGGTCATTGCGCAAGTTCACCATGAAACAAACCATCTCCTCTTCGCATAGGAACATAACCTCATTGTTCATTGTCACATCTACAAAAAATATATTATTATCGTTGCTTAATACTTCGTACATAGAAAGTCAAATGAGGTCAATGGTCATAGATTTTGAGAGGTATAACTACAAATTTAATTTTATAATATTATAATATATATTATTTTACTTAATATATTATATTATATATACTCCCCCAATACAATGCATTGCTATGTTATATATAGGAACACAAACTCATTTTCTATCATCCCCTCTACAAAAATATAAAATTGTTATTTCTTAATACAAACAAATCATAGATTTCAAATGAACTACCTATTTACACACTTATTTATATATATATATATATATATATATAAATAAATGTGTAAATAGGTAGTTCATTTGAAATCTATGATTTGTTTGTATTAAGAAATAACAATTTTATATTTGACTCGTGTATGATACAACCCCCCTGATATACGATATCACTAGAAACACCTTGTCATTGCCCCTCACCATCACCACTTACCTCACCTTAAAATCTTTCACCACTTGCATGTTTTGTATGGCCTTGCCCTTCCCCACTTTGTCATTGCGCAAGTTCACCATGAAACAAACCATCTCCTCTTCGCATAGGAACATAACCTCATTGTTCATTGTCACATCTACAAAAAATATAATATTATCGTTGCTTAATACTTCGTACATAGAAAGTCAAATGAGGTCAATGGTCATAGATTTTGAGAGGTATAATACAAACAAATCATAGATTTCAAATGAACTACCTATTTACACACTTATTTATATATGTATGTGTATGTTCGTATTCATTAATCTGCCGTTAATATTTGGGTATTTATTAAGATTTTTGGGCATATCGAATGAATGTGAAACATTCTCTGGCGACCACTATGTTGTCTTGAAGCTTGAGCTTAAGTATTCTGTATGGGTGGCCATTTTTTGGGATGTAATAATTTTTAATGTGCAGCAATTGTGTGACAACATTTGCTTGGCGACACTATAGAAGAAACCTTCCTCTAGATAAGGAATGTACTATTTAATGATAATCACCGTCATTGTATAATGGTATCTAAATGATTAATTGTTTGCAAAAAGTTAACTATAAATCTAATTTATAATTTCACACAAAACTGTGTCATATATTTGGCAGAGCTGAGTGAGATACAATTTTGAAAAGCTTTCTTACAATATAAGATTGGATTAGATGCTATTTTTTGAAGTGAGACTCCCTGGCTATGCTTGTTGGAAGTAATATAAATAAGGGCAATGTAATTACAACCTCAAATTTGCAATTCTTTGAGAGCCACTTAATTCTTTTTACACAATCACCAAATCTTTTGGTATTGCTAAAAACTCTGAATATATATGGCTTTGTATATCTACTTTTTAAAATAGCTAACTCTTCCATCTCCAAACTAAATAATTAATATATTCTATCACAACGAATGGGCACTAAAGAAATCTCAATCGCAATCTAAATCCTAATAAAAGTTCAAAATCACATAATAATACAATAAGATTGACCAATTAATTAATTGCTTGGATAGTTAATTATATGATTATATATATTTTGACTTATTATTAAAGCTCTCTATAAAAGAAATATTTTGAGTTTTTGCAGACTTCCAGTTATGTGAAAAAGCAGACCCCTCTCTGCAGTTCTCTAAGGGCCCACCGATGGGTTCCTGGAAAATGTGTTAATTTTTTTTGTTTTGAACTGAACCAGAGAAGATAGTACACAGTTTAAGTCAGCTATATGACTAAGAGCCTTAAAAAATCCACAGAAAACAATACATGCAGTTGTGAAAATCTCTGGGACAAATTATGGTACACAACACAAGACATTGTCTTGTATGGATGCTCAAAACTCCATTTTAACTCATTTTCACATCCGATAGGATGTTTTTCCAAATAACGTATTGGAGATGCAGAGGAAAGGGCAATTTGTTGGTTTTACTATCAGGGATAAGCTCATCTGTTATAGGTCTATGTATGATACTGAAGCCAAAACTGATGCCATTAGAGAACACCCTTCCCTGTATAGCCTTAAAATCAGAAGAAATGTTCCTCAATTTACAACAGACTTTCTACGAAGGTTTGGAGAACTGGGAAAACCGTAAATCTTATAGCTTAGGCAGGTCAAGAAGTTTAAAATTGTCATATATTTGCATGATGCATAATTTGACCTTTGCAGATAGGAGAGACATCTATTCAATTTTGATTAGCATGGCCGCTTGCAAGGTTGAATACCCCAAGCATGTTGGGCATATTCTCTGATTGCTCTGTCAGTGCTGAATTTTCCTGAACCAGCAGTACTGAGAATACTCATGCGTGTCCATTTTTCCTGGTCAACAAATGTCCTATCTGCTGCTGCCTGAAAATGTTCAGTTTTAGATGGCTTTAAGCAATGCAAATTTGAGTATGACGAAATCAAAATGTGGGTCATGAAAAATGACTCAAGGAGATTGCAATGGTGGAGCAGGAAGAACGCCTATAGAGGATGGATTACTGTAATACACCAAAGTAATGAAACTTCAGACAAGAAAGTCAATTATTACCTGTGCTTCTAAATAACTTGCAAAGTCATTTCCCAGCAAATAGAAATCTCCACTTCCATCAACTGTGTCACACAGTGACTGAAAATATTCTTTGAGGCCAAAATAGCCATCCCGGATCATCCTACATCAAAAAGTGCGAAAAAAAGGATTCTCATTATTGGCTATATTTAGCCAGAATAAAGTATATGGACCAATTTTTAGATACAATAACTTGACTAACCTTTGGCAATATGCTATGTAGTTTTAGTACAAAGGTTTCACATTTTCATAAAAAAGGTAGGTTCATAGCAGGTTGTGAAATAGGTTTTGTGCGATGATAACCTGTATGCAAATTGTGGCTAAAAAATATTGTGATGGTGAACTTAAAGACATGTTGGAGATTGTATGAATAAAATTAATCAAATCTGCTTTTATATTGTTATTAACTTATTATATTGTTTGTTATATTACAAATCAAGCTTGTCTTCGTAGTATGCCTATAGTAAGTCTTGCACAACAATTCATTTGAGATAGATAATAATTTCGCCATTTTCCTATGGTCTCGACGATGCTGCCTCACTAGCTTAAACATGCAATGCAACAATAAAAAAATCATTGGATGGAAATTGTATAATAGTTTAGAAGGTGCACTCAATAAGGATCATCGTCAAATCAAGATTATTATCGCAAAGTTAAAAACAATTACATTATCCAAGTAAGGTTTCAGCAAAGCCACCCATGTTTCAATGGACACCTCATCTCCATTTATCATATATATGTACACTGCGTGTTATTATAAAATGGATTTTAAAGTGTAGCATTGACCTTTTAAATTCGAGCATTAACTTTTAAGGACGCCATTTTTTAACATGGCTGGGTATATTTAGCAATTAATTTTTTTTATAGCTGCTGCTGTCATATCATGAATTTAAAAGGCTTGAGTCCCTCATATATCGCACACAATAGATGAGCTCAGAAATCACGAATCCATCAAAATGGAAATCCTTTAGCACATGATTTTAAAACACGAAGTAATTTATCTTATAGTGCAGCAGAGACAGTTCAATGATACTATGTGAGCTGTCAAATTTAATAGACGCCATTCTGTATATGATGGTACGTAAATTAATTAGATCCTTCCTCCTTTTATTTTTGATAACAATTTTCACAGTAATACTATGGTATGCAGAGTGGGCATGTGGAGCTTTTGATGTAATGGAGGTTAGAGGTATAAAAGAACAATAAAATATAATGACATCATCATTTTCTTAAAAGTAGTTAAGGGAGCAACAAGAATTTAAAAAATATATAAATAGCCGATCACAACTTAAGGAAATGACCATTTTAAAATTACTTGTTAAAAATTGTCCGAGTGTTATTTTAAACATTAGTAAACATTTCGACATAAAAGTTCAACCTCTTTTTGATTGGTTAATAGGTACAATAATTAATAGCTTGTTAGAAAAAACTGAAAGCAATAACTCCCTTCCGGACTAATAAGTTGACCAACCTTTGGCAATGTGCTATGTAGTTTTAGTACAAAGGTTTCGCATTTTCATAATAAATGTAGTTTCATAGCGTGTTGTGAACTAGTTTTTGAGCAATGAAAACCTGTAATCTTGAATCATAAATGCCATTGAGTATTAAAATTCCTTTAATTTGTTTCCACTTTCCAAATCTGCAGTATTGGAGCAATACTATTTGTATCATTGTTTGTAAGACTGATGTTTGCCTCATAAAACAAACACCTCTCCAGGCACACAAAAACTGCAAGACATGATTCTGGAGCATACCTGCCATCGCCTTAGAAATTGATTCCATTCACGTCTCTTTCAAGTATTCATATATGCACATTTCAACGATTTGTCGCCAATTCATACATGCATAGACCAATGTGGCCTCATCTCTAAGTTAGAAACCTATAGTCGAGTCTAAGACATTGGCCTATTTTGGATCAAAGGTTTCTATTGAAATGAGTACTAATGCTGGGATAATAAAACGAAAGTCACCTCGATTGCATGAACTACTGCTAGGAGCTCTTGGCCAAAAGAAGGGTATCTAAGCTTTGCATCATCCAACTTTTTATTCTCGTACACCACTACATTTCCATCTTGGGATAGTGTGGCTATTCAATAGCCTAAGTCACTGCATTCGAATTCGTGGAGGATAAAATTCATAAAAAAAATTTTGCTAAAAAAAATCAGCTATAAAATTTGTTATAAAATTCGACTAAAAGAAATATATACATCTAATATATTTTAAATCTATATATTTAAACAAAATCTATAAACAATAAATATATTATAAGATATATAATATACTTATAAACTATATTATTATATTATATTATATTATATTAATATCAGTATTTAATAAACAATTAATATAATAATAAATACATTACATGCTCGAATCCAATTCCATAGAAGTTATTATTGAATGGGTATGCCATGAAAATCTTAATAAATCTCAAAATATTAATGTCAAGGCTCACCCACAATAATATACAGGGAAAAAACAACAACGCTGGCACACAAATTTAAGGCAGGGTTCTTATAACACAAACAACTTTTAAATCACAACAAGTTTAGCAATTAGCAGCTCCTCATTGCATCACACCAAGTTTAGCAGTTAGCAGCTCCTTCCCACATCACCAGAAAACGTGACGACTGAGAAAATTTAAAACGTGATGACACTGCAGGCATTGAAACCCTAACACATGATGAAACGACGGGCATTGAAACCCTAAAACTAATTTGATATGGATTTAAAGGAATTCTGGAAAGATTTTATATTATATTCGCTGATTGGATTCGCTATTTGTTCTAGAATCTGTACGAATGTATTGGTGAATTTCAACAATTTTTTGGGTTCTGGTTTGCGATTTGGCGAACTTCGAATTATATGCGCTTTCATTTAGGCCAATACAGTGACCGGGTCCATAGCTACTATAAAGATAGTAATGTGTCTAGATATAGTCTTTTTTCTAGCAGTTAGATTGAGTATGATGGGAGCAAGAGCAGTGGTGGCTTAAATTTCTGTGAAGAACTTGAACAACAATTATAAAAATTAGGAGTTCAAAAAGTTGTTATTTCTCACTTTATCTCAACTCATCCCAGCACTCAACTTTTGATCTACCTTCTCTTCACAATTTCTCCCTCCCATCACTATCTTCCCCTATCAATATTTTATCTAGAACTGTTCTTATTCTGAAGGGAACTCTCTTGGTTTCCCTTCTAGATAGGCCACAGCCTCCTCTAGCTCCCATCCTGCAACCTTTAAAGCATCCATCTCAAAGGAAAGCCCAGCCCATCCAGGGATGATCTGCTTAAGTTTCGCATCATGATGCCCAGAAGATAGTGGCCAAGCCTTATTGCCCTAAAACGGAAGAGAATGGCTGCTATCTCAAAATGGAATACCCTTCTATATTTCACTTCCCTTTGGAAAAAATTGAAAAGTGGTTTTGGTTTCTCACGGACAAAGTTCTCATCTGCAGATTTATAGGAGCTTACCAAAATGCTGAAGGAATAGTTTTATGACCAGATCAATCCTTCAGGTTCCATTGGCATTTTAACAGTCACTAGGAAACTTGAGTGCAGGGGTGAGGACCTTGTCCCTGTACCCACATCTTCTGGTGAAAATATTGATAAATTATATGGTTGTAGGTTGTACCCTTATTAATTTACTCATGTACCCTAATTTGAAATGGTGTCCCCGTCCCCATATCCACACCTAGATGTCCCCAGATGACTGCATTTTAATGATGCCGACAGGTTACTTCATGGACATATCCTTACATGCTAAAAAAAGCCATATTCTAGTGAGGACCTGAACAAAGCTTTTTTCTTTGTGCAACACTGGCCCATCATTCAACGTTAACGGACAACCACCTAAGCAATTGCCCCACTTTGGGTAAGGCTCAGCGATTTTTTTGGCAAAAGTTTTAAAAATATATTAATGGGCGAAATGCACAAGAAATACCAGCTTATGTTACAACATATGCATATGTTGCTAGTCATCCTCATTTGACATGATCCAACAGCAAAGAGTATACCACTGTCTTTAATTAGAAGATTACAAAAACAGTTTATCATGCATCGTGAATAGAACCAGGAGTTGAAACTACTAAGAAAGCTAAAGCACCGCATGTGGAAATGAACACTGTCTGATGTTTGCATTGTTACATGCCTTTTGATGTTCCATAGTAAATCAAAGCAACATTGTAGTATTAAAGCCAACAGGGTGTCTTGCTGGTAGGCCAAGTAAGCAAAGGAAAATTGGACATTGAAAAGATTTACTCAATTACAGTCCTATCCATCAAGCTATATTTCAATTGAGGTCCTTTCCCTTTGGGATAGATAACCCCCTGCCTGAAAGAGGCACCATTTCTTGAATTAGGCGTTTCCCATTGTTGTTGAATTTGTAGGCTAGCCACAGACAGCATAACTGGAACAGTTTTTTCATTGGAGATGGAGGTACCAGAAGTGTTGTATTTTGTTCTTTTTTGTGCATCTACTGGGTTCCTCCATGTTTGAAACCACTCCAATAAGCTTTGTAAGAGGAGGTAAGACTCCCTATATTGTTGACAACGTCTTGGGAAAAAAATTCCTTGAAATGTATCGGCAATGCTGTCATGTCCCTCTTTTGATAGCGACATCTTGGAAGACCCTTAGCTTTAACTTATTCCCGGGGGCTAAGGGACACGCATAAAGGGAAGAGAGTATCGAATGTTTTATTTGAATATTTGTGAAAATACCTTTTTGAAAAGTACTTTATGTTTCTTATTTCACTTAAAAAAGGAACCTTTAAGGATCATGAAGGCTTAAATGATTTTAAGAAAAGATCATAAGGAAAGATCTTTTAAAACATTTTAAGTTACCCTCCCTCTTTTGGGCACCACACTTGGAGGGCTACAAAAGTGAAAGGGGAATCATTTGGAGAGGGCATGTTACGTTTTGATATTGAAATTTGATCTATTAGCACGAAAACGCTACGTCATTTACTTTGAAGACGAAACCATTCAAGCAAACGAAGTTAGGGGATGGAAACCCTCTTCCTTATTTAAGGTAACTTCATTTAGGGGTTATCATTAAAATCAACTAGTTCTTCAAAGGTGTTTTAGACACTAATTGGCCATTTTCAAGTTGGCGACTTGCTATTGGGAGAGTGGTGATGTGATTTGGGAGTGAAATCTCATGCTTTTGGAGGTTTTTGTGCCCTAAAGGCTAAAGCCAATTCTGAAATTATCCCTATTTTTCTGCATGGTGGTGACTTGGTTTGGGAGAGGTTTGGACCTCTTGCGAAAGTCATTTTATATTGAATTGAATTATGTAATTTTCTCATAATTTTCCAGCTTGGGTGATTTGATTTTGGACTTTTTTAGCCATAAAAACATTCAAGAAATTCATAAAAAAGTGTCTTTTACTGCAAATATATTTTTGCAATTTATTGAGGGTTTGATAAGATTTGTGGCCTAGGAAACATCTATAATTTACAGATTAAATTTGCAGCTAAGGACGTCTAGGGTATGAGGAATAAAATCTGATTTTGAAAGGCTATACTTTCATGTTTTAAGCAACTACTAATTGATTGGGGTTTGACATATTTTAAAGCTATTTTTAAGGCATATTTGATGGGTTGTTGGCAGCTAGGGTTTGCTGCAATTAAATCAGAAATTTTCCATATTGAAGTAGGGTTTCCAAATATTTCTAATATTCAGCTAATCATCCCTTCTGGGAACATTACAAATGCTATTGTGGAATTCTTAACTTCCTTTCAGCTCACACTCCGACCCGGAATCAACTATTGACATATATGTGCAACGTTAACTGGAAAGTCATTGCAGATTGACTATTTCTCGAGCTAGACGGGATTGATTGGAAAGAACCTACTGATTATAAGAAAACAACTTTCAGTACCTGCTCCATCATCTTCACAACTGTTTGGCTCAAGTTTGTTGTGCATATCTTCCTCCTACAACTCAACTCAAGAAGAAAAAGAGTCCCTTGCTTCTCAAATAGCAACACCCCATTTGGATCAGACAAGGAAATCTTAGGGAATGCAAAGACTGAAAATAGCAAATAACAAGGCTTGGCCTATTTATTCCATGCACAAAGCTCCTTAATGCCCTCAAAAAGGTGTGACCTATTCAAGGAAAGCAAAACAACAATGTGAACAACACAATAGTCTATCTATATGTAATTCTTTTAACATGTTAATGAAGTGCCTAGGGATAACTTGATTTGCGAGGGACTTCCCAAAAATCCAAAATCCCATTTTGACCTAAATCCCATTTCCACTCTTGTAATCATTCCTATTTCAGAGACTCCAATAGCTCCTTCAAACAAGGACCTACAGATTGTGGAGTGAATCCTTCTCGCTCAAAATCGCGCACTAGGCCTACAATCTTTGGGTATTCAACTACCTTATGCAATCAAACTCCCTCAACTAAAAAGGGAAAGAGGAAGAGTCAAATCGATTGAGGAGATCCCCATCTAGTTGTAGATTTTCCACAATAATCATTACGGGATCAGAAGTATGGAATCCCCATGCAAGATGACTTAACCCTGCAACTAACATCAAATCAAAATAACATTCTTATTCAATCACATGACCTTTCACCCAAATCTAATCCCTACGAAGGTGCTTACATCATAGTTACCTAAGTCTTGGTCATAGTTATCTAAGTCTCAGGGATGGGGTTTTCAAAAGAGCAAAACAGTTTCCGGATTTTGGGGATGGCGGGAATGAGGGGGCTATTAAAATATTAATAATATATACACAATAAAAATTTAATATTTAATCTTTGAAATACAAAATTACTTAAAAACTTAAAATTAAAATAAATAATTAAAAAAATTGGGGACATCACAACATCCTTGAAATTCAGAGGGCATCCCAAAGTTTTTAGCTATTTCAGAATGTTGGAGGGAGGAGGGAGATGTTGCCTCCACTTCCCCCCATCCCCAAAATGTTTGAGACGACTCTAGGATGGGGGGGAGGGGTGTGTGTGTTTCCCCACATAACACTAGCTTACACGGAGTAGTAGAGGAGTTTTACAAGAAACTCTTTTAGCTATGTTTGCCATAGAAAACTACACTATCAAAAGAATACTATTGCAAAATTACAAGTACATACCAAAACATAGCACAACAGAACATAAGATAATAACAACTTTATTGCATAAGGTAGTGTTCAATAAAATCAAGATTACCTCAGAGATCTTACCTCAACATTCATCTTGCTATTTATGAGATAAAAACCTCAACGGTTTTTGGTTAAAACACAACTGTCAAGTTCAATTGTTCGTAAATAAAGACACATTAAGATACTACCCAAAGCTGACAAGAGAATAATAACATACCAAAGTCAGCTAGAAAAAAATACTTTTATTAAATACAACAGTCTCATATACTCCCTTCTCCCCTCAATATAATTTAAGAGTCTCTTTCAACAACACCTACATACAAAATGATAAAGAATGAGATTGAAGAGGTAAGACTAAAGCCATTACAAAGAGTGAGTTGTTGTTGCTAAAAACTTCTAGATACCCTACCTTGCCAAAAATGTCCGTGCTAAAATTCTGATTTTATAAATGTTGATGCAGTGGATTGCACCCAGGGCAGGACGCCTAGCTCCTGCCTTCCACACGCAACAATGGAAACTCCCCTCTTGCCTGTGGGACCAGCGAAGCTGGAGGGGAGAGTCTCTAGATAAGGGCTAGCTCCCTCTGATGTATCTTTTAGGCCCTGGTTTCTCCTACTGCTGACAAATAAATGAAAAAAGGGGGGGGGATGAAAAGGGAGAAAGAGATGCTGAAAATAGAACTTAAACCTAAAAATAAAAAGGTGATACACCAAAATGACGACCCACCCAGCCCGAATATATACTTTTCACCAAGAAGAAGCGCCCATACACTTCATCTGATGTGAGAAACTCTTCTGTGTTAGTGAGTCAGGGGTCCGTAGAGATATAGGGAGGAAGGAACTATCAAAGGTGTTCTGAGACACACTTTGACAGCCTATTCGCATGCACTTATATTCCTGCTGTAGACACTTCTGGCAGACCTGCAAAAAAAAAACTTCACAATGCGCTAGACATGCTGGAATCGATCTGTGAAAAGCATAAAAGGAAATGACTTAACACAAAACAAAGGCATAGACACATCCAAAAGTGCAAGCTCAAATAGAGGTAAAAATGCTAAGTCCTGATTCAAGGTAAAATCTGGCAAAGCTCTGCCTTACAAGCCTGAGAGATTTTTGAGCAGAGTTTTGCCTTGAGGCTGAGAGATGGATCCTTCTCAAAATGAGAAGTTTTACAATATATAGAAAAGAGAAGAGAACTTGGCGCTTCTTTTGAAAAGACTTTGGCGCTCTTGACAAGTTGGCCCATGTGCACTGAGAGCATCGAGAAAAGGAAGTCACTGTTGCTGATGTCATTCTTTTGGAAAAGGCCTGCTGGAACCATGTTGTGTAATCGCCGATCTTGACTTTGGCGTTCAAGCATTAATGTGAAAGAACGGGCCGCGACTCTTTTTTGCAAACAGACTGCTCTTTTCAGATATTCACGCGGTTTGTCCCCTTATAAATGCAAAATAGAGAAGACAGGCTGTGCCATTTACTGTTTGCGCCGTTTGATGACCATCTGGCAATAACTTGCCTCCCCTTTGCCACTTGGACTGCTTTGTCTTTTCCTGCGCTTTGTCTTCTTCCTTGCTTTGTCTCTTTCTGGCTCCTTCAGCCACTCAGGGCTATCTTTTGGTGGGTCGCTGCGTTCCTTGGGCTCTTTTCTGGTTAGCGCTTAAGCATTTTAAAATCAAACGACAATTTCACCGTCTTAAAATTGACATCCGCGCACCCGTCATTGCTTGAAAACCAACAGCTAGTTCGTCGTGCTTGACTTTGACGTCCTCAGGCCCGTCACCCCTTGGACCCTCTTCGGCCTTTTCCACAGACAATTTTCCCGCGGACAAAAAATCCGCAAGAATTGTTTCGGCCGCTTTGATTTCTTTCGGGTTTTCTTCCCGGCCACTTTCCCCGCGGCTATCTTCCATTCCGAATTCCTTCGAACAAAAAGTCCGAAGAAATTATTTTTCTTGCCTTAGTCTTTTGCGGGATTTTTGTTTGCAGCCTTTCTGAATTCCTTCAGACTTTTTGTCCTAAGGAATTATGCCTTTGCCTTTTGACTGCCTTAAACAAAATTCCGAAAGAACTTACCTTTGCGGCTTTCTTGAAATTGACCCTTCCAAAGGGTGCTTTTGTACCCAGAACTACTCTTCGCAAGGGCACTTGTCCTTCGGGAGGCTCTCTTGAACTTTTGCATTGAACCGCTCCTTTGAACCAACCGTTGAACCAAGCCAATGAATCCTTTGATTGAACCAAAAGCCGTTGAACCGTTTGATGAACCGACTGAGTGAACCGAAGCGTTGAACCAACTGAATTGAACCAAGCCTTTGAACCAAGCCGACGAACCATTTGATTGAACCAAAGCGATGAACTTTGCCGATTGAACTTTGCAGTTGAACCAAGCCGTTGAACCGACTGAGTGAACTGAGTGATTGAACCATTTGTGATTTGAAACGAAGCATTGAACCAAAGCGTTGAACCGGTTCAATGGTTCAACGGTTCAGAGATGCTAATTCTTGGAAAGATCATGTCGTTGAACCACTTTCAGCTCTCTTTCCTTGTGAATTTCTTCAGACAAGAGCCCGAAGAAGCTTTGTAAAACCTTGCACTCTTTGAACTGGTTCTTCATGCGCCAAAAGACTACACCCGCAGAGTTCATAGAAGTCCCTGTGGAGTCCGTAGAAAACTTGCAAAGTCCGTAGAAATGGACCTACAAAGTCCGTAGAAATCCAAGCTCTGCAGAGTCCGTAGAAAACCTGCAGAGTCCGTAGAAATTTGCAAGACTCGTGCAAAATAAAAAGTATTGGCTCAGAACAACATGAAAAAAGGGGGGACCGATTTTTAGCCTGTTGGGCCAAAAATGGTCAACAAATTGGCGACTCCCAGGGGAAGTATGCCTACTATGCTTAGAGACCAGTTGCCTTGAAGTCCATTGGGCACGGAGTCAAAATGCAGCTTTGAAGAAAGGTTAGCAATAGCCCCAAAAGATCCAAGAATCAAACATGAAGCTTTTTACCCCAGACACAAGGGAAAGCACACACAAGACTAAAACACTACCTGTGCAAACTGCACTTAGGGAAAACAGGAAAGAAAACTGAAAGCAAACTACTATATACAGCTAACCAGGAATATTTGCCTCCCTCCTAGATCAAAGGGAAAACTTCTTACGTCCCCTTCTTGGCAAGAAGACTTATGGTGCCAGACAAGTGGCTGAATGAAAAAGAGATTTGGTGACCTGCTCTTCTTGCCTGTCACCTCGATTGGCCTGCATCCGAGTGGATCAGAATCGAACATGCTTCCAACATATATGTACTCTTCTTGTTCTTGGAAGCTTGTTGAATGCTAGTCCTTCATGCTGGTGCATTTCACCAAGAAATCTGTGGCTGCTGGCTCATCACCATAAGCCCTTTGATGTGCATGGTCCTTCTGCAATGCATCATGGTTTGACTCGTTTCCTTCTGCCTCGTTGAAGACCCTGTCAAACTCATCTTTTGCTTCCTCTTGGCCTTCTTGAAGAAGGGTGACTGTTGTGATGTCTGAAATGGAATCACAAACTGATTGCTCATCCCACATAACATCACCTCTTTGTTCAAAGCTTTCTTCTTCAAGGCTTTCCTCAAGGTAGACGAACCTCTCATTTTCATGCTCAAGGACCAGAGTTTCTAGATGTTCAAAGGCATCCATCTGGTCCTCTTCCAACTCAGGCTCCTCGGCATAGTCGTCCTCCTCATCGAAGTAACAAGGAAGTTCATCAAGCAAAGGGGGAGAGAGCTCACCATGCTTATGTTCCTCCTCATATTGTTGGTACATCCGCATGTATGCATGACCTGAGTCTTCTCCGCCGTCGATAATGTCTTCAAAAGGAGCATCAATGATGATTTCTTCTTCGTTGTCGCTCATGATAGCCTCTTGGAGAGCTGCAAATTGGATCTTCTGTTCCTCACCTCCTGCAGAACAGGTTCCTCTTTGAGAAGGGGTGAAGTGGAAAAACCGTGTGGAAGAGGAGGCAGTCCTTGAGCAAGAATCAAATGATTCTCCTTCCACTTGGCCAGCACTTCATCAATATCAGGTGTGGCCTGATAGTTCTCTTGGAGGTGTGTAGGTGGGGTGTGTTCGGACATGGAATGTGTCGTTGGGTCTGAACCGTCCATCACACATTGGTTGAGGAATCTCTCTTTGGATTCCAACTCTGCAATTCTCTTTGCTATATCTTCCTGGAAGAGCCTTTCTTGGAGGTCATAGGAATCATCATAAGCAGGAGCAGCTTCATCTTCTTCAAGGTTTTGAGCAAAACTTTTCTCCTCCTCTTTCCTACCCCATGATGCCACTATTTCCCTCCAAGTCAAGAGCGTGCCATCAGGGTGAAAGACCTCGGAATTGGAATTTTCCCTCTTTGTTGAAGGGCAACTAGGAGAGCTGCTTGAGGTGATTGCATGAAAACCCTGAGCTTGATTAAATTCATATGAAGGAATACAAGGCCCATGATTTTGTGTAAAGGGATTATACATACAAAAATGTGATTTCTTGATGGCACCTGGACTGCTTAACCAATTGATTCAACTCGGAGTCGCCATTGGTGTTGATGCAAAAGCCTCCAAAGACTAGTTGGTTGAAGAACACACCAAAAATTTTTCAACTCTTTGGACACAACTTGTCCTAGTTGGTCCCACTAGGCGTGCCAAAAACTGTTGATGCAGTGGATTGCACTCGGGGTAGGACGCCTAGCTCCTGCCTTCCACACGCAACAATGGAAACTCCCCTCTTGCCTGTGGTACCAGCGAAGCTGGAGGGGAGAGTCTCTAGATAAGGGCTAGCTCCCTCTGATGTATCTTTTAGGCCCTAGTTTCTCCTACTACTAACAAATAAATGAAAAAAAGGGGGGGATGAAAAGGGAGAAAGAGATGCTGAAAACATAACCTAAACCTAAAAATAAAAAGGCGATACACCAAAATGATGACCCACCCAGCCCGAATATACACTTTTCACCAAGAAGAAGCGCCCATACACTTCATCTAATGTGGGAAACTCTTCTGTGTTAGTGAGTCAGGGGTCCGTAGAGATATAGGGAGGAACTATCAAAGGTGTTCTGAGACACACTTTGACAGCGTATTTGCATGCGCCTATATTCCTGCTGTAGACACTTCTGGCAGACCTGCAGAAAAGAAACTTCACAATGCGCTAGACATGCTGGAATCGATCTATGAGAAGCATAAAAGGAAATGACTTAACACATAACAAAGGCATAGACACATCCAAAAGTGCAAGCTCAAATAGAGGTAAAAATGCTAAGTCCTTATTCAAGCTAAAATCTGGCAGAGTTCTGCCTTATAAGCTCGAGAGATTTTTGGGCAGAGTTTTGCCTTAAGGCTGAGAGATGGATCCTTCTCAAAATGAAAAGTTTTACAATATATAGAAAAGAGAAGAGAACTTGGCGCTTCTTTTGAAAAGATTTTGGCGCTCTTGACAAGCTGGCCCATGTGCGCTGAGAGCATCGAGAAGAGGAAGTCACTGTTGCTAATGTCATTCTTCTGGAAAAGGCCTGCTAGAACCATGCTATGTAATCGTCAATCTTGATTTTGGCGTTCAAGCATTAATGTGAAAGCACGGGCCGCACCTCTTTTCTGCAAACAGACTGCTCTTTCCAGATATTCACGCGGTTTGTCCCCTTATAAATGCAAAATAGAGAAGATAGGCTGCATCGTTTGATGACCATCTGGGAATAACTTGCCTCCCCTTTGCCACTTGGACTGCTTTGTCTTTTACTGCGCTTTGTCTTCTTCCTTGCTTTGTCTCTTTCTAGCTCCTTCAGCCCCTCGGGGCTATCTTTTGGCGGGTCGCTGTGTTCTTTGGGCTCTTTTCTGGTTGGCGCTTAAGCATTTTAAAATCAAACGGCTATTTCACCGTCTTAAAATTGACGTCCGCGCACCCGTCATTGCTTGAAAACCAATGGCTAGTTCGCCGTGCTTGACTTTAACGTCCTTGGGCCCGTCACCCCTTGGACCCTCTTCAGCCTTTTCCGCAGACAATTTCCCGCAGGCTTTTTCCTGTGGACAAAAAGTCTGCAAGAATTGTTTTGGCCGCTTTGATTTCTTTCGGGTTTTCTTCCTGGCCACTTTCCCCGCGGCTATCTTCCATTCCGAATTTCTTCAGACTTTTTTGTCCGAAGGAATTCCTTCGGACAAAAAGTCCAAAGAAATTATTTTTCTTGCCTTAGTCTTTTGCGGGATTTTTGTTTGCAGCCTTTCCGAATTCCTTTGGACTTTTTGTCCTAAGGAATTCCTTCGGACAAAAACTCTGAAGGAATTATGCCTTTGCCTTTCGACTGCCTTAAACAAAATTCCGAAAGAACTTACCTTTGCGGCTTTCTTGAAATCGACCCTTTCGAAGGGTGCTTTTGTACCCAGAACTGCCCTCCGCAAGGGCACTTGTCCTTCGGGAGGCTCTCTTGAACTTTTGCATTGAACCGCTCCTTTGAACCAAGCGTTGAACCAAGCTTTAAACCAAGCCGATGAACCCTTTGATTGAACCAAAAGCCGGTGAACAGTTTGATGAACCGACTGAGTGAACCGAAGCATTGAACCAACTGAATTGAACCAAGCCTTTGAACCAAGCCGACGAACCATTTGATTGAACCAAAGCGATGAACTTTGCCGATTGAACCAAGCTGTTGAACCGACTGAGTGAACCGAGTGATTGAACCATCTGATTTGAAACGAAGCATTGAACCAAAGCGTTGAACCGGTTCAATGGTTCAACGGTTCAGAGATGCTAACTCTTGGAAAGATCATGTCGTTGAACCACTTTCAGCTCTCTTTGCTTGTGAATTTCTTCAGATAAGAGCCCTGAAGAAGCTTTGTAAAACCTTGCACTCTTTGAACTGGTTTTTCATGCGCCAAAAGACTACACCCCCAGAGTTCATAGAAGTCCCTGTGGAGTCCATAGAAAACCTGCAAAGTTCGTAGAAATTTGCAAGACTCGTGCAAAATAAAAAGTACTGGCTCAGAACAACATGAAAAAAGGGGGGACCAATTTTTGACTTGTTGGGCCAAAAATGGTCAACAATAAACAAGTTCTGCAGTCTGATTTTGTCCATACAAAACTTCTACCTGAATTTTTTAATGAAAACTTACAAATTCAATTAATGTTTTTTTTATAGTCACCAGGAAATTCCAGTATAGGGGCAAGGTCTATGTCCCCATCCTCGTAACCACATCTTCTGGAGGCTATATTTATATAACATAGCTGTACCCTTATTCATTTACTAGCGTACCTTGATTTGAATGGTGTCCCCGTACTAGTATTCATACCCTCACGTCTCTAGGTGACCAATATTTTTTAAGGCATTACGGTGTAGCACTAGCAGCAATAGAAATGTACAGCATAACAAGAGTGTACAGTTGTCAAAAGTGGAGACTAGAGACCATGCGACGGAATAAATGAGAGAGGAGCCAACATACAATGAGGAAGCTAGCTCACCATACGGTGGAGGAATGAAAATATACAAGGCCAACCACATGCAACATACGGTAGGTAGAAGTGAAGGCCATATGGCAAGGAGGTGGAAGCATGTAGAGGACCGATTATGACAGTTTGAAGCCGAACAAGGTTTTCCAATGGCTATTAATGGCTCTTTTGGCCAGAGTTTTTGTCCAACATTTTGCCTTTATATCCAACCACTTGGTCTCCATTATCCTTTTATATCATTTATTTACTTACAGGCTATTAGACTATCATTTGCTTGCTTCATTACTGAACTATTACTCTGTTGGTTTTTGGATCGCTGCCCTGATTTGTGCACTCGTCATTGTTGATCATCCAATCTGAAATCGTCACTACTCCCATGTCTTTCATTGTTCTCTCTCTAGGTCATTTTGTGCATTGGACTGGAAAGGGATTTCTTTGAGAAATTGTGCATCACATGCCTCTGGTTGCAAATCCTTAGCCGTTTCCTCCTCAACTAGACACGTTGGATTTCAGGTTGGTAGATTGTTGGAATCACTAGGAGACTGATCTGAAGGCACCTTGATAGCAAGGTGAAGCTTTGTTCTAAGCTTTGATATATAGGTAGGGTTAGTAGATTTGTATGCTAGATTACATTTCACTTACAAAATCACAAAGTTCTCATTCTGAAACAACACACATTTGCTTTTGAATCGAATTTCAATTCCGAAATAGCATTTTACTTTGTAAACCGCATTTCCTTTCCAAAACAACAAGATTTTGATTTACAAATCATACTTTCCCTTCAGCATTTAATTTCACTTATTGTGGCTAGAATACTAGACATATTTGCTTTATTGATTTCGGTGGATTAGGTGTCCATTTCTAGTTCTAGCCTAGTTCTTGTTAGTTCAACATCTAGCCTATGCAAGCCAATGTGGCTCTAGGCATATAGCTCATCCTTTAGGTTCCGACTCATTTGTTTTTCATCCCTTTTAGAGTTGCAGAACCACTGCTTCTTTCACCCATTGGCTGGTTCTTTCTCTTGTTTTCCCAACAATTCTTCGACTCTTCTCTTGTAGGCTCATCCATTTTTTTTGAATCCCTTGCCGAGTGTTGTATATTTTTGCAACAATTTCATTGTTATCTCTAAGACACTTCAATTATTTCTCAAGTGACTTTTGTAGTTTATCCCATGAGGACTTGTCAATTGTCGGCTCGTTTGTGTACTAGTCAATAGCCACCCCTCTAAGTGTGGTTGGAAAAGGCTACAACTAGTGATGCTCATTTGTCTGTCCTTTGGCAACCCAAATTGTTATACAAGTTTTCAAATGCAACACTAAATCTTTAGATCCATCACCACTGAACTTTGACAGATTTTATTTTTCTAAAGATGGACTTGGTGGGGTGTTCATCATTGTGGGCATTGGAGGCTTTTGGTGTGGCTCTTCTAGTACGATCCTTCTCCATAGGAAAGTCTGCAACGAAGATTCCTCTACTCTCTCAACATTGTCGAGCACATCACTATACTTGACTCTTCCTTTAGCGTTAGTGATTTGTACGCAACTTTGCTCACCATTGGGTTCCACTCCTATGTTGCTTACTCCAACTTCTTGTACAAGCTGCCTCAAGTGTTTTTGGCTCAACCTTTATGATTAGTAGATCTTCAATTCCGTGAGAATTTGTCTCATAGGCAGATCTTTCTTCTTCCATAAAGAAGTCATTGACCTCTACCTTGGAATAAAGACTTCCCTGTAAAGAGGGAGGGGTTAGGGGGTAGGCGAGAGGGAGATTGGTCGAATATTTACTCTTCTACAATACTTACCAATCTTATCCGGTTGGCAAGGACCGCACTTCTTCCTCGAGAAGGGGTAGTGATCTTGCAATTTCCACCCACTACTCAGTTGTGCATGGCATATGGTTAGGTATCGGATAAACATTTCATTGGTTTCGACTCCAGTTAGGGTTCGTCTTTCACTATTGCTCCGTACTTGCCTTAAAGGGTTTCTAGAAGTGGCTGCCTCTCACAACATTTGTCATTGATCTTGATGCTCCAAGAGTCTAGTAGACCATTCGATCTCTTGGTCCAATCCTCAACCACATCTTTTTCTACTATCTTTGCTTGGGCTCAATGGCGTTAAATCCATTCATGTTTAGCATTGGTCTTCAAATTTTTCTTCTTCATGACAACACCTCACCTCATACCATAGTTGTAAAATTAGTTGTCATTGTACTTCACGGTCACATTTGGCACAAATATCTTCAAGAACAATATAGTACTTAGCGAGGAGTCTCGGTAGATTATCAAGAAGTCATTCCACTTCTTCTGTCACGGCCAAGTTGTCCCAAATAGAATCTTTAGACAATTGGTTCCTCTTGGATTCTTCTCTTACGTGCTAATGTACGAAGAGATCCCACATGTACTTGTGATCTCTAGTGAATTTGTCTTCTCTTTGTTTGTCTCAACTACTTCTTAAATTCATTGGCCCATTCACTCCCTTATGTTTCCATCATGTGATATGTCTTTGTCAATAAATATTATTGACCAACTTCAATTTTACATGACTTTATACTAACTCGACTTTGAAAAGGCAATGTCGCCAAAAATGTTTGCTATAGAAAGCTACACTACCAAGAGAATACTATTGCATAGTTATAATTACATCCCAAAACTTAACACAATAGAACATCAGAGAATAATAGCTTTATTGCAAAACGTAGTGTTTAGTACAAGTGCTTGGTATAGGGATAACTTATTAGATCAATGCCCTTACCTCGACATTCATCTTGCTATTTATAAGACAAAAATCCCTAACAGATGTCAATTAAAACACAATCGCCGACTTCAATTGTTCCTATCTAAAGGCACATTAATATACTATGTAAAGCCGACGAGAGAATTATAACATAACAAAGTCGGCTACACACTTCGGCTTCAGATTTCACTAGTGCCCTGATAGGATTCGCCAGCTGTGTAGTCTCCAGGAGATTGAGACGAAGACACACTTCATCTTCCGTTGCCCCATTTACTATGAGATCAGAGGGAGGTTCTACTACCTATTTAGGAGGGCACAAGCTCTCTCTGATTTCTTCAAATATGAGGATTAGAAGTGCCTAGCCTTAACATGTAAGAGGCTCTGAGGCTTTGTGAGCACACACTTCAACCACATTCCAGACCAGATTCTACTCGGCACATCACTTCCTTCTTTGCAGTACTACCTTCAGTGAGAGGCACTAAGTGCCACTGTGAGGCCAACTCTGCTTCTTACTCTGGATCTGTTCGGCCCAAAGATACCATCCACTGGTCCCCGAGCCATCATAGCCAGGGCCATTCCAAGTCTTGTACCAGGGGATAGACTAGATCTACCAAGCCTTTGAGATATCATACAGTGTCCAGACAACAACAGAGTAGGTGGCCTCCGCACTCTACCGCCTCTTCATCTAGTCGTCATTCCACCCTGAGTTTCTTTCTTCCAATCGGCCTTGGATGTTAAGAGAGTTGGATCTTCCACTTCCCTCATTGCTTCTCCTTGGCCGTCTTCCCTTTCTTCTTCTCGTTTGCATTTCCACCCCTGGTTTTGGGTTCGTGGGATTGCTCTTTTCGGTTTTGACACTTTCTTTGGCTTTGTACTTTTCTTTTCTTTCTTGAGAATCTTTTGGTTCTCCTACTTTGTACTTGCACATGTTATCTGCAATCCTTTTGACCTATGTGGTCATTCGATAGACATTAATATATTTATCTTTTCTTATCTTATTTGAGCTTTCCTTAAGAGATTTCTAGAAGTGACCGCCTCCTACAGCATTTGTCTTCACTTTTCATGCTCCAAGAGTCTAGTAGACCCTCTGATATCTTGGTCCATATAATGTCCCCTTTTTGGGCAGAATTAGAACAAAGGAGTTTTCTAACAAAACCTGACAATAAAAATGCAGACCTAACACAAGTATGCAATCTTCTGAATTTTTGAATATCAAACCCTAACCAATCAATTATAAAATTCTGATTTTTATACTTGCAAGCCCTAGATAAAAATTACAGAATTCTGGAAATGCAATTTTCCAAGAAAAAATGCAATATTTTACCCTCAAATATTCACCAATAATTTCTGAATAATATTGCTGATACAATTACCTTATTTTCAAGAATTTCTGGATCAAAATGGCTGGGAAATATAAAAAAATAGCAGAATATTATCAAATGTTCAGATCTGCAAATTAGGCTAAAACAACCCTTGAAGCCCTCAAATTAGACCCCGAAAGGAGGTCACCCAGCTGTCATGAATTATTTTGCTGTCCAAAAACCCAAAGCAACCCTAAAATAGGGGTCTTAACTCCTCAAAACCAACGCAGCCCTTGTAACAAGGGGTCTTCAACCTGAAAATGCTGATTGCTGCCCTAGATGGGCTTGCAAACCAAGTCGCCAACCTCCAATAGCAAGTCGCCACCTTCAAAATCAGTCACCAAACCCTAGGGTATAGTTGCCACCCTTCCAAAGCTGAATACCGAAAAAACAGAATGTTGAAGCTCAATACAACTCCTATGTGAAGCTTCCCTAGTTCTGAAATTAAGGGTTTTCGTCCCTAATTCCACTTACCATAGAAGGTTTTCATCTTCCTAGGTAGAAAGTTAAGCAAGCATTCTCAAACTCGTAGATTTTATTCAAAAACATGGTAACCTCTCAAATGATCATCATTCATCTTCTTATACTCTTCTTTTTCATCAAACCCTTCCCAAAAAGGGGTGCTCCACTTGAAGGGAGAGTTAGTAGTTTTAAAAAGATTATGCCTTATCTTCATTAAGGGTTAAGTTAACCCATGCTCCAAAAGCCCCTTTTTAAGTCATAATCAAAAATAGAAAAGAGGTGGCTGACATAGAGTCCCTTAGACATATTATTATTTTAAGTATTTAGGAATACTTTTTATTGTAAATAATAATATTATTCTAATCTTGAAAAGGGGACATTATAGTCCACTCCCCAACCACATCTTCTACCATCTTTGTTTGGGCTCAAAGGCATTAATCCGTCCCTGTTTGGCATCAGTCTTCCGATTTTTTAGTCTTCACGACAACACCTCTCCTCATACCATAGTTGTCAAATTAGTTGTCATTGTACTTCATGGTCAAGTTCGACATGAATATCTTGTAGAATAATGCTTAGCAAGGAGTGTAGGTAGATTATCAAGTAGTGGATCCACTTCTTCTATCACAACCAAGTTGCCCCAAATAGAATCTATACGCAATTGGTTCCTCTTGGATTGTTCTTTGGCTTGCTAACGTACAATGAGATACCACAAGTACTTGTAATCTCTAGTAAAGTTGCCTTCTCTTTGTTTGTTAGTCTCAGCGAATACTTGAATTCGTTGGCCCGTTCACTCCCTTATGTTTCCATCATGTGATGTGCCTTCATCAATAAGTATCATTGAGTGACTTCAGTTTGAGATGACTTTATTCTAACCCAAAATTGCCAAGGCAATGTCGCCAAAGATGTTTCCTATAGAAAGCTACATTACCAAGAGAATACTAATGCATAATTATAAGTACATACCAGAACATAACACAACCAAACATAAGAGAATAACAGCTTTATTGTGTAAGGTAGTGTTTAATACAATTGCTCGGTACAAGGATGACTTGTCGCATCAACGCCCTTACCCCAACATTCATCTTGCTATTACAAGACAAAAAACCTAACGAATGTCACTGTCAACTTCAATTGTTTGTGACTAAAGGCACATTAATAAGCTACCTAAATCTGACAAGAAATTATAACAACATAACAAAGTCAGCTACAAAACATTGCTTTTATTAAATACAATGGTCTACAAGCTATTCAACCTACTTCAATCTGGGCTCTCACCATGGGGGTCTAGCTCAAATATATTTTTTGATGCGAGAGCAGATATTGATCCAGATCCTAGGAGATGCATTGGGAACAACATCTTAAATTGTTAGAACCTAGATATGCAGAAGCGATTTTAACGATGATTAAGAAATGATAAATAATATTAAGAGAGCAACAGATAAGAAAGATAATAGAACTGAGACAGAAAACTTTATTAATTTGTGTGTACTATACATGGCATACCATCAAGGGAGATGCAAGGCTATCTATCTTCCACTAGCCATGTCTATGCTATGATATTTGATGATAACTATCTATCTAGATATGTATACATAATGTTACAAAGCCGTAAAATCCAAAGAACCATTTATGGAAGATGAAACGGCTGCTCTTCCACGAGTGACTCTTCACCTGCAAAACATGTGGCTTAAACACCTACACTTCTGTCTCAATCCAGAAGTAGAAGTGGGAGCAGCCAATGGGCATTTGGTTTGCTATGTCCAAATTCATAGGTAAGCTGAATTTCTGATAAAGGTAAGTTAAAAGGTTTGGAACAAGACAGTTTCTAGGAATATTTTCGAACAATTATTAACTGTTATAGAACAATTAAGAGAACTTCAACAGCACATTTGGGAAAATGGTCTCTCACCCTTTTTGGAGCTCCAAGAACAACTAATTATAGAAAACCTCTCCTCTTTGTAGCAAAAGAAGGAATCCTACTGGAGATAAAAAAATCCAAGGCAGTTTGCATCCTGGAGGGTGACTCGTGTCTGTCCTCAACCACCAAAATGTCGATTCTGCTCCTCTTCTCAAAATTACCCAACAGGCACGTTGTGGACAGTATCATTGAATTGTTCCAGAAACTCCTGATTTCTTTCGTACTTCACTCTATAAACGTGATGAAAACAAAGGCTCTGCTCAGGCTAGGATTCTTTCGCACCCTCTTTGATTTCTTCTGAAGCAATACAACTCTCCCTCTTCTAGTGTCTGAACAAGTGCTGACAGATGTGGTATTCTTCTTTGCTGGAGATAAAGCCCTTGGCCTATACTGCTTCCAATCTCATTTTTCCCAAAAGTGGTATCTCCCTTTTTGATGTAACTCCCGCTTTTTGTCTTGTCTCCAAAAGGGTCCTCATTAATGCTATGTCGGCTTAATTAACCATCTCCAAGATCCATCCCCCTAGATTTCAATATGTGGGACCTGGCTATCTTCCAAACTTAGCATACCCCTTACTGGTTATCTGTCCACTACCTGCTTGGACCCTGTGAAACCACTCTTCACCAAGATCAGCTTAGATGGATCCAGTCGTGGTCTATCTATTTATAATTTTGTGATACATAAGGCAAGCTGGCCTTAGCTTATAACGACTATATTGGCCATAACATAATAGTTTTGGTGAGGCTTGGGCTTTACTATGCTGGAAATCGCTGGCCTGCCCTCTTCATTTCCTATGTTTAGATGTTGAAGACTATAATTATTAATCTGGTTAGCAAGTTCTATTAATATTCTATGTCCCCGGCTCTACAAGTCCTGACACCAATTTGTGCTTTGAATCTTATAAACATTATCAATTCCATAGTTCGCAATCTCCTATGTCTCCGTTGAGGCCTGCTTTAACCATGTTAACTGTGATATTAATGCTCTAGCCAACCAACATACAAAAGTAGATGCTACTTTGGAAGCTGTTAATCATTCAAGGATTAAGTGCTACTTTGGAAGTTGCAAAAGAAACTACTAGTGTTAATCATCCAAGGATTAAGTGCTAAAAATGAAACTACTGGTGTTAATCATCTGAGGATTAAGTGCTACTTTGGAAGTTGCAAAAGAAACTACTGGTCTAAGAACTTCTCTTTTTTATGGCCACAATGAAGTTAGTACTTCAATCACTTCGGCATTTTTAAATTCTGATTCATATAATCAAACTAAAATGCACAGAATGCTAGTATGGTATAATGAAGATTTTGCAGTTTAGACCTTCAGCTCTTGAAATACCACTTTTGACCATTACAGATATGCTTAAAGAGAGGGATTATTATAAAGAAATTACCTTTGATGCTGAAACCACTCAAGCTTCTACATGGATCTGAATATCTAGGGCTAGGTTCAACATATTCAAGGAAAAAAGAACTGAAATTTTGCTTGACACAATTAGTTGTAATTTTAATCCTTACTTGATCACCCGTGTAAATTCACGAGGTGGAATAAAATCACGCCTCTGAGATCTGAGCATATGAACTTCATGTACTTTAGCGCCAAATGTGAACTGCAAAATATTTCAGATATGCCAATAAATAGCTAAGTTTTGTGTTTACATTATCGCATTTAGAATTTCTTCAACCAGACAAACATTCAAGCACTAACCACCTTGTTTGTTTCCATTCTTTCAACATTGAAGAAAATGAACTATATTTACAATGGTCTATCTATTTAAACTGATGAAAATTAGTAACAGATCTGAAACTTATCTCCATATTGATTACAGAAAAACTCAAATAAATGCACAGGCTAATGATTGAGTGACTGCTTACACCTGATGAACTGTTAACAACTACTGACAAGTTATAGGTCTTTATGGAAGAGTGGTACCAAAAACAATATAATAAATATCTAGGGGTAAAAAATAGTATTGAAAATAAGCCATACCCAAATATATGTAATTGAAGCCATGTTTCCCTTTTGTTATTACCCAAATGAAGAAGCTGTAAATGATGATATATCTTAGTTGCATGCAGGGAAGAATATAGCTGGGTAACCGTCCTTAGAATGATCAGTTTTTCCAGTACAGAAAGACTATTTGCCTTTCGTAAAGCATTGCTGGGAGTTGGAATGAACTCAATGGTCTTGCCGGGATATGAACCATAAGGTTCCATGAAAGGTTGGTTGACCATGAAAGCAATTCAGTCAAATCAAGGCACAGTTCCATAAATATAGGGTGGAGACATTGGTTATCGACCAAGATGAAGTTCCCCCTGTGCTAAACAAATGGTAGAGAGAAAACATGGTTAATGTATGATATATTTGGCTATAGATATTGAGGAAAACAAAAATGTGTATTTTGGATATCTATTTCTTGCATGAGTTGTTCTGAAAACACCATTCAACCTTATAACTAAACCTATTGATCATAAAATTATTAAAGTGGTATAACATTTAATAATAAAAACTCCAAAATTGGCTCTATATGTATTTAGCTTACTTTTGGACTTTACTGTATCATTTGTTGGTTACTTACGCTTCACAATTCAATTATTTTAAATAATCACTGCACAAATATTATTTGTACATTGCATGTGGAGTGTATTTTGGATATCTATTGCTTGCATGCGTTATTCTGAAAACACCATTCAACCTTATAACTAAACCTATTGATCATAAAATTATTAAAGTGGTATACCAATTAATAATAAAAACTCCAAAATTGGCTCTATATGTATTTAGCTTGCTTTTGGAGACTTTACCGTATAATTTGTTGGTTACTTAGGCTTCAATATTCAATTATTTTAAATAATCACTGCACAAATTTTATTTTTACAGTGCATGCAGATCACAACACTTGTCTGCAAAATGATATAGGGTACTTTGTACCCAAATTATCTTCACTATATAATAAATGTACCAACTATTTGGGATATCCCTCATCCCTTTAAATATGAACTAATTATTACCCTAGTGGCTTTCACTCATATCCGACATGGAAAAATGTTTAACATTAACTTTTATTAAACGTACTTGCTTTCACTCACATAGCTGACGTAGGGAACAAGCTAATATTTACTCACTCTAACATCCCCACTTGAACTTGCCTAGGGTTCACTTACTTTACACACTTCCCAAAGGAGTCACAAGCCGGTAACTCATTGGATCATAAATCAATATTTATCTTTAACTTTCCCCTTTACACTATCATCGGGTACAAGATAAAGGTAACCTCACATGTAATTAGATATTAAGAACCACCTTTATACTCGACTTGGGGGAATAATATAGGTGACATTACATATGATCCCTCCTCAATGACAATTTCCTTCAGTAGTTCAAGTGGCGGCCCAATCTTTGGTGCCAAAGACAATTCTCATCATTTACCTTGGTGGCATAGGGATAGGATCCTTGACAAAATTCTGGGTTCGTGAAACTGGTTAAACTTATATAGCTTTTCCTTTTGATCAACCTCATCAGAGGCCACCATATTGCAGTGATCATTGATATCTTTCACAACAAATTTAGCAGGCCAGAATTCAACTACCTTCCATGTTTGTGTAGTTTGAAATATGTATAGGAAATTTGCACCAATCTCTAGCACAAGATAAACGTCAATGATGACACCACTCTCAACTTCAAAATTACCACTGCCATGTGCAGTTAGTGCCATACAATCTGTAATAAAAATATTCTTGGCGCAACCTTGATCTAAAGAAGAAAAAAGTGAATAAGGATGAGAACATCTAGAGTCCATAATCCACTTTATTTTTGAAGTATGAGTATTTAAGGCTTTTTAATCTCTATCCATATGATGGGAAAATGTAGAGTGCATAATCCACTCTCTTTTTGAAGTATGAGTATTTAAGGCCTCAAAACAAGCCATAAAAGCATTACCATCATTTTGAAGTTGATTCTTTTGCCAACGGCATTGCTGGTTTCCTTGCAATACTTGGAAGTTAAAAACCAGCAACACCGTTTCATGATCTGAACTAACATTTCCAGGGGCATATCCCTTGATCCCATAAATTCGAAAGCTAATGCAATCTCATGTATTTTTATGTCCTTTCGGTCATATATAAAAAAATCTCACTCCATACATTAGTCAAGTGAAAACGTTGACCTGAATAATTACTAGTATATCATGATTGGGCCCACGTTTTTCCGACATTATGGCATAGTTTTAGACATTTTTCTTCAAGCAGTTTTAGTGTAGTAAGTTTAAAGCCAGAAGACAAGCACGACAAGAGGGAATTATAGACTATTAACCACATTTTCAATTCAGACTCTCATTTTGGAAACCCGTCAATGGTCTTCTAATTTTTTTTTCCATGGTGGAGTTTAGAGAGACCTACGATTTCATGCTCATACAGTTGTTTTTTCAAAGGATACAAGCTATTAGTATATCAGATCTATTTATTACTACCATACAGAGGCTATCCAAGACGGTAATTAGCCAGTTCTGGACTGCCCACCGACTCCCTTGACTTTGTTGGGAGTATAATTGGAGTAAAAAAGGATTCTATCTTTTGAAGCTGTTTGCAATCTGCATTGATGAGGTTGGGGGCTCTTCTTAGAGAAAACAATCATGTTGAGGATGGTTGAACCTTAAATTGCGTCTTTATCATTGTGCTGCATTTCACTGCCAATGTGATCCTCCTATCTCATTCTCTTAAGGGATTGTAGAAAGAATTAAAGGCTCTGTCTTGCTTTTGCAAACTCCACCCATTAGTGGTTAAAATTGGTAAAAATAAGGTTATTGTCTTCAATACTTATAAGGAGCTCTCTCCATGTTTCAGTTTTTATATAGAGGTGAGAGAATGGAGATCATGACAGCTTACACCTGTTTGGGGATTTACCTTACAAGTCCATCTTACACCTTGAAGCTTGCCTCCAGTCATTGCTTTGTAAAGGATACACCACCTTTGTTTTGGAGTGCTAGTGCTTTCCAATTCATTTCCAGAATAATCCGTTGAATATGTCTCTTTAATGAGATTATTAAACCCACTACTTTCTTGGATTGGAGGTTTAGGGGCCTTGTTTAGGGCCGCTTGACTAGGTATGTGTAGAAAAAGTGCAAACTATCATGCTATAGCATATGATCTATTGTAAACAGATGGTCCTTCAAAGCATTGTACAGGCTGATTTTGGTGCCTAACTTCAGGTTGTGAGATATACTCGTATTTAGCTATTTGTTCCATAGAGCAGGTTGCCTTCATGGGTCTCTCTAGATGTCAACACTGAATATATTTTGAGGCAGGTTTGCTTCTTCAGTCTATCAACATCTCCAAGATTGGCTCCCTCCATTCAAATACACATTGGATGTTCCCCCATCACCTTTTTCCTACAAGGGGGAACTTAAGAGAGTTGTCACGGAGGATATATAACAGGAATATACTAAGGTCGCTTGGATCTTGCACCCACAGCTTCTCAGCTCTAAGATGGATTTTTTTTATGAGTATTTCATGCAGATTATTGATGGTGCCATTGTCTGTCCTGACTACCTTCAACATCTTTGGTTACGTGCCTATTTATCCCCTAGCTAGTTGAAGGTATGTTCTTACTAATTATGAGTTAGGAAAAACCACTATATTTCATGAGGTAATATGATGTCCTTTCATAGTGATCAACAGGGATCTTGGTCTCTCTTCTACTCCTAATTCCAATGCAAACTAGAGCCTCGTTTTCCTTTGTCTTTACGTGGGGGCTCTCTCTAAACATGGGGCTTCCTTTCATCGGATAATTCGTATTATAGCTTTGTATATGCTTATTTGGTTGGGTTTTACTCGTTTGGGTTACCCCTCTTCTTAGTAGTGTCAAGTGGGGATGCATCCTCGAGGGTTTGAGTGATGTCCCAAAATCCTAGGGACGTTTTGGGGACATCCCCTATTATGAGACGAGCACTAGGTATGCAATGACATCACCAGGACAGTCAAGGGACATTTTGACATCCCCGATTCCTGTACCTTAAAAAACAAAAAAAAAATAGTTTTTAAGGAAAAAATCTAAAACAACATACCCAAAAAAAAAACCCACCTAACCCTAAAAGCACATTGGAAAACTTATAAAAGCACTTGCACTACATTGTTAATTACAGGCTAGCAAACTTGCAAAGGGAAGAGGAGGAAAAGAGGAGGAAAGGAGAAGTGCAGGAGCAAGAGGGTTTATGGTTTTCAGCAAGAGCAAGAACAAGGGCAAGAGCAAGAGGGTTCTCTCATTCTACAGGGACATAAATTGATCCCCATTTATCATTTCCAATCTTTCTTTAAAAACTTGGATTTTGTTTTCAAATTCATTTTAAGGTTGTAATTCTTTTTCCTTTGTAAACTTGCAAATCCATTTGCGCCTTTTCTGTTTTCTTTCATTTTTTTTAAAATGACAATGATTTATAGCATTTGCATATGCCTATTAATTCATTTCTATTTTTTTTTTAATTCGCCCTAAATACTAAAATAGTAAATTATTTATGTTTTTATTTGTTTATGAACACTAAATTTTTTTATTTTGTTGTTTTTGTTTATTTATTAAATTATTTTTTCATTTTCTGTTTTTTTTTTAAAACTTTTCTCCTGTTTTTGTTTTTTATTAGTGTTCCACGAGGATGCATCCCCTCTCAAAATCCCCACGTTTTTGGGATGGGGATGTCCCCGGGACATGGGGACGTTAGGGGGGTGTCCCCCTGCTGCACCTCCACCACCGCCGTCCTCGAGACGTTTCCCTCTAAGAGGGGACGTCTTCGAGAAATCCCTTCAAAAAGGGGGTGTCTAGGGGACTTTGAGACATGCTTGGGACATCCAAGGGATGCCCAGACGTCCCTCGATCCCCCAAGAAACTTGCAGGCATCCCCCACGCTAGTGGACATCAATTTTTTTTTAAATTTAAAAAATATTTTGGTTTGTGAGCCTTCTACCCTAACCCAGGTTTCTAGTTCTTCTACTGCTAAGAGGAACTGGTCTACTTATAGCTTCATCCACTACGTTAAGAGGAGCATGCTTACCTCTAGGAGGGCAGAGAAGCTTGTGGCTGTACATAGTGCCTTGTGTCTCATTGACCGCAACACACTTGTGTACAAGGAAAGTCCAACAACTAGATGGCAAGTAGAGGCAGAAGAACCAACACAGATTGATGATAATGCTACACAAACAGGGTTGGTTGGTATTGGTTTGGAAGAGCTTGAGTGTGTGGAGTCCAATAGTTCTAGTGATGAGGAGTTTGGCAAGAACTTTGGAGATGATTAGACATTGACTCATTAGTATTTGATATTTTGTTTTTGAACACTGTTGATACTTGATTGCAATCATGAATCATCATTATGAAATTTTGAAAATTCTGAATTCAATATTTTGATTTTCAATGTTCAATATTCATTGGTTCAATGGTTCAAACTTGAAACTTCATTGTTAAAAAGTTAAAACTTAAATGTTAAATTATTGATGTTCAATGCAATATACTTATTCCTTATACATCTTACTATATGTATTTGCACTGCTCCCCTACATCCCCCCAAGTCGTCTCCCCGTTGTCCCCAAACTTCGGCCCCTTGCCCCCCGTCTTGGAAACCCGTCCCCATGTCCCCCCCTAAGGAAACTACGTGGAACTATGTTTTTTATAAATAAACAAATTAATTATTTTTCCATTTTATTTTGTTTATTTAATTATTTTCTATTTTTATTTTTTATGAAAATATTGTTTTGCTGTTATTTTTTTGCAATATCAAAATGAGCTCCGATCATAGTTACCAAGTTTGGCTGGATCTCTACCAAATCCAGAACAATGCGGATTTTTTTCGTCTTCCGGATTTATCCAATCTAGTTCGGACATATTTTAACATTAACAAAAAAGATAAAACCCAAAATGAACCCTAAAAACCCTAAAAAAGGTTTGTCAAGTTAGCAAACCCTAAAAGGAGCAACCGTGAACCCTAAAACACGTTATATAAATGATCTAATTTGTGCATAAGATATACAAACACTGCAAGTTGATTGACAGTAGCTTCGTCTAAGAGATTAACTGCAAGCAAAAGTCCCAGTCGATGACTACCATTGTCAATAGCAACACTCACAATAAACAACGATGATGACAATAGTGGAAGATGCAACCACAGTGACAGGGACCAACGATGATGGCAAGTGCAAGGGCAAACATCAACGGCAAACCAATGATTCACCATCCCCAATGCAGTAGATGGCAGATGGCAGAGACAAAGGTAGGTTGCATAGTTTTTTAGTTTGTTTTTTTTAAACTACAAACACAAAAATAATGATTTTCATTAGGTTTAGGTTTATTTAAAGTTAAACATAGGTTTAGGTTTTCATATTTAGTATTATTAAGGTTTAGGTTTATTTAAATATTATAAAATAAAAATAAAAATATTTGAAACTCAAAAACTATAAAATATAAATTAGGTATCTATATTATAAAATATTTAAGTTTACATGTATTTATATTATTAAATATTTAAATATAAATAAATAAAATCTAAATTAGGTTTAGGTATTTGTATTTAGTTTATTTTACTTTATAATTTATATTATTTATTTTAAATATTTTTGGATTTTATATTTTGTTAATTTTTAATTTTATTAGATATTGCAATTAAATTATTTGTGTAATTACTAATATATAATCAAATTAAAATTAATAATATCATGATATATTTTTATCACTTTTTATAGTTTTATAATTCTATTTTATATAGGTCGTTGAATATTAAAATTAATAATATTATGATATATTTTTATTATTTTTTATAGTTTTATAATTTTATTTTATATAAGTCATTTAGTTAAATTAAAAAATATTTTTACAATGTTTTAAATGTGTACTAAAAAATGTTTGTAAAATTTTTATAGGGCTAAAAAAGACAACCTATCATCATGGCAAGTCGTCTACTTGAGATGAAATACATTATTCAGTGAGACGTGAATCCCAGACACATGAAATGCACTCTTTGTGACTCATATATCACAAGGACTGTAACAAGTGTTCGATGGCATTATATTGGAGGTCCAAATGCGAGGCTTTGCCCAATAGTGACAAAGAATACCATATATGCACCATTTGTAAGTCAAATTCGAAGCGAATATGAAATGAAGACACTTGAATCAGCATCTGAATTTTCAAAAGCTAAAATTCAATGCAATTTGACATAGATTGAATTATTTTCTAGCTCAATGCATTCCCCAACGTTTACTCAAGCCAGCGAAAGTGGACATCAAATGTCTCAATCTTCTTTGAAAGCTATGTGGAAGCCACAGGAAAAACATGAGATAGATAGATTGGTGGCCCGATTTTTTTATGCAAAAGCCATCCCCTTCAATGCTATTCAAAATCCACATACATAAGCAATGGTTGATGGGATCACCAATTTTGAGAAAGGGTACACAATGCCTTCTTTTGAAAGCCTAAGAATTGTTTTGCTAGAAGATGAAGGGGCATCCATATGTAGTGAGCTAGAAAAAATGAAAAAGCACCGGAGAAAATCAAGTTGCACTACAGTGACAAGTGTTCTGATACAAAGTGAATGCCCCTCTTCAATAAATTAACTCCCCTAAAAGTTCTATGTTTATCAAATCAATTGATACAAGCAATGATGTGAAGATTACAAATTTCATTTTCAAATGCATTGAGTCTGCTATTTTGGACATTGGAGAAGAATATGTTATCCAAGTTATTACAGATAATGCAACAAAGTTTCAAACAAAAGGGGAACTTCTTATGGACAGGTTTCTTCATTTGTTTTGGACTTAATATGCACCTCATGTTTTGAATCTTTTACTTGAAGATCTTGCAAAATTGAAGAGGGTAAATAGTGTTGTGAGATAAGGGAAACAAATTTTCAAGTTTATACTTAATCACTGCTTGACCTTGAGCTTGAATTGCTTATTTGCAAATCGTGAACTTCTCTTTCCGACTAAAACAAGATTTGCATCTAATTTAACTACTTTTCAAATGAGGTGGAGGAAAGGGCAGCATTGAGAAGAGTTGTGGTTAGTGAAGAATGGGGACAATCTAAGCTTTTTAAGGAAAGCATTGCAAAAGATATTGAGAGAATTATCTTGAGTAGTTTATTTTGAGAGGGCATCGAGAAGACCCTAAAGGTGTTTGAGCCACTTGTCCAATTGTTGAGATTGGCTAATGGCATGAAACCTTGTATTAATTTTATGTATGAAGGCATGGAGCAAACAAAAAAACAAATAAAAAAAGTACTGCTAGATAAGATGAAGTTCAGTGTATTTGGGACATTATGGACATCCGATGGAACATGTTACATCGACCTATACATGCAGCATGTTGCTATTTAAATCTTAAGTTGATAAAGGTGGATCATGATTCAGATGAGAAGGTAAAGAATGGTGTATTGGCAACAATAGACAAGTTGGTTCACAATGAAAATGAAAAAGATTAAGGTGAGAAGGCAACTGACTACATTAAAGAACCAAGAAGACATGTTTCCCTACAAAGAAGCACATGAAGACATTGGTAGTATGGATCCCCATTTATGGTGGCAGAAATATGGTTCTTCTACTCCCAAGTTACAAAAGCTTGTCATCCGTGTCCATAGCCAGTGTGCCAATGCTTCTATATGCGAAAGCAATTGGAGTACACATGATTTGATCCATACTAACAAGAGAAACCGATTAGGAGCCAAAAAGATCTCAAATCTTGTATTTGTCCACATCAATTTAAGATTGCTTGAACACAATCTTGCAAAAGAAGATGATCCTTCAAAGTAGATCAGGAAAATATTGATAGTGATGATGAGCTTGATAGAGGATTAACAGATAGTGCTAGTGCAAGTTTTGATTTTGAAGCAAAGTTTGATGTGCAAATGTTTGAAACTTTTAAGTTTCATATCAATTTAGAACTTAGGCTCTAAATTATGGATATTTTGATGTCATTTAATGTAATTCAAATTTGAAACTCATGCATTTCTCAATTTTGCAAGTATTACATTAATGCTAATTATTTAGTAGATTGAAATATTTTTGCAATATATATATATATATATACATATATATTCGGAACCAAATTTTTCTAATTTTTTTCTAACTTTTTCAAGAATGCCAAGTTCCAGATTTTTTTGTCCTCCTAAATGGATTCAGATTTTTGAACTTGGTAACTATGGTTCTGATAGTGATTATGAAGCTGATTTGCACATATAGATGAGATGGGTGGTGGGAAAGCCCAAGGAGAAAGGGAAGAGAAAATGCAAACTGGAAGTTTAGTTGTGAGTGCCCAAAAGTTTAATTGCCCCTCGACGATGTTGCCCAAAAATGCCAAGGGGCCATTCAATAAGAAAACACCTTTAAAATGGTTTGCTCAAATGCTTGATGCCAACAAAACAAACAATGGAGGGGGGACTAAACTATTGAACTATAATATTTGTTCAGACCTCGAGGGGCAACATCACTAGGATGAATGTACACTTCCTACACATACTAGGAAGAGACGTTAGGCTTTGTAGGCCTCACACTTGATGAGAAGGCAAAGATTATCAAGTAGCTTAATGGAGAGATCACGTCCAACATTCCAGCAATTTGTGGCACTTGCACCCCTTCTAGTTCCCATAGGACTTCTAGGAGTTCTTTCTCATGCTCTAGTAGTTCCAAGTTTTATGGTGACCAAAGTGGAAGCTAGGGGAAAGAGAAAGGTTGTGGCCCCCAATCCAATTGTTGACATGTATGATGCAAAGGCTAGGGAAAACGTTGATGATGTTGTTGGCAAATTTTTCTTTCCAACTAGCATCCCATTTCATGTTGCTCGCTTTCCTTATCACAAGGAGGTTATCACTAGGGTAGCCAAAGCAGGTGCATCTTGTGTGCCCCATGGAGACACAAAACTAATGACTGGCATCTTGGACATAGACTATTCCAAGGTGAATTTATTGATGGAGGACATGGGTCTCTCATGAAAATTTTTTATCTTGGATGGGTAGATGAATATTAGACACTACCCACTCATCAATATTATTGTCTCATGAAAGGATGGACCTTACTCCTTGATGGTGGTTGACTATTTAGGCAAGCAAAAGGATGTGGAATTCTAGTTTCAGATATTAGAAAATGCCAATGAGAAGGTTGGACTGACCAGTGTGCTACATATAGTCACAAATGCAACTCGTGCATGCAGGGCAGCAGGTAAGCTACTTGAGGCTACCTACAAGCATATCTTTTGACCATGTGTTGCATGCATGATATGCACAATGAACTTAAGGATTTCAGCAAAATTGATTGGGTCAAAAAGGTAGTGGTTGATTCCAGGGAGATGCAATACAAACACCACACATCAATTTCACTATTTTGCACCTTTTGGAGGGAAAAAATATTTTATTTTGGATGGGCAGATGAATATTAGACACTATCCACTCATCAATATTATTGTCTCCTGAAAGGATGGACCTCACTCCTTGATGGCAGTTGACCATTCAAGGAAGCAAAAGGAAGTGGAATTCCAGTTTCATATATTAAGAAATGCCATTAAGGAGGATGGACCAACCAATATGGTACATATAGTCACATATGCAACTTATGCGTGTAGGGCAGCAAAAAAAGCTAGTTGAGGCTACATGCAAGCATATCTTTTCGACCATGTGTTGCGTGCATGCTATGAACAATGCACTTAAGGATTTTGGCAAAATTGATTGGGCCAAAAAGGTAGTGGTTGATCCTAGGGAAATCTAGATGTTCATCTACAAACGCCACACATCACTTTCACTATTTTGCACCTTTTCGAGGAAGAATTCCTCAGACCAACAGACAATTGCTTTGCATCCTACTTCATTTTGTTGGATAGGATGCTTGAGTTGCAGGAGCCCCTATAACTTATGATCGTGACACAAGAACGAATTCAATGGCAAAGCCAAAGACAAAGTAGGGGAGGAGGTGATGGTGAGTGACACATTTTAGGCAAATGTGAGATACATCACATTGATTATAACTCCAGTTTCTAGCATCATTGAATATGAGGATGTTGACAACCCCAACCTTGGTGAGATATATGATTGCATTGATAGCATCGTTGGCTAGATGAAAGTTGTTATTCGGGTGAGGGACCCATCCTATAACTCTATGGTTAGCACGTTTGGCCCTTTATCAAACAAAGGCGGGAGAAGTTGAACACCCCCTTACACATATTAGGATATGTTGTTTTTTTGAAACGGTATGTCGAGAGGTCTTGTGGACTTGTCTCCTCATATGACGAGGAGGTGAAGAATGGCTTGTTGAAGGTCCTAAGAAAAATATAAAGTCCAAAGGAAACTTCAAAAGCCATACAGGGTTTCATCTTAAGATGTTTAAGCTCACATTGGCATAAACAACAGCCAGTGAGATGGTGGTGACTGTATGGGCCCCTAGGATTGTCGCGGACACTTGCCATTCGCCTCCTTCAAAAGGTTTCCAATTCCTTTGGTGTTGAGAGGAATCAATCGACATATGGTTGGATCCACTTTGTTAAGAGAAACAAACTCACATCTAAGAGAGCAGAGAAGCTTGTTGTTGTACATAGTGCCTTGCATCTCATGGATCACAAGACACTTAAGTATGAGGAAATCCTAAGATTATGGTGGGATGTAGATGGCGAGGAGCCGAGGCAAGTTGATGAGGACCGAGATGTGCAACCAAGATTGGTTGGGATTCCCTTGCAGAAGGAAGATGAGTCTGATGGTTCCAATGATTAGCAATTTAGGAGTAATCCCTTAGATGACGACTCTGATTTTTGAGCTACGGACTATGCTTTCTTGTTTTAGGTGTCAGCATGTTGATGTATCAATTATCATATACTCTTCTCAGCTTTGAGTTTGACTTAGCATGTTGATGTATCATGTGCTCTTCTTAGCTCTGAGTTAGCATGTTTATGTATCATTCATGATTTCAGATTATGATATTATTAGATGGATTATTGGATCAAATTGTTTTATTTAGTAATTAATTGTTTTCAATTTCAGCTTATTTTAGTTTTTTAAGGTTTATTTTTATTTTTAAATTTATTTGTATTTTAATGATCTACATATTAATTTTTATATATTATTTTAATATTCGTCGCCACGTCTTCCCAAGATTTAGGAGATTTTTAGGTATCCCTAAAACCCTGTCCTTCGTCCCCAAGATGCCAATAACTATGCTGCTTAAGCTCTTTTGCACACGAGATTTTATTCTAGTTTTAGTTTTAGGTTTTGTAAGATTGGTTTTTAGAGCCATTTTAGCACTCATTTGCAATTGTAACTTGCTATACTTTTGAATCCCATTGACCTACTTTAGCCATTTGTGGACATAAATATAATTTCTTTCTTTTTATTAAGACGAGTTGTTATTTTGATTTCAAAGTTAGTAGCAAGTGGTTTTAAGTGGTTTTGGGTGCCTCAAAGCCTAGGCTGAACACGTTAGAGTACAACTGAAGAATATTGATGTTCATTAGTATTAACTTAGTGACATGTCCCTTGCATTGATACATGGTGACAACTTAAAAATGCTCTAGATGTCATTTCTTTGCCAAGGGTTAGCTGAGAAAATCCAAAGGCTCGAACATGGGTCTATAAGGTTGTTTAGAGGCAATCAAAGGGGTGATCTAGAGCTCCAATTTATGACTAATTAAGATAATGTCTCTATGGTGATTGGTGGGCTAGCTTTGTGTTGCCGCTAAGGGGGAGGCTAAAGTAGGAATCAAAGCTTCCAAAATTACATCACCAACAACATCTTCATAATCTAAATAAGTTTATAGTTTTAGGGCGGTCATGCTTACCTAAATTAATTTTGGGGCTTTAGATTCCTACAATAAGCTTTGCTTGTTTGGGCTATCGGATTACAATTTTGTGCTTGAAAATAACATGTCGTTCCCTTCTCTCTCCATGTCTTTAACTGGTATCCGTGAGGTGGATCCGAATGGGTCTCCTTTGGGTCTGATGTAATCTTTTGTAATGTCCCCGATTTGGGACAATTCAACAATATTGGGGTTTTTCCTGAAACCCTAGCAGCCAAGTACCAAAACCATACAAACTTTAAACAAGCTGGAAATAAGTAACTCAAACCCTAGCCATCAAATGTGTCATCATAGGAATATTATCTTGGGCACAAATAATATTTTCTCCATTAAATCCACACACAACTACAAATAAGCTGGAAATAAGTAACTCAAACCCTAGCCATCAAATGTATCATTATAGGAATATTATCTAGGGCACAAATAATATTTTCTCTATTAAATCCACACACAACTACAAATCTGATATACCACAGAAAACTACTCAAAATCCTCCTTTATCCATCCAACAATTAGCTAAAAATTAGGAATTCTGGAAATAATCATTTCATGAATTATTCTCAATCAAACCCTTGTCGAGTTAAACTCCAATCCCTCAGAAAATCACAGCGAAGTAAATACCTTGAAATCTGAAATGTTATGATCAATTATAGTTAAATAGCCTCATAACAAATATGTGAAAATTATATAAATAATAGCTGAATATATGAATGATAATATTGGCCTCAATTGGCCCCTCAAGATGCTCAAATAATTCCCCAAAGGGAATCACCCCACTGCTGGAATATTTCTGCCTTTTTTCCACCATACATTATACTGAAATTTGGCCACAAATGCCACTAAACCCAACTCAGAAATATGTTTGTTTACCCGCTCTTTTCCCTCCACAAACAGCTGGAAATTAATACAAAAAATAGCATTAATTTTCACAATGAATAGAGGGTGATTTAGGCTTACGGAAGCCCTTCAAACACCCAACCAAGCTTGCAACTGAAGTTGCCCAGCTGCCCTAACCAGTCACTGCTGCAAGTAATGGGTTTCTGCCCTTCCAGGGCCTTATCCACAGTCCTAAGCCTGCACTGTCAAACCCTGATCCTGTTTGCTGCCCTCTCATACTATTAGCAGCTCTTAAATGCAATTCACTGCCCCCTTTTTGGGCTTCAAATCCTCACAATTGTCTTCCACACTCCACAAACCCTAGGCGCTTCCCTAGGTGCCTTCAAGACTTGAAATTGGAACTCAATTTGCAAAACCAAACAATGAGAAATCAATGCAATCCCCTAGGTGAGGATGCCCTAGTACAAACAAGGGTTTTTGTCCTTGCTCTATTCCAAGCTTTACATGCTTGGTCAAGCATTACATGATTAATATCAAATTTATTATCCAAAACATAACATAACCCTTCAATGAATTCTAAACCCCCTTTATAAACTTGCCCTTGTACATAAAGGTCGATTAGCTTTTAAAACCTACTTAAAGGCACTTTATGTCCTTTAAGTCACAAAAGGGCTCTCCTTAATGTAAAAATAGGACAACTTAAGTGACCCCTTCACTTTTACCTTTCAAAGAGGGTAGTATGTGCTTCCTTTTTCTCTCTCTTTCCCATAGCCTAGGGGAAACACCAAAAAATAGGCTAGGGGGCATGCCCGAAGCCCTTAAGCCAAAAAGGGGGACATTACATATTTTCATGCTCTCCTTTGTTAGGGTTTATGTGATGTTGTAAGGGACATATCCAAGCCAAATACATGTTTAGGTAACATAGTTGACATCTAAATGGAATACTTTCATAATTTACTGGCTGCTCCGAATCAATTCCTCCATGTTCTATAAGGAAATGGTCAAGGAGAAGTTTCTCGGGTTCCACATTGATGCATATTCTGGCATAGTGAAGTACTATTATTTCTAGGATGAATTTTGAGGAAGTTGTATACTCCCAAGTTGCATTCCCAATTCTTTTCGAACAATTTTATTCACAAAATTCGTTGGGTAGTAGAGGAAAGCTTAGCCACACTAACACAGTACCTAGAATGTCCTATGTCAGTTTGAACCTCGATGACCAATGCCTCATTAAAAGTCAACCTTGTTCATAAACCAAACCCCATGGAAAATGGCATCCTTGTTTTCCCTTCAAGAAAACTCAACTATGAAATAGCCCTTAGTCATTATTATGATGTCCACTGAATGAGATTGTTTCCATTAGTTGCAGATCCAAAGTCTTTAGAGTTTTGTTCATGGTATGCTCCCATGAATTTGCATATAGCTTTTTTCACATAATTTCCATTTGATTTCCAACAGTATATGACCCTAGGAGGCGACTACATTTCACATAAAATCATAACCACCTGGAGATGGGTTATGGGGATGAGGGTGCCATTCAAATCAAGGTATGTGAATAAATGAATATTATTTGTAAATATAGTCACCATAAGATGTGGATATGTGGATGGGGACATTTTCCTCATACCTACACTAGAGTTTTCTCATGACCATGTGTAATATCGATTTTATTTCCTTCTTGGTAAAGAAGCCCTAGATATAATCTTGTTAGCATTAAGGTGCAATAAATTTGAAATCTCATCCCTAGTTGTAATATCCCTTCCCAGATTATTTATCAACTCTGAAATTTATTGTGATTCCTTTCCAATACTGGATATCAAACAAATACTAAAACATCCCACATGCAATATTGATATTGAAAACCTAACTGAAATCTTTATTGTATTGAATGGAAAATACAAATATTTACACAAATTGATCATCAACAGTAGAAAATCATTTTATATGATATGAAACCCTAGTTTAATATCAATATCCAACATCATAACACTTACAATAACGATAAGATAAATATATTAATGTCCAACTAATAACCACAAAAGTAGGTCAAAGGGACTGTAGATTATAGAAATGTGTCAGGAAAAAGCAGGAAACCAACAAGGTCTCTGAAACAAGAAAAACTATGCTGAAATAAATACTATAAAAACATGGCAAAGAGTGACCACGCTCAAAGCCAAACCACCACAGGACCTAACCATGCTTAGGTCCAAAGAAGGAAGCAAACGAAATGAGCAATCTCCAAGAATCTGTAAACATTGGGACCACAAGGATGATCCCTAAGATAAAAGAACCAAGAGGAAACTCATCAAGAGTTCGATCCAACTCTCCTAGCATCCAAGCCGACGAGAAAAAGCTCTGAATAGAAGTTTGACCCGAAGAAAGGGAGGTATAATCCCTGGTCTGTCCTCCAATCCTTTGCCTAGAAGGAAAAGTCCTCTGTGAAGGTCTGGTGGATCTAGTCCCAACACATTTTTGTAATCTGCAGTCCCTTTGACCTACTTTTGTTGTCATTAGTTGGACATTAATATATTTATCTTAGCTTATCTTATTTGCCTCCTGATGTCGGGTCTAAGGTGCATATGTTGATGAAAACTTGAGGAACTATGAATAGTGTCTCTGGGCCTCACTAATCTGGAGTGTGGGGCTGTACTGATGTCAATCTGTCACTTAGTGCCTCTCCTCGAAGGTAGCATTGTGAAAAAGAAAGTAATTCGCTGAGTGGAGATTGGTCGAGTGGGTCTCTAAATAAAATGATCACGAAGCTTAAGAGCATCATGTATATATAAAGCCAAGCATCTATGGTCCTCATATCTAAAGAAGTCAGAAAGAGTCTCTGTCCTCCTAAATAGGTAGTAAAACCTCTCTCTAATCTCATAGTAAATGGGACAAAGAAAGATGAAGTGCTCCTCGGACTCTGTCTCTTGGATACTTCATAACTGAGAAATCCTGTCGGCTCGATCTATCTGGTGATCTATCTCAATCCTAACCCTGTGAGACCCCACTCAAAATTGTTTTAATGGGATTCGAAGAGAGTGCATCCAGTGGCGAAATGTATATTGTGGACAAATGATAAGCCCATCACTCAGCTCCAAGAAGTGCTCTGCATAAAATGCCATCTTAGGGCATAACCCCTCAGGAGGGTTTATACAAGTAGTATGGATAAACTGTCTATAGATATCATCCCTAAAAATTCGATTCAACTCTTGTCTAGTGGGCAGAAGATGAGTTGGTGCGTCCAAGGAGTACATAAATGGAGGAAGTTGATCCATCTTGATTCCCACAGACTCTAGTAGATCAGAAACTCCTGTATACCAACAATGTCCACAGTCGAAGGAGCTGCGAGAGCAATATTCTCTGAAGAACAATATGCTAAGTATGGGTATTCCACTCACAAAATCAACAAACCTCTATATGCGTTGTATGAAAGTGATCAGATCAAATATAGTCTCCAGTCGGAAGGATCGGGCTCCAAACTCTGCAAGAATAATGTGTTGGGGAACTATCTGCTTACATCTGATCATGCGGCAAAGGAGAAGTGTCTGGACCCTCTCAACAATAGCCCAATCACCCTCATGTAGAGAGTGCCCCCAAACTACAGATCCATAGAGAACTGTGGGTCTAATAAATGTATCCATGAGTGACATCTTGGAAGAGATACCCTGAAAGTGATGCCGAAAACATTGTCGTTCAAGGAGAGCTAAAGAACCATAACCTTTGTTTATTCTAGGCTAGAGTGCCTACCTCAAGTTGAAACATGGACCAAAAAATTGTACTCCCAGATAAGTATAGGAAGTGGTAATCTCAACCTCCTTTCATCTGAAAAAGAAACGGAGGTGGAAGGTCTTCAAGACATTAAATACCATGACCTTGGTTTCCCCAAATTAATGGTCAGCTGCCAGAGATCACAAAAGAGAGCCAAAGCATCCAACTACCATTGTAAGCCTCGAGAGAAGAGGCTAGGAGAACCACATCGTCTGCAAACAAGCGGATAGAAATTAGAGCCTGGTGAAGAAGACACCCATCACTAGCCTGAATATGTTCATGAAGAAAGGTCTCTAACTCATCAATGTATATCCCAAATAAGGTTTGGGGACAAAGGGCATCCCTGCTTGACCCCAATGGTACTCCTAATAAAGTCTGAAATCCCATGAACTGTGCGGAGACAACCAAGAACATTCTCATATAATCTCATAATGGCTGCCAAGAGGGTCGAAGAAATGCCAATATTCTTAAGTCTCTGGAAAAGTGCCTCTCTCAGAACAAAATCAAACACTTTCCTAAAGTCTACAAAACAACAATAAACTTTGGATGAGCGATGACATGCCTCCTCAATAATGGCCTGGAGTGTGAAAATATGATCAATGGTCTGATGCGCTGGTCTAAACCCTGTTTGTCCCCTAGCTCTAAGGTGTCTCTGTTCTAGCTCTCTCGAAAGTTGCATGTGTAATACAGTAGCACACAATTTCGGGAATGTGTCCAACCATGATTGTCTTGTAATTATTAGGATCTAAACAGGACCCTGATTTGTGCATCGGGTGAATAATGTGATGTGTCCAAGAGGGTGGGAAACCCGCACAAACCACGTGGTTGAAAAGATCAACCAAATAGCTTCCAAAGTTCTAAAACCATGTTTGAAGAACTCAGCTTGGAAACCTTCTTCATCGGCTGCCTTGCTACTATTCATCACCTTCACCGCCTCTCTAACATTCTTGTATGTGAAAAAGAGAAGATGGTGGAGAAGCAACATGGGTTTGCATTTGGCCAGGAATATCATAAAGGGTGGAGGTATGGGAAATCATGGATGTAGGATTAAGTTTAGCGGGGAGGGGAGAATGTCGTGGGAGGATGGTACGCCAGAAGAGTTTGGGGGAGTGAATGTAGGAAGCCTATAAGATTTGTCTCCTTTGAGAAATAAGAAGGCGTTTCTTACGTCGGAAAAGGTAACAATAGGATGATTTTAAGGTTGGGTAAGAGGGGTGTGAATGGAGGAAGGCATACCAAAGCTAACGGTGGAGAGTCCTGCAGTCATCATAATACCACTTATTCATGGGGCAAGATCTTTTAGATTGATGGGAAGGAGACGTAGATGTGGTGTAGTTAGGAAAAGATTTGAGGGCAGCTTCCCAAATAATGGAGGAGAGACATGTGTCTTGGAATTAACACAACCAAGTGAGAAGAACTGGGGTTCTGGAGGTAGAAGTTGATGGATGTGAGAAAGGAAAATGTCAGAGTCCCCATCCTCAAACTGGAAAATGGTACGTGGTATACTGAAAGAGGGGGTTGTAACAAGAGGGGAGAAATCAGCCCGGATGGAGAAAGAGAGAAGAGCATGGTCCGCAAGGGTAATGGGGAAAATGGAAAAATGATGGATGAAGGGCAAAAGGTTATGACTGGGTAAGATGCAATCCACCACACTCTTACCTCCCCCATGAGGTGTACATGTGAAAGAGTGTGAATTTGGAAAGCAAGGCAGCCCATTAAGAATCAACAAATCATGAGATTCCCCAAACTGTAAGAGGTGTCTTCCATATGCTATGTAAGGACCTAAAGCATCATCAACCCTCATATACAACCCCATTGACTCTGAATCAATCTCCTGTGTGCAGAGTGTATCAATGGAACGATCGTGGAGAGGTATCTGAAAGTCTCTGGTACGAGCATTGAAGTCACCAAGAAGGATAACTTCTCTAGCAGCTGAAAATTGGGAAATCCCGGTATACAAATCTATAAAACGGTCTCCCCTCACGACCACTATGAATGGCATATGATGAAGATGATGGAGGAAAGTAACAAACTGCAATGTAAATATCTCTGGAAAGTGAGGCAATCCCATTAATCCGAATCCATATGAATATAGCGAATTCATCAGACACCTCCACTGAAATTTTGCTTTGGAGCGAGTCTCTAAATAAACAAACCACCCCACTAGGGTTTGATGATTGATTTTAATGTTATGTCAGTTGTAGATGAAGGTACGACCGGCTGGACTTTCTAACAACAGCTATATAAACTGAAACGGTAGCTCCAAGGTCATGACTTGTTGTTTGAGATGAAACTCAACCCACTAGGTAAACTTTCCCACCAATCGATGTACAAGAATCAATAATTTCCCAAGATTTGGACCTTTCTTAAAGTACGACAACCTCAATGATGACACAACAGTGATGTATGAAGGATGGTAGTAGTAAGAGCATTGCATTGTGGCTTAAGGAAGCTTCCAATGGTACAATAGGCACAAATGTTAGCCACCAATATAACTATCGCTGACCTAAGTGGTACGACAAACTATGAACCTTAATGCCATCACAATTGGCAGCGCAATAGTGGATGGTAAACAATACCAAACCTCACACAATTCTAGGAATTAATAGTAACCTCCAGTGAAACTGAAAACTGAAATTTAATTATGATCTGTCAACATAAATATGATTCTTGAATGAAATCACCTCAATGGGTTAAAGGGTTTTCGTCCTCCAACCCTGTATATCAAGAGGTTTTCGCCCTCATATGAAAAGATTGAATATAATGGCTCAAGCTCTATATTAGGGTTTGATTGTCAAAGTTAAATAATGAATAATGACTCTTTGAACCCAACTCCTTTTATAACTTCCCTTTTCCAATTTTACCCTAAAAATATTTAAAACTATTTTTAATAAAATATCCCTTTTCATCCACTTAATAATAATTACCTTTTGGCCCTCTTTAATAATAATAATACATAAGTGTCTCTTTTTATGTTATAAAATAAAAGTGACTTAGAACAACTTAAAGTATTACTAATTTATTTCCCTAACTTTATCTCTTTTCGTACAGGGAATAAGGAACGTCGTACAGGTCTTCTAATTGGCTTAATTTCGAAAAGGGAACATGTCAGTCCACCCTTCCCAGAATTGCTTGCCCTCAAGCAATTGCAAGCTTCACTATTATGACTTACACCAACTAACCAACTCTATAATACCTGGATCCCAATTCATCCTTGGGAGTTTGCTAGTCCCTCTACCCAATTTCTTTCACTGGAGGACACCAATTTCTTCCTGTGATGCAACATCTTCGAATGGCTTTTTTTGTTGATTGGAATCCTTCTATGAAGTCTTTGCAAAATCTGCATATTAAGTCTTCTCCCAAGTGTGTGCAGCGTTGTAATGAAAGACCTCACAAGAAGTTACGAAGTTCCCATCAATGTAATTGTCATCTTCTATAAATTCTCCTTTGTGTATCTTAGGAAGGTGAACATGCTTGGAACTTGATCCAAATGTGTGATGTGCTGATTTTCGATGTCCTGTGACCTTGGGAGCAAATGTCTAAACACCACAATACACTTATTTTGAAAAATTTGAATATCAACATGATGTTTCCCTCACTCACAAAGTGAGAGGGTATGAACACCTCTCAATACCAAGTATTTGATTGTCTGGGCAATTCGTGCCTCATGGGAAATTTTCTTAATTGTGACCACTTTTATTTTTCTGGGCATCCCAAACCATCCTTCCAGTTTAAGGTTCAGCTCCAAAGCATTTTTAGGGAGGCATCCTTTCCCCATTAATGTCATAAAACTTGTGTAAGAGGCAACAATAATGTAGCCACATCTCTGTATCCAACCAAACAGCTGGTAAATATTATTCCAAAGATATCTTTGGCCATAAACTAACTCAAGTAACGCTGTCCACATATTCTGGTCATTACTCTCTTCACCCAAAGAGAGCCCATGATCGATAGCAACGCTGCTATTTTGACACTGTAAGCAATATCCAGCCTCAAGAGCACTAAATGTTATCCAATCCATCTCACTTGCTGTCTTCACTTGCAAGCACTTCATATATTCATCATAAAGTGGTGTCAAATTCTATTGGGATGCATAGCATTGAACCAACTGTAAGTGTGCAAAGAAAAGTGTTTCATTAGAAACTTGGAGGTACGAGTCAACAAACATATAATCTCCAGCGATAATTTTATGTTCCTCATTCATATAATTCTCAATGACAACAAAAAAGGCATCATTGTACACTCTCTGGTATGCAGCTTTTCTACTGCTTGGTAAGGATGTAATCTTTCCCACATTAATATGTGCAACTGGATTGTATTTAACCAAAAGTTTCCCATATATTTGCTTACATGCTTCATGTTATTGCTGATTGCCTTCTGCTACTAAATTTCCACAAACTACTATACGAATATTTTCAATGTCCAAAAGGTACTTGGGATGAAGTGTAAATCAATTCCTCTTCTACAGCCAACCCTCTACTCCCATATTTCTCACACAACAAGTTTATATCTGCTGGAGTTCGAAGAGTATAGCAAGACATTCCATGAGGAAACAATGTATCCAAAGTTCGATCTCCAGCATGTGCTTGAGCAGCTATGCAACACTGCCTTTTGTGAAAACCCACTGCTTGCACCCCTTCAGACTTCAGTATCAAGTGTCTCAAACAATCACCTAGAACCCATATTAGGATGTGTAGGCAGCTTTGGACAAAAAGATCTGTGTGCCTACTCTTATCAAAATGTTTCTCATGATGGCCACATGCATGTGCAATATTATATGTTAATCTATTTAGTGAATTATCTTCTTGACCTTTGACCACAAATGGCGGATCAAGAGCATGCAAACACAAGTTACCATTACCTTCTTCCCCCTTGAGGCTGTTAACTTTAAGCAATCCTTTCCTTAATGTGATATTATTTCCACACAAATACAACAAATTACATATGGAGGATATCCTGCCAATGTTGAATGATAAACTAGCAACTGAATCAAAACCAATGTAAGAAGAGAAAACCGTTCCTACCCTGTCTAGCATATGATGGACCTTGTATAGAAGACAACCATTTGCCAATTTATCGCCAATCACAATGTCATATGCATTTGCCAATGCAATCATAGTTTGGATAACAAATCTGAAACCGACTAAAATGATATGAATTTGTTTACCTGGATTCTGAATTGTCTCATTGCTGCTTGCTTTGATAGCACTATCTGATGTGAGGTGACATGCCTTGGTTCCCTGCACTTGATCCATGTGCCCCAACCACTAAATTCTATTATCATTCACAATATTTTCCTTACGCTCATCTAAGGTCAACTCAGATTTTTTCTTATCCATTTATATCGGATAATGAAATTATCAGCGCTGATGATATTGAAATCAGAAACTCTACCTTGTATTGATTTCAAAATAACACCTATATTCCACACCATTATGCACAAACAATTTTGGGCCGAAGAATCTATCTTCACTCTTTTACCCTTCTTAGAATGACAACAAAACTGAAATAGATATGTGCTATCATTCCCATATCTTGCGCTGAAATTGTAAAAAGTGCTTACCCTCTTTGGCTAGAGTAGGAGCTTTTGAGAAATTTATTTCAGCATTAGAATCGATTAAAACATTTTCTTTAATTGCATGCCTATCAACATGATTATTATGAAATTCGGTCTTAAATGGTTGTGGCTCATGCCTCCTTATTAAGTCATAGAAATCTTGGAGTGTCATGTTAGCTTGAACTTTCAATATGACTTAATAAGGAGGCTTCTTAATTGCATGCCTATCAACATGATTATTATGAAATTCGGTCTTAAATGGTTGAAATTGAGTGATCCTTATTCCTATGCTTCTTGACTCATGCCTCCTTATTAAGTCATAGAAATCTTGGACTGTCATATTAGCTTGAACGTTCAAGCTTAAATTATAATATTCTTCATAGTGGGCCTCATAATCAATTTTGAGTTGTTGTCATTCTTCTTCTTCATACTCTTTTTTGTCCGACTGTATTTTTATTGATGCTACTAGATCTAGCATGCTATTTTGATACTCTTCCAAATGTTTGTCCATTCTATCTCTTACCTTGCAGGTTAGCAAGATCATAGCTCTGATACCACTGTAATATCCATTCCTAGACAATTTATCAAATCTAAACTTTGTTGTGATTTATTTTCAATATTGAATATCAAACAAATACTAAAACATCCCACATGCAATATTGATATTGAAAACCTGATTGAAAATCTTTATAGTATTGAATGTAAAATACGGATATTTACACAAACTAATCATCAACAACAAAAAATCCTTTTATATGATATGAAACCCTAGTTTATTATCAATATCCAACATAACACTTACAAGAGCAGCGTTGGATAGTATAGCTTATGGCAAGGTTTGATGACTGATTCAATGTTATGTCAACTATGAATGAAGGTACGACAGGCTAGACTTTGTAATAACATATGTATGTACTGAAACGGTAGCTCCAAGGTCACAACCTACTATTTGAGATGAAACCCAACCCACTGGGTAAACTCCCCTACAAATTGACGTACAACAGTCAATGATTTCCCATGATTTGAACCTTTCTTCAAGTATGGCAGCCTCAATGATGACACAATAGTGTTGTATGGAGGATGGTAGCAGTAGGAGGCTGCATTGGGGTTTGAGGAAGATTCCGATGGTACGGCGGGCACAAATGTTAGCCACCAATATAACTATCACTGCCTTGAGTGGTACGACAGACTATGAAACTCAATGCAATTACAATTTGCAACGCAGTAGTGGATGGTAAACAATACCAAACCATCAAAATTCTGGGAATTGATAGTAACCTCCAGCTCAAATGAAAACTGAAATTTGATCCTTTGATCTGTCAGCACAAATATGATTTCTGAATGGAATCACTTCAATGGGTAAGAGGGCTTTCGGTTTTCGTCATCAGACGAAAAGATTAAACACAATGGCTCAAGCTCTAGATTAGTGTTTGATTATCAAAGTTGAATAATAGATAATGACTCTTTTGAGCCCAACTCCTTTTATAAATTTCATTTTCCAATTTTACCCTAAAAATATTTTAAAATACTTTTAATAAAATATCACTTTTCATCCACTTAATAAAAATTACTTTTTGGCCTCTTTAATAATAATAATACGAAAGTGTCCTTTTTATGTTACAAAATAAAAGTGACTTAAGACAATTTAAAGTGTTATATTAATTTATTTCCTTAACTTTATCCCTTAGCCTATGGGAGACAAGGAATAGGCTGCGGGTCTTCTGATTGACTTAATTCCAAATAGGGGACATGACATTGGTTGGGACAGGTATGCCTTGGGAGATGGCACGTGAAGGACATTCAACTGTTTGAGGCATGGCCTCCTTAGAGGGGGTACCAAGATTGATTTAGAGGCAAGTCAAATCTACCCGCCCCAAGAGTAATGAAGATCATTATGGGGGATGTGTGAGGGAGTGGGGGATAATCATGAGAGATTTGGAAAGTAATGTGATGGTAGTGTAGATGTTTGGTGTTAAGGATCTTGGCTCTATATTTCCTAGTTACCAAATGCTCTGATGTGGAAAGTCCAATTACGTAAGGAGCCTAGTGGATGGCCTAAACTCTTATTGTTTGGTGTTTGATGATTTCGTCACTTGTCAGCGAGATTTATTCATAAACTTAGAAGGTCAATTGATTGCCTACTTGACATTATATAAGGCTCTAGGATATGAATGGCTCTTGTACCTAGTCTTATAGTTTTAAAAGGTGGTATTATGTTGAAGCATTAGCATTTCTGAAGCTGAAGGAAAATGCCCTATCACCACATGGAAGCAACCATAGGAAAAAGAGAGATTGATAGAAGGCTTGTTGGTGATATGGATGTCACTAAGGGGCACCATATCCTATTGAAAAAAAAGCAACTCACATAGACTCCTAGTGCTCAAGCAGGAAAGCGTAACAGTATTCATATAGCTATTCTAGTTATTTTGCTTTGTCAATCTATTTGTAGATTAGAGGAATCCTTTTAAGGTTTGACAATCAGGTATATATATTGCACAAGCTTATAGTGCACTTATAGTCTTTTGTTCTTAAACAAATGAAACTAAGGCATTGTCGATGTTCCTTTACTAGTATAAACATTCTATGATGCACCTTAGAAACATTAGTTGTTTCTCATGATTGGAATGCATCCAACAGTAATTGTTGAATATGATTGTATTTGTCTAAACAATCCATATTGCTAATATTCCTATCTGATATATGCAATAAGGATGAAAGATACAGAGAATTGAATGGTGCAAATGCATCTATTGGATATTAACTGCTTGCGGACTTTTTGAGCCTTAATGAGGACAAGGAACCCTCAAGATGTAGAGATATAAATGGAATTTCTATTGTAACATGGTTGAAGTGAACATTGTTCTCATCATTCAAGAAATTCCCGTAAGAAGCTGAAATTCTAGCCTAGAAGGCATAAAGACAAAATAAAATGAAATACTAAGTTAAACCTTTAAATGATTTTTTACCTCTCAGAGAGTAATTTTATTGGAAAGACATACGGACTTTTACATTTTTCTTAGTGCCATCATTAAGGCTTGTAGATCTGATTGAAACAAATCATCACAGAGCCCTAGAAAACCAGTGGAAGAGGAATTAAGAACCATTTCAAAATACAGCACGTGGTTGAGAGGATCTTAGCAATTCCAGCAAAAGCATTATCACATGCTAACCTCTTTTACATCTTATGAATGACTACGGTTAGTGTTTATAGATCAATCCAGGCTCTGCTATGTCTGTACTTTTAAAACAGTAGACAGTTCCACGTATATCAATCCAGTTTGGGGTGTTTTGTGACCCTGAAAATACTGTAAAAGGGTTTATTCTTGATCATCATTACATTTCGCCAACTAGCAACCTAATATATTTTTAGTGCTTTGATTCAAAAATAAGTCATTGGTGCCAACAGGGCCTTAAGTCACTCGGTCCATTCCAGCAGTGGCCTGCCCCACTTGAATGGTGTGAGAATAAAACGACGTAAGGTCAGTTGAAAGTCTTGTGCAACATTGGAGGATATATATCCCATTGACCCGGGATGTAAGTTGAAGGAAGTCTGTACTTTGCATTACAGCCACATGTAATGGGTTTCTTGCAGCTTTCTACGAAAATAAATATAGAATTAGTCTTTGGTGGATTTTAAGTGGTCCTATGGTCCCTTGGAACCAATATTAATGATGTTAACATATTGATGAAACATGTTGATGTCAATATCGGTCTTAAAGAATGTACATGAGGCTGACTTATACTAGTTTTAACTGGTTATGTACAACAATTTACAGACATGAAAAGCACTCATTAGGAAACCCCAAAAACATTAATGATTGACAATTCTCAAGACAAGGATGTCTTTTTCAAGTGTTTATAATTCTAAGTGCTTAATGTGTTGAAAATGATGGGAATATGCTCAGGTAGGAAAATTCTGGTATCCATTCTCAAAACCTGGCTGATTGACCAGAAGCTTGTAACTATTATGCAGCAATCATGATTGTTCCTGGGATACATTAATTTTATTCTCACATATACCATTTATTATCCACCCAGCTTAGTTATAATCACTATTACCATGTTTTGACCAAGGATCTTCACCAATAAAGAATAACTGTTTTCTGGATTAAACCATGTATAAGATTTTTGGCTCAACGTTTCGGATCACACTCCGTGAGCCGTCATTAGGATAAAAAACCAAGAGAATAGTCAACAAATGTTTACTGGTGGAAGTCAACCATGCAAAGATAAAGCCAACGCTAGAATTTCCCCTGGATGAAACAGAAATAAGGCTCAAATCATTCTAGTTAAGATAAGATATAGAGAAAAAACCCATTGCAAACCAAAGAAATGGTACCGTTTGAGTTGTCAGGAACCAATATTTATTGGTCAAAGTCAACCATGCAAAGACAAAGCCATGGATATAATTGCCTTTTGATGAAACGGATATAAGGTTCAAATCACTGTGGCTAAGATAAGATGTAGAGGAAAAACCCATTGCAAACCAATGGCCAGGGCTGGAATGCTTGAAAATGATTTAGTGAAGTATCCCTAGTCCTTAAAGAATGTATCTCTACCTCGTACACTTATTTCTCTTACCATGGGTCAGCAAACCAAACTTGCTGAGAGATGATCGCAAAGGGGAGAAGACGATTGCAATGGGGATAGGGGAAAAACATGGACCATATACTGAAATTTTGGCTGCCAATCATGTGCACATGGATGTAATAGTTCCCACATGACTATAATGCAAACCGGACAGCAGCATTACACTTTAGACAAACCAGTAATGATCCTGGCTTTATTATAACCCTAAATCCTTACCAACATTTTCAAAAGATGCTTGCTCAAATAGTGCTGTATGCAGCATAGTTACAAAGTTTGGCCGGATCTCAGCCAAATATGGAACGATGCGCATTTTTTTGGTCTTCCAGATTTATCTGATTTGGTTCGGAAATATTTTAACATTAAAAAATAAAAAGATTAAAACCAAAAAAAAAGCTAGGTTACCAACAGTCAACGTGGATGGCAACGGAAGACAGCAATGGCAAAGGCTGAGCAGTGAGCAGACACCAGTTCTCAGTAGTAGACGTCAACGGAGTAACAGACATCAACAGTGGAATAACAAACAGGATCCCCAGTGCAGTCGATGACAAATGGCAGAGGAAGAGGTAGGTTCGATTCTTTTGTAGTTTGGTTTATTTTTTAATGCAACTCGAAGTCAACATAATGATTTTCATTACGTTTGTGTAAAATTAAACAAAGGTTTAGGTTTAGGATAATTTAGGTTTATTTAAAATTGTAATTTAAATATTATAAAATATAAATATAAATATTTGAAATTCGAAAACTATAAAATATAAGTTAGGTATAAATTAGGTTTGTTTATATTATAAAATATTTAAATATAAATAAAAATATTCTAAATCAGGTTAAATTAGGTTTACGTATTTCATATTAAGTTTATTGTTTTATAATTATAATATAAAATATAATTGCATCTACATTTAGATTATACTTTATAATATTTATTTTAAATATTTTTAGTTTTTATATTTTTTTTAATTTTAATTTTATTAGATGTTGCAAATACATAATATACAATAAAATTAAAATTAATAATATTATTAAATATTTTAATTATTTTTTTTAGTTTTATAATTCTATATCATATAGGTCGTTTTAAAATTAAAATTAATAATATTACGATATATTTTTCTTATTTTTTAAAGTTTTGTAATTTTATTTTCTATAGGTCGTTTAAAATTAATAATATTATGATATGTTTTTATTATTTTGTATAGTTTTATAACTTTATTTTATATATGTCATTTAGTTGAATTAAAAAAACTATTTTTACAGTTTTTTAAATGTGTATTAAAATAAGTTTATAAAACTTTTGCAGGGCAGCAAAAAACAACCTATCATCATGGCAAGTCGAGATCTGAATTTGAAACTTTTATGCATTTCTAAATTTTGCAAGTTGTAAATTAATGCTCATTATTTAGTAGATTGAAATATTTTTGCATATATATATATACCGAAATAGATTTTTCTGAATTTTTTTTGAACTTTTTCAAGAATTCCGGATTCCGCATTTTTTTGCCCTCCCGAACAGATTCGGATTTCCAAACCTTGTAACTATAGGAAGCAGATTAAGAATAGAATTTGTTTCACTCCTCAATTGAACATGCAACAACTCTGATAATGTCTTGCATGTTCTCAAAACATGTGGTTTTATGATTTCCTTGCCCTGAGTTACACTTCGTAATTCAGAACTTTTCAATGTTTAACAATATCAACTTGTATGTGCTTCAGTGACCTAATCCTTGTTAATAGTTTCCCGACCTTCAAAAAGACAGAAATAAAGTTTGATAAAATTATGCAAATGCATTCTCTAGGCGACAAAAATATTCACAGGCTGATACACAATTTTGATTTGACCTCTCATGATAGTCAGTCACTTGCACTCAGAACTGTGACCAAGGCAAAAAGTGAAAGAGTATAAAAAGAATCATTATCAGCATTTATTAACTTGTTTAATCTTATTTTTAATTGGATTATATAATTGATGCATCAAGCAATCCATATGCAAAAATAACACAGCATTAACTAAGAACATCATATGAGTTTGGAGAAACATTTACCATATTCTCTTCTCCTATTTCTTCTGCTATTTCAATTGTAGATCCATCCAAGGTCCCAAGAATAAGACACCCATTCATCAAAAATTTCATGCTGCTGGTTCCTGATGCTTCATGTCCAGCCGTGCTATAAAAACATTAATAGAATCAATTAAAGTTGGGTCTGCTTAAAACAATGGTTATGTCTATCTTGTTGCATTGCATCCAATACCAATAGTACTGCAAATCACACGGAGAAAATCCAACATTTGCTGCAAAACAAGTCATGGCCTTAAGCAGCTTTTATAACATGTTTCCTGCTTAGTTCAAGTGAAACTTAGCACGCAGCATGTATTTTAAAGTTTTTGAGAAAAAAATTCAAGATTATATATTATTATTTGAATATGGAAGAGTACAAAAACACATTCCTGCATGAAACGACAGGGAATCAGGTAAAACACTGAAGATTACATCTTGGATACATTCAACTTAGAAAACCATTGCTTTTGAAAGAAACAAGTGAGAACAAGGATGTTACATATAAATTAGCTCATCTTGTGAAAACCAAAAAACTATAATAGTTTAAACTTAAAAGAGTTACTTTTTAAAATTTCTCAAATCGTAAAATAACTTTAAAAGCAAATGGCATGTATTTTAAATAACTTTCTCAAATAATCAATCATGTCCATTACTTCCTCATCAGGCAACGTATTAGAATCCATCTTATGTTTTTACTGAGTGAATTATTGACTAGTACGCACATATATTTAATAATAGAATCTGCCTCTAACCTCAAAATCATTAGCCTTCCTTGAATCAACTCTTGCATTCTAAATTCAAATAACAATTGCATAGAAGAAAGAGTTTGAAGTTGCATCAAACCTGATATGCTGAGATAAATCACTTGCAGGTATTATCACTTCAGCTACAGAAACATTGTAATCTGGAACAAATACCTGCAACAACAAGAAGAATGAAATAAGCTGACTCAATTAAAGATATAAATTAGCACTAACTCAATGTGTACAAGCATCCCATGAGATTAATATCCTGACCCAGGTTACATACATATAAATAAGAACATGTCTAAAGGAATGAGCATTCAGTGAATTATCAGATACACTAATTGTCCTTAATACCTATGGCCAAAATAAGATGCATTTTTTACCAACGTTAAAAGATTACAAAAATATCCAATGATTGAATCCCAAAATGGACTCAGAAATTATACATTAAAATGTGGGAGTCAACAGCATGAAAATCTCAAAGACCATGGATCAGAAATACATGTCAAAGCTGGAAAATTAACCATACAGATGATAGCACCAAACTTGTTAATAGGTGGTGGAATGCTCTCAGCCCTGTGGGTAAGTAACTACAGGTATCATTTTATGGATTCACTTTTCATTTAATTAAACAACTTTCAGTAACTCCTAAACAAGAAAGTGAGATACTCTGAAAGAATTGGACATATAATCTATAGTGCACCACCTAAAAGGATAAAACCATTACATGTTTAAAAACTGCAGTGAAATATCGGGTTTATCTTTACATTGAGCAATAAATCTGAAGAAAAAAGAAAAGCAAACATGACCAAACCCAAGGCACAATTCTTTCCTTTAAAACCAGGAAATCAGATTGTAATATTAGTCATCTGCATTTGAAATCACCAAGCACTTGATATTTAATGCCTGGTGATGTATGAGATGCAGAAGGTACACAAAATCGAAGGATTAAAATGGAAAGAAAACAATATACATCTATTCCAATTAGAAGTGCATTCTGGGCTGCTGCTTCTATACATGGACATGGATCCCTTACAAACACCTGAAGGTGAAATTTCAAGGAAAGGTAGACTGCAACAATAACGTGATGTTAAATTACTAAGATCATTATTCACAGAGTTGCTACCGAGTGCTTACCAATTTTAAAAGGTGACCAATGTCTGGATCGTTGTTTATCTTTTCACCAACAACATGTATAAGTTTTATTATCTTTTTAGCAATCTCATACCCTGGGGCTGCCTTTCCTCCAATAAGACATACACGAGGCACAACTTTTCTTTTCTCCTCACTGGTCATATGCTGCAGTGAAGATACAGAGTCATTTCCTGGAAATTGTTAGTGCTAATTTTGTTACATTGAAATATTTATTTTTCAAAAGAACTAAGGTAAAGTTATTTTATGAGTACATAAATTCACTTTTTATTACAAATCTAGCTAAAATAACTTCTCCTTTAAAAAATAAAATCAAAGAACTATACAAGAAATTATCAATTTTTTGGGACATCAATACCATTTAGTAATTTATTAATGATAGAAAAGGATTTGTCAAATAGAACGAGCTCAAGTGGTAAAAGCATTGGGTCTTCCAATGTGAAGCCCCAGGTTCAAGTCCCCAGGAAACATGATATAGTACTGAAACTGGGTATAATACCGCACCCAAATTACTAGTTGTGGTGCACCCCAACAGATGAGGCTGGATGCAAGTCCCAGGTGAATTTGACATAACAAATACCCCGTGGCTATAGCATCTAGGCCGAAGGCTACCCTACAAGGAGCATTTACAAATAAAAAAATTGACAAAAAAGGGTTTAGTTTGGGATTTGGTTTGATCCCTTCTGAGATAATTCTCCTTGACAGTTAATTTGAGACTATATGTATGTATGTGTCTATAAATGGAAGCATGGTGAAACTGGATGCTGTATGACTATAGAAGATACACTTTTTAGCAAAAACAACGTAAAATACTCTCACATTTTACGCATATGCTTTCAACAAGAGGTTATCTCCAAACAAAGACAAACAGGTGGCAAGTGGATACTAAGCAGCATTTGTAAAAAAAATCCCAATCCCATCGAGTCGTTGCATAAACAATTTGGAAATGTCCAAGCATTTGTTGATAGTGATAGAATAGGGCAATCTCCATGCAGTAAATTTATGGCTTCGAAGAAAAGTTTGAATTTTAACAATTGAAATTAATAGTAATTGGAATGATAACAAAAATTGAAAAGAAAATCAACGAATAAAAAATTCATAAGTTTTACAAACTTACAAAGTAATGGAGTATGTTAATTTGTAAGTTCATAAACGCAAGTTACCTTAAGGATCTCATTCACCCTCTTTGCAAACACATCAACAAACACTATATTCACGACCTTTTCCCCTTCTACCTTGTTGAAATCACAAACATCTACTTAAGAAATGCTAGTAACACTGCAATGCAATGAAGTTTGTGGTGAATCATGGAATTCCTAATTGCACAAGCTCCTTTCTTTTGGTGCTCTCTCTCATCAAGTTACACACCAAGGGGTGAATTTAGATGTATTTTGCAATACTTGCTTTTTCAATCACACTTTTCACCCATTCAATTTTTCCAATGTCCTTAAATAGAAGATCAATACAATGGGCCGCGCAAGGACCCCAAAAAATGGTAGGGTCAACAAGTCTCATTGTTGCTATCTATGTGGCATTGCCAATAACAACTCAAACAACATTCAAAACACTCACTTATAGCAGCACCTCCTCCAACGCAATGCATAAAGTACTTGCATTTTTCAATTTGCAAGAGGCATCAATAGACTTCACGAACACCAATTGGCCATTAGATATTTTATCAACATCCAATTCTTTCCATCTGTCCACCCATCAGACAAAATACTGCAGCCAAATTATTTTTTGATCTACTATCACCTTAGTATTTGTAATGACTTCCTCCAGCAAGGGCCACTCAAATCATGAGAAGTAGGTGCCTTGAAATCATTCCCGGTAATAATCATTGCATTCACCAATGACTTCCAATATGGGCTTCTTGCCACATGGAATGGTATGTTATTATAGTACCAAACAATTGCAGCAGCCATCCTCACTTCATGGTGCTTCTCCCAGTTCCAAGTAGTACCTTTGAGCAAATGTTGCACACCAAAAGCATTGTGAGGAACAAATAAGCCCTGCGAATCCAATCGGATTTAACTCTCTCCAATGGATGCGCCCCAAATCCGTGGGCCAATACAAGAGCTTACTAATTTGGTATTTGAATCAAAGGGTAATTCATGACAATTGCAACTACTTATGTTGTCCTCTTCTTATCTTTGTTTTTCTCCTCATAGCTAACAAGATGGGCATTCATCTCTCAAGTAATTTCAAGATTCACTTGACCACACTTCACATCTTGGTCAAGGATTTATGCAAGGTGGTATTTGAAGCAGTAGATGCCTCCCCTCATCTCAAAACCACAAGATGCAATTTGTTCTTCCTTTCTTGTGCCATGCTTCCAAATGGGGCCCTTGGGATTGGTTTATGCAGATAACATTCTAGCCTATGTTGTTTAGAAATGGAAACAGAAGTGGGTACGGAACCGGAAACGTTTTGGAAACACGAAAATGCCGTTTTTCAAAAACCTTGATTTGGAAACATCTGTACACACACACACACACACAATGCATATTACTCATTTTTTTAGTAAACAATGCATAATACTCTTTTTTAGTCTATAAAAGATAAAACACTTAAAAATATATAGCATCAATTCATTCATTACTTCAAAGAAAAAAAGTAAATTCAAATCCAGAATAAATCATCTAGATTGTCCTCAAAATCATGAATGCCACTCCCACTATTTTTCAACGTTATCATTTGCTGACTATAAATCATCTAGTTTCTAGGAGGAGGGCAGTGCATCAAAGCTTCCTAAGTGCATGCCTTAAAGGGTGCACCAGGAATGGGGTGGGATCAGCTTGTGGCACTATGCAAGAGATGTTCCCATACTATTCTATCATGCTTACATCCCTTCATGCAGCCTTCATACCTCCTACGATGTCTCCTTGAAATCTTCAAACCCTGAAATATGGCTAAGTCTGAAATCCTGAAATTTGACTAAGTCTGAAATATGATAGGATCCTCTAAGAGCTAGAATTTGCATTATAGCTCCTAGAGGTCCAAAACCACTCTAAAACATCCTAGAAGTATATAAATAAAATATAACTTAAAGTATAATACTTAAATGTTTATTTTATTGATATACTATTGGATTCATCTTTTTTTTTAATTTTTTTTTTGTTGATTTCAACCTTTAATTTATGCCAAAATCCCTTTGAAACATTGGGAAACATGACACCGGCATTTTTGTCATGTTTCTAGGGCGTTTCCATACCGGAAATGTTGGCAGGGTGGAGGGCACGGCGGGGGAGGGGGGCGTTTCCTGCAACACAGATTCTAGCAATTCACTACTAATTGCAAACCCTAGAAAAGAAAGAAAACAATAAGCTTCAAATCTCTAGCAAAGAAAGAAAAAAGAGTGAAATAAAATAGAACCAAAAAAAAAAACTTTAAAACCCTAGAAGAGAATTGAAATTGAAAATAAACTTGAAAACCTAAAACAAAAACGAAAAAACCTAAGGAGATACTTCTCAAATCAGACTCTCATCATTGACAAATGCTTCAAATTTTATGACGATCACTTCACAATAGCTAAAAATTGGTTGGAAATTTGTAAATAGGGTTGGGCAAAGTTGGGCAAAAGAGAAAAGTGAAAAAGAAAACCCCAAAAAATAACTTTTTATAGGCCTAACTGTCTTTTGTGCCAACTTGCAAGTTTTTCCCACAAACTCACAAGTACTCACCTAGAAAAAAAACAAGTGTGTGCTCGGACAAGTACTCGCCGAGCAAAAAAAAGGGTGAGTGCTTGGACAAGTACTCACCAAGTTTTATATCTATGGTCATCATGAATTAGTTTGCGTGGTAGAAGTTCTAAAAATGCACAAACTTATTCCCATTTGGAAATAAACATTCATCCTTACCTCACAACTCACCTATGCAGGGCATTTGAGTGGATAAGTCAATCCTAAAGTGTTGTTTGCCACCTTTTTAAATGCAACATCTTCTTTCACCAAAACGATAATAGGTAAATTCTCGGACACAATTTGGACAGATCAAATAGGGCCGAAGGAAGGAATCCATTTCATTCATCTTGTCTGCTTTGTACAATGCCAACTCAAGTGGTAGTCACACAAACTGTTTGTAACCACAAGTGACTCTTTGTTTCTTCTCCTTTCAAAACTTTGATACTTTTGCCCTACATGATCAACATTTGCACTTTACACAACCAATACACTCATAAGTGACCTTCACGACACTTTTTCTCTTGCCCATGCTCTTCTACAGATATTCTAATTTGAACTTGGATGTTTTATGTTTGCAGCTTGTGACTTACTAACAGGTGACTTATGAAATAAAATAATCTCATTATACCATGCCCGAGTATTTGTGTCACTTTAAATGTTGCTTGAAATCATCTTTTACCCAACTGACACCCCTTTAAACATTTCATAATCATATTACCTTTTGACCAAGGGGCATACATGAATAATTTACGACCCTTAGTGTAATTTAGACAGCAAGAAATTGTTAAGACACACTTTGACAGGTCGAGCTATTTGGGACTCGTCTTTGACAAATATCCTTGTGCATGTTTCAATTTTAAAGGTGGCTTTTTTTATGAGGGAACAAACAAGAGTTAACTCTTATATTTCCGAAGGAAAAATATTTCTGTTAATAGGTGATTCTGGATGGGGACAGCACCCCCATATGGGATGCAGCAGAGCCCCAAAATCTCTGGTTCTACTCAGCATTGGCACAAGATTTTCCTTGGCGTACTAGTTAAAATATGTTCAAAACTGATTTGTGGTTGTGTTTCCTTTTGATTCATACAACTGCACTTGGAATACACATTCCAAGGCTTCTGCAACACCGGGTGAGGAAGTTATGACCAAAATACCATCAAACTCCTAATAACAAAATTGGTTTCTTAGATCCTGCTGAGTCACCTAAGGATGTGGACCCAATAGGTGCATCACAATTTGACTTTGACTTTGATAGTGTCGGCCATGAGGAATAGGCACTTTAATTCAAATGATGGTGGGTGGGTGAACAGACTCGCACTAAACATCAAACAACCAAGTTTTAGGTGGGTGGCATGGCTGCCTGCCCAACTTTAGAATTTTAATATTTTTTAATATTTCTTGGAGTGGTGCATTTACCACATGCATTTTAGATTTGGGGGATTCTTGAGTAGGCAACTATGAGCCCCCTACCTGTAATTTTGGACTTCAACATTTTAAAAAAAAATCAAAGGCAATGGATGAATATTTGCATTTGAAGGAGACAAAAAAGTGGGTGACTTGGTGGGACACTTGCATTTGAGGACTTAAAATAATTCAATATGAGTAGGGATGGGGATTTCACATTTTCCCATGGGACTTAATTCTTGCATAAGGGGGTGTGGTGGCCGCACCAATTAGAATGACTTGGTTAATTTTTGGACTTCGTACAAGCAGACTCAATGAATGGGCATGCGTACCGAGGATTTTGATTGTATTTTGAGTGAGTGGATGCAAGGACAACCTGGCCAGGCAAGGGTCTTGGGAACTTTTTTAATTCAAAATTTATTTAGAACCAAACTTGCCATAATTTAACCCAATCCATGATTTATTTCTAATCCAATATAATCTTTACAAGATTAGATATAGATTCACCTTTGCAAATGAGTGGCCTGTGGATTAATCCCCATGGTTACTATCACCTGACATTGATTGTTGTTCCATTTTTGTTAGTCAAGCTCACCAGCTTGTTGCTACACGGACATTAGCTTTTCCATATCCTTTCCAATCTAATATATACCCTAAATATACTATCAAAATCACCATGTAACATAAAAAATAACCATACTTATAACTTTAATAGAAATTTTCTTATAGCCCTTCCGCCATTAAAATCATTTATTGCCACTGATTTTAATGCCACTAGTAAAGTAGTGGGCTAGCATCCGAGCAACAAGCCTCACCAACTCAAAAAATATGGTATAGGAGTAGAATTACCAACACTTGCCACTCATGTTCATTTGTAAGCAGTTATAGCATTAGTATGTGAGGGAAATTACAGCACCTACAACTTTATCCAAATGAATATAACATAACAAGTCGGACTTGATGAAGGCTGAATAACTTGTCTTCTTTTGTTCTAATTTTTGCCTTGTTTCTAGGAAGAAAGATGAGAATTCATAAAAGCTACAGATGTCTAAGATATGCATTCTAAAGATCCCAAATCGGTTGGAACTATAACTAACCTTGAGTTGTCTTAGGGTACTTCCACATGTGAAATGTTTTCTACATGTTTTGTAATACCAGTTAACTCCCAAACTTATGAGACTACTACCTAACGGATGCAGTGAACCACAAGAAATGCATCCCCATGGGTATTAGATGCATACTCCGCTTTTCCAACATCTATCCTAAAATGGAGATGTTTGGGGCACATCACAAGACCATTTCCCCAAACATGTGAGGACAGCCAAATGCCCTTCGACCCATTAAAGTTGTCTCTGCATCCCCCACATCTAGCACATAAAATCTTTAAAAAAAAACTTAAAAAATGTAATTTTTTATTAAGGGGCATGGGCTGCACCTGCCTGAATATGTTTGCTAAAACCTAAAAAATGAGTTTAAACCATAGTCGCAGGGAGATGCATTCCCCACCCCATGGGATGTGTCTCGGGTACCAAGACACGTTTTCGGTTCAGGGGACGTCTCCCATACCTGGTGACATCTGTCAGAAACTTCTGACGTCTCATCTATTTCTTAGTAAAAATAGCCCATACCCTAAATCAATCAAAGAATTTGCAATCGCAATAAAAGGAAATCAATTGTCGTCACCGGATTACCAATCGTTGTAGTTGGAAACCATAGTCTGGGTGGAAATAATGTATGTACAATCTTGACTATCCCTACAAATATGGTTTAACATAAATGCTATATTTTTTTTTATTTTTTTAGCAGGGCCCAACCTGCATTGTTGTGAATGGTAATGCCATGCATTGTTGTTCACGACAATGTGCAATAGTTTAGGTCTTTTAAAAATGTTTATTATTTAATATTTATATCATTTTTTATTTTAAGTTTTTAATATTAATAATTTTACAGTGTTGCAGGGAGACGCATCCCCTACCCCCTGGGACGCATCTTGGGTGGTAGGACACATCTCAGGTATGAGAGACGGGTCCAAAGACGTCTCTCGTACCCCGAGACGTCTATCGGAGATTGCCCATGTCTCTCAACTATTCCCTGCTGAAAAAAATGCATACTCTGACACCAAAAAATTTCAAAACCTTAAACCATTTTTTGAAAGAACACATCTCAAGCACTTAGAAAAGCAGGAAGAATTTATATATATATATATATATATGTGTGTGTGTGTGTGTGTGTGGTCGCACATTTTTAGGTTAAAAACTATGATGGCAATGTCGTGGCACAACCATTCGGGATACCTAAGCTCTGGGTATCCCGAATGGTAATGCCACAACACTATCGTCGCAGTGCCAAGGTAGCTATTGTAACATGCAATAATGTTGTTGAATCAAGGATTAAGTGTTGTGCTCATAGAGATGTTAATGCTAATACACTAGATACATGTCTACTTAGCCCATGTGCCCTACACTATGCCTTGCCCACAAATCCAAAATGAATGACAATAGATGTGTTATTTGAAGTAGGGTGTGGTTTTTTTCCCCCCTACGAACATTGAATGACAAAATCCCAGTGACGTGACAGTGGGTTGGCAATGGCACGACATTGCCATCCCACTGCCACGGCACTAGAACGACAATGTCGTGCCATTGCCATTCTATTTTTTAATTAAGTTTTGTATTTTATTTAACTTTTATCATTTTTAAATTATAATTTATAATTATTAATTATAGTTTATAAGTTATAAACTTATAATTCTATATTATAATATTTATTATTATATTATTATTAATTACATAATATTACTATTAATATTAAAAATTTAGATTTCAACTTTAATATTTATTTTAATAAATATTTTTTTATGTTATAATTTTTAGTTTTTATTATATATATATATATATATATATATATATATATATATATATATATATATATATATATATATATATATATATATATGTCGTCTCCTTGTCTCCTATTTTTCTAAAAATTCACATACCAGTACCCGTACCCATCTCCCTGTACCTGTACCTGTTTCCTATTTTTCTAAAAATTAACGTACGAGTACCTGTACCTGTCTCCATGTGCCTGTACCCATACCCGTCTCCTAACAACTATGTAATTTTATTATTTAATTTTAGGATTTTTTAAATGTTTAAAAATTTTAATAGTTTTGTTTTAAATTTTAAAAATTAATATTTCTTATTTAATGTTTTTTAATTTGTATTTATCATTTATATAATATAAAATATTTAATTTTAGTTATTATTTAATGTTTTTTATTTTTATTTTATTTATTTATTTTTTATTTTAACTTACAAATTAATATTTAATTATATACAGATACTGTACCTGTACCCATATATATATTTAATTATTTAATTGTTTTAATCTATATATATAGTCGTTTCCCCATACCCATCTATTTTCCAAAAAAATGGCATATCAGTACCCGGTACCTGTCCCCTGGCAACTATGGTTTGAACAATAACAGCAGCTTCTCATTTCTCATTTCTCATTCCTCATTTTAACTCTCAGCCTGTGAGAGGAACAATGCAGCAGTCAATGGGAGACATTTTAATCTCTTGGAAGCCATTGAAATTTTGAAGGAGAACGTCCTGATGGAGAAGAAGATGAAATTGCAGGCATTGGAGCACATCAAAAAGTTTTTCTACGTTCTTTCACCTTCATTTCCAGCTTTTCAAATTCTTGATTTGTTGATCACTGGAGTTTGTTATCCTTTCTCTACGACATAACCCAAAATAAAACAAAAAAATGATTCAAACAAGAATGAGCAATGGTAAAATTCAAAGGAGGAGAAGCAAGAAATCTGAAACACCGAGATTATCATTCTCAACATCTAAATTGTGTTACAAGTAAAATGTGTATGTGCACTTGAATTACATGTTGCTGTGATCGTTTAACACATTAGATGAATCCACAATTTATCACTATTTTAAAATACATTTGTACTGTATTAAAACAATGTCTTTTGTATATTTTGCCTGTCCTGGTGTACCTGAAATTTGTGGAATCATTGATAGATGTATCACAATGCTGTGCTTAATGATAGAGAACATGTTTTAGAGGATAGTCTAGGTGGTAAGGGCCTCATCTTTTAAGTATTTGAGTCTATAGTGACTTGCCGTTAACATTTCTAAATAGAAACCATGCAAGAAATTTTTTATATAGATTTTAGGATACATACAAGGAAAAATATTTCTCAACAACTATGAGAATTGCAGCTTGGATAGTTATTGCAGATCCATGTTGCATACCTTTATACACTCATACCGATGAATAATGCTCAATACATTGAGAAACTGTCTCTTGTACTCATGGATGCGCTTCACTTGAACATCAAACATTGCATCAATGCTCACCTGTAATGCAAAATGCTTTCCATTGTTCAACTAAAATATTTTTCTACAGAAAAGAAATAAAATAAGAAGTCCCAACTTCAAGTAGGGAAAATGGAACGCATTGGCCTCTTGTGTACCTTCAAGCCACTTATTTCTTCTATGTACTCAGCTAATCTGCTCTTGTTTAGTCGATGAACCTGTTATAAAAGCAATATTAATATAGAATAAAAGCCAAAAGGAATAATCTCCCATGACATTCAATCTGTAAATAATATCCTAATTTTGGTTTACTTTGCCCATAGCTTGTACAATCAGTAAAAACATTTAAACCCTATATGAGAAAGTCAATTATGAATTTGTTTAAGTAAAGACAATACACATGGGAAACACTTGAAACAGATAAGTAATCTTGAGGAGACAGACCTTTCTCCATTCGCTTTGCAATTGTGGATTAGTGGCATATTCACGCAAACCCATCAAAACATCCAGCTCTTTGATCCATGCCTCTGTTCCAAGCCACTTAGTGATAACATCCCGCAAACCAGGGTTGCTTATAGCCAGCCACCGTCGCTTCAAAGGAATATATATGACCAAGATACATACATCCAGAATCAGTCATTTAGAATATTATCTTTCAATACGCTCTTCTGTTTACGATTTATACTTATTCTCATGTCTCATATATTATCCAATTTCTGAATATTGTTACATTTAGTGTGCATATCTAAATTATGGCAATGATAATTCAGAAAGGTCAAACTCAGATATATTTTCATTCTAATGACTCAACAAAAGCCCGATGATGACTCCTAACAAGCAGAAAGAAAAGATAAACTCCACCAAAAGTGCATTGAGTTTTGAATATTAAAAATTAAGCTCTGCACAAAGGCAATTCATAAAGAACTAGAGAATAGATACAATTTATCGACTTTGATCTAATTCAAACAGTATTTAAGTTAAAACAATAGCAAAAAGAATAATTCAATCAGTATTTAAGTCAAAACAATAGCAATCAGAATCATGAAAACGCCAAACCTCAGATGCAAACGGGAAAAAATGTACTGGAATCCAAAACAAAAGGACTGACTCTTGAATTAATATTGTCACGCCTCATTGGAAAGACATAAGGATCAAGGAAGCGATTGAAATTGAAAATCAGCCTCATTACCTTAACACAAATAACAGCTTCAAATTGAGTCATTCTTAGAAACACCTAATCCGCAAACTCACCCCATCCTAAGTCTAGGTGTTAGCATGTCACTTAGTTTACCCCATTTTCTCTTACTCCCTTTGCTCTAATCTTTCGTGTGCTTGACACAGTTTTCATTTTCTTTTCCTTTTCTTTTTATGTTTCCTTTTTTCTTATTATTTTATTTTAGTTTATTTTTATTTTTAATTTAATTTAATTTATTATTATTATTTTTAATTTTATTTATTTATTATTTTTATACTAATCAATTTTATAATTGATTTTATTTTTATTTATAATTTTATTTTTTTTGCTTTTATTTCGTAAATTTATTCTATTTTAATTTTAATTTAATTTAATTTAATTTTATCATTAATTTATTTTATTTTGCTTTGATTATTATTTTAATCTATTTTCTTTTTCTTATTTATTGACTAATTTATTTTGTTTTATTTATATTTTTGTCATACTTATATTTCATACTAATTAATATTACATTTTATTATTAATTTATTCTATTTTTAGACTTTATTTTATCAATTTATTCTATTTAAATTATAATTTTCATTTAATTTTAATCTATTTTTATCATTACTATTTTATTTTATTATGGTTATTACTTTTCTTTACATTTATTATTATTTTATTTTATATTTTTATTCTTCTCTTTATATGTTGGTTGAATTAATCTCCCATTACATTTTTGTTTGTATCACAAGTATTATTTAAGACCTTGGTGTATCTTCTTCTTATTCAAACATTGGCTTCAATCTTCTCTTCTTGAAAATGGATCCAGTTGTTTTCGATGCCATAATGGATATCAAGAATCTTTCAAGTTTTATTATGCAATGAGAGATATCATGAATCTTCCCCAATTAGTGATATAAAAGTTTTAAGTATTCAACATATGATCATTATTCATTGCCGGTGCCTAAACGCTAACTATTTAACCCTAAAATCTAGATTGGAGAATCTAGGGTTAAATGGATTAGAGACAACCTAGGGCATAAAGATGGTAGACTATCTCTAAAACAGATCAATTAATTACAAAACTTAGATAAACATATACTAAATTTACTATGCTGAGATACGCTAAAAATAGGAAGTACAACTATACTAGATATTGCAATGATAATGAAAATATGATACTTAGCTAGTTTTGACGTTAATACAAATCTAGATCTGAACCCCGAATCAGTCCCCTAAAGCTAGAAATTATACCTCTATGTAGCCATAGACACTTGGGTCAACCTAAGACAGTTGCATCAATGTTTTTATCTGACTTGAACGCAAGTGTCCAATACAAAATACCTACTCAAACTAGATGCGACCACCTCGATGCTTATATGTTTTGCATCAACTTCACTCTGGAGAATTTAAATGTGTCATGAATATTCGCTCCTTGTCAAATAACAAAACTCTAGTTCTTCATCTTCATAGTTGCTGTGGAAAAAATGGGTTATTGGACACACAGTGTCAAGCTACCCCAAAAACCCCTCTATCAATGAGCATTGCCTACATAGCCAATACTCTGAAGAGGACTTCAGACTTATTCTAATCTCAAAACCAAGACTTTTTTTTTTTTAGGTTGACGTGGCATGTCATGTAGACTTATTTTGTTGGGGCATTCATTTTGTAGAAATTGTTCGTTTATTTGTTGTTTTGTGCTTTGAGCAAATGGAATGTTTAGATAGATATTTTTTACTGTTCGGTGTATTATATTGTTTTGACTATTTGGACTAATACCAAACATAATTTAAATGATTTTAAACATCAAAAGGAATTGATGTGTTTATCTAATTTAGCGTCAAAAATCTTATTAATTAAATGTTAAATAGGAGTTGACATGGTTATTTGTGCGTCAACGAATTGCATGATTATTATAGTTTAAGACTAAAGTGAAATTGATTTGTTTCATTAGATAAGTATCAAACAAATCTAGTTTGTTTAGGAACACTAATGCCAAGTGGATTTGAAACTGCTGATTTGTTTATATTATGCAACGTCAACTTGAATTTTACTTTAAAAGATTGAATAATGTCATATAGTGATGGCATGCTTATAGTACTCAACGTCCAATGGATTTGACGTACCTTCATTTGTTATATTTTGCAAATTTATTTGACGTATATATTGAAATGAGTTATTATTAATCTGGTTAACCATTTAACGGCTTTGCAGTGCAGTTTTCTTTCCCTACAAAAGAGGGAGTGTATCATCAATGAGAGATGAATATATGCGATGTTAGAGGACAAAAGAAATAATGTGTTGTATACATTTATAAAAACTATTCGTGATAGTAACTATGCATTGGGATCTTTTTAGTACTCTCAGGGATGGGTAGATAGTCCAATTGAGATCTTACCTTTTATAATTACTTACTTTGCATGTTAGCAAACGTCAAATGCCAAATGCAAAGTGTCAAGTGTCAAGCACAGTAAACCTTCTTGTTCTCACTTTTGTCAATCCCTTTGTGCATGCAATATAAAACCTTTTTGTGATGCAGAATACGAAGACTCTTTCTTTTCTTTTGAGACAAAAGTCAACATGAGTGTTTCTTATATTATTACATACCTTTGAACACAAATCCTTCTATTTGTCTTTATGCCATGTTTGCAGCATTTGCCAATAGTCACTACATTCTTGCATAGCCTTGTTTGCTTCCCAATGTGAGCTAGGCACCAACTCAAGTAGGAGGATCCATTCTTTTCCCTTTAAAATAATTACTATAATTTTGTTATGTTTGCCCCTGGTTAGGGAAAAAGAATATAGTATTATAATATTAATAACAATAATAAAATGATCTTTTATACCGTTTTTGTGTTGAATGCTTACACACAGGATTATTGTATTATAAGCCTACCTACCCTTCTTAAACCTTAGTGTTAAATACATACATGTTCTTTTGTAGCTTCAAGCTAGTTGTCTTAGCCAGACCATGTGATTAAGTTGCCCAATGTTAGTAATATTTATATATAAATGGTAAAATGTAAATTTTAATTTGTAAGTGAAAATTTGTAATTGAAAATTATAATGGCCTCCAAAAATAAAAAAGCACAGGTGATAATAAAAAAAGTACAAACTTCAGAGCTTTTAAATCTTCTTCATAGGTAACAGCCATGTCATGTCAAAGGAGGCTACTAACTAGTAGATGGATGGTGTCAGCGTTAAATTCAAATATTTATTTTATTTCTCATTTTAACTTATTTAAAACATGGATGGGCTCCGTTATTATCCAACACTAAATTTTTGATTTCTTAAGATTTTTCCGACATACCATTTATTACCCACAACAAACAAACTTATGCAAGTCGGCAATTTTGTACGGTCCTCTCTTTGCAATTAACATAATTTTTGTCTTAAGATCAAAATCAAATTAGAAACTTCCAGCTTAGAGGGAAAAACTCACATGGCCTGTGCTGAACTACAATAAATACAAAGAATGTGTACAGAAATAAACTTCTCCCTAGCTGAATATACATTAATATCAGAGAAAGACTTTGCTGAAACGGTGGAAATATTAAGCCAGCAAAATTTATGGGTCAGAGGCGTGTTTGAATGAGACAGCTGGAAGAAAAAAATTATAAATATCGGTTTAATTTCCAATGTATGACATCCTGGTTAAGAAGAGAGACACCGAGGAGAGGTGTGGGAGACAAGCGGAGAAGGGAAGCATTTGACAGAAAAGAAAGAGCATAAAGGCACCTTGAAAAATGGCTCTAACAGCGAGAATAGAGGGGTTTGTCTTCTTCCGAATGTTATTGCTCATTTTAAATACCTGAATTGATAATTAGAACATTATATGGTGTGATAAAATAATTATATGGTGGGATAAATTCCAGAAATAAAACCTATTAGATTCCTAAAAACTACCTGTGTTTTATTTTCCATTATTGTCTTCATCACTATCCAACAGCTGAACACCATTTTACTTATTTCTTTGTTTTTGTTTTGCATTTCAATGCATTGGCTAGGCGATGCTCAAAATATCCTTAATTTTTGTTAATCCATGCCTTACCAGACCTCAGCCGTAGCCATGATTGATTAATCCCTAGGCCTTATTTAACAAATTGACCCAGCCATATAAACTTTGACATTTGAGCTTAACGAATCGACCCTTCCTATTATGAAAATTTTTATGGGTTCTCTGTTCAACATTGTCGTGCAAATGCTAACATAATTCATAATGGAGCAAGGAAACATTAAAATAATGATAATATATAATTCTTTGCTTACTAGTCTTTCCATCACCCTACTATGTATGGCTGTAGTTTAAATTGCCGTGTTTTAATCCGGAAATGTTAAAATTATCTTACGGATTTTGCATTATGAGCTTTAAGACTATTTATTCATAAACTTCATAATATTAAGTGACTTAAACTTCATAATATTAAGTGATTCATGTTACTCATTCTTCACATCCGCCAAAACATTCTCTCATTTTATTTTCAACATGAAAAATATATCATTCAAATCTTTTATGCTTTCTTTTCAATATGGGAATTATCCTATTCAACAAATATAAAATATTCAATTCTTTTAATTATAAGCCACAATACAATCTTAAATTTTGTCACATACAAAATAATTTACAGGATATAAAATGATGGAATATTACGAGTGTCACGGTTTTAGATTATCTTGGAAACTTGTAAACTGTCGTCAACAATGGAGATGGAGGTTGGACAATGAGTTTAAAACATCCATGTATATAGTTTCCAATTATCTTCATGTGAAGTAGAAGCATAAGTGACAATGCCAACATTAATATAAGCTTTATCTTTGCCATTCCATTATTTTATACTCTTAGCTTATACAACCCACACTATTGTTAATCTTCTAAAATGACAAAATTACCATGTTATACAAGATTAAACATCATCCTTCCATACCAAAACACCAAACCAAGGTACTTGGAAAGGCATTAATGTTCAATTTGTGGTCTCTGTAAAATTAATATTTTAGCAAAGACAATTATGAGTTTAGTGTATATCTATATAAAAGGTCTATTTGTTTGAATATCATAGCTACGTCTTTTAAAACATGTCGGTATCTCTATGAAACGTTGACATTCTACTTTGATTATCAAATACAACATATAGGTGTTCAATGCAAAAAATAAAAATCTTCGTTTCTCAAACATGCCTCTATATATTTTGAATAAATGAATTTTAAGAATCGAAATTTCTCAAAGTCAAATAATGGAAACATAGGGGTGGAATAATAAAAACCACATAAATGATAAATTTGCCATGGGAGGGAAAACTAAGGAAGGGACAAGGCCTGTAGGAGGGTGTTTCATTTGTGGGAGCAGCCATTATGCCAATCGGAGCCCTAACATGACAGGTGGAGCAACTTTCAAAACATCTCCATTGCCATGTCAGCAACAAGCTTTTCAGCAAAGGATTCATGCAGCATGAACAACTGTCAAGCTGAATTCAAAAGTAACACCGGTGGAAGTTTCAAGTAAACTTTTTGGTTCTCCAATTACTATACTTATTGATATTGGAGCAACTGAATGTTTTGTAACAACTGAAATTTTGAAGAGATTATCTAGAAAAGCTAGTTTTATGCTAATATAGTTAGACAATTCGGTATGGAAACCAAGCAAAACGGAGGTTTGATCAATGTTTGTTTGAAGTAGTGTTACATAGGGACATGTCCTCCCCATTTTCCTGTCGTCTCAGGCGTTCGAAACTCTTCAGAGACTTGGGGACATGGGGGGAACATCCCCTCCATGTTTCCCTTATTCTAAAATTGTTCGAAGACATCCCCAGAACGTCCCTAAAAAGTTGCCCTTTTTAGGACGTTTTGGGGATGGCCTGGTATCCTCATTTTTTTACCATTTTTTTTTTAATTTCCATTTTATTTTTTAAATTTATTTGTTATTTAAATATTTAAATACTAATATAAATATCTTAAACATATTCATCTAAAGAAATGCCTGCCTACCTAATTAAAGACTCCATTACATTCTTCACAAATCTTCTATTAATTGGTGATAGATGGTTTCAATCTAGTTACACCGTAGGCTCAAAAAGAAATCTTTTTGGGACTAAAAGAACAATCTCCAAACTCCAATGTATGCCCAACATATCATGATTTTTTTATCACCTTCTCCAAGCAAGAAGAAAAACTCCTGTATAATGGTAAAAAAGATGAGAAATTTAAGATCAGACATTTTTATCGACATCCCAATTTAGCATATAATTGTTGATCTATATGATATCTCTATCATTTACAATTTACGATTGATGATTAATCATGATTCATAATGGTTTTATTTAGTAATTTATTTATATTGTTTAACTTTAAATTCATTATTTGAAATTCAGCTTATTTTAGTTTCTTTCAGATTTTTTTTGGTTTTTTAATATTTATATATTATTTTAATAGTTGTCCCCCTACCATCCCCAAAATTTGGACAAAAATTGCCATCCCGGAAACACTTGTCTCGACGTCCCACCATCCTAGAGTCTTAGGTAACTACGGTTTGAAGCTGAATTAGAGCTTTTGGGGTTGAAAACAAAAGTAAATTTACATGTTGCCCCACTGGGTCCATATGATGTGATCCTTGCAGTCAACTGGTTATGGCAACATCAAGGTCAAGTTGATTGTTTTGCCAAGACAGTCACATGTCTCAATGATAATGGTTGTCATGTGACAATTCAAGGAGTTAAAAACGTGAGATCAATATGAGACAAATTGTAGCCATGCAGCTGAAAAAGGCTCAAAGAAAAGGATGTGTCATTTATTTTGTCACTATAGATGAAGTTGAAACTAAAAAGGAGCCAACCGTAAATGACTATCCTTTTCTTCATGATTTCAAGGATGTTTTACCTGAAGAACTCCCAAAACTTCCACCTAAGAGAATTTGATTTCTCCATTGATATCTTACATGGATCATAACCAAAGTCAAAAGCTCCTTATAGAATGACAACATAATTGATTGAGATGACAGCCCAATTGCATGAAATGCTTTCAAAAGGCTCGATCCATCTAAGTGTATCCCATGGGGTGCACCGGTAGTTTTTGTCAAGAAGGATGGCACTCTTAGGTTGTGCATAGATTACAGAATGTTGAACAAAGCCACTATTAAGAACAGGTATCCATTGCCATGCATAGATGATATTTTTGATCAATTGTGAGGGGCTACTATCTTTTCGAAGATAGATTTGAGATCAAGTTAGCATCAACTAAGGATCAAAGAGGAAGACTTACCAAAAACAAAATTTAGAACTTGTTATGTGCACTACAAATTCATTGTGCTTCCCTTTGGACTTACAAATGTTCCTGCGACATTCATGAATCTAATGAATAGCTTGTTCAGATATTATTTGAATAGTTTTGGACTAGTGTTCTTAGATGACAACCTGGTTTATTAGAAAACAAAGGAAGAACACACATCTTAATCTAGTTTTGTGGTGTTTAAGACAACATAAGTTGTATGGCAAACTGTCAAAATGTTCCTTCTTTTAAGAGAAAGTGCACTATCTTTACCATATAATCTCTACAAAAGGGATTTCAGTGGACCGAACCAAGATAAAAGCCATTATGGATTGGCCCTCTCCATGAAATGTGCATGAAGTTTGTAGCTACATGGGTTTGGCAAGATACTACAAAAAATATGTAGAAGGATTTTCCAAGATAGGGAATCCGATCACATCCTTACAGAAAAAGAACAAGAAGCTCTTTTGGACAAATAAGTGTGAGGAAGCTTTTCAGCTTCTTAAGGAAAAGATAACCATCGCTCCCATTTTGAAGATTCCATATCCTAATGGAAGCTTTTTAGTTGCTACAAATGCATTTGGTTAAGGATTGGGTGGTGTTTTGACACAAGATGGCCAAGTGGTGGCCTACGAGTCACGTAGCAAGTTTATTAAGAAATACGAACTAAAATACTCGCCACATGATTTGGAGCTTGCAACGATTGTTCATGCAATGCAAATGTGAAGACATTTCCTTACAGAAAAGCATTTTGATCTCAAGGCAAGTAATTTAGAACTCAAATTTATTTTCACTCAACCCAACCTTAACACAAAGCAAAGGCATTGGTTATAGTTTTTTGGTGATTATGTCTTTGATATTGAGCATATTAAGGGCAAGGAAAATAGAGTGGAAAATGCCCTTAGTCAAAGAAAATATCTAAATGCTATGGCAACTATAAGGTCCACTTTCTGACTGCAGATTTTGAGTCAACTACCATTAAATGAGTTTTATTTTAAGGTCTAAGCATTCCTTGAAGTTGATAGTCAAGATCACAAGCATGAGGGTTATCAAATAGGAGGTGGAGTTCTTCGATTCAATGCCAAAATATATGAACCTCACCTTAGTGATTTGCATATCACAATTTTGGAGGAGGCTTATGCATCTCCCTACTCATTGGTGTGACTAAAATGATGGCAGCCCTAAAAAAACTTTATTTTTGGTCGGGACTCAAACGAGATGTTACAAATTTTGTGACAAGGTGTTTAGAGTGTCAGCAAGTCAAAGTTGAGCACATGCACCCAACAGGTTCTTTGTATCCCCAGGAGGTTCCAAAATGGATGTGGCAAGTTATTAGCATGGATTTTATTCAAGGACTCCCCGTGTCCAAAAACAAGCATGATGTGATCTTGGTTGTAGTGGACAAACTCACCAAGGTTGTGCATTTTATACCTAAGAATTTGAGTGTGATTCGCCAATTTTGGCAAAAAAGTATGTTCAATAAGTGTTTAGATTGAATGAAATACCAGAAAAGATAATTTCTAACTGTGATACTAGGATCACATCTCGGTTTTGGCATACTTTGCATGCAGCTTTGGAAACAAAGTTGAATTTTAGTACAATCTATCATCTAGAGACAAATGGTCAAACTGGGAAAGTAAAACCAGTTTTGAAAAATTTCTTTCATATGTATTGTATGGATCAACAGTACAAATAGGAAGAATATCTGCCTTTAGTCAAGTTTGTCTATAACAACTCGTATCATTCCACACTTAACATGGCACCATTCAAAGCATTGTATGGAAGGAATTATTGCACTCTCAATTGAGATAATCCAAGTAACAGAGTTGTAGTTGGACCCGAATTGCTTCATTATATGGAAGAACAAGTCAAGCAAATTAGGGAAAGATTCACAGAAGTTGTCAACTAACAAGTTATGCAAATAAGAAAAGAACTCCTAGATTTTTTGCAATCAAAACAAAGGTTTACTAAGAGTGCAACCAAACAAAAGCTCCATTAAGTTTAGAAAGTCATTGAGATTGGCTCCGAGATATATAGGACCATTCTATGTCCTTGAAGTAGTCAATCTAATTGCCTATAGACTTGCATTGACTTTTGTTTTGTCACGGTTACATAATATTTTTTGCATTTCTTTGCTTAAATGTCACCATGCAGATATGTCACATGCCATTGATTGGAAATCTTTATAGGTTCATGATCAAGGAGTAATAATGGTAGAGCCCCTACGAGTCATTGATACTCACAAACTTAGTTTATGAAACAAAGAGGTCTCTTAATGTAAGATCCACTGGGATCCATACTCTGAAGAGAATGTTGCTTTGGAGGACCTTGAGGAAGTCGAGGCTTTTCCTCATCTATTTAGTTGAATTATCTATTTTATTGCAGCCACCGGGACAATGACTTTTCCTAGATGTAGAGGATGTCACACCCTAGTTTTACTGATAGACTATTTATCTATTTTGTGATTACATGGCCTGCCACATGGACTTACTTAGATGGGGCATTCATGCGATAGAAATTGATCGTTTAAATATTGCTTTCTGCTTTGATCAAATGGAATGTTTAGAGAGATGTCTATTATTGTTTAGTATATTATGTTGTTTTGACTATTAGGACTAATATCAAACATCAAAAGAATTCATGTGTTCGTCTTATTTAACGTCAAATATCTTATTGATTAAATGTTAAATAGGAGTTGGCACGGTTATTTTTGCATCAATGAATGGAACAATTATTATGATTTAATACCAAATCAGAATTGAAATGTTTCATTAGATAAGTATCAAACAAATGTAACTTGCTTAGGAACAATAATGCCAAGTGGATTTGAAACTGCTAGTTTGCATATATTATGTAGTGCCAACTTAAATTTTACTTGACTAATTTTAATAACATCAAATGGTAATGGCATGCTTGTAATGTTCAACGTCAAATGGATTTAGCACACCTTCATTTATTATATATTACAAATTTATTAGACATGTATAATTAAATGAGTGATTATTAATCTAGTTAACAACCAGTGCAAGTTCCTTTTCCTACAAAAGAGGGAGGGTATCATCAAGGACATATGAATAGATGTGATGTCAAGGGACTAGAGAGAGAATGTGTTGTATACAGGTCTCAAAACTATTACTTGACAGAGAATTATGCATTAGGAGCTTTTCAATACCCTCAAGGATGGGTACATAGTCCAACTGAGATCTTAGATTTTTCAATTACTTGTTTTCACGTTAGCAAACGCTAAATGCCAAGTGTCAAGCACAGTAAACCTTATCGTTCTCATTATTGTCAATCCCTTTGTGCATGTGAAATAAAATGTGGGAAACCCTTTTGTGATGCAACATATAAAGACTCTCTCTTCTTGTGCTGCAAAAGTGAACACAAGTGTTTCTTATATACGAGGAGCTCTATTACTTACCTTTGATCGCAAATCCTTATTTTTGTCTTTATGCCATGTTTGTAGGATTCACTAGTAGTCACTAAGTTCTTTTGTAGCCTTGTTTGCTTCTTAATGTGAGCTAGGTGCCAACCCGAGTAGGAGGTTCTATCCTTTCACCTTTACAGTATTTACTATAATTTTGTTATTTTTGCCCCTAGTTAGATAGAATGAATATATGCATATAATATTAATAACAATAATAAAATGATATTTTATACCCTTTTTGTGTTGAACAGTTATACATGGGATTATTGTATTATATGCCTACCTACCCTTCTTATGCCTTAGTGGTAAATAGATAACAGTTCTTTTCGCGGCTTTGAGATAGTTGTCTTAGCCAAACCATGTGATTAAGTTGCCTAATGTTAGTAATATCTACTTTAAAATGTTAGCGATATTTATTTAAAAATGTTAAAATGTAAATTTGAATTTGTAAGTGTAAATTATAATGGCCTCCAAATGAAAGCACGTGTGATAATAAAAATGGTACTAACTTTGGGTTTTAAATATTTTTCATAGGTATCGGTCGTGTTGTGTCAAAGGAGGCTACTAAATACCAAACAGATGGTGTCATTGTTAAATTCAAATATTTATTTTATTGCTCATTTTAACTTGTTTAAAACATGGATGGGCTCCGCTATCATCCAAAATTAATATTTTTAGGTTTCTTAAAATTATTCCAACATGCCATTTATTACCCAAAACAAACAAATTTATGCAAGTTGGCCAATTTGCATGGTCCTCTCTTTGCAATTAAATTAAGTCTTGTCTTCATATCAAAATCAAATTAGAAACTTCCAACTAAGAGAAAAAAACCAAAATGGGCTGTGCTGAACTACAATAAATACAAAGAATTTGTAGAGAAATAAACTTCTCCCCAGCAGAATTTACATTAATATCAGGGAAAGACCTTGTTAAAAAGTTGGAAATGTTCAGTCAACAAAATTTATTGGCCAGAGGTGTGTTCGAATGAGACAGCTGGAATTTTTTTTTATAGATATGAGTTTGCTTTTCAAAGGATGACATCCTAGTCACAAGGAAAGACACCAAGGAAAGGTGTGGGAGACAGGAGCAGAAGGGAGGCATTTGAGAGAGAAGAAAGCACAAAAGGGCACTTAGGAGGATGGCTCTAACAGCGAGAATATAGATGCCTATCTTCTTCTAATGTTATTGTTCATTTTAAATACCTAAAATGATAATTAGAAAATTATATAGTGCAATAAAATTCAGAAATACAGCCTGTCAGATTCCTAAAAACTGCCCGTATTTTATTTTTCATTATTGTCTTCATCACTATCCAATAGCTGAATGCCATTTTACTTAATTCTCTGATTCTGTTTTGCATTCCAATGCACGGGTTGGGCACTGCTCAAAATATCCTTACTTTCATTTGATCCATGCCTTACCAGACCACAGCCATATCCATGATTGATCAATCCTCAAGCCTAATTTAAAAAATCAACCCAGCCATATAAACTTGGCGTATGTTACCAAATTGGTCCTTCCTATTATGAATATTTTTATTGGTTATCTATTCAACATTGTCGTGCAAATGCTAACATAATTCATAGTGGAAAAAGGAAACATTAAAATAATAATAGTATATAATTCTTTTCTTACCAATCTTTCCATCGCTCTACCATGCATGGCTGTATAGATTTAATTGCCATGTTTTAATCCGGAAATGTTAAAACCATCTCACAGATTTTGCATTATTGGCTTTAAGACTCCTTAGTCATAAACTTCATGGTATTTAGTGATTCATGTTATTCATTCTTCACATCTGCCAAAACATTATCTCCTTGTATTATTTTCAACATGAAATTTTTTTTATTGGACAATTATCTCATTCAAATATTTTATGCTTTCTTTTCAATATGGGAACTATCCTATTCAATAAATATAAAATATTCAATTCTTTTAGCTATATGTCAAAATACATTCTTAAATTTTGTCACATACAAAATAATTTATAAGATATAAAATTATAAATTGATAGAATATTAAAAGCGTCGTGATTTTACATCACCTTGGAAACTTGTAAACCATCATCAACCATGGAGATAGAGGTTGGACAATGAGTTTATTTATCCATGTATATAGTTTCCTATTACCTTCGTGTAAATTAGAAGCATAAGTGACACTACCAACATTAGTACAAAATTATCTTTGCCATTCCATATTTTATAATCTTAGCTTGTGCAAATCGGTTGTCACATGCATATTTCATGACCCACACTATTGTTAATCCTCTGAAATGACAAAATTACCATGTTACACAAGTTCAAACATCATCCTTCCACACTAAAACATCAAACCGAGGTACCTTAAAAGACATTAATGTTCGATTTGTTGTAGTCTCTCTAAAATTAATATTTTAGCAAAGAAAATTATGAGTTTAGGGTATATCTCAATAAAAGGTCTATTTATTTGAATATCATAGCTATGTTTTTTAAAACACATTGGTATCTCTATGAAACATTAACACTCTACTTTGATTATCAAATACAACATATAGGTGTTCAATGCAAAAAAAAAACCTTCATTTCTCAAATATGCCTATTTATTTTGAATAAATGGATTTCAATTAAAATAAAGATACTTCTACCCATATAAATATTCCTTGACAGTCAACGGATAAGTATAGTGTCATTAAACCTTACCACAAGGAAACTCAAATCACTTTTGGTCCTTACGAAACTTGCTATCAAGCTTTGTGTTAAACCGCATCTGAGTAGAAATGTTTTTACACAACTTGCAAATTTAGGTTTATTATCTATGAGGGTTCCGTAATTTATCATTTAAAGACTTAAATTATTGTTGAATGATTATTTCACTTCAATGATAAGATGTCCCAAAACTAAGATTGTTATGTGATCCTCGTCGAAGTGTGATTGAGATATCATCTCTCATGGCTGCACTCGTGCGAAACGTTATTCCTAATGCACTTTTCGAAGATCATAACTATTTTGTTTTCCAAAAGATCATTGGATGCTAAGTTACTGTTGGGATCAATAGGTTGGGGAAACCTAGGGATTGAGTTGTGAACTTAGAGACGTGAGTACTAAGTGATTGTGCAAATTCTTAGTCTCACTATGACTTAGCGGATTACTGTGTCCAAATGCGACAAGGGGGACTTGTTAAATCCAATCTTATGGCCATAAGCAATGTATAACTAGTTTATCTAAAAGAGGTTTATTCCTTGTTTTGTATACATTGGGTATCTATCAATCCCTATTCCAGTTAATTGGCATACATGCACCATGTTGCAAGGAGTAGCTGCAATATTGGCCCATATTCACATTGTCTTCTTTTTTTTCATCAGATTCGTATCTATCCTTCTCGTGAAAGGTAGGGCGGCTCTCATTGGATGGGAGGTGTGCGGGGGTATCTGAAAGGCTCTGTGGTTGAAGCTAAAGCCCGCTATTATACTCTCCCTTTCTGAATCTTATACAGCTACTTCTAGCTTCAATGATGATCTCTTGCATTCTCAATGTTCACGTTGAGGCAAACTTATTGATAATGTGTACCATTGTGAATAAAATCTACATTGTATTTGTATATATTTTAGAAACTAATGTATTCTCATATTGTATTACTGAAAATGATGTAATTATCAAAACCACAAATGATGATGTAAATAGGAGACCTGTATAGAATGATCATTTATTTTTGACTTGTACCTTAAATTGAATAAAGGAAAATATTGTCTTCTGAATCGTTAATTTCCCTATTGTAAGCGAATGGCTATTCTAATTAGAGAATGTATGAATGTTATACTTGATTTGATAGTGAATTAAATTGGTAGTGGTTGTCGAACTTAATCAATACTTGGAATTAACGAAATTACTTTGCACTTCTGCATTTACTTCTTATTATTTATTAATTGTAGTAGTTGTTATTACGCATGATGGAATTAAGAATAGTTAAGAAATCTTCGGAAGGACAATTTATAATCACACCAATAAATAAATAAAATTAGGCATTTTTGGGTGTTTACAAAAAGGGTTCTTAAAAATATACAGCTGACATATCCTAACAGACAGCCCTAAACCGTATGACACACTATGAACAAAAAAACACAAGGAAACGGCATAGCTTCACTTGATAGTATTTCGTTTCAGTTCTTTTGTAGTTTAGGTTTGAAAACTCATATCCAGACAAAACAAGGCCAGATACAACAATTATATGAAAGATGTTCATTTAAAACCCAAGGCAATTTTTGCTACTCCTTGGTTAAACCTGGTAAAGGAACACCAAATTAACACAGTGGAAAGGATGCTATAACAAAAGTTGAGTGCCTCAACTCAAGGGAGAAGTCGTGACAAAATATAAAACATAAAATTAAGAACGACAAAAGACAGCTGGCTAAAGCTATAATGTTACATAATCTAAGGTCACAACTTCTATTGGAGTCTAATTTGTTGTAAAACAACCAAATGCAAGCTTACCTGAGTGACACCATTTGTTATAGATTGGAACTTGTGAGGCCAAATATCATAGAAATCCTACAAAACAATGCCCTAATATCAATCAGATAAGACTTTAAAAGCAAACATCTGCCGAATTGCCCAAGTATTTTCAAAACTCACAATCAATATAATGTCTGCAACTTATTTAGATCATTTTAAGAGTCTGATCAAATGGATACCTTGAAAACAGTTGATTTAAGTATGTCTGAGTGGGTTCGAGATACGCCATTCATATTAAGGCAGGCCACAATAGATAATGTTGCCATACGAACACTCTGCACCCATGACAAATTTCAAACAGAATAAAATTTAAACATTCAAAGGCCAACCAAAAAAAATTAGTTCAATAAGAACAGGACATACCAAGGAATCGAAAAACTCGCACGTACTTAGAATTTATGCTTCCCAAAATAAAAGTCTTTTTTCTTGGGATTTTCTTTTCAAAGTTAAATACAGTCATTATTTTCAGGTGCCGGCCAGAACCCTTTCATTTACAATAGCATAATCTTAACAATGACTTTTAGTCACCACAACAAGCAACTTTGTTGACATTAATATGTTGATTGCATCCACCAAGATTGAACTTGGGTTGTTACCACAAGAAGTCCCCACCTTACCACCAGACAGAAACTTGTCACACTTGTCATTAAGAAAAGATAACCAGGTAAAGAGGACAATATTTAATCCACCTCCTCCATCTCTTAATTAGTTGAATGAGCATACAGTCTACTTTGTTTGAAAGAAGTTGCAGGCAACAGAATAACAATGTTATTAAGCAGGAAAATTATCAAAATTACGAACTGCACTCGAAGTTTCCACCTACTCCATCTTCCTGTGAATTAGTTGGGCAGACAGTTAATTTGTCAAAAACAAGTTTCAGGCAACGAAAGACAACACAACAGAAGTAACGAAACATCAAAATTACAAAACCTAATCTAGCTTTCTACCTACTACATCTCCATATCAGCTGGCTGATGATACAAAAAGGATCATGGAGGAACAAGTAAAAGAATACAAAGACAGTGGTGTCAGACGTCTCTGCAGAACTAGACAGCCCAGCAAAAATGATTGAGCAGATGAGCTTGGCAGAAAAAATCATGTATAAACCCTGGCAGAAACAAACAGGTAGAAACGCTCTGACAGAAAGGACTCAATCGTAGTCTGGTAGAAATAAGGACAGCATGCATCCACCATTTCCATTCTAGCGAGCTGAAATGTCAGTTGGGTTCTATCGAGGAGATTCTAACCAGGTGATTCAATTGAAGTGATTCTACTGAGCTTCAAGCATTTTGGGGAACTAGAACCCTATTAACACATTGACACTTATCAAGAACCTTGAAGCCTATTGACACTGTGAAGCCTAGATTACCGGGTACCTGCGCCCATGCCCCATGTACCCGGACTTGTACCAGGCCAGGTACGCCTTGGGTTTGTCCCAGATATCAGGCCCTTCCTGGGCACACCCTAGGTTCATCCTAAACACTATTCCTTGACTAATTTTGTCCTAGATTCATGGAGTGTATCCTCGCAGGGCCTCCTGGGACAAGCCTGGGGCTGTTTTCTTGGTAAGATCAATATAAAAAATGGACATATGCCCCACTAATAATGCAATAATAAAAAATCCTGAAAATATCAAGTTCGTTCAGCCACCTATAGGTGGACCATACCATTAAAAATATTATTTTTTTCCGATCATCAATCATCTGGAACAGAAAACAACATTGTAGCAAAACAGCTAACCATAAAACCAATTGTCTTATGTTTGGTCAAGACCAAGCTAACTAAAGACAACAAAATACAAGAAGCTAAGCTTCCGCATCAGGAGGCCACTGATCAGCTATCTTAGGCTCCATGAATACATGTCTCCTCGTAATAATCTGGTACATCAATGGCAGACCCCCTCTCCAACTCCTCATTTTATAGAATCAGCTCAGCTAGAACAGAAGCAAGTTCAGGCTCCATCTTGTCTTTAGGCCCAAACTCCTCGGTGTTGATTCCCAGCCTGCTGCATATTGCATCCATATTTTTGCTTTGAAGCAAAGCCTCTCCTGCCTATGCTTTCTGAAGCTTCCAAATGTTCTCCAACCTCTCATGATGCTGAACTCCATCTGTTGTATGTCTTCGTGGATAGACAAAGTATAGCTTGCATTAAACAAGACGGTGTGTACATCAATCAATTGCACCACCTTCACAGTATCCAATCTTGCAGTGGACTGACCAGGATCCTTTATTGTTTCGAGAACACAATCAACAGACGCCCCTTCACCTAGTCTAGCAGACAACTGAGCTCTGAATAATTTAGTACAGGCCCATTTCAACAGCTTTTCATCTTTAATGCCTTCAATCAGGAAACACTTCCTGAAATCTAGAGGGTGTTCTGTAAAAAATCTTATGGACTTGTCAAGGAGAATCCCACTATGCATAAACTATTTAAGTTTCCAATCATCCATGAGATCTATGCAATAGGAATGCACATCGTCCAAAGAGAAAATATTCGCCATGTTTCTGTTCTGCTCCCTGATTATATTTTCAGATGTGTGTTTTCCTTTGACAAGCCTTGGACTGTGATGGGTCAAAGACCCCTCTCCAAGATTTTCCAAACCCTTTCCCTCCAAATCCAAGGAAGAAGCCATACCAGACTGCATACGGAGTCTAAAACAAAGCAAATGCTTAGCCATCAAAGAAATTGAGAGATCAAAGAATCTGGGCAATTTTTTAAAAAAAACATAAAAAACAAAACTTTTCAGGGCCAAAGAGAATCCATCCAAGCCCAAAAAGATTTATGCTCAAACTGAATGAGTGTAGACTAGAAGGGAAAAAGACACTGAAACCATCGTCCAAATGCAGTCCCCTGCAAACCTCGCCCTCACCACAGAGAGTTTATGCAAGTTACCTCATCAAGAATAGCCCAAGTTCCAATATTTTATCACCCAATTCCCCCCTCGAGGATTTTCGGTAAAATCCTGGAAAGAAGAATTTAAGCATACACCAACCATTGCAACAACCAAATTTAAACCATCTTCAAAAGATAGTAACCCGGATTCAGGAAAAGAAGCAAGTCGAAGCAAAAAACATTACAAGGGCAGCAAAAAATCACCACGCAGAGAATAGCAGGAATCCATCACCAAAAAAGCAGATGTTGCCAAAGTTCAGCAGTGACAGATTGAAGGATCCCATATAACACTGCAGAACACCATCTGGATTGCCAATGGACATACAAATGAGCATATGCAGTTAAGATGTTTCCCAACCATCCCTATGAAAATGGATATTAATTGCTACGCAAATGCACCAAGCTCGAAGAAAGCAACATGGAAAACACTCATACAAGCCTTCACGAAAGAATTCGAACTCTTAAGGGATGACAGTGAGATTGTTGCAAAAATCTATAATACCCGACAGGGTAACACGAGAATATTTGTGCCTATAACAGAAGACTCTAAGAACTATTTGGAAAACTTGAAAAGGAACCTGCTGACAACTTGAAGGGATGGTTCATTGATGGATTGATGCCCACATTGCAGAGGATGATGAAGTTGGTCCCGCACTCATCTTGCAAAGATGCATACAACTGAGCCATAGATATTGAAAGCGAGAAAAATACTTCCTCTTGCTCAAATGGAATCAAAGAAGATGACTCTAACTCTAGCAATCACAATGAACCTGGATCGGTGCGAGCCTTGAGAAATGATATGCTTTATGAAGGAACTAAAGGGAGATGACAAGAAAAAGGCGAATCTTTTGTGCAAGATTTGTCAAGATACAAAACATTCAGTCAAGGACTGGTAATACACTTGTTGAATAATTGAATAAGAATGACCAAGTACTGTTCACACAAGAAGAGCCATCGCACCATCCACTACACTGCCAAAGAACTACTAATCGCAGAATAATAGTGGTGGCAGGTGTCAGATTTAGTACAACTCTGATGGAGGACCAATTGTAATGAGTGAGCCATTTCGCAAGATATTGTGCCAATCAAATGACACTAGATGTCTTTGTAAATGGTGTGGGCTCGAGGACTATAACGATGGCAATTGTCCAAAGCAAGCCAACATCGATATGATTGATGTAGCCAAGGGCAAGGAAGTTATAGCAATTACCAAAGCACATGTGAAGAAAGCCAATACCCCAACCCACATACAAAGCAAAGTCTAGCCAAAGCAAGGGTGCAAGTCGAGAGGGCCATGGTCGAAGAACAACGTCAATAGAATGAACATACAAGTATAGTGCCAACTAGACTGGAGTTTGAAAAAACTATTGCACAACATGTCTTAGAGACCAATAACCCTGTGAATATTGATGACTTATTGCAAAGCATTCCAGAACTCAAGACCGTTTTAACTGCCACCATACAAGACATTAGCCCGAACATGGAGTATACAATGGCACACCTAAGGTCAGGTGATACAGATTAATAAAAATCAGACAATTAAACCCATAGTTGAGCCATCCTTGTATGGTGACCAAGTGATCGATCCTATGCCCCTAACGATGAACCTAGCCCAACAGCTGACAATTGTGCATATGAAAATTTTAGGCAAGAATTTGATAAATTGATCCAGGCAACAATTTAGGTGACAATTTGGGTGACAGTTCCACCTCAATTGATGACGGAACTTTCGAGAGCCATAACTTTTGCACCGTAGCTTCAATTGACTCACCGTTTGAACCGTTGGAAAGCTAAAAATGAGGAGAACGTCGTGAGATGGCATGGAGCTCCGCTTGATGGAGTTTGACCCTCGAAAACCCAACGGAAGTGCCCCAAATTTCAATTTTAGTAGAGCAGTTTAAAAATAGTAAGTTTCTAAAAATAGTAATTCCTCGAATTCTGTATTGTTTTCAATCATGGAAGTCGAACCACTTAATCTCCCTCGAGATTGGTGACCTTCCACATCCTCCCCATGCTTTCAGAATGTGTATAAATGAAGAGGTAACCCGAAATGTGAAGACAGACATCTCTTCCCAGAGATAAGCATATATTTGTATTGCGATCTTGAGTAATACTACATCTCTTCTCAGAGAATTCATTGTTACTGTGTTATTTCTATGATATTGAAATATTTATCAACCAGAACTTCTGAGTTTTGGATCATAAATACTATCATCAACAGTGGTTCTGGTGTGAATGTAGTTCTAGAGGAGACTTGGAAGAGACTTCGTAAGCCAACTATGTGGCCTTTGACATTCCAACTGGTAGGCATAGATCAATATGGCATTAAGGTATTTTGTGTATTGATAGGACAAAAAGTAATTATTGGAATGCAACCCTTATTATTGAATTTTGTGGTCATCTCATTGCAAAAGAAGGCATACGATACACTATTGGCTCGGGGTTGGTTGATCGTAGCCAAAGCCAATCATATTTGGAAAAAGAATTTTATCTCCATTGAAAACAAAGGATGGAAATATGTCATAGATTTGAAAAATCAGGCCATCGATGAGGAAACAACCTCATTTGACTCATTGGATTCGGACTTTGAAGAAGAATGCTCGATTTTCGGGAACAGAGGTATGATGGAGGCAAATGATGGTGTCTTGGAGTTACATTCACACTCAACAATGAAACAAATTCCCTCAATGGTTTGTTCCATTGGCAAATAGAAGACTACGAAGTGTTCTAGTTTGATTGCAATAGCGTCAAGATTATGGAGATTTAAAAAGGCCAAGGCTTGTAGTGCGATGACCAAAAACACATGTCATTGATGCCAAGTCCTTCTGAACCATTAACATTACATTCGGCTTACCCACAAAAGTTCAACAAATACATCAAGAATGTAAAGTTCTATGAAATTTTGGCCTGCTAATTGGAACAAGTTGCCGACACAAAGTCAAAAGAGTTGACTTCAATGACCCTGAACAAGAGGTCTAAGGAAAAAATGTTAGTAAAAGGTAAAGTATGACCGCATGAAGTACAACATATTTTTGAAGTATGGCCTATTTTCTAAGAACATTTGGTTATGATGGGTATGCTCAACTTGGATGACCAGAGAGTCATTGTGCATGGGCCACCGAAAGTTATGTTGGGGCCGAGGACGCATTCCCAGGACCAGTACTGGTGGTGAATGAATTTTAAATTGTAGGCACTTGGGTTGAAAAGACGACGAATTAAAGGCATAATAAATGTTTATAGCACAAAAATTTCAAGTTCGGCAAACTCTTAAAAAGTAATGGTCAATTGGTAGTACAACAACGAAATTTTAAAAAATTATGGGGATCACCATTTAAAATTTGTGAAGTAACGAATAACTAGGCATTGCAACTAGAACATTTAGAAAGTCCAATGTGTAAAGAAGCAATGAATGGGTCCAAATGGAACTTATCTAGTCTTTGAAGAGAAGCCATCGAAGTAATGACTAATAAAGTCAACGGTACAAATAATTAAGGGATTAGAGATACATGATGTGCAATTCACACTACTTGGAAGAAATACATGACAAATAATAGTCAAAATACTTTTAGGGGTAAATTATTAAAAAAAAAGGATAGAGGATTATAAAGGAAAAGAGAAAAATATCGAAGGCATGGTTAAGGCACCATATGAATGAACAACACCGTACACCTTTGTTCATATTCTCCCAAACCTTTCACCAAATGCTCAACCCATTGTTAGAATGTATTGTCTCTTGCCATAAGCTACTAGAGTCAATAGACCATTGTTAGTTGCTAGACCGTACATTCCTCTATCTATGCATTTGTCAGACACTACTCCAAAAACCCCACCATGCCAATCACTGTCCTGCAAGCATTATATGCCCTGTGTTCAATAGTCATCATACAACCACCTTTCTCTGTTGTACGAACACAATGGCTTTTATTCGTACGTGCAAACTAGATGGCACTTGAACATCGTATGCCTCCTTAGCGACTGTTATATTTCCATTTTGGCACAGTCATCACCTAGACAGTGCTCTCACGACAATCAAAACGATGGGAGACCTTGTTATTCTTCGTGTTAAACCTAGTTGCAGTGTTGTCTTTCCACCTACTCCTTGCATTGTATTGTTTCCCATACTTCCTCGTTGCTTTAAGGTGTCATCATGAATCCATGTCGAGTGGTTATGGAGTCGGATATTTCATTAAGGTTGTAGAACCCACTTACCTATCACGTTCCTGCTAATGATTTTGTCCAACTCATTTTTTGTTTTGCAATCTAATCGCCAACCCTATATCACATTCTCCCCAAGTGACATCAACCAATCTTCTGATACGTTTGGGTTTGTGGACACCTCTATCGACTGATCCTAAACTATGCTCTTATGTGTTGTCAAGAAAATTTTGGTAGTTATGCCAGACATAAAAATCTGACTTTATAAATGGATACATGATCTAAGTTGGACTGACATTGCTTGAGATCTACAAGTCGTGTGAATAGGACATTGGTTGAGATACTGGTTGTTTTGTGTGAACTAGACAAGACTTATTTTCTGCAAGGGTACTTGGCAGTTCAATCGTCATCTCTCCCCCACTAGCATTTTTATCATCTTATCAGTTCCATGTGAGTATGAAACGTTGTTGTTGTATTATCAACATTTTGTAGTAACTCTTATTAGTTATGTTCGGGTGTTGACAGTTGTGTCAACTGACAACCATTTGCTTTTAAATAAGGATATAAGTTGGGGAAAAAGCATTAGTATCAGGGCCTCCCTGTACTATATGAATTGTATCGAGACTTATCTTTTACGAATACAAGTTGTTATTGTTTAAATAATCTACTTTTCCATGGTATGTTTTGTAATTAATATTGTGTATGCTATTATGGGTAGTATAGTATGCCTATAATTATTATACAAACCATGCAAAGAGATCAAAAGCATCCAAGCGGTACTGGAAATCTTGCATCAACCAAAAATATGAGTAGTGTACTAAGGGAACTTGTCGGTGTGCTTCATTGTTGTTGGGTAACAGTTGATGGCCTAGAACATGATAGGTTTAGTTGCAGACGTAAAAACGTCCTTGGCAATGCCTTCAAAGTAGAATGCGATTGCATATTTGGATTATCCTCAAAAAAGTTACGCACTTTCAAAAAAAAGGAACCTCATTTCGAGTTCATATGTAAAAGTTATGGCCTCCATAAGTTGCAAGACAATTTGCAATGAAGAAACCCCCGAGGTTGTTTTGCAAGCTTAAGCAATTGTTTTGAAACCACCTGAGTGGTTTCGGAACTGTTGATATGCATTAAGGGGCAGTATCGAAACCGTCATTGTGCATTAGCCGGTGGTTTCGCCTACATCAATTGTAAGAGTAAAGTAGCGGCCTAAAATGATTAATTTTCTCACCTTGGGCGTTTCAAAAGTCCTTGTCATTCGAAGAGTCATCTCCAAAAGGTATAACAAAGTCTTTTCAATGGGAAAGGCAGCTCTTGGTAGGGTTCTATTGGAGGATCTCTTAGGGATAGATAGATAGACAAAGATTTTAATAACATCCACGAAACCAAAACAGTCTATGGGACCCCAAGAACAAAAAGCACAACCAAGAGAGTGAAGAAGCTGCTGGAAAAAGAAAAGATTTGAGCGGCTGAACTCTAGTTCAAAAGCCTACCATTGTTTTGCGTCTAAAGGTTCATTCTTCTACTATGGATTTTGGTCAAAACTTTTCCGTTTTTTTCAAAGCTTTCTCCTTCAAATATAATGAACATAGACGCCCCCTGTAGGTTGTCCAAGTATTTAGCTTGGATGTTGTCATATGCGGAGCACTCAATGATATAGTGCCATTCCGTCTCAACCATACCTGATGTGCAAAAAAGACATGTCCTCTCTTCCCACTTTTCTTTTGGGATCTTCCACCTACCTATGTCACATCAAAGTTGGTGTGATCCAATTCTCAATTTAGCTATGAGCATCTTCATTCTCCATTTAATTTTTACGCCTATGTAGGTTTTTTGCTTATGCTCAAAAGCGGTGGTGAACTTAGTTATGTAGTATTGTTTTTTACTCTCAATTTGCTTTGTCCACATGCTTAGTTTGAACTTTTCCCTCATTAGTTCTTTACCTCTTGATTGGTGTGTAGGTAGTCATGTATGTTATATCCTACTTATCCATCCATGGTTTGTTTTGTTTCATCCACGTCCTCTTTTTCTTGTTCAACTCTTCTATTCTTCATGCCTTTGGCAACCCATCCACCTACATGCCCTCTACTTTATTTATGTAACCTAGGAGACATATCATAGCTATTACTTGTATTGAAAAAATACATGTTTCTGCTCGGATTATCTTGTATGCGACTAATGCTTTAATCTTGAAGGTACTTGTGATTAAAGGTTTTTGAACTCTCTCAATTGTCTCCACTTTAGAGCCGACACATTGCTGACCCAAACTTCACATCCACAGAATACCACTGGAATTACTAGTAGCCCAAACAAGACTTTGGTGGTCTTCCAATCCTATAAATCAAAATCTTTGCACCTGTTTTGAAGAGAATATAGCGCTCTCCACCCTCCTTGGATTCTCTTGAATATGCATGTTTCCCAGCTAAACTTGTTAATGAAATCAAGCCCTAGGCACTTGTATTAGACTATCTAGAGTGGGCTTTTCTTAAATATGAAGCTTATATGCTTCTTTTCTTTACAGCACGAGAAGATCATAATCTTAGTTCTGCTAGTGTTAACTAGCAACCCATACTCCTTGCAAAAGAATTATAAGGCTTTCAAATGATCTCTTAGGCTTTGTCTTGTTGTTGTGGTCAAAATACGATCATTTGCATATAAGAGTCTTATCACATAACTAGCTATGTGGACTCCAAGTTCCTTTGTAGGCCCATTACTTGTCTCTACGAACCATGTCAAATGCTTTCTTGAAATCAATGAAGCAACGGAAGACTACTCCTTTGTCATCTGATACTTTTTCAAATAAATACCAGAGAGTGGTGCAATGATCTATTGTTGAGTACTTTGGTTTGAAGCCCGTATGCCCTTTTGCTCTCTTTCCTTGTTTTTTAACCCATTCTTTGAGTTTATGTTCAACTATACCTCCAAACAGTTTTACCATGAGAGGATTAACTGTAATAGTTTTGTAGTTAGATGGGTTGTTGACCTCTCTACTTTTGAAGAGAGGTATCACTAGGCTAGTGGTCGACTTAGTGGGGAAATCTTCCCAAGCAATGTTTTTGTAGATGTCTCTTGTGCAGGATGTCAAGATACCAATCAACCATTTTAAATATTCAACCTACAACCCATCTATATCTTGCACCATACCGCTTGCTAGCCTATAAATGCCTTTTTAAACCTCCTTTGTGGTAAACACCTTTCCCTGTGTTGATTACTATGGAGCTGTCCTTATCTTCTCCATGTTCATATAGTTGTCTCATGTACTCTAGCCATTGCACTAGTGTGATATTGTTCTTTGTTTTCTTTTTACTTGTTTGTAGCTCTTTCCAAAAACATTTAGGGTCATGTTTCCCAAGCCATATCAGCGCTCTTCTTGTCTTGTTTCAATGTATTCCTCCTTTTTTGTTTTCACCAATTGCATGTAGGCTTTTTTATTTGCCTTCTTCCCTGGTTCCTTGAGATTCTTCTTTGCTACCTTACATTCTTCGTCGAACCATACATTTTTCCACTTTTATCTCCTTCCTAGGTTTAGATCTTTTACACTTGTTTAGTGCTTCTTGTATTGCATCCCATTAACTTCCTACTCTTGATATGACTCCCATGTGACCTGTATTGTCTCTTTTGTACCCCTTCTAGGCTAACTTTCAAAGTTCTAGAAGTTTCCTTGTTTTTCTTGTGTCATGCTTATGCTCCCTTTCCCTTGTTTTCCCTTTTAATTGTCTTGAATCTGTACATGGTGATGTTTGAACCCTAGCATGCTCATTTTTTAAGTGTATCAGGTTGTGATCAGATTGAAGATCAATCGGCAATTCCCTATTTTTTCTCTCTGCAATCCTCTGAGTCAACTAGTGAGAGCAAATGATGTAATAAACCAGTTGTAAGTTGTGCAAGTGTATCCCCCTAATTTTGGCCATTAACTAATGCCATTGCATATGAGAAGGCCATGTATACTGCATAACCCTAGTAGTTCTTCCCCAAAGTATGTTACATTCTTTTGCCAATCTGCTGATTTCCTTTCCCACCTATTGTCTTCCTCCTCTAACCATAATGGGTTGTCATTTGTGTCTTTGCTATCCCTTACGGTACTAGCTTGTTTATTGGCGTTCTTGGGATTGAAATCTGCCATTAATATTACCTCCAATATTAGTATAGGCTGAAATTTCCTTCTCTAAGGCTGCATATGGTTCTTCACAATTCATATTCATTTTCTCATATAATTTTGACCTAAGTCACAAGGTTCGAGTTCGAATTCGACGAGGGTAAAAATCGGTTCAAATTCGAGTTCGGATAAAAAATCAAAATTAAATTCGAAACATTAAGAAAATATAAAACATATAAAAATAAGTCAAAATAAGAATATGAAAGATATTTGTTGAAAAACTAAATGTCTCAAAATCTAAAACATGTAATATTAAGTTCTTAGTTTCATAAAAAATTAGAATTATACATCAAAAAGCTCTACATCATAAAAAGCCAATACACTCTATGGCTTTGTAGGCTACCAACTACATCCAAAAAGCTCCATATCATCAAGAACACTTGGCTCATCAACATCATTGTCATCATTAAATTCATCACAAAGGAATTCGAGATCATCTACATCCTCTTAAGTCTGTTACAACTGGTCAGAATTGTGAAAAAGATTCTTTCTCCATTTTGCTTATGCACATCCACAAATTGCTACAAACAATATCTCCTAATTTTCCTAACAAAATAACAAAAAAAAAATTAAAAAACATAAGAAGATATTTAAAATATAATTATAAATTTAGAAAAACATAAAATTAAAAATTAAAAATACTTAATTAAAAAAACATTAAAATAAATAAATACACAAATCATTAAAATAAATAAAATTATTTTTTAAAATACAAAATAAAGAAATAGAAAGTCAAAGAACAAATAAATAATTATAATTTATAAATAAAAAAATAAAATAAAATAATATTTAAATTATAATTATAAAAACATATATATTTAAAAAATACATAATTTAAAAATAATTATATTGTAAAATAAATAAAATATTTAAAAATATAAGGAATAAAATGAAAAATTTATAAAGATTTTGAAAATATGATTTTTTTTTAAAAACAAGTAAAACACATTAAAATACATAATAATTTTTTTAAAAATATTAAAAATAGATAAACATTATAAAAGAAAAATGAAAAAAATAAAATATATTATTAATTATTATTTTGTTTTTAAAATTATAAACAAAGATTATTAAAATAAATAAATATTAAAAAAGAAATAAAAAATTAAATTACATAATTAAAAATATATAAAAAACTATAAAAAAAATAAAAAAGAAAATTAATACAAAATTAAAAACCAAACATAAAATAAAATTATAAAATAAAAAATTTATAATTAAAATAAAATAAAAATATGTAAAAACAAAACTTAAGAACCATAAAATAAATTAAATTTAAACAAAATTGAAAAATAAAAAAATAAAACTATAATAAAAACAAAACCTAAAAACGTAATGGAAAAAAAAAAATGAAATAAAAAAAACAAAACAAACAAATTAAAATAAAACAAAGCAAACAAAATAAAATGAACCAAGCCGTAAATAAATTGTCAACCTTACCATTTTTCCAAACTCCTCTGTCGACGCTAATAGCGAAGTGCCGACGCTTCCAGTCGCAAGGTCACAACCACAAGGTGATCTCCACTTGCAACCACAAGGAAATGAGTTTTTGTGTCAGGACTCACGTTGCATTGAGCTCACCACTCAGCATCCAACCGCAACCTCTCATCCAACGGCAACCTCTCATCCAATGACAACCTCGTGTCCAATGGCAACATCATGCAAGCTTTAGTCAACAATCTCTAAGTACACGCAGACCTCCCTCACTAAGCTTTTTTTACATTTACATGCATGAATCAATCATTTTTTAAGACATTTTGCCCTAAATTTTAGCACAAAAAATCTCCACAGTTTTTATCTCGAACTTGGTGAGAAATCGGCAAACTTTATGCGCTGACAAAAAAATCGACGAATTCGATCTCCGAGCCAAAAAATCGGCGTACCTTGTGACTTAGATTTTGACTATTGCGGGGTAAATAGCATGCTACTATGCTGATTATACTTTCATTTTCGGTGATCTAAAACCGGATGTATTGCTTGTGTGGGTCTTTTTTCACTATTTGTGGGTACAGGTATGTTTCTCAAAAGATCCCCCCTGTCACCAAAGGAGGGGACAACACATGCTACCATCATTTGTCCAAATCAATGGGGTATCACAGAATCCCACTACCTATAAAGGTTTATACTGTTCACCCTACTAAAGGGGATGGCATGTTGATACTCATTGATGTTAACTTCTTGTTGACTTTGGTGCACCATTTGTTCAGCTAGGACAAAGTTTTCTTTTACAAGTTTTAGTGTTGTTTTCTCATGTGGACGCCCTTTTGCTTGTTCTTCCATTATGAGTGGTCAGTGTACTGTATTGAATGAAAGTTTGAGAGAAACATTCAAATCAGTTTTTTTTTAATATTCACCAACACGTCTAATTTTAAGTGTAGCATTTGGAGAAAATTCCGCTTTGAAAGAGGCATGTAGCTTGGTCCTTGTACCTTGGATCCACTGTCAAGGTTGTCTGCACAATGTGGTTGTTTGTTGTCGCTTCTATTGTTGTATTGTGGAGCCCTCAGATCCACTTTTTCCTTGATGCGGAGCCCTTAGGTCCACTGTCAAGTTTACCAACCCAATGCCAAACCTTGTGATCCGTTATGGACCCTGTGACTTGTTGTGGGACATTGTGTCTACAAAAACTGTTGCTCTGCAAAAGCCCTTGATAAAGCCCTCAATCTACATAAAACCCTACCAAGTGTCCTCTTGCTAGTTTGTCCCCTCGGTTTACTGTGTTGGTGGTGTGTGACGTCTATGCTCTGGTGTGTGACATCTCTGCTTTGGTGCGTGACATTTCCCTGTTGCTGCCCTGGTGTGTAATGCATGTTTCCTTCGTTTTGTCGTGTTCTAACTATCATGTGGTCTTCTTGTCATGCTCTTCCTCAAAAACTGATTTCAAACCCTCACATTTCAACCCCTAGTTTCAACAGTGAGCCACTATACGAGCATCAAGAGAGCAAAGTAACTAGAGAACATAGAAGTTGAAGAAGACTAGTTCGTGTTCAGAGACAAAGGTCTCTATAAGAGCATTAGGAGCATGATATATGAGTAAACCTCTAAGGACCCTAGGGTCAGCTTCTAAGGACCCAGCGGTCAGCTTCTAAGGAACCTGAGGTCAGCTTTATAAGGGGTCTTTACCCAGAAGGTAATTGCATGAGAGGAGATGAGTCCTCAACAGTATTGTAATCATTTCAAAGTTTTGCAGTCTCTTTCATTTGCTGAAGATGTTCATAAGTATTCGAGTCTCTATCATGTTGTTGTGTGCAACTGGATTGGTCTGACTGATCAAAATGAGAGGGTGTGAGTCTGAAACTTGTAGAGATATTTGAGCAACTACTTGTATTATGAGTTTTTCCGAGTGTGATAAATAGATTGAGTAGTTATCAAAAAGTGTGAATTCTTTGATGTTCTTGAATGTAATGAAGTGTTGAATTGCATACTCAGTTGTATTTGTTCATGTTAAAGGGAATGGAATGATCTCAGTGTCTCTGAAATCAGATTGAGTGTATTTTCAAGGAGCCTGTAGTCCACGCTACAAGGACAAGGTTGTCCTTCATTAGACCCCCTATCCTTGATTGCATCAAGAGAGAATATTCAGGAGTATACCTACCTTTCAAAGTGGAGACTCATCCCTGCAACGGGCAGGTGGACGTAGAGAAACATAACTAGTTGAGACAACCAACTATGAACTTCGATTTCCATGGGTTCTTTGACAATCAGAATTTTCTTTTTCTTGATTGAAGATGACTAGAAACACTTTGTTTTGGTGAGAAATCCATATGCAGCCTTAGAAAGAAAGCAAGAAGGCACCCATCAAGAAACAAGATATACTCAAGGAACATGTCAAAATCTAGTTCTATCCTTTTGGGTACAAAGAAGATGAACCATAATTACCAAGGGACTGGTATGAGTACACCTTTTTCAAAAATATAGGAGACATGTACTTGGAAATGGCAAAAAGATATAATTATATATGTAAAATTTTGAAAAAAAAAATTATACAGCCTAATATAGCCTAAGGAAAACATTAATAAAAGAAATTACATGTCAACAAAAGACATAATTATATTGAAATTTGCTTTTTATATCTCATTATATCTAGGGTTAATGAAATGAAATGGTTTTAATTAAGTTCACGTGACCGAACGGTCTATGGGACCATCGATTACACCGATTGCTCCAACCACTCAAAGATTCCCAGGACCCAAGGTATCTTTTAAGACGCTGCTCCACCTTTTGCTAAAGTGGGTTAGCATCCTACCCAAACTTTTTATTTTTTTTCCTCAAATATAACTACCATGCAGCCAACTCTTAAATTATCCACATACATGGCTCTTATGTTCGTGTACTGAGGACACTCAATGATGAAGTGCTCCATTTCGACCGCCCCTGTAGTGAAAAAAATGCAAACGCTCTCGTCCCACTACTCCTCAGGAATTGTCCATCTGCCCATCTCGCATCAGAGTCTATGAGAGCCAAACATTAATTGAGTAATGAGGATATTCTCCCTCTAACGATTTCAGCCGCTAGTTATACTTTTTCATTATCCTCATAAGTTAGGTTGAACATTGAAATATAATGTTATCTTTTCTTGCTTGTCCCCTTCCTCCACATTACCGTTATGAATTTTTCATTCACATAATTCTGTCTTTGTTATAATTTGGACATTCGATTAGGCTAATATCCCATCTATTCATCCACTTGTGGTTTTGCTTCATCCAAGTGTTCTTCCTCCTGCGCATCTCTTCTTCACTTGCTGCCCTAGGCCATCTATCAATCTTCATGCTTTCTGCTTTTTTGCAAGTAACATAATAACTTGGTCATAGCAATTGCCTCTAAAGGGAAAGTACATGTTTCGGCAAAAATAATTTCATATGGGACTAGGTCCTTGATTATGAAATTGTTTGTGATTAGACGCTTTTGAATCTTTTTTATTTGCCTTCATTTCAAACTTGTTCCACTAGCCCACACCTCGCAACCATATAATACCACTGGTGTGACAAGTAACCCAAATAAGATCTTGGTGGTCTTCTAATCCCATAACTCAACATTCTTGCATCGATTTTGGAACTCATAGAAAGCTCTCTAGCCACCTTGTATTCTTTTCATCCTAAAAGTATCCCATTTGAGCTTGCTATGAAAGTCGAGGGTGAGATACTTGTATTCTGACACCACTTCAAGAGACACTTCTACAAACTGAAAATCGGGGTGTTTTTCTTTCCTTTTCACTGAGAAAATCATAATTTTGATTTTCTCGATGTTTCCCTGCATCCTTACTTCTTTGCAAAAGAGCTCTAGAGCTCAGAGATGGTCTTTTCAATCTTGGATTGTCTTTTCCATTAGGATTAGGTCATTGGCATAGAGCAGAAGTTTCACCACATAATTGGCCAAGTTGACCCTCTCTCCTCCAAATTTGTTTATCCAATCCTCTAGCTTATCAATGTAAAGCCCAAATTAAGTCGAGGATAGAGGGCAGTCTTGTTTGACACCTATATCACTTCGAAAACATTCAGACAACCCAGCGTATGTTTTGATTTTAGCCTTGACTTGCTCATACAATTTGTGAATTGCTGCCCTATAATGCATTGGGACCTCTAGTTCTTCCATTCTGCTCCATAGTTTGCTCTTTGGTCCTATGTTGAATGCCTTTTTGAAGTCCATGAAGCAACAATATGCATCCCCTTTTTTATCCCACGCCTTCTTAAGAGTACAAAATATATTTAAAAGAAAACTGAAATGCAATTCTTTGAGATGAGTACTAGTCTCCAAGATGAGTACCAATCTTTGAGATGCGTCTATGGCAGTAAGAGATGATTCTTCGTGCAACACTAAGATGATCTTTTCAAGTGGCAGTATTTCTAATGGAGGCAAGGATAAGGTGTCCAAGATTACGCCTGTAAAATCTAGAAGCAAGCCATATTACTTAATATCTCCCAAGATGACCCAGGAGTACTTGTGAAGTTCCTTGGACATTTGCACAGTCACATACGAAAGGAATTGTCGCTTCACATTGTGAAAAGTATTGAGTGTCCCTACAAGAAGCCATTGTACATTGAAATCATAAGAAAGAAGCGTCTGAAAATTGACAACACCACCTTAGCATCTTAAGAAGAATATTCCAAGATGATAGAAAATATAGGTAAGGAGAAGAAGAATGTGACTTCTGTATAAAACAGCAATAATTCGTCGAATAACCACTGCAATTAGTGTGGTATCAATGATCTAAAAGCCAAGTGTTTGAAGTTGCATTCAGAACTTCATCCTTGAACAAGAATCAAAAGTCAACAAAAAATTTAATCACAACTTTGGAAATTAGAACAAACATTAACTACATTTTATATTTTTTATAATTTAAATGTGATAAGTGCTCTAAAAACATAACTAAGTTATTGGTTCTTAATATTCTGCTAGCGTTGGGGCCCAAGGTTCGAATTGGGTGTTGGTTCAAGAGCAATTCACCGTCCCAACGCCCAGGGACGAACACTGGGTGTCAGGACAGCAAACCCGCTGCCTGCGGCAGTCAACAATGAGTTAAAAAAAAAGTTTTTTTTTCTTTTCTTCCCCAAAACTAATGCAAGGAAATAATTAAAAACACATTCCTAAACCCTAAAACCCAAGTATATACCAAAGCAAAAGCTAAAAACAAAGTGACAAAAGGAAAACCACTTGCCTCCGATTTTTCTAATTTTCTCATTGCATATTTGCCTTCCATTGCTATTGTAGGGTGAATCTTCAGCAAGCATCATCCTAATCATTTGCCTATGGTGATTGACGAGCCCATTGGCTGTCAAGATAAGTTTTGTATTGTTTTATTTTTATTTTTTAGTAATTTTTTAAAAATTTTACAAGTTGTTGCCTTAGGGTTTGTTTTGATTTTTTTTTTAAATTTTGTGTTTGTTTTTAAACTTGTAGTTATATATACTACAATGTCTCATAGTACTTCCTCCACCGGCCAAATCCAACACAAAATGGGCTTGACATAGTCACCACTGTGGAAATATACGACATTGATAGACCAAGTTCCAGGTGGAGGGGCCTATGTTTGGAAATGCAATATTTGTGATTATCGTTTCACAAGCTCATACTTTCGAGTGAAAGCCCATTTATGTCGCATTGTTGGTCACGACATCAAATTCGGCACGACGAAGACTAACTCTCCATTGCCACAATCAAAAATCTTTGAATTCACCAAAGAGCAAGAAGATGCAGATGCCCCACATGTGCCATGAGAATCGATCACCCTCTAGCAAAGAAAGGCAAAGGATCAATGAAGCGACTTGTTTCCCCAAGTCCTACTGGAAGTTCTCCAGTTGTGCTTGTTGGAAGACATCCATTTTTGGGAGCACCCTCCATGCACAAAGAGGTTTCTTCTCTTCCAAACAAAAGAAAAAGAGGACCATTAGAAAAGGCCTTTTCAAAATGAGAGAAAGGAGATTGCGGATCAAAAAATTGCACGTGTATATGCAAATGAATTTTCTTTCAATGTGGTTCGATCACCATATTGGCAAGAAATGATGAGAGCAATCAATGAAGCTCCAAAAGATTACAAAGGCCCAGGTTTGAGAAAATCGGCACCACTTTATTGACAAAGAGAGAAGATATGTTGAAGAATCTTTGAATCCAATCAAAGATTCGTGGGCTGAAACGGTGGTCTCCATCGTTTTTAACGGATGGAAAGATGCAATAAATAGATCTTTGATCAATGTGGTCGTAGTGTGCTCTAAAGGGGCAATGTTTTTGAAAAGCCATTGATTGTGAGGGGTGTGTGAAGGATGCCGAGTTCATTGCCAACATCCTCATCGAATCCATTGAGGCAATTGGACCTCAAAATGTTATCCAAGTTGTAACGGATAATGCCAAAAATTGCAAGGCCACGGGGATGTTGGTGGAGGCGAGGTATGGACACATTTTTTGGACACCTTGTGTTGTCCACTCACTCAACATCATGTTGCAAAAGATGGGGAGGGAAATTGAGTGGATCAAGCAAGTGTGGGACAAAATGACTACCCTACTACTTCACCTTGCCTTTGCATTGACTCCTTAGTTCTATAGCACGAAGATCCTTTCTTTGTCGAGAAGGGTGCCAACATATAGGGATGTCGAAGTCGCTGAAGGGTACAAATTGGAATTCTCTAGGACATTCCCCGATCCTAAGATAGAAGACTTGGTTATGAGGGAGTTTGGGGTTTTCATTACCTCCAAGGTCATAGTCTTGGTGCTCTTCGGGACAAAGACAAGAAGGATGGTCTTATGTGGTGGTACCTTCATGGCCAAGGATCACAGAACCTACAACCTCTTGCAATCAAGATCTTGTCACAAGTAAGTTTTCTATTGTTTTTAGTTTTTTAGTTTTTAAGTTCTTTATTTTTCTTTTAAAAATTTTAAATTTATGTTTAAATTTGAATATAGGTTGTAAGTTCATCTTCTTGTGAGCAGAATTGGAGCGTATATAGCTTCATCCACTCACAAAAGCACAACAAGCTCACAGCTAAAAAGGTAAAGGAGTTGGTCTACATACACTCCAATTTGTGTCTTCTATTGCACAAGAACCCAAAGTACAAGGAGGGGACGTTAAAGGATTGGGATATAGATCTAGAGATCGTTGACTTGGATGCTTCCATTTCCCGCTTTTTATTAGATGACATTGCTAGTCCTTCGGCTTCGATGTCACAGAACTTAGCTAGTGGGAGTGGCGGTGGCGATAGTCCATATGGTTCTAATGAACCAAAACATGATGTTCATGTTAATGTTCTCAATGAAGAGCAATATGACCATGAAAATTAACTTTTAAAGTTTGATGTAATTAATTACAGCCATGGGATAATTACTGATATTTTATATTTTAATATTTATCGTTTTTGTTTAATGATTATCAACTTATTAAGATGCATACTATGTGGTTAATGACAATGTTACTAATTTCCTATGTATCAGACTAGAATTTCTATATTTTTTAATTTTTTATATATTTTTTGTACGGACGAACCCAAAACGAACGCAAGGAAAAAAATCACTGTACTGGTAAACCAGGTTCGAAGATGAACCGGTAACTTTTAGTTTAATGTTTCCTACAATATAGAACTATAAACATAAACTGATTTTTACAATCACTGCCCAAATCTTATGCTGTAATATATTACTAATGCTATAGTATATTAATTGCTACCATTTAAGGTTCACTAGTTCTATAAGGATCACTAATATTCGGTAACTTAATATCTTTCGTACTTTGCTTTGCTTTTACTTTTATATTTACTTTGTTTTTTTGCTCCTATGATTTCCACAATTTTGAGGTTGCTAGGTTTGTACACCGTGATTTTATGTATGTTTTGAATCTGCCTTTCTAAATGTTACTATAAATTTTTCAATGATGGTGATGGCTCCTAACAAATTAGAGGGATTTTTTTTTTGTTTTTAATGCAGAGAAGAATAATTATATAGCTCCTCTCGCTTCAAGTTGGAGGTCCCAATCCCATTTCCATTCTGAAACACAGGGATGAACATGCTATCTGTTTGTCTCTGTATTTTAACAGATATAATGCTGATCAGCTAAGTCACAAGGTTCGAGTTCAAATTCATGTTCGACAAGGATAAAGATTGGTTCACCTTTGCCAATGGATAAAGTTCAAACTAAAAGTCATCTTTATGTTCGAACAAAATATTTTTCTTATCATTTTTATTTTCTAAAAAAAAAGCATAAATATGGGACAGAGTGGAGAGAGCTTTTGATCCTCTGCTTTCAGTCAATATCTGTATATATACACACATGTTTATAAAATAGTGTAAAAGCATGTAAAAAAATCCCATGTAAAAATAACGAATATGGTTCGAGTTCAGGTTCAACGACGATAAGTTCGGCAAAGTTCAAACCCTTTCGATAAAGTTTGGCATATCTTGTGACAGCTGATCAGTGATGATGACCAGGATGCTCCTGTTCTCTCCCTAGAAACATTCAATAAACTGAGGTGCTCATACATCTTGTTTATCATCATATGTGACATAGCTGACTTATTCCGGAGGAGACATGCAACAACCAACTTTTGCATGAGCCTCCTGGACCCCTCTAGATGTAGACTGCATACTCCATAGCAGAGTTCAAAAATCTGTTGTCACATGAGCAGAAAAGCTTCCAAACAGAGATGAAACAAATGGACGTTCTGGTTTCCTTAAGATGGTCTCATATTTACAGTATTTGTTTTTTCTCTGTCTCCACTGTGACTCACAGAGGCTGCTTTTGCTTCAAAACTTCTTATTGTCATCTATTATATTTTCCCTACCCTTTTTTTGGTTTAAAGGAAGGTGTTCATGATTGTTTTTCTTAGACCGTTTTGTTTTGTTATCTTGGCATTAAGTAGAAAAGGATCCATGCAAAAGATATTCATTCCTACCATTTTTCAATATTGTTTAAAAAAAGGGTGTTCACAATGGTTTTTTTCACAATTTGGTTCAGTTTTTTCTTCTTGGTTTAGTTTGGATATCTTCGCATTAATTTGCCAAAGGATCCATGCAAAAGAGATTATTCTTATCATAGTTTATAACTTTATCATCGTTAATACTTATTTGTTATATTTAAACTCACATCAGGTATTCCCGTATTCCAAATTATAGGTTTTAAACAATTTCTTGGGTTTCCTTAAAGCTATTTAGTGTCGACGTTGTGAAAACTCACTAACAAACTAATGTTTAACAATGGAAGCATTTTGATCTGTAGACTTCCTTGTAGAAGTGGAAGTACAGATATAGTAAATATGACAAAACAAACAGTTTCATTGGGATCAACCTCTACAAACCCCTTTAATTATAGACCTCCCATCCCAATAGAGCCTCTAACGTATTCCTTTAAACAAACCAATTGAACCAAATTACCGATTCTTTTTTATTTAAATTGGGATCACGAATAGTTTCAGTTTCATGCAACCTGAAAAATGGAATGAAAGGACCCTATAACTTGGAATAATGAATTAAATTTCCATATATATTAAATGGGGTGGAGTAGTGAGCAGCTACACAAGCCTCTTTATCACAATTTTCACCTAGGCAATGTAAAAAGCCTTTTTAACAGCAGATGTATCTATCCTGTTTTGCACCACATGTTGGTAGACAATGCCCATATTGCTGGTAGATCATACAAAGCAACAATAACACAGATTTGAGCACCATTTTCTGTGTGTGTGTTTGTTAAAGAGTCTTTCATCACTGTTTTGAGCATGACAACGATTTTTATTTTTCTGTATATCCCTATATATCTCACTTAAGTCACACCTATTGATGTAAACAATCATTAAATCATAAATTATTCCTCTATCCAATAATATTTGTAATGGTAAGGTAAAGGGCTTAATCTTATTTGCTTTATTTAAGAAGATTTAAGCAAACGGAAATGTGAAGGTTCCTATTTGTGAAGTGGTTCATGAAAATGATATTTTTGGACGAACCAGTAACCTTTTATTGTGGTGGATTAGGATGAACTTATTTTATTTGAAAATCCCTTGTCATGACAAGAAGTTATATAGCCAACCGCAAAAAAATTACAAATCTAAATGAAGAACTTTATAAAGTTATTTTTGGTGATGTTACTCAGCATTGTTATTTGATGAAGGGATGATTAAAAAAGCACTATATCATATGGTTTTCCGTAGAACCAATAATAAATATGAGTTTATCAACATGAGATGTTTTAAATGAACATGTAGAAGGGGGAAAGAAGGAAAATGAAAAGTATGGAATCTTTTGCAATATGGCCTTACATAGGGATGTTTTCAAATAAATTTCTAAGGTGAATGTGAGACCTCTGCTTAGCGACATAACTATTATAAACTTCATGACAACTCATTGGTGGGTAATGATCTTATTTCAAGCTTTAGTGCTATTTTAAAAAAAAAACATAAGTAACATCTAAGGATATGATGTTGTTCCCTATACATGGATTTTATTTAGTGGATACGTACATGACATCTAAGGGTGAATCAATAATATTTTGCATTGAGAAATATTATTTTTATCCACCCTTATTTCCGAAGGTAACACCTCATATATGCAAGCCAGGAGTCTGGCCAGTCGTTGTGGGTGTTTAGAGTAGACCATTAAGGATATGCTTAGCAATTAATTCTTAGTATCTTTGGATGGCCACGTTCAATCATCACGGCCATTTGATAGTTAGGTAGCCTTTCATCCTTATCTATAGACTTGGATATCAAGTTTTAAATCAAAACTTGTAATGGAGTTAGCTCCACAACAGTAAAGCTTTAAACAGGCTATTCGATGACTTTCTAGTATCAACTATGTTATTCTATGCATTCTTATTGCTAAAGAACATGCATGTAGGTGTAAGTAGCTTATCGTGAAGAAGTGTCTCAACCCATGGAGAGTGTGACTACCCGTTGTGGCTCTTTCCTTGATGATCCTTCCAGTAGGAAGTTGTGAAACTATCTTAATTACAATGTTCCTATAGCTGTCACATATCCCAATCTTATTGTTTCCAATAAGAAATTCTTGCCTCTTCATTTCCTCTTGATCAACAAAAATGACCATTTCCTTACTCTTGTCAAATACATACTCCATGTCCTATTTCTTCGGCCAAACATGAATTCACTGCAACTACTCCTTTAATTATTTTGACACCTCTGCTAGTACAAGACAATTTGCAAACAATAACCCAACAATTAGCTCTACCAGCTTGGTAATTTGACCCCAAAACCCTCTAGACCCTTCATAATATAATTAATGAAGATTTGAGCAGGTTTGGAGGATGGGCACCCTTGCCTAGATCCCTTCCAAACTAGGATTACGGAGAAACCAGATTCTCATATCTCACTCGAACTATTGAACCATTGTACAAGGAATGAATAAAGTTTGCAAACTTTCCCTTCACTCCAGCAACTTTGAGCTTCCTCATCAAAGCTTCATGCAGAACCATATCATACGCTTTCTTAAAGCCATTAAAAGCCAAAAAGGTTGGATCGTTGAGCTTAATCTTCCTCTTGAAATAAATCTCGTGCAATGCTGCTACTAGTCTAATACACTCTACATTTTTCCAAAAACATGCCTAGATTTTAGTGAAAAGATTATCTCCTCCAATCCCATTCAATCCTCTTGATGACCACACTCGTGAGGATCATAATCATAACATTTATCAAAGAGATGCTTCTCCAATTGATCCGGAATGCTACTAGATCTCCAAATACCATATATGACCTTAAATAAAATTATTGTCACCAGGCTCTACTTCAATTCTTTAGATTTATTTTTCCTTTTTCTTTAGCAACCTTAGCAACGAAATGCTCGGAGATCATAGTTGATGGCAAGTGGATAGGATAAAGACAATAAGCAGCCTTTCCTTTCTCAAATGTATCAACCCAGAATCTCCCATAGCAAATGACTTTTCTGTCCACGTTTCATCTGCATTCAGTTTAGATTTTTCATTGTTTTTTTCAAGTGACTTTTCTGTCCACGTTTCATTTTGCATTTCTTTAACTACATTGGGCATTCCTGGGTCTGCTGCTAAGTGTTTGACGAAACTACTGAATAACTACACTGGGCATTTTTGGGTCTGCTGCCAACTGTTTGATGAAATTCCAGAGCATATTTTAACTACATTGGACATTCTTGGGTCTGCTGCTGGGTCGTGACTAAGTCGATCCTTGATGCCCTCTGACAGCTCGTCTTCCAGTCCTCTCTCCATCTCACCCTTACAAGCTGTCCGTCGAACACGAATGCTTTCAAACCAGGCAGATATGGAGCCCCAGGTAAATGCTGCAGACAGCAACCTCAAAATGATAACAGGTATTCAGATATCGGATCGGCAGAACTTCCAAAACCTCAAGGATAGCATTGATATCTTACAAGAATTGCTCAACAGAGTACAGCGGATGGAAATTGTGAACCAGGGTCTTCACACGAAAGTGTGTGTTCTCACCAACCGGATTGCAGCAGTTGAATCCAAAAATGCTATTTTGAAAGAAAAGGTTTTCAGCAGCGTGGCCAATCTCAATTCTCCCAATGACACCATACAAGCCAAGATTTTTGATCTCAAAAATCAGCAGGAGATTAGACTACAACAAGCCTCATTCAAACAAGAAACAAAATCACATATTCAATCATGGGCACATGTGGTTAGTGGCAAGGATAGTATTCCCCCACCTATGGTTGCTGGTGAGGAGGTTGTCCAAGCCAAACTAGTGGAGGAACGCACTAGGCGCGAACGTGAGCTGAACCTTAAGGTAAGGGGGCTCCCCTCACCCCAATCGTCATAGGACCCCCTGGCGGTTGGGAATTCATTCATTAGAGACACTCTGGGTATTCAAGATATTAATCTGGATCATGCTTGGCTGGGATACGAGTCTACCCTCTTTCTCCAATTCAAATCAGCAGCAAATAGACTCAAGGCTCTTAGGGCCAAAACCCTGTTATATTCTCTTCCTAATAAGATCTTCCTTGATGAAGATCTTACCAGGTCACAGGTAGTCGAGCTCAAACACTCCAGGGAATTGGTTATGGCAGCACGAAAGGCAGGGAAGTGGGCAGTTATCAGGAACCTTTGAGTGGTAATCAGAGACACCTTCCCTCTTGGATGGGAGTCTCAACCTGGGACTTCCAAATGACGGGCCAGGTGGGAGAGGCAACAGAGTAAGGGTATATCTATTAAGTGTTGGAACGGTAATGGCTCTTTTTGGTCTTCACCCAGCCTTTTACATGATGCCCTCAAATCTGCGAGCATCCTCTTCATCACAGAGACTCATAAGAGTCCTATGCAGCCTCTCCCTAATATCGTGGGATGTCAATGGTACTCTACTTGTAGGCAGGAGACTAGGAGTTTAGGTGGTGTTAAAGGTTCGAGAGGTGTAGCATGTTTGTATAGAGATTCCCTCCAAAGCAAGATTTCTTTGGTCGCCAAAGATGAGTTTGCTACGTTCATATGGGTCCGTATTTGGGGTGTTGCCCATCAATCCAGGGATATATACATTGCAGTATGTTATTTCCCTCCGGCTTCCTTCCCATATGCCATCCATAATGATCCTGATAGTGATCCTTTTATTGACTTATACGACAACATTGCTCAATATTCAATGGTTGGGGAAGTCATCCTTCTGGGTGATTTCAATGCCTGCACCAGAACCCTTCCAGCTCCTCTCCACAATCACTCAAAGGATATGTTATGCACTCAGGGAGTGGATCCAGAGCTAGTTGGCTTGCATAGGACTTCAGAGGATGATTTAGGCCCCTCACAGCTTTTGGCCGACACCTTTTGGTGAATCACATGAGTTATCGATCCTCAACGGGATTGCTTGCTTTCCCGACTCTCATTTCTTTACTTGCCGACCTCATGGTGGGGGTGCTACTGCAATGGATTATGTCCTTTCTAGCCAAAACTCCTCGTCACTGGTCAGCCATTTCTCTTACCCCCATTTCTCTTGTCGATCATGCTCTTCTCTCTTTATCACTCTGTATTGACATTCCCCCTCCTATCACCGTTCCCCATCATGGCCTCCCTCGCACCATTTTTCAGTTTGACAAAGGAGATCCTGACACCTTTTCCTCCCACATTCGGCAACTTCTCCCTTTTGATTCCCAGTTCTTTTCTCTGGATAATGTCGCGGCCAAGTATGCCCGTCTGTCTTCCATCATTTGAAAAGTTGCCCTCATGTCCTTCCCTAGCTCCACCCGATCTTCCTCCGCTTCCCACCAACAAAAAACCTGTCCCATGAACAAGTGGTATGATGATGAGTGCAAATCCCCACACTGCCAATTACAACATGATTTTATCCAAGCCCACCCCTCTTATCCCACCTTGAAAACATCCTACCATTGTCTCCTTCCCCACAAAAAATGCCTCTTTATCTCCTAGCGTAGACAGACTTTATGTGCATCTCTCCAGCATTCTCCTAAGCAGTTTTGGCGCACCATTTTCCCTCGCCATTCTCCTCTTCCCTTAGAGCTTAGCCCCAAATCAATGCTCTCTCACACTTCCAATCTTTACAATATTCCTGGACAACCACTTATCCAAGTTGATAATCCACCATCTTCTTGCCGCTTGTTCCCGTACCAAAATATGAGAGAGGCAGTTCAGGTGATGAATAGTAGCAAGGCAGTGGATGAGGAGGGATACCAAGTGGAATTCTTCGAGTATGGTTATGGGGTGCTTGGTAGCTATTTGACTAACCTCTTAAACCACGTTGTATGCTTTGGTTTTTTGCCGGCTTGGTCGCATCGTACCCTTCACCCCATCCACAAATCGGGCCCTAGCTCAGATCCCAACAACTACAAGACAATTATGGTGGGTCATACATTCTCCAAACTTTATGCTACAGTCTTCCATATGCAGCTTTTCGAGGAGTTAGAGCGCAAGCACCTCAGAGCTAGGGGGCAAGCAGGTTTTTGTCTGGCTCACCAGACTATTGATCATATCTTTACTATTCGAGCTGTCATTGAGGAGGCTCGCCATCGCTTGTTGAAAGTTTATTGTTGCTTTGTAGACTTTTCAAAAGCTTTTGAATCAGTTCCATGTGCGGCACTTTTTCAGAGACTCAGAGACATTGGTATTTCTGAGAGCCTTCTCACTGCCATCATGCGTCTATATGAGACTATTTTGGGTCGCCTCCACACAACCCACGAGGAATCGGATTTCATCAGGAGTACCATTGGGGTCAAATAGGGGTGTCCCTTGTCCCCAACTCTCTTTGGGATATACATAGATGAGCTCGAGTCCTCCCTCCATGAGCATATCTAGGATAGCGATGGGTGCCTACTTCACCAAGTTTTGATATCCATCCTTTTGTTTGTTGATGATGTGGTCCTCTTGGCCTACTCTCTGGATGGTCTACAGAGACAGATACCTTAGCCTTGTTCTGTGACCTTCGGCAATTCACTGTTATCCTGGGTAAAAGCAAGGTTATGGTCTTCCAATGGTTTGAAGACCTCACACCACTTATTCTTTAGGGGCGAGGAGATCAAGATCACCAACAAATATACCTACTTGGGCATTCAATTTTATGGCCCGCATTTCAGTTTGAGACAAGCCCTCCAGCCTCATGTTAATAAGGGTTATGGATCCTTAGCCCTCCTTGAGAGATAGTGCTTTCGCCACCACTTCTAGGGCATCTCCTCCAAAATGTCCCTCATGGACTCCTTCACCAAACCCACTATTCTTTACGACTCTGTTATTTGGGGGCCCTCCTTACTGGGATTCTACAGAGATAGTCCAAACACTTTATCGATTTATCAGGTGCAAGCATATTGTCCCCCAGCACATTATTTTGATTGAGTTTGGAGCTTGTTCTTTCAGATTGGAGACCATGTTTGCCCTGAACTCTTTCCTACACCGCATCTAAGGCTTCGTCGATTTCGTTGAGGAGAGGGACAGGTACCCATACCTGGTGTATTGTTTGTCAAAGGCTATTGCTCGTTCAGATTCTCCTCGTCGTGGTCACGGTTGGTATGTTGAGGTTTCCAACCTCTTAGGGATAGTGGGCATTCAGATGGATCGTCTTCCTCCTTTTCAGTATTCCTTGGATGCACTAGGCCACCTTCTACCTACCAAATAGGTAATGAACAAGATCATCAGAGAGGATATTTACAAGCAGTTCATCCACACTACTTGGGTGAACCTTCATGGGGGGCTACACCCTAAAATGGCCTTTTATGCTGAGCACTTTTTGGAGTTGAGTGACAGTCTCATTATCTATCCTCTTGTCACTAGATGCATGCCCTACGCATCCCCCTTGGCTAGCTTCGAGTAGGTTCTCACAGACTCCGGTGTGAGACAAATCACCTAGATCGTTCTGATAGGATTTGCCAGCTTTGTGGACTCCAGGAGACTGAGATGGAGACCCTTCATCTTCTGCTGCCTCATTTACTATGAGATCAGGGGGGGTACTACTGCCTATTTAGGAGAGCATAGGCTCTTTTTGATTTCTTAATGTATGAGGATCGAAAGTCCCTGGCCTTATACATATAGGAGGCTCTGAGACTTCGTGAGCACACACTTCAGCCACATTCCAAACCAGATTCTACTTGGCGGATCACTTCCTTCTTCGCAGTACTACCTTTGGTGAGAGGCATTAAGCACCACTGTGAGGCCAGCTTTGCTTCTTACTCCAAATCTGTTCGGCCTAGAGATACCATCCACAATTCCCCAAGCCATCGTAGCCAGGCCCATACCAGAACCTGCGCCAGGGGACAGACTAGATCTTCCAGGCCTTTAGATATAGTACAATATCCAGAAAATAGCATAGTAGGCAGCCTCCGCACTCTACGGCCTCTTCATCTGGTCGTCATTCCATCCAGATTTTCTTTCAGTCGGCCTCAAATGTTAGAAGAGTTGGATCTTCCATTCCCTAATAGACTTCCCTGATTGCTTCTCCTTGGTCGTCTTCCCTTTCTTATTCTCATTTGCATTTCCAACCCCGATTTTGGGTTCGTGGGATTGCTCTTTTCTGTTTTGCCACTTTCTCTAGCTTTGTACTTTTCTTTTCTTTCTCGGGAATCTTTTGGTTCTCCCACTTTGTGCTTGCACACATTGTTATCTGCAGTCCCTTTGACCTACTTTTGTGGTCATTCATTGGACATTAATATATTTATCTTATCTTATCCCCTCCTTTCCTTGCAACTACACTTTCTTCTTCCCAGAAAGACCTTAACCCATTTTAGGATGGATGTTTGAAGTTTGAACCAAGTGCCTTGGATTAGTCCAATTTTTGTATAAATGATTTCACTTGTTTCCACAATATAGGGTCATTGATGTTGGTTAGGTCAAGGTTCTCTTCCAAGGTGAATGGATCAAAAAACTCTTGACCCATCACCCTAATCCTTAGGTTGTCTAACAACTTCTCATAGTGTTATCTCCCTCTCTCCAAGACATCAGTCAAGTTGTTGTTAACATCCTCATCCTTGTTCTTCATCAACTATGCATTGCAGTTGTTGACATTCCCCTTGCTTGCAAAATTCATTAACCAAATAGAAAATTTTACTCTTTGCATATTTTCGACAATGATCCTCCTTCCCTTCTCCAGACTCTCTTGAAAGACTACCCAGCTCTCTCGAGCACAAGCTTTTTTCAATGACAATGTCGCCTCCTCCTACCTCCTCACAACTTCATGCACTTGTGATTCCCTTGGTTTTATGAACATATCCTTATGACACTCCATTCTTCTTGCAATCAACTGTTTATATGGAACCGTGTCTACAAAACACTTTATGTCCACAATGGACAAGTAGCAGTATAACCAAGAGTCAAAGAGCACCAAAAAGAGCCTATGTAGTCTTGGTATTGGTACTTGTACAAGTACAGGTACATTTTTGGTACACAAAAATGCCATTTTTCAAAAACCTTGATTTGGAAACACCGTGGGTACGTCTATACATTTTATTACGAAAATATATATATATATATATGTAATAACAATGCATATTACTCATTTTTTTAATAAAACACTTGAAAATACAGTGTTTTTTCATTCATTGTTTCAAAAAGTTCGAAGTAGACATTGCAAATACATTCAAATCTAGAGACTAGAATATATCATCTATTGTAGAACTCCCCTGATTGTTGTCATCAACACCAAGTAGTGAAAGTTGGGCAAGAGTAGATGCAGAGGCTACCAAGTCTGTAGTCTCTGGAAGGATATCTCAAAGTTTATTAAGCCTTTTCCTATAGTCCTTAGGCTTGTGTGAAAGGAGGCACAAATTGGAATGCACAAATACCAAATCCTCACCCTTCTTGAATAACAACTTGTTTCTTTTAGCAGAGTGGATAAAGCCATATGTCCTCCAATTCCACTCTGCTGAAGAATTACTAGCCATTTGTCACAAAAAAAAAGTTAATTGTTAGAATTTTCCAATTTGAAATTAGTAACAATGTAAAATTTTAAAAAATATGTTAATACTTAATTATAAAAACTATAAGTAATACTAATAACTTAATAAATGTTTTGATTTAATTCAAATTATATACCTGTGAGAGAATTTTTATTGCAACAAGTCATAGGTACTTGGCATCATGGCCATGTAAATACCAACATTTGATTGGAGTCAAGCTGGATTTGTCAAAAAGAGCTTCAATTTCTCTCATGCTACCTTTTCAAGCTACAAACATACCCATTTCATTGCGAACCACACTAGCCAAAAATGGATCAGGAAAAAGCTTTTTGAATGCTTGCCTATTTCCATTTGCAACCTTTACATCATCGTATGGTGGTTGCCTATTAGGTGGCTGAAGTATTTCACTGCTATAATACTTTGGATTGAGAGCATAAACATGGAGATGCGATGGGGTGGTCATTTTATTCCACCTCTTCATGACCAAAAACTTGATTTCATTATAAAAAGTTTCTTCTCGATCTTCATCTTTCTTTTGTATGATCTCTCTCATACTTTCAAGCATGGAGTCAATCCCATTATAAACCTCTCACATGCAAGCTGCATTGTATCTGTATATCAGATCATATAGATAAAATAGGCTTTGTAAAACTGGGCACATATTCAACTTTGGTCCACCAATTATCATCAAGGATCAATGCTTTGATTTTATGGGCTCTTTTGGAGCTTGTTTGCCTCCACACGCTCCAAACATTGCTAATCACCATACTGCTCAATGTCCCTCTTACCTTCACAAGTCGTCTCAAGGCGAGCATGTGAGAGGCAAATCTAGTCTCAACAATCTACAAACAGAAAATGAGACTTATATAAGTTTGAATGTCCAAATGTTGCTAAACAATTAGAATTAGAAAGTTAAAATTTCGAAAGAAAATAGTTGTTCTCTTACCTTCAACAACTCCAACCTTAAAAATTTCTTAAATATGGCTTGAGACATGTGATGATTTGCGACAAACATCTAAATGTCATTGGCCTCTGCATAAACTTGCTCTATCCATGAGATTTTGCCAATCTTTTGCAGTATCAAATTGGAGTGGACAACACAAAGCATCCAAAATATGTGCTTGTATCTGCCCTCTACAATCAATTCAATTGCTCTGCAATTCTTTGTGTTGTCTATAATGACTTAAACAATGTGTTGGGGGCCCACAAACTCCGTAGCCTCTATCAAAATGTTAGCAATGAACTGAGCATCTTTCACATCGCCCTCACAATCCACTGCCTTCAGGAACATTGTCCCTTTAGGGCATACTGTAACAACATTGATCAATGGCCTATTTCAAGCATATTTCCATCCATCTGAGATAATGGAGACTCGTGAATCCTTCCATGAATCTCTAATTGGCTCCAAAGAAATTTGAATATGTTCTACTTCCTTTGCCATGAGTGAGGTTTGGATTTTCTCATAATTAAGGCCTTTGTAACCCTATAGAGCTTCATTGATTGCTTTCATCATTTGTTGCCAATAAGTCGACCTCAAAACATTGAAGGGCAGCCCACATGCATAAATGCATCGAGCAACCAACTCATCAGTAATATCCCTCTTCTCGACATTGAATGTTTTTTCCAATGGTTCTTTCTGTTTTTTTTGTGAAGTGGTATTTGCGTCATCATCCAAGGAAATTGCAACTAAATAAGACTGAGTTTGAATGAAATGATGACTTGCAGATGGAGGTGTTGTGGGTGATCTACCTGATATGTTTCTTTGGTGAGGAATTGTTCTACATCAAATTCTTGAAGCAATTTTTGCATCTGCTTGTTCTTGCTCTTTCAAGTACTCAACCATTTTTTACTTTGAAATTTTGTCACTCTTTTTGATCCCTAAGGATCCATACCTAGTCAAATGAGTTTTGAGTCGAGTATATGAGGACTTGTATGTGACATGGCAATGATTGCATACCCACATACAAGTACCACCACCAACAATGATCTCTAGTATCTTCATGTCTCCAAAGAGGAGAAACGAGGTCATATTTCACTGCAATTGAGTTTTATTCCTGGTTTGCTTCACCACACCCTCTCCCTGGAGTTGAACTGGATGCCATGGATATGAAGATATGAATATTTTAATCTACTTTTGATCACTAGGATCACCTAAACGATGCAAGGTGAGAGGGTACACAACGTTAGGATGTTATCAAATTAAAACTCAACACAAAAATAAATTATAATTATAGATTTGAATTTTTTTTAAACTTTACGCAAAAATTAAATTTATAGCAGCTAACTTTGTTTCTGATTCTCAGGATCACATAATGGGCAAGAGAAGAGCATACGCAGAAGTTAGGGTCAGAGTAAACAAATATATATTTGAATTTAGATAAAGAAAACTAAACATTGTCTTTAAAAGTTTAAAAAATAAATATTAAATATTAAATAACTCAAAATAAAAAATAAATTAGAAAACCGAATTCCGAATTAATTTATTAAAAACAAATGAAATGAAAAATATCTGTTAAATCAGCAATGGCTGCCTTCAAATCGCTCCTTGTTGCAATGGGTGCCTCCAAAACCCTCCTTGTTGTAGCAGCTGCCTCTAAAATCCTCCTCTCTGCAATGGGCCAATGGCCGCCTCCACAAAATGCTCCTCCTTGTAATGTGCCAATGGCTGCCTCCACAAACTATTCCTTCTTGCAATGGCAAATTTGCAAAAAACAACTCCTTTCCTTGGCACCTTGCAATGACAAACTTCTACTTGCAATGATAAACTACTTGCAAACTGCTGCAAACTCCTCCTTCCTACTGCTGGAAAATCCTCCTTGCTACTGCTGCAAACTGAGTTGCTACAGCTGCAAACTTGTTTGTATGTCTTATTAGAGTGAGGGGGGTCCTTTTTATAGATTTTTGGCAAAGTTTAGGTTTTGTTTTTAATGTTTTAGCAAATTTTTTTTATTTTTTTCCTCCATACCTACGCAAGACCCACCGGAATAGCTTGGAAACATCGTGGAAATGCCTGGGTACTCCTGGATACGTCACAGAAACATCAAAGACATTTCCAGTACATCCCAGGAAGTGCCCGAGACGTTTCCCCCGCGTTTCCTTATTAAAAACGTTTCACGGGGGGCGGGGGGGCATTTCCTAGAACACAGAAAAAAGCCCTCAAAGAGAGCACACCATAAAAGTTTGCCAGTAGAAAAGTTCACCCTATCAAAAACCAGCTAAAGAGAAACTAAACATAGCAAAGTAGACTGAAGCCTACAATTAAACAACAAAGAGCCTAGGCCACTAGGCCATCGCCAAAATCCGTGAGAAGGTTTTCCTTGCCTTGCACATCAGGAACATATCCCTTCTCAGTATCGTCAGGTCCCTAACTAGTACCAACCGGAGTTGCTTGACACAGATGTAACAGTCCCATATCAATATCAAAGCTGCCAGCATTGTTATCCTCAGCATGCTTTTTTCCCACCCTTTTCCTCATGTTAGCCTCACGCCGTGTAAGTATAAACTGCACTTTAGTAATGGTTTGGTTCAAGGCTCTTAGATAACATTTTCCGACCATTCAAGAAGGGCTCCACCATAACCATGTTCAGGTAGAGAAGCATCAGCAAGAGATGAAGAAGAAGATAAAGTCCAATCTCAACTATTCTCCTCAGCCATCCTACTCAAGGCAAATCAAGAACATTTTGTTCTAAAGCACCTTTGAGCTTGATTTTGTTCAATCCTGTTGAGAGTGGCATGTACTGCATCAATAATAGATTCAGAGCCTCACGGCACTCCTTCCTGTATTTGATCATTGTCACCATTGCAAACAAGATCAGGATCAAGATCATCAGATTGTTGTAAATAAGCCTCCACTTCTAAGATGTCCAAATCTGCTGTTCCAAAGTGAAGAACTTGTCGATCACGAGATGAATTAGACTTAGGAAACCCTCCAATGCCAATAAGGTAGTTGGAAGATATCTTCATTATTCTAGTCTTTTAGAACATTTCTAATTCAGACTTAGGGGCATTCACTTGTATGTTCACCTACACATGAAGAACTCAAAGAATGACTTCACTTGTGAAGTCAATGAGCCTCGTGCCTTTTCCTTGCGTAATATCATTATTTCTTTCTTTCCAGACAAACCACAAATTTCAGAAGACATTACCAGCCATAACTTTTTAGAAAACGAAAGAAAAAATTTCTCAGTATAAATAGAACAAAAGACAATATTAAGACATGTAATATCCTGACAGAGACATTTAGACCAGGCACTAAGACAATGTTTCCAAACAACACAAGCATAGGGACAAGCAAAAAAAAAATGCTCAACAGTTTCTTCTTCCCCACAAACAAAACAAAAAGGACTACAAAACCCGTTCTTAGCAATAAGGGAGCCAACAACTAGTTTTTGGTGAAGAAGCAGCCACCTAAAACAAGATTTTATGGGCTTAATACAGGAATCCCAAATGACAGCTAACCTATCTCTCCACTTGAGAAAGGGACCATTAATGAGAGTCCCAGAAAAAGTCCTTCGACCTCATTAATAATGGATCAATGTGGATGGCCTTTGAATCTTTTGTGGTGTTTACTGGGCTGTTGGCTTTAAGACTTAAATCTTATTTTTCCTGTATGAGATGGCTCATAGCCTCTCTGACCGTTTTAATTTTCATAGTAATTTTCTCTTAGTGGTAAAGGATTTTCAAGGGTCCGTTTACAGATGTTAGTGGTTTCTGGTCTTTGACTTTCTAAGGTTTCAAGTGGGCATTCTTTCAAAATATATTTTGTACAATCCTTTGTGGTTGACCTAGTATTAACTCTTGCTGATGCTAGGTTTTTGATATAGTAACTTTTTTATCTTTAATGCAGTGCTCTAGAATTTTATCGAAAAAAATGCAAGCCATCAAACAAATAATATTATCCCAACAACCTTCTCCATGAAAAAGTAATACAGCACATTGTAAAAAATTAAGTTGACCCTATGAGACTAATATTACAAAAGATATATAAATACATTCAGAAACCTCATCACATGTTTTTCTATTGCTCATAAGGCACACACGACATTGAAAAATAGAGCAAAGAACCCACTTTTTAATATTTATAATAGCATAGATTATTTTATTTGGCAAGCATACCTTCACAGCACCTTCTTCAATGATTGACATTCGAGCAAGACGAGCAAAGTCTGAGCCAATATGTTTTCTCAGATCCTCCAAGAAGAAAAAATTTATATCATATATAATCTGCAAAATAATTAATGGCGAAACATAAGCTATATTAGATGATTGTCGAAAAAATAAATGGAAGCATATAGTTACCCTCAAATGGCCAATGGAGCAAGAGATGGTAACAATTAGACGTACAGGAAGGAAGTGTATAAGTCATCTCAAACCTGATAATTTAAGTCAAAAGTAAAATGAAAGGAAAGAAAAAAAACCGATTGCAGAAGAAAGAGGCCATAATATCTTCAAACTCAATAATTCATAAACAATTATGACTGCACACTGCCATGCATTATTCCAATATTTGCATACCTACTAGTTGTAAGCACATCTAGGTAAATGCAATGTAGTAGACCACAACAATAATCTCATTAGACAATAAAGCAAGAAAGGACTTCTTGATTAGTATATATTCATCAGCCAATGATTCCATCTATTTCAAAATGAGAACTAGATTGTTACATGATTTTCATTACAAAATATATGCTTAGTAGTTATTTTCCCCATACCTATGGGTTAGGATACGGCAAGAATAAATGTCATATTCCAAATAACACTTTCAGAGTTTAGAACACAAAAAGATAGAAGAGTGTCTCAATAACATTATCTTCATCAAGTTTCAATCCAATTGATCACTTATGTTGATGTGTAAACTAGTCATTATATGCTTTCAATCATTATTTGGATAATCAAAGCATCATATGAGTAAATCTTGTGCGCACAGACCAACATCATATTTACCCAAAGCACCTAAATGCTGCAATGAAGAATTACAATACAACTAACAAATCTGTGCAAACTGGAGAGTAATATTCCCGCCACTAAATAATTGAAGGAACCCTAAAGCGTCCATCTTATGAAATGGGTATAGAGAGACTATCACATAGATACCCTTAAGGTAGGAAATCCTTTTGCAACTAAGAGAACCTTGTACTTTTCAACAGTTCCATCAGCTATATACTTGCTCTGATATACCCATTTGCAATGAAGATGGACTATGTCTCAAGTATCGTTCTCCATCATTGAATGATATTCATTGGCCATAGCTTCATCCCCTTGAAGGTCTAACTGTCATTCAATTCTAAAACATGAGCAACAAGACCGACAATGTCATTCTCATATCTAGTTCTATGAATGTCAATGAGATCACCCGCCAATGGGCTTACTACCTCTCAGTTTTTCTGACCCATCTTGGAAGAGATTGAGCTGCAAGAGGTGGAGGAGCTAGTGCAACAATTTGTTCCTCATTTGCTTGATCTTCCAACAAGTCATCATCTTCCAAAGAAGACAAAGTAGAATCAGATGCGATAAGAGGATTCAAAGAAGTTGGCTCACAGGCTGATGAGTGTCATTCAACTTATGTATCTCACCTATAAAGTTCTTCATGAGTACTAGGGTCAAAAAGACGATGGGCTTTTATATCCTCGCAACAGCCAACAAAGATGCATGGTTGGCTCTTCTTCTCCATTGCCTTGCATTTTTCATCTATAATAAATGGCCCAGCCTCACTACCAAACACTCAGAAGTTGGAGATATCAAGGTTCACTACCAAACACTCAGAAATGGACACATCAGGCTTCTTTGCTCCAAGCTTCTTCCACTTTCATGTTTCGCACTACTTGGTGAGGAGTGTGTTTATGGATATAGTTTGCACAATTGATGACCTTGACCCAAAACAGTAGTTCCATAATTTTGGCTTCAATAATGCGATCGGCCATTTCCTTAAATATGTGATTCTTCCATTCAGCAACAGCATTCTACTAAGGCATGTAAGGAATTGTATGTTGCATATGTATCCCATGAGTGGCACCAAAATTGGAGGAGGCATTGTTCCCATCTTGAGCTGCTAAACAGGAAGCCATGATTGTTTCTCAACAATCACCTTGAAATCGACAATGGTGTTAAAGACTTCACTTTTGTACTTCAAAACATACAGCCAAGTTCACCATGAGAAGTCATTAATGAAAGTGAGCACATGCTTAGCTTCTGAAAATAATGCCTTAGAAAATACATCCAATTGCTATGAACCCACTGAAGTGGAGCCTTGGCACTCCAAGCCTTTCCTTTCTCAAACTTGTCCCTGTGATGCTTGCCAAGTACACCACCTCCACAAACTCCTCTATAGGAAACTTTGGGAAGACCTATGACCATGTTTTGAGTGCTCAATCGCTGCAAGTAGCGGAAGTTGAGATGCCCTGATCACTCATGCCACAACCTGCTCAAATCATCATGAACAATGAATACGTTGGGGAAGAGTGAGAGCTCAAAAGTGTCAAACTTGTACAATCATCAGCATCAACAACTCTAATAGCAACCCTCCAAATCATATAAACATTTATGTGGTTTCTTGTACTAGTTGAAATGCCACAATTATGGGGCAAAAACATTTCTCTTAGGTTAGGGTCCACGTGAAAGCATGTACTTGTAAAGAGTTATCCATACAGGAAGCTCTAATTTTCATTCCAAATGCATTCTTCATCCTGATGATGGGTAACAAAGTGTGACCCAAAGTGCCAATCGTCAAAACCTAATGGTATGCAGTGTTTTCCCAAAATTTCTTTCTTCAACATTTATGCACAAACTTTTCGTTCTGCTAGAGATCGCAAGAACTTGAACATACATTTGGAAATGACAAAAGCTGTCATTCTGTGAACTTCAATGACTAATATGGCTTTTGAAAAATGTTTCTCACAAAAATCATCTGAACTTTGTCATCTTTTTTCTTCCATCAGCCCGCTATACAAACATAATGAAAATAATCAACAAATGCAACATGACATAAGAAACATGCTAAAAATTTAATTTCCAAGAGGAAAAAGTCGCACACTAGTTAATTTATTCAATCCTTGCAACCTACGAACTTGTTGCCAACTAAATAATCAACATCAGACTAAGACATGCCTCTAAAATGGTCAGTGTGAGCTCCTAACAAGAAATATCAGATGTGTTGAGTTTTTGCATGCATCAGTATAATCCTAATCAAACGATTCATCAATTAGAATTTACATCAAATTGCACAACCAAAATCCATATATTATATCAAACAGTTTGATTCCTAAGAAGATACATATGATCATCTGAAGTTTCAATCCATCAAACTCTTACTAAATTTAAAATACCTTCAAAACCAATTCTATCTTCTTCAAAGTTGATTCCACAAGATGCCAAAAAAAAAACATAAAGCTATCAATCTAAGAGTAATATAGATATTCTTCTTCTCTAATATGCTCGTCATTCATGCAAAATCAAATGTCAAAAAAGTGAAGATTTTACGATGTATTTGTATATTTCAAATTAGCTAATTATAATTTAAGTTCAATTAAACAGTCATTTCTACCATTGCACATAATCCAATCATGTTCGTGGTATCTGAAGTGGGTCCTAAAGACACCTTGTCCACCTTCGAGTTATGTTTCAGCGAGTTACTTTGAATGCTATCATGCTATCATGGTTCCTCTAACCCATTGGTCCTATGTAGCAAATCCAATCCATTCACAAGGATCATAGATGTCATTAATGTCACCTATCATAGTCTTTTGTGGGGGTTTACTCTTCTTTGTGGCGCAAACTCTCCTATGAATGAGAACTTGGTTTGTAAAACTACTGATGACTATGCAGCAGAGGAATAGAATTTGTCAATACCTAAATGACTATAGTTTTGGATAGTACACATGATATTTTCTCTTCTCCAATTTACAAGTCAACTACACTAAATAATTTTGAATTAACTCTTTAATACGAAACACTAAAGAAGATTCTTTCCGAACTGCCATTGATGCATCCCCGTGTATGTCGTCATCACTTGTATTCCACATTTTCTATGTTGGACAATAATATGATTTCTCTTGCTTTTTATATCTATACTTGTGGTCTATTATTGTTCCATAAAACCATTTCCCTGTGTCAAGAATTCTAAATACAAGGAACTCACTTGTAAATGCCGTGGTAGAAGACTACCCAAGAGCTCCACAGGGACTTTCTCCAAAGCTTCTGGAAGCACTGTGTGATTTGTAAAGCAAAACACTTTCTTAACAATTTCCCAAGCTCTGCTCCATTCCACATTCTCCTCATCAACCAACATCCGCATTAATTCAGGTATTGCAATTGAAGGATGTGTATCGTTCAGCTGCAAAGCTACCTGTCAACCATCATGAATTTCAAAATGAAGATCTTTTCCTCCAATTGATTATTTTAATGAACAGTGAAATCAAGAAAATGGAATGTGCACGTAAAGTAAAATATATTAACTATGTGACTGTAACCAATTAAAACACGAATAAAAAGGAATGACTCGTATAGTGATGGAGCTATTGAATTAGTGCAGCCGTTGACAAAAATATACAAATATCAAACCACAACTTTTCCATGCCAATAGTAAGACAATAAGAAAAGCAGGCATGGTATAATCAGACAGTCTAGAGCATCTTACAGCACCTGGGATATGTAACAAAATATCATGAAATACAGAATTCCTTAGTAAACAGTGTTTTTTTCTTTCCATCCTCAAACAAGAATTTCCCATTAATATTGAAGCTAATTCAGAAACAAAAAGAGGAACTGGTTGTAACAAAGTCTAAGGGCGAGAGAAACAACCTTATCAGGAAATTGGTCAATGTTATCATGAAATTCCTTGAACCTCCTCATAATGTCTTGTAACGAAGCTGACACAAAGAAGTACTGTTGCTTTAGACGAAGCTCCTTGCCCTGAAACATCACCACATTCAGTAGCTGGCTATGGCCTACATGCCTCCATATCCTGCAGGGAAAACTGTGCAGCTCATTGCATGCATTCAAAGCACTGATTTCAACAAGTTACTCCAACTGCACAGAAAAGAACTGAAACATTCCCTTGCAATAAAGGTTCCATTCTCAGGGCACGAGGAGTTGTAGGAAGCACTTAAGTGGCTTTTATGTAGAGCCCACATGTTACCAGGGTATGCAGAGTTCTATGGAAGCACTCAAGAGGCTTTTATGCAAATAGCAGGACTTAAGGGCATGATTTAGCTAAGCTATTCATTCTATCACTACTTCAATGGCAAGTTTCATATCCAAATCTACATTTTCCCACAACATCACCAATGCATGCTTCAGTATAATAATCCAAACAAAAAATATCACAACAGTGTATCAGAAAATGTGAGTTTGCTCTAACAATCTACAAACCAAGCACGATCACGTGTTGAATGGTAGACATACTTATCTCTAAGAAAATAAAATCGTAGCTTATTTCAGATTAACTCCCAAATCCTATCTGCCAAAAATAAATTGAGGAGATACAGCACTATGAAAACTCTACCTGATAGGAACGGTCATCTGGGTACAAAACACTGCTAATAGTCTCAGCCCGCTGCTTGTTGATTATAGCATTGATATAGTCTCCAGTACTAAATGATTCCTGCTTAGAAAAGAGAACGCCAGCCATAGATATATATGAGTTAATCAGAAAATATTTTTATTAAATACCATTGATATAGTCTCTGGTACTAAATGATTCCAGCTTTAGAAAAGAGACATGGCAATCAGAAAGAGGTTTGAGTTTCATGGCAAATTTGTTTAAAGAGCATTCAAATAGTTTGTGGTACTAAAACATTACTGATTTAGAAAAGAGAAAAGGCAGCCAGAGAGAGATATACGCTTCACAGCAAATAAATTCTTCTCAAAATAAAAATGCAATTGTAGAATTGTAGATGACAAGGCTTCACTATGCATCATGCTGTTTTCAATAACCACATTTATGAAAACTAAAATTTGAACCATAAGAATAAACTCATTTCCAATTTCAACCATTAAATTGAATTCATCTCTAATTATACATCGCATCTTTAGAGAATATCAGAGGGTTCTGAGCATGCATAAAATAGAATATAAAGATTGAATTTGAAAAACAAGAAGCCAAGAAAGCCTACAAACCTCTGCGAAAGCAAGCTAAAAGCTCTATGGAAAATGATACTCCTCGATAACCAACAAACATTAGACTATATAACAATAGAAACAAATATCAAAATTATATCAACATTCACAAACAAATAGGGTATAGTTCAACGGGAATCAAAAGAAAAACTACTTACAATAGCTAATAAGGATTGCTTTGCAACCAAAAATAAAATGTCGTAGCCATTGGGAAATCTGCCTTTGTAGCTGTGCTTGAGCCTTCATATGTCATTATACTAAGTTTTTTTTTAACACAAAGCCTACATAATAGTTATTGGGGTTACATCAAGCGGTTTCCCAAAAATATCTTTGGAGAGCTCACAAAGATGGTTCTCTATGGGTTCATTCGGAGCTTTCCCAATGGGTTACCAAAGGTTCCCTGAAGGTTCGCCAAGCAAGTAATTAAGGAATTAAATGCAATAATATTGTAATATGTGTTTATGATCAATCAATGATGTAATATACAGTTGTTCACTATCTTCCATGATTTTTTGTGTGTTTAGCTTGTAATCTAAATCAAACCTCATTCAATATTGCACTTCATGCTCAAAAGTTGCTGACGTGGCCATCATCTCGAACTGCTGATTGCCTGTAACCACATACTTCCAAATGTTAACATAATCTTTTGTATAGATTATCTATATGGCATGTGTTATATCAGTGAGTAAATTCATGTAAATGTGTTTGTCTTTGACTCTCTTTCACTAGCAAGCCTGCTGACCTTAGAGACAAGATACTACAAACATGTTGACATCTTTTCCCAGTTTGGCAGTTATTGGTAGACTTAGAAGAAGTGTATGAAGATTGTTGAGAATGTCATAAGTTCATCTCTGTGATTTGAATCCAAGCTGATTTTTACTATCACCTCAGTGAAGTGTTTGCATAGTAGATCTCTACACTCTCTGGAAGATCAGCAGAATCTTGCGAGGGAACAACAGAGGCATGGGCACAAGACTAACAGGAAGAGGATAGTGTGTGTTTTCTGGATCCAAGTTCTATAAAGTTGGCGGTGAAAGAGAGAGGAACATACATAGACACATTCACAAAACAAAACAATAATAAACACAGAATATACACGCAATGGTCTTTATACTATGGAAATAAATACAATTACAGGGTTCACCAGGTGTGAAGTGTTTCGCACACAGGGTAAGTCCCCAGATGGTATGGCATGATACTTTACTACTGAGATCATAGTGACAAAAATGGAGGGCGTCCTAAAATAGACCACATTACTGCCTGTATGAGAAGTAACATGGCAGTTGATGAGATCCAACTTGTCTTCTATTTAAACCAGTGACTCATATAATGGCTCATTGCATCATTTTATGATGCATGATCACATCATTATATGCTTCCATGGACACGTTTGTCTGCAAATGACAATAACTCACTTCAATAAGCATAATAAAATAATAAAGTATACATTATTCAGAGCACACAATTTAATCTTCATCACTATGCACATTATTTACATGAGAACAGTTCTGAAGCTAACATTTGGCCACCTACTAAAGTTAAGCATCGCACTCTAGTGCATTACTGCTATCCGCAGGATATATAGCTCAAAATCATGATCTTCCGACACATTCACTGAAGCTCAATCTAGATCTTGCATTTTTGTAACCGAGTTGTTCTGTTAAATCCATTACTTGGACTACTAATGTTGCAACCAATGATGCATTCAGCTCAACATTTTACCTCTCCAATGAACTTGTGCATTATTTGGGTCTTTACAGACACAACGGGGAAAATAGCTATTGTCATTTGATAAAAACATGGATGATCAATACAACACTTACAGTGAAGTAGATATACCTTTGAAATGGTGTATAACGAATATATGCGACCCTAGATCAATATCATTAATATATTATATAATATTACAATATATTTCATTCTCTCCTTAGTTGAAAGAGCTTCGTACTCAAAGTGTCTTTGATGTTCACTCTTGCTTGTCGAAATCTGTTATAGTTTGCAGCTAGTTTATTTTATCTCTTTCTCAAAGGCTTCAGCATGAAAATATATGTAAGAATCACAATCAAAGATTAAATTTCACAGAATCCAATATGGCACCAGAATGGATTTGTTTAAAAGGAATAATCTTGTCAGTAATGTGTATGAACGATCTACTGAAGTCATTACTGAGATTCCAAGTATAATTTAGGTGGCAAGCATCTAGCACAAGGACAGTAATGTGATTAATATGACACCATCCATAGATGTAATTGATATTGTTTTTAAGTGATTTAATGTTTTGCTTCACATTCTTAACAAGATGTCAGGCGTTATATCTACAGTTTTTTGCAATTTTCTTTGATGTGTTGAAGTTCTTTGAGTATTTCTAAATAATATTCTTTAAATACCAAATCACAATGAACTGGAACTGTTTTACGAACGATAGCATTTTCATTTGGAGATATCTTTGCAATAGAATCTTCAACTCTAACATGAGTTAAAATTTTATTCTTTTCGACAATTTCAATTTTATTATTATTTGCAATGATTTGCAACATCATGAACAAAACATAGCTGAAACAAGGAATAAGAATGTCATAGAATTGTAGGAAGTTTACATTTTTCTTGGTCAGAAGTCGATCCTAGTTTAAACCATACTCACCTAATTCTTGAGATGGGCGGACGGGATTTCTGAGAGAGCTTCCCAGATTTTGGGGCCGCGGAGAGGGATGGGACGCGCAGGAGGGGGGTGTAGGGGTGTTTATTAAATTAATATATAAAAACTAATATTTAAATATTTTTAACTTTATTCAATGAAATGAGGGGTTTAAAGTTAATTTAATGTTTTTCAGGGTACTTTTTCTTAGACCTGATCTAGGGGACACGTCCCTGCATAACACTGGTTTGAATTAGACCTGATCTATGGCTTGGTTCATAACTCCAAAGTTGACAATATCAAAAATTAATTATCTTGTTCTTTGTAGCAAAGTGTTCTAGTTTTTTGTGCTTATTTTGGTGGATGGATTAAGAACCAAAGCATGTTCTAAAATATGTTTAGAAATTTTAAACATTTGAAATATGGTTGAATTTTGGGACATGCTTATATGATACTGTCAGAGATAGATTGTTAATTAATAATTATTTCTTAATTGGCCAATGGCAAATCAGCAAAGCGCATCAGTAGGATGTCAGAGTTAAAGATGCACCATTTATCGACGACCAAAGGGCATGGAGCTCACCACATCAAATAGGCCAATGTCGCAATCCCAAGGTCGACTCAACAGTTGTCAAATTAGAAGTTGCGCCATTTGATAAAGGAAAAGGCATGGAACCCACCATGCCAATTTGAACCCATAGTGCATCAGCAAATCCCAGTCATCAAAGTGTTTATCTAAGTGTAGCGTCATTGGATGAAAGGAAGCGTACAAAGGACCCACCACGCTGGATTAATCAATGGCACATTTTTTCGAGCCTGCCATTGCTGATTGTGCTCTAAAATTGCACGATTCGTCAATTTATTGGATCCAACGGCCCACATCTCTCCAAAGGCAATGAAGGGAAAACCACGTAGAAGCTGCCACGACCACTTACAATAAATTCAGCATTTGTCAGGTCACAGATCCGCAACATCCCAGGGCACAGTTGCCAAAAAGTAACCCGCTATGAAGGTGGAGAATTCAACAGACAATGCTAAATCAGGCGCCAGTGTGATTAAAAGCATAACAGGAGTAATGCTCGGTAATGGCATTTACACCTGACCACAAATGTTGCAGCAGTTTAGGGCTGTTGCAATTTTGAGGTTAGCACAAAGGTCCTAATGAGGAGAAACAGTGCAGGTGACACAACAATCAATTTCCCTCACTCCTCTCTGGTTATAAATGTAATAAGCTCATTTGAGCAAGTGATCAGCAAATTTTCCTTTTGTAAAACTGCGTAAGTAATAGCCTTAGTCATTGTAGTTATTTTATTACTGTCAAGATAGCTTTCGAGATAATGTAATCATATAATCTTCAAAGCATTCAATAAAAAATATTGTTGTGATTCTCTCCCTTTGTCTCTGAAAGTTTGATAGTTTTCAGTTTGCTGCAGTATTGAACATGTACCATTTGCATTGTATTTCCATTGTAATGTTAGTGCATACAACTATGAGTGCTTTGTGCTGAATGTTTGGTTAAAGGATAAACACGGTCATCTATCTCGGTGCATCACCTCCTCTTTGTTTCAGTAATTGTCTTACTTTTCTTCCTCCCCTTTGTTTCAAGTTTCAACAATTGTTTTGCTTGTATTCCTCCTCTTTTCTCTGAAAATCATTAGTTCTAGCATTAGGATGGACAAGGAACCAGTCTTTTCATCCCAGAGGTCATTCTACCATCAGGTCCCACTTAGTAGAATCTCCCATTGTTGGGCTCTGATAGCAGGTGCTAAATTCAGACATTTACGAGTATCAACAGGTTTATTGATCCATTCTCGCATATGATAATTTTGCATGACTTTGGGTTAAACGTCATTCTACTATAAGTCACTATAGCCACTTCCAAGCCTCAAAATGGATGATTACAGATCCTATATAGATGCTCTCAACAGAAACTATGGTCATTGAGTTGACCCCAGTCCAAAGCAGCAAGAAGGAAGCACATATTGAACAAAGTGAAATGTTTAATCCGTGATCCTTTCCACCCATAAAAATATGTGCCACTATGCCTTTGCCATATTATTCTAAAGACTGTTGTACAAGGGAAGTGTTTACCACATTTATTGTGTGCAAATGACAATGGCTAATAGAGGACATGTTTGTGCTGCATTAAGAAGAAATATAATTTTCATTTACGTGTATGAATAGTGGATATATATATATATATATATATCAGTTCAGCACTAGTTTGTGTATTTATTCTTAAGATTCTATCAATATTGCATTATTGAAATTTGTAATTGACAATGACTCATTTCAATTTAGTGTTTCACAATGAACATGTCCCAAAGTGTTCAAGATACGTTCGTTACATTTCCTGTGTCTCAGAAACGGAGGACGCAAATAAATGGGAGATGCCCTGCGGGAACCCTTCCCTGCTAAGGGATATCTGGAAACAATGTCAAAATTTATGAAAATTTTTCATCAGGCAAGCATGCAGCTCATCATGTAGCTTAAACCCTAAAACTGAGCTCTTCCCATTCTTCTTGCATCTATTGCTCATCATTTCTAGTGATATTTTAACAGTTAATGAATTTTGCATTTTGCATCTGATTTATTTAATATTTAATCCTAAAGTCTAGCAATATCTGTGTAGTGTACTACATTCCTTTGGATTGTTGTCCAAGCCATCTATTACATCAGCTATTAGTTTCATTACAACACTTTGATAAAATGAGTCTGTGATACGAAAAGAATTGTTGAACTTAAATGTTTTTGAACTAATGTTTTTAATCCTTCTGTACCATTTTCTTGAATTTCTATATTATCTGCCACTTGCATAACACATATACCGTTATTGAATACAAACTTCAAAGAAAGCACTGCAAGGAACTGCTATTAGTTTCATTACAACTCTCGGGTTAAATGAGTTTGTAATAAGATAAATTGCTATACTATAGACTATCTGAAAGTATTTCCTTATTATAAAAAACATTTTTTTGTATTCTTCTGGACCCGCATCCACTGTGCCGTCCCCAGAAATTTGGGTGGCCTCTCCAACCATCTCCAAAACACATCTCCCCTCCCTGCATCCCTGAACCTATGTGAAATATTGTTTTAATATCATTCATGATACTGGTAACATTATAAACTGCTGTAGTTTATTTCAAATTTTGAATTTTTGGACATATATAGATATAATTAGGCATAGCCATACTCCCTGATACAATCAAATTTTGAAAATGCATACCACTGCCCACACAAAGGAACACCTTCTGGGCTATTTTTCCCAACTAGCTAAATTTTTGACAATTTATCAAGAATAAATATTTACAATTGGTAAAATAAATCAAGTATCAATGTAAATTCTATGGTTTTTCAGTTTCTTACTTATTAGGTTTCTCAATTTCTTACTTATTAGTTTAAAATATTAATAGTTTAAGAAATGTAAAGATTTTCCAGCTATTCTACAGTTATTAAAAATTCATAGTCCTTACCCTGATCTACACACCCTAGCAACTACAGTCCTCAAAACGTTACTCTGCCAGTGATTCAATAATGTAAGAAAGGAGAACTTTAAAGCAAATCATTGTTCCTACGAAATCAGAAGTGCAGAGAAAACCAACCAGATCAGATTCACCACTGGGTTTGGCAGCCCAAAGTCGAAGATTGATAGTGTTTCCTGTGTCATATCCTGGAATGGGGTTGTCATATGCAACTGCTTCTACCTACACATAAACCAAAAAATTCAATTCATCAAGTACTATAATGCATCAAATAAACAATGAAGTAAATGAGAAGCTTTAAAAATATAAACTAGATACCAACATGGCTCATCATTTGATGGCATTGAGGTTATATTGATATAAAAAAGCTAACTGCCTTCGCTGTACAATAATAAGTTATAACAGCAACTGCTTATTGCCAAACTAGACATTTTTAATCCCTATAGATCTTGTGGTTCAGTTCAAAAATAGAAATCTGGTGGACTTCGTGCAGCCTTAATAGATTACTATACCGCTACATCTAACATAAATCGTTATCAAAAACATTTACCGCCTTATGAAACACAGGCGTTTATCAGCCAATTCAAGGGTCTTACCATCTCTCCAGGAATCCATTTTCTTCGCTTTCTGCCCCTGTGAACTTCCTCCTCCACTTTCCCATAAAACTACAGTATACAGTAAAAACATGTTCTTGCATAGGATAAAAGTAGAAATTATGTGCTAGAAAATAATTGATGGAGGACAGATGCAAGGAACCAATAATCCTGAGAGAACCCATTATGGGCATGTGTAGCACACCGACAGACAAAAAGCATTAGTCTATTTGCTACAAACCTTTACTGGATATGTGATATGAACACGCTCAATTTCCCAAGGATTACCAAAATTCAGCCAATAATCTGGTTGTTCATGCTGAAACCCATCAAGTATGACCTGTCTAAACAATCCATATTGATAACGCAACCCGTATCTGCACAAGAAAAATGGGCTCATTATCAAATTTACGGCAATACAAATCACATGTAAGAAAGATCTTCAGGTTGGCAGTAAAACATGAAGCTAATCAAATTCCAACCGGCCGAGTTTCACAGATTTTAGCTTCCCTTTAAAAAGGGATGGTGCCCACAAAGCAAAACTTGATGAAACAAAATATGTAAAAGAAAAAGCGTTAACCCCCAGGCTGGAAAGTCTAAAGTCGAGAGTGAGTCCATTAGACATGCTGACAGTCGAGCAAGCCCGCCATTCCCAAGAGCTGCATCTGCTTCCTTAAAATATTTGAGAACAAATAGAAACAAGTTAAATGGCTGAATCCAATCCATTATGTTGTAGAGTTACCTAGCCAGAAAAAATCATAGTTAAGTACAATGGAAACAAAATAACAATCTATCAACCTTCTCAACATACAAATATTAGACCATAAAAGAGCATTCAAGAGAAACCTCCTTACAAAAATGATTGCCCGTGAAAACCTAAAGAGCGATTAAGAGCATCTTCAACAAAGCTGGGCTTTGATTTATTAGTGCTGCTTAAAACCTCGGTGGAACCATAACTCAAAAATCCTTCTAACCAGAATTTTTAAGCTTTAAATATAAATTTTTAACAGATTAGGTCTCCACTCATAACGTATCAAGGCTGCATGGACCAAAGCAACAAAAATTTTTTAGAACAATTGTAATGGATCAACTGGATCAGTTGTGTAAATCATAACAGTATGTAGAAACGATATTGAATGAGAGGTAAGAGGAAGAGTGGAACATGTCAGCCATCACTCCAGCAACTGGATTTGAGTTTCCAATGTTCTGATTTTTTGTTGTTCAGAAGTCTAGTCCAGCTGTGCTCAGCCTCCTTGCTTAAGGCGTATGTTTAGTTTTCATTATGACATATACTGCTATACCAAATTTAAATGGCAGCATAAACTCTTTTTTCGTTGATTCTTTTTGTATGGTCAAGGCCTCCTGTGTCCTGGTGACCTGTACCCAGGCAGGAGTAGCCTTGTTTTTTGGTCTACAAACTGCGCTCTTTCAGTAATATAATTAACATTGATAAATTCAAAGGATTTCCTGAGTTTATTTGGGAGAGAGCCCCAATTTTAACCCACATTTACCAAGATAAAAAAGCTTCCATCCCCTTCTTGAAAGTGTTTGGCCCTCAAAACAGTCGTAAAAATCTTTGTAATTTTTTGCACAATAAAAAGGCAAGAACAATGTATGTAATGTACATAAGCGCACAAATCAACTTCCTTCTGGAACATTAATAATTTTTGAGATATAATCAGACTAAAATCTTTTAAATAAAATTTGGACCAATTTATTATTCAACAACGAAACAAATAATTGCCAACTATTATCTTTAGTATGTAAATGGTCTTTAGTTCTTCATGAATCATGTCATGTGTTGACATGTCATTTCTGATATTTTGTAGTTCTATAAATACATGTTGACAAATTTCTTTTAATATTAGATCATTATGAATGATGACTATGTTTGAGCCATTATTATTTATAATCCAGTTATCAACATACGAACAAGGTTTGACCAAACCTTAAGGATTTTCACTGAACCTTGAACTTTTTAGTAGGGTCAAACCTGTTGGACGAAATCTTCCAATGCCAGTTTAGCACAATGACTGTGACATCAACCCTCACTTTTGACCATGAAGTACACAATGAATATTCTAGTGGTAGTGAAGATAGTTTGGATCATGATGCTGGCACTAACTGTATTAATGATCGTGAATTAAATTGTGTAGCAAGTTTCTATTTTGAAGATGTTTCAATTGTCATTTTAGAGCATGGTATCCTGGGGCATAGACTATGGTCACTCGAGCAAGTGCCACTCTAAATATTGTAAAATAGTGTGATGTATCAAATTTTGAAATACCATGAACATTGGGCATTAAACTATATATTTTACAACATAGTGTCTTTTTACCCTAGTACATCTCTCTTATGATTGTAACATTGATGTGTTCTGGTTATTTGTAGACATAAATATAATTTATTTCTTTTCTTTTTATATCATTTTCATATTCTATTTCTGTGACTATGCATAACTTTGCATTTTGTCTAGCTTTGAACCTTTCCGAACGTTTTTGAAATTCTGAACTGTGGCAAAGCTTTCACCTGTTTGAACCTACCAAACTTTTTGAACCTTGTTACTATGGTTATCAACAATTGGTTTCTTATCCGCTCGTGTACTAACTTCAAATTTAATTTGTTCAGATGATAGCATACATGCAATTATGTTGTTTTCTGTATTAACAAAATTTGGGACCCTCGTTTGATTTTACATAACTTAAAATACCATTCATTTCAGTCACTTGTAATTGATAAGTGAATTAATTGATTGGCAGCAATTTATCTAATGTGATACTAGATGATATCATATGATATGGTTACCATAATATTACATCTTATATCCTTCTCAGAAATCTAAATAAAGATTGTGTCATTGTTGTTATATATCCCTATTGTATTGTTTTCATACGGTATTGAATAAATAATAAATATACAAGATGCATAATGGTGGTCAAGTCATGATCACGTCCCTATTACACTTAACTATTTTATTATTATATTACTTCGAGGTATATAACAACAGCATTCGTCGATAACAAGAGTCTTTGTCAAATGTAATGAAGCTTAGTTCAAAATTGAATCCACAAAGACTTCCATCAAAGGTGGCAGCTTATGATTTTTTTTCACCCATGACATTAGCGAACTAGCAATATTGAGTTTTGTCATATTTTAATAATAAAAAGCTGTCCAACTAAAATCAAAGTTGTAACTCAGACTCTTAAAATGACAAAACACAGCTCGAGTAATGATACTTTGTTATAAGTTTCAAAAAACAACAGGTCATAAAAATCAAAACAAATGAGAATCCATCTCCATCACAAACCATAATGAGAAATTTGAAGCTTAAAATGAACAATATTCTAACCTGTGTTATTGAGAATACTAAATCTACAAATTCATGATAATCATGTAGTTCATTTTTTAATAAAAAGACAAGTTGAATGGAAGGATGGAGATCGGGACAGATGACTTGGAGCTCTAGTCTTGGGAAGATGAATAGGCATCCTCCATGAGAGCATCTTCAAGCTTACTCTTGAGAGACCATGTTTACGTGAGTTGTCGTTCTTAGTCTTTTTTTGTCCCCTTTGTTTTGCATTGTTTCGTGTGCAGGTTGCCTTTTAGGTGTCTTTTTCTGTTATATGTTTTTGGTGTGCTTCCACTTATTTGTCTAGGTACCAAGGGCTCATTTTGGGGGAAAAGGCCGAACCATAGCCTGAACTTGGGATATAATTATTGTACTTCCCTCGCATGGGAAGCATTACTGTAGCACCAAGCAAATTTATTGCTTCAGGCTTTAAGGATGGAAACCCCGTTGCTTCATTTGGTGTTGTTGAAGGTGAGAAGGGTTTGGAGGCAAGGAAGAGATCCTTCAAGGAAGTTCTGCGAGAGGAGATTGCTTCTGATATCCCCATCAGAGCTAGCTTTGTCATTTGCAGAGATGAAGATCAGCAGCAGCAGAAGAGGTCAGGGAGGGAGTTTCAAGAGGAAAAGGTACGCCCCCTGCTGATGATAATACTCTTACCCTTGTTCCTAATGATGAAATGTCTGAAGTATTGAGAAAAGAAGAAGTTAGGTTGAAAAATGTTTGTGTTTTTCTAGTTTGTTTGAATAAAAATGAATTTCCCTCAAGAAAATTCTTTGATGACTGGGTGGCTGCGTTTTGGGGGAAAGAAGTAGAGTTGTATGTTTCTTTCTGCTCTTTGATTCAACCTGGAGTCTTTCTTATCCTGTGTAGGAACTCTAATATGTAGAGAAGAGTTATCTCTAGGCCGTTCTGAAATGTAGGCCAGTCTGTGTGCAGAGCCCGCCCTTGGGTACCGGAAATTGAGTGGGGCAAGTTAGTCTTACAGACAGCCCCCAGATGGGTTGAGCTTAATAATGTGCCTATCCAAGTTTGGCACCTTCTCCCTCGTCTTTTGCAACCCCTAAGGGAGGTCTTGCAAGTAGAACAATCTAGGATTGCACTGTCTCATATGAACGCATGCCTTCGTATCTCCCTAAAATCGGTTGCGACCTTTCCAGATACCATGGTTATCAGATTGAAAGATAAAGATTTTGTTCTGCCCTATTTCTAGGTTGGGGATAGTGAATGCATGATATTTATGCAAAAAGGATGGGCACCTTAAGAAAGATTGTATTTTGATAAAAAAGCAAGCCCCTCCTGTTTTTAAAAAGAAACCACTGTTTGTTGAGGAGAAGATGTGTGATCCACAAAAAAAATCATCTTCAAACGAGAATGTTGATATAAACCTGGACGCCCATGCAAGTGGAGTTTTTCCTCAAGGAAGTTCTATATCTCCTAGGTTTGAAGTGACTTTACCAAAATTCTCAAATGTCCATGAAGAGTTTGATGATTCTCCCTTTTTAGGAGATGCTAATCATACCTCTGAAAATCTACCAAAGTTCTGTATAGAGAAATCATATGTGCCGGAGAAAGTGACCACGGAGGTCTCCCTGTTAAAAGAGGCAAGGGTCTCTAAAGAATATGGAGATTTCCTTGCAAAAACCAATGGAGGAGATTAGACCTCTCTCAAAGGATTCCTTTGAGGCAGCCACTGTGGTTGTTAGCCTGGTTTCAAAGTGTACGAAAGAAGGAAATAGTTTGGGTCTTAGTTCCAAGCCAAAATTGGATAGGCTACCTCAGAACGTTGATTGTGACCCCCTGCATTCCTTAACGACTGAAGATGCTAAAGCAAATGACTTTTTGGACAAAAAATCCCAGGTGAAGAATCCTAAACCCAAACAAGGTATTAAGAGACAGAAAAAAGAAGTGTTTGACCCCTCAAATGATTTTCTGAGCGAGAAAGAAGCGAGGCAAAAAAAAGGGGGACCTGAGATTGGACAGTGTGAAAGTGGTAGGAATAAGGTTAAAGATGAAAAACTACCATCTTGTTTTGAAAAAACACAGGAGGAAATAAGGGTCCTGGCACCCCCCCATGTAAGTATGAAAGTAGTCAGATGGAATGTCAAAGGTTTAGAAGCTCAAGATATAAGAATCATTGTTACAAGATTTTGCAGAGCTAGGGAAAACTTAAATTTCCTCCTGCTTCAGGAGGTTAAATTAGTTGGGTTTGCTCTGGAGTCTGCTCTATCCTTTATTTGGAGCCATGGTCATCTTGTTTTTTTTACAAATCACGAGAAAGCGAAAAGGGGAGCTGCTATAATTATTAGTAAAGAATGGGCACAGGTTGTTACCAGCTCGGGTAATTCACCATCTAATAAGGTGGAATAGGTGACCCTTAAGGTAGATGATAAGGAGTTTGGAATCTATACTATATATGCCTTGAATGATTACAGGGAAAGGTCTGATTTATGGAGTTGGTTGTTTGCTTATTTGAAGGATATTCTGTGTATTATTGGAGGAGACTACAATACGTTTGAAGACAAAGAGGATAAGTTAGGGGGGGCTCCTTTTGAATGGAAGGTAATGAACACTTTTATTGGTAGAAAATGAAAAAATTGCTAAGATTGGCAGACCCCCTCTACAAAGGCAAACATGACAGTAAAGGAATTTGGTACTCTTGGTGTAACAATCAAAAGGGCAGAAACAAAGTTTATTCTAGACTTGACATCTTTTTGGTTAATAAGGAATTCTTTCTCCTTCCTCCGGTTGATAAAGGGAACCTTGTCAATGTGTATCCTTACTACACTCTTTCTGATCATCATCCAATTGTCCGACAATCCAATTGTCATGGATTTTCAAGTTGCCTCTTCTCCTATCCAAGTTGATACAGAATGGAAAGGTCTTTTTAAGTTGAATGTCTCGCACTTTAAGGACCATGACTTTCTAGAAGGTGTTAAAATGTCTTAGTTTCTTGCCAAACACTTTTCCACTGTCCTCTAGTACTAGCACTTGGAATCAGCGTGTAGCCTCTAGCCAGAACTTTATGAGAGGTTTTGGCCAGGCCAAGGCCAGGATTAAAAGGAACAGGGAAAGAGAGATTCAGGTGGAGCTTTCCTCGTATGAAGCCAGTGTACGATGATCCCAAGGATTCAAAGGATTCGTTTGAGGCAGCTATTGTGGTTGTTAGCCTGGTTACAGAGTGTACGAAGGAGAAAATAGTTTGGGTCTTAGTTCCAAGCCAAAAATGGATAGGCTACCCCAAAACGTTGATTGTGACCCCCTGCATTCCTTATTGACTGTTGATGCTCAAGCAAATGATTTTTGGACAAAAAATCCCATGTGAAGAATCCTAAACCCAAACAAGGTATTAAGAGACAGAAAAAATGAGTGTTTGACCCCTCAGATGATTTTTTGAGTGGGGAAGAAGCGAGGTGGAAAAAAAGGGGACCTGAGATTGGACAATGTGAAAGTGGTAGAAATAAAGTTAAAGATGAAAAGCTCCCGTCTTTTTTTGAAAGGTTGTATAAAAATACAGGAGGAAATAAGGCTTCTGGCACCCCTCCCATGTAAGTATGAAAGTGGTCAGATGGAATGTCAAAGGTTTAGAACCTCAAGATATGTTAGAAGATTTCGTAGAGTTAGGGAAAACTTATACTTCCTTTTGCTTCAGGAGGTTAAATTAGTTAGGTTTGCTCTGGAGTCTACTCTATCCTTTATTTGGTGCCCTGGTCGTCTTGTTTTTTTACAAATCACGAGCAAGGGAAAGCGGGAGCTGCTATAATTATTAGTAAAGAATGGGCACAGGTTGTTACCAGCTCGGGTAATTCACCATCTAATAGGGTGGAATAGGTGACCCTTAAGGTAGATGATAAGGAGTTTAGAATCTATTCTATATATGCCTCGAATGATTACAGGGAAAGGTCTGGTTTGTGGAGTTGGTTGTCTGCTTATTTGAAGGATATTATGTGTATAATTGCGGGGGACTACAATACCTTTGAAGTCAAAGAGGATAAGTTAGGGGGGCTTCCTTTTGAATGGAAGGTAATGAACACTTTTATTGGTAGAAAATGAAAAGACTACTAAGATTGGCAGACCCCCTCTACAAAGGCAAAAATGACAGTAAAGGAATTTGGTACTCTTGGTATAACAATCAGAAAAGCAGAAACAAAGTTTATTCTAGACTTGACATATTTTTGGTTGATAAGGAATTCTTTCTCCTTCCTCCGCTTAATAAAGGTAACCTTGTCAATTTGTATCCTTACTACAATCTTTCTAGTCATCATCCAATTGTCATGGATTTTCATGTTGCCTCTTTCCTATCCAAGTTGACACGGAATGGAAAGGTCTTTTTAAGTTGAATGTCTCGCACTTAAAGCACCGTGACTTTCTGGAAGGTGTTAAAATGTCTTAGTTTCTTGCCAAACACTTGCCACCTTGCCCTCTAGTACTAGCACTTGGAATCAGTGTGTAGCCTCTAGCCATTATGAGAGGCTTTGGCCAAGCCAAGGCCAGGATTAGAAGGAACAGAGAAAGAAAGATTTAGGAGGAGCTTTCCTTGTACGAAGCTAGTGTACAAGAAGATCCCAAGAATGAAAATTTGGTGAAAATTTTGATTTCTTGATAAACATCGAGTTTTACAAACCTCTATTGCTCAGGGGCCTAGGGTCAAGCCAGGCTCACTTGACTCAAGTTTGGTGACAAAGGTTCTAAATATTTTTTGAGGCTTCTCAAGGCTAAACATACTAAGGAGAAGGTAGGGGCTATTGATATTGGGGGAAATTTCTCTAATAATCCCATAGAGGTTAGGAGAGCTTGCTTCTCTTTCTATCAAGACTTTTTTACGTCTGAAGGTGTCCCTCAACATGTTGCTAAGTGCAGGGAGATTTGTGCCAAAGTTGTACCAAAAAAAGTCCCAAGGGAAGCTGCTATAAAAATGGATGAGGAACTATCCCATGATAAGGTGAGTATGGTCACTGACAATCTCAAATTGGAAAAGGCTCCCGGAGTTGATGGGTTTCTAGCTGAGTTCTACAAAAAAATCGCATGGATCTTGGAGGAAATTTTCTTCATATATCAAGAAGCATTAAGACTTGGTACTTTGGGGGATAAAATTAACAGAGGCATTATCAAATTAATTCCCAAGGATGGGTACAGAACCCTTTTAAAAAACAAGAGATCTATTACCTTAATGTTTCCTATAAAATTTTGGCTAAGGTTATAGCAAATAGAATAGTTGGGATGCTCTCGTCATATCTAATATGCAAACAAGTTTTGTAGAAGCTAGATATATATTGGATAATCTTATAACCAATTGGGAAGGGATACAATGGGCTAAAGATTCAGGACAACAAATCTGTATAGTTCTTCTTCACTTTGAGAAAGTGTATGACAGAATTGAATGGCTATTCATTGTCTTAATGTTGAAGACCTTGGGATTTGGTGAAAAAAATTGCAGAAGGGTCTTTTTCTCAGCTCAGATAGAAATCAATGGGGAGCTCACAGACTCTCTTTTTCTCCAGACATTCAATTTTTTGATGATACATCTCTTTTTTCGCAATTGGATCAGAGTAATATGGAGCAGGTGGTAGATAGAATTGATGTTTACTGATTTGCTTCATGGTCAAAGATTTTCCTCTCTATATCCCTTTTGCATGGCTAGTCTGAGCAACCTCCTAAGTGGCCCTAATCCCTAGGATGGTCTTTGGTGGGGCCTAATAAAATGGTTAGATATTTGGGTATTCCTTTTGCTTTATCCCACTTCTCCAATCCTATGTGGCAATCGATGTTTGACAGGGTTTCACATAAAATCTCAAAATGGCTGGGACACCTCCTTTCTTTACTAGGATGTGTACAAGTTTGTCAAAAAGTTATGTCTTCTTTCTCTTTTTACTGTTCCTCATGTTGGTTATTCCCAATCTCACATATTGAAAAGATTCTTAGAATTGTTAGAGACTTTCAATGGTCTGATGGCAGAGGTAGTAGAAAGAGACACGTTGTTAAGTGGGACCTCTATTGTACCCCTAAATCCTTGAGTGGGCTTGGGATCAAGAACCTTAGTGAAGGGATTTGCCCTAGCAGTAATGTGGAATTTAAAACCACTTAATGGAAATGAGCCTTGGAAAGTTTTGGTAAGAAATAATATTTTGAAGGGGTTTCCCAAAGGTAGAAGGGAATGGAAAGAGTTGCATTAAATTGCCCTGCTTTTTGGGTCCTTCACTGTTTGTACTCATGGAACAAGCAATTTTCAGTCAATTTGGAAGGCTTGGGAGCAAGTTAAACATTTTATTGTGAGGCAGCCTATCTTTGCCTGGTTTGACACTAGATGCCAAGGTTTTCATTCTTTGTTGTGGATCTTAAAGCAAAATGATAAGCCACTTGCTCTAACTAGGGGCTGCTCTACTCTCAGGTGATATCAAAAAGGGGTAAGGATCTTTCAATATTTCTACAGAAAGGGAAAATGGTTGGATTGGGAGGAAATCAAAGCAATTTATAGTCTCCCAGAATCTCAAGCCAAAACTTATACTATGATTCAGAATGCCCTCAAAATCTCCTCTATTAATATTTTAATGGGTGATGAAAAAGAATTTTGGGAGAATGTTAGGTGGTTAAAAGAGGTCCTCCCTTGTTTGAGGTCACAGCTAAACAAATTTATGAGTCCGGTCTCTTCCCCAAGTGGGTTTCTTAGTCTCAACAAGTGGAATGTTTGTGATCCTCTTAGAATTTGGAAAGATAGGTTTTCTGTTTTGTTATTCCTCTTAGAAATGGATGTCTTAAACCTGATTATGAATCACGGATGGTGATTCGAAATGCGTCGATCAAAAAAGCACACAGTTATTTCCCAGAAATCACTCTACTCACTAAGAAAGAGTGTTTTAGATAGCTTCTCCTTCATTATAAGTTTGTTATTGGGGCTCTTATGGGGAAAATGGGCATTGGTAATAAATTTTGTTTTGTGTAGTACCCTTGAAAATATTAAACAAGTTTTTTTTATTGTGCTTTTGCTAAATCTGTTTGGTGTGAAGTCTTAACCATTTGGAATTTTGTTGCTCGGAAGGAGATTTCTTGGTGTGATATTTTTTTTGGAATTAGAAGTTTTGATAAAAAGTTGCATCCATTTATGCTTAAACTTTGGTATTTCATGTCAATTGGAGTGTTGTGGTACATTTGGAAAGCAAGGAATGATGATATTTTCGAAGGTATAGGTAGGGGAGTTACTAACTTCAACTCAGAAGTCATGAATTGCCTTATTCTTGCGCAAGTTAATGTACAACTGCAGGTTCCTAGAGAATAGCCGATGAATTTTTTGGGCTCGGGAAACATCCAGGTGGACCCGGTATTTTCAAAACAAGTTGGCAACTTTGCCAAGGTGGGGAAGAAAAATATGTCCCTTTTAGGGCAGAAATTAGATCAAAGGGCTTTCCCAACAAAACCCTAACACCACATGTGCAAATTCTAATTCAAATATCAAACCCTAATCGACAATTGTGATTTTTCTTATTTTTCAAACCCTAGATAAAAATTACAAAATGCTGAAAATACAATTTTCCAAGTGCAAAGCAATAATTAACCCTTGAATATTCACCAATAAATTATGAATATTATTACCAAAATAAATACCTTGTTTTATGAATTTTCCTAATGAATAATAGCTGAAAAATACCAATAAAATTAGCAGAAAATGATTAAATATTCAAAACTGCAGTTTTGGCTTGAAACAGCCCTTGAAACCCTTGACCCCAAAAGAGGTCGCCCACCTATCATAGGCAGTTCGCTGCCCTATGGTACCAAGTACAGCTCTTTAAAAGCAATCCAAACCCTGCGATGTCCCTCCAAACCAATCGTTGCCTTGCTTTTCTGGTTGCTACCCTAATTTATGGGCTCCAAACCCTAGTTGCCAGCCCTAAAAATGGAGATGAAGTTACTGCCCAAAATATGATGAACATTTTGTAAAAATCAGATCAATGAAGCTCAACACAACCCCTGAAAGAGGATGCCCTAGTTCAATGTAAGGGTTTTCGTCCTTACTCCAACTACCATTGAAGGATTTCATCCTCAATGGATAAGTTAAGCGTTTTCGTGCTTAGACTCAAAGAATTCAATTATCAAATCATGCATAACCCCAAATGAGCTCCTCCATCTCCTTTTATATCATTCCCACTTAAAACCCCACTTTATTTTTTAATAATAAAACATAAGTTGTCGACATGTTTGGCCACTTAGTAATATTATTAATTTTAAGGATTTAAAAATATTTTTTATTTTAATTAGAATATTATTTTAAATTAAAAAAGGTGGACCCAGTATTTTTAAAACAAGTTAGCAACTTTGCCAAGGTGGGGTAGAATACCCAGTGGGATGGAACCTGTTGATAAAAGATCTAGAGGAAGATGAGATGATGCATGGCTGGGACCTTGTTTACTCAGACCTACTATTTGCAGGGTGGCCCAGAAAACACAGAGGACATCGCTCAGGATGACCCCAATACTGAATTGGTTGATGTGCATATCAATAATGACTCTCTCAAAGCTCCACAAACTGAAATTTTGAATGCTATTATTGGTATTATTGCTCTGATGGAAAGTACAGAGGGATATTTGAATGTTGTTGAAATCCTCGCCAAAGCTGATGAGGTTGAGATTGAAAATGAGAAATCTTTGCCTAGGTGCTGTCCGAGGGGCAGAACTCAGAAAGTGTTGGGTAGGTTCTTGGAGCAGTGATGTGCAAGATTGGATTAAAGACTTTGTAAAAAACATGTGAAAGGATTATGTCAGGAAGCGGAATAGAGATTGGAAGGTGGTGGATCGGTTGAACAGACTAACCATGTGGCTGAACATACTAATGAGGTGGCTATTAATACTTCTTCAAATGAGGCATTTTCTGAGGGCCCTGTTAATCTTTCCCAAGATAATGTTGAGGGACCTGAGTAGTGATTTTTTTTTTATATTGCAAATCAAGTTTCATAATATGACATTGTGGTATACTTTTTTGGGGGCTTTGCCCTGGTGACTTTTCATTGTCGATTGCCTTAGCTGGGCTCTTATCTGGTTTGGCATTGTTGACTGGTTGGCCTATGGGTCTCATAATATTTTGTGAACTTTTTGCAATATAATTAAAAAAAAAGTTGAGTTCTACCATATAAAAAGAACTAAAAATAGATACAATAACAGAGACATGCTATTAAAAAAATTAAGGGCCATGTGAAATAGCAGAGAGAGTACAAGCTTTTAGCATTGAAGGGTACAACAAAACAATGCCGCGAAACTACAGAGGCTTTAAGTGGATTACCGTAGAGAACCAAACAACAAAGACAAAGAAAATAGTTAACTGCAGCTACATACAGAGCTATACAGAACAAGGGAAAGAAAGCATAAAAGCATTGTTATAAAACGTTTGTATGCCCTTCATCCACATAATCCATTAGCACGGTCCACACCCAATAAGACTAAAGAAAGTTTTTCAGCCCCACAAAACAAAGACAGCAGAAAAAGAAACATCAACGTGATCTAGCCAGAGCCCTGCCAAAGGGATGCATGCTCTTCAAGTCCCCTTATATGGTGTCTTGTGCACAAGTCTGAGAAGTTTGTCGAGGCTAAGGGAAATTAAAAGGAAAATCCTACTACACCACTTCCTGCCCTTCAGCTCCCGACCTCTCTCATTGTGTAGCGGCTAGCCTAGTGTTTTGGGGTCAGCTCCTTCTCACCCCGCTCCTCCTGTAGCATCTCCCAACTTTCCTGCAGCATCTCCCAAGTTCATCACAGGATTCTTACTTTCAATCAATCACAGCATAGAGGTTTTCAGGGCCCTAGAAGATGTGAATTATGTAAGGCAGCGGCAGAATCAGCAAAACACCTACTCCTTTTCAGCCGAGTTGCTAAGTGGTTGTGGACATGGCTCCTCAATAACCTTGGTTACAGCTGGGTTTTTCCGGCCTCAATCACAGCGTTGTTGCAAGGCTGGTACGTTCCATCTTTTTCAGCTCTTGCACCTCTTTTGGCAGTTGGCCTAGCTCTGCTCTTTTGAAGTCTCTGGTTAGAGAGGAACAGAAGATTTGCAAGTTCCAAGCGCTCCAATGGAAAAGATTTGTTCAGCATGTGGAGGTGGTCATTTCAGAAAGGATCTCTTCTAGACTCAAGCTGTCTTACAAGGAATTGAGAGATAATTACAAGCTTCATTTGCAAAGTTGGCCCCTTATTAAGATGCCCCATTAATGGCAAAAGAGTTCATAGTACTAATCATACTCTAGTGTGATAAATTACTATGGATAAAGCTGAATTTTGATGGTGTCTCTCATGGTAATCCTGGTATTGTTGGATTGGGTTGCATCCTTCATTCACCCCAAGGAGAATTCATTGTGGCATCCTCAACCTTTGTCACATTCGGTACTAATAATGAGACGGAAACTAAAGCACTGGTGGAAGGGTTGAGATTGGCAACAACCTGTGGTGGAGGTTACTTGGAAGTGGAAGGAGACTTGATGGTGGTGATCAATGCAATGTCCAAGAGCTACACCCCAAATTGGAAGCTAAACTATTTTCTTCAACAAGATTTCGTGCTGAAGGAGCATTTCCATGAAATCTCCTTCAAGCATTGTTTTTGGGAGGCAAATCACCCAACCAACTTGTTAGCAACTCAGGGGCCAACTTAGGGGTCTGCGCAAAGATTGAAAGCTCCTTGCCATCTTACTGGCCTGGATTGGAATATTTAGTTATCCTAGATCAGTGTTACGCAGGGATGCATATTCCCCATCCTGCAATTGTCTCGGATGTGCAATATGTTTTGGGGGCAGGGGGACAGTGGGGGGAGGCGGGGGGGAACATCTCCCACACACTTCAAAATGCAGAAAAAAAGGAGACATCCCCAAAAAATCCCCCTTTTTAGATATTCAGGGACATCATGACATCCCTAAATTTATTTATTTTTAAATAAATTTTTTTTTTATTTTATTTTTTTTGTTATTTTTTTACTTTATTTGTATAGGATAGCTAAACTATCGAAAATTTATAGGACAGGTATGTTACTAGATCCATAAAGGAGTCTTTCCCTTCCTTCAAGTTGTTCGACAACTTAGATTATTGCTCCTGCAATAAACATTGGCCAATTCTAGAACTGTACCCAAACAATTAGCCTAAACAACCATATATATAGATAATATATTATATTTATATATATCAAAATCCTCCCTATAATTTGGGATGTACTGCCACTGCTCCTGCTTGATCTGCATGGTTTCGTTTGGAATATTCAATAAATTCTTTACAGTCTAACAATGCTGTTGATCAAAGACATGGTGACATTGTCAGGCATACCTCCAGTTTTTGTTCCCTGATTCCCTTACCCAAATCTTACAAACAAGCCTTTAGCCTCTGTATGTTTAGATACTACTGGGCACTCTGAACTGGATCTCCTGATTGAAAGTCTCAGATAGAGATAGGACATAATTGAACTCCATCTTTCCCTGTTGGATCACCAAGGTTTAATTATTTTTTTAATTTTTAATGTATTATTAAAAAATTTAATCACCGTCACCCCACTTCCAGCCCCCAACCCCCGGTCATACCCAAAATCTTGTAAATTTTTTGCCATCCCAGAAACCTCGTCCTTCTGTCCCCGAGACTTACGTAGCTATGTCCTAGATGCAAAGGGAAGTGGGTCTCAACATTGATTGTTCGGAATTTTAGTGCTTGCAGGAATTATATTGGGATCAGACTGAATCATTTCACCCTTGATATATAATGATTGTAAAATTTCATGAAGGTTGATGAACATCACACTTTAATGAAAAAGGATTTGATTGCTGCGTCCCTTGTCCCTTTGGAGATGATGGTAAATCTCAAGGCAAATCCAAGTTGTCTCCTTGAAAAGGCAGCATTCAACAACAATTTAAACTTCACATTAATTTGTTTATGCCTTATCATTCAAGCTATCTTCTGTTCATCCCTTCCCTCGCTGTTCTGCATCTTTCACCCTTCATTCTGTCTACAAGCTCTTCTCCTGCCTCTTCTCTATCTTCATGGACTTTATATAGCTGCCTCCAAAGAAAACCAGATCTTTGGGGTGTTATTTCCTCAAAGACTCTGCAAATACACATCATTTTGGATGGCATGGGGGAAGATTTTGTGCAGCAGATCCTTGGTTTGAGTGTGTTCAGCATCTCTCCTTCACTCACTGGCACACTGCTACTGGGAGGCCAATTGGCCAGCAAACCTGCTGTCTAATGCAGGGTCGACTTTGGGGTCTTCTCCAAGATTGAGAGCTCGTTACCCGTGGACTAGCCTGGCCTGGCAGAGCTCCTTCGACTAGATGTGCAAGACTTACCATGCCACTAGGAAGTTGTGTTAGGGAGGCCTGGTTAACTTTTCACTCAAGGAAAGGGAATGAGTAAAATAGAAATGCATAGCCAAAAACATAATTACATTTCAAACATTATGATGATACATGGCGGATTTTTTATTATGGATGAATCTAGAGGTTCCTTGCAATTGGCACAGCGGTAATCAATGTGTGTTTGTGTTTGAACCATCAGGAATGCTTAACAAGAGCAGTCATTCCATCCATGTTTCCATTTGGTTGTGGGTTGCTGCTGAGTGCTGTTTCAACTTGCTGTTGGCAATGGTGACAGTGTGGTGTTGTGTGGTGTGGTTGCAGGTTGTATGTGTGAGCGTCAGTTGTGGAGAAGGTTGGGCATTTTGGTAGTTGGTGGTGGTGGTTGAATCAGCTTCAAGGTGGTGATGGCAGGTTGTGGTCTTTTGTTGATGGCATGTGCTTAAGGCTGGTCTGCCCTTGCTGCTTTCTCAGGGTGATGCAACATTTTTTGGGGTCCCAATTAGTTTTGAAGGGTGAACGTGCATGGCCACCCTCATGTTCTTTACTATTCTCTTTTTTGTGTATTGATAGTTTAGTGTACTTATTAGTCCAATGTTTTGGACTCCATAGACGAGTTGTCATCTTTTGCTATGCAATGTAATCATTATTTCCTCTAAAACGGGTGAGGGCCCCAATAGAACCCCTTGTTTTACCTATCAAAAAAAAAATTATTGGTACTAGAATATATGCTAGGCTTCAAGTAGACTTGGCAGAGGCCAAGTGCTACGCTACATGACACACAATTGATCTCTAGTGACATTTGTCAAGGATCAGCCCTTAACAACGTTTGGCAAGCATGAAGCATATGCTTAGCATAGGTAAATCCCACCTATGTGTATTATTATATATGGAACATGAAAGAAAGCCATTGCATGTACCCCAAAAAGTAGACCTTGGCTATTCGTGCTTGGGGACCATCTAATATCGTGTGAGTTACAAATCAATCAACCCAACTCTCAACAAGAGAACACAAATAAACATCAAATGGGATTTGACAAGATGGGATAATCCATGAAAATTTATGACTATCGTCACATCTTCCTTTCCAACGCATAGTAACATGACTTAGACTTGACAAAGCCAATGACCTAGAAGTCAAACGTCTCAGAACCACTCAACACTAAGACTCTGCAAGAGACTTGGAAGAATTAGAAAATACATTATAAATTGAAATTTCCGAAAAGATAATAATTATAACAATAAAAAACTAGAGAAATTTTTAACTTAAGAAAAATTATTTCATATCTTCCAAAATCAATACCCGCAACTGAAATCTCCAGTTTTGCTCACTTGCTGCAATTTTCAAAGCTCAACACCTGAAATAAATAGCACTAACAAAAATAAAATAAAATTGGTATTTTCTGCAGACTTGGTGATCAAATGTCTTCAAAACTGTGCCCAAGGAATGAGAAAATGTCACAACAAAAATTGTTGTGGAAGGCTGAGTGAATTTAACATTTTTTTCCTGGATATATATAAAAGGGCCGGTTAATTCTTGATGCCAAACTCACCAAATCGGTCCCGAGTCTTGCTCAAGAGAGCCATTGATATGTCAGTCTTTTGAGCCAGTCCAAGAAGAGTCATGTTACCTTCATCCAACCAATTATGTTCCAATATTTTAATCCAAAACAGCCCTTGCGCTCGAGTAGGGATGCATTGCATGCTAACTTCACAAGAACAGTTTCTCGTCTCCATGTTTGTATGTGTATATAGGGAGGTGGCTCATAACATTATTTAATTGGGGAAATCTATGATAATCAAGTTGGTCGGCTCAAGGATTTACTGTAAGCACCAACACATCACAATAGATTGGGAATGCTCAAAAATAAGATTGGCATCTTTCAAACTAGCATTATAAGCAAATAATATTGACTCACAACAAAACTATTATTGCGGACAGCATTTATTCACTGTAAAATCATTTCACTTTGCTTATGGAAACCAAAATATAGTGAACACCATATGTAATTTTCGCAAGTAATACAGAGTTATTTTCTGCCATGCTGAAAGGAATAATCAGAGACCAAAACACAGGAAAAAATAAATACAAGCACACTCTTTGTTTTCAGAACTAACCTTCTCCACTAATGTTTCCAAGTCAAAGCCCAGTTGCTTCAAAGCTTCTGCATATTGATCGCTTATGCCAAGATTGTATATGCTATTTGATAATGACCGCCCTGGAAACAAAATACAGCATCTGATTGAAAGATTGTTTTGAATGAAATTTTTATGCCCATGAATGATTCACAGATCAGACAATCACAACATTCTGAAACCAATAAAGTAATGAAAACTACAAAATTAAAATACACAAATACAGAGTTAAATTTAAGACAAATATTAAAACTCACATACAAAAACCTAAGATGCTTAATCCAATGTTAATCTGTTCACAAACATAACTTAAGCAAGATATTATCCTTTAATTAGAACATCAAACAGAAGCTGGACCAAAGAACTAGGAATGGAGGATTAACAAGCTTGAAATGAATGCATTCATAATCAGTAACATGTTTTCGCATGACTGATTTCCAACTTCAGTTGGTTAAGTACGATATGAAAACAGATATCCTAGACATCATAATATCATTCCATTTACACGGCAAAACACAGTAAATTATAAAAACGTGTTTTTCCATGCCACGTTTTTCAATCACACAGGTTTAAAACAGAAGAAACATAGCAAAACACAGCAAATTAGAATATATATATATATATATATATATAATCAGAGATTTATATATTTCTTTTTCGCACGGGTATATATATATATATATATATAATCATAATCAGAGATTTATATATTTATTTTTCGCACGGGTTTAACCAGAAGCACTTTTGTAAGATGTGCACACGCCTGCACAAGCGCATGCACACACTATTCATTAAAATAGCCAAAAAAAAGGATTTGCTATTTCATGCCAAACTTAGTGTGCAGAAATCAAAATAAATATATAACATGTAATTAATTATTAAATACAACTATGATGAAAATTTTATTAAACAAGTCAAAAGACCTAGAGTCAAAACAACTCAATTTTAAATACCATCAAAGTTTCAAACGCCAATCCAAACAAACTTTTGGAAGCCTTTTATAAATGGAAAAAAACACAACATTTTTTGAATTTGTGTTCTGGGAAATCACAGTTTCTGAATTACACGGCATTTTGTTTGACTGGATAAATCCCAGGTTTGACTTTTGCATTGTACGGCACAGGAAAATTGCCCATTCACAATTAGTCACATTTTTAAACCATAATGCTACTATGCTATAAATTCTTCCTAACAAAGAGGTTGCAAACATATTGTAGGTTTATTAAAACCAAAGAGCAATAACATCTGTACATCTTCATTTCAATAAAATATGACATGAATTATGCTTTTTGTCGAAAATAATAGGTTTTGTGCTACAAAGGCAACGCATTTGGACAGATTTTGTATGACCATAAAATATAAAAAATATCAATCCGGTTCCAAGTGAGAGACCATAGGACTTTTAGTTTCAATAAAGGCTTATTATGATCAAATCCACTTCGCATTTTATAAACTAGTTTTTGAGGCTGATACGATAAAAAAGCATCACAAGAAAATGTTAGTAAGATTAGGCATCTATTTCTGGATAGTAAAGAAAAGAAGCGCCTGATTTTGGAATTTCAATAAATTCAATTTCATCATTGGCAAATACTATCCAGCACATTTCATTCATCACATTGTATCACAAGAAATGAGAAACGTTTTCAATTCTTACAGAGGCAAAGACTGAACTTCCAATAAATGAAACATTGTGGAGAGATAAGAACATACAAATCATTTTACATATGCTTACAGTTACAACTCAATATACAAAACCAGGTCTAAGTAGGTTGAACTAATGTCAGAGCAGTCTTACACAAGGACACAAGGGCCTTCAAACAGGTCTTTAAAGTAATACGTCATGTGCAAGGTACTGAAGTAATACATATAAAATGCAGACCGTAGTATCCTCTGCTTCTATTAGGGAGCATAAATCGTATACATATACAACATAGTCAAGTGAGTGAAGTAGTTGACAAGGGGAATGCAAATCCCCATATCAGGAAACTGTAAACATTTCACAAACTTATATGATAAACATTATAAGATCAAAAAAGTTAACCAGATTTTTAAACTTTTGAAATTAATGGCTCCTTTAAGACTTTTCCAGCATATGGTACAAGGCCTACACGACTATCATAGTTATAATCTCAGATAAATCTAGTTTGATATATTTCCATCCTTGTAACCTGAAGCACTGGTATATTATATAAGCCTAATCATCTGTTATTGACATATCCCTGTTACTTGCCACTACTATAACATACCTAGTCTGTCATTGATTTAACTTAGATAACTAATTTTTTTGGGATTTACCCTTGTGTTTCTAAATCATCTCAAGATAACTTCCATGACTAGTCATTACCCTATTAACATTTTTCCTAGTGTATTTTTGGTAATGATCACAAGGCAAGTGGACCAACTTAGCAAACAAGCACCATAAACATTTGTTAGTAAGGGGGAGGAATAGTGAATGTCAACCACCACTTTGGGCTTCTCAGACTCTAGCCTCTAATTAAATTACATGTGGAAGGCTTCACTTATTTAACACTGATTTAACTCCCTAAAGAAAGAGAGAGAGAAAGATATTATCTTTATGTCCACAGACAAGCAAAATTAGGTAAATGGTCCTCAAAAGTACACCAGTTACATTAGAGAAATACAAGTGTAAAAACATACCCTGGGCTAAGAAAAGCAACTAAACACATAGTAGTAAATAGAAGAGGGGGATAAGTCTAAACAATCAAACCCTGAACCGTGAAATCTAAGTAGGAGTACAAATAGCCATGTGAAGTGGAAGCCCTCAATGAAACATGAGGCTGATGAAGATGAAAGCAAGAGATTAGGGCAAGAGACCAAAAACGTCACATGTTTGTAGCAACACTTGGGCCAAGAGAACAAAAGCTATCATAATCTATCATCACAAAGTGTTTTTATAGTGGTCATACTAGTCTTAGTGATAGGCTTAGCAATAAAGTCAGTTTATGACTTTGCTTTATCAAATAATGTAAACATGATTTAATGTTCACTTAAGTCATTTTAGGGTTAGGGTTCTTTTCACCCTTGTATTACGGTTTATGTTATTGCTTTACTATAATGTGATGGTTGCTCTTTCAATAATCTATCCAAGAAGTATTTCTCTTTCAAGTTCTCTCCTGTGTACTTTCTTGGTTTCTTTGTGTGTTTGGTTTTCTTAATATGGTACCAGAACCATGGTGAGAAGCAGGTAAGTAACGGGTGAAGGCCAAGGGACTGCTCAGATCAGTGATGAACAGTTGGACTGCTTATAATACGCACCAAGAAACCGAAAGGGCTTTTGAGCAAAGAAAGCTAGGTTTGTTTTTTACAGTTTAAATCGAGATCCATTTTTTTTAGTTTAAATCGAGATCCATTTTTTTCAATTTAAAGCTAAGCTTCTTTTTTTCAAGAGAGGTGATTTTCACTATACCAAACAGCAGAGGACAGCCATACCGAATTGTATGGAAAAGTGCATTCATAATGAATTGTACATAAAAGTGCGGTTGTACGGAATATTGCCACAGTAAGAAAAGGTGCAGAACCGGTACAGAATAGCATGGAAAAGTACAGATGTATGAAATGTTACGAAATTGCAATCATACAGAATATTACAGTTGTACAGAGTTGTGTGGAACTATATTGAATAGTAATTTTCAAATTTTAAAAAAAAATCAGATTGCAGATTTTCAGTGATTTTCTGCTTTTTTAATGATTTTCACCAATATTTCAGTCTTTTTCAGCATTTTCAGGGTTTTTCAGCAGTTTTGGGCAGATTTTTCTCTTTTTGTTTCTTCCAATATTTGCAGTTTGGACGAGGAAAAAGCAGATTTGTAGCAGTAACTCTCTATTTCAGCATATCCTTATTAGCAGATCTTTTTTAGAAAATGGCTAGTTTGTCCCATATAATGTTGGAGGACAACCAGAAGTTCAATGGGAAGAACTATAACACTTGGAAACAAAGAATGTTAGCCATTTTTTAGTCCAGATGCTTAGTCAGCTTGTTTTGGGGAAGGAAACCCAACCTACAATAGCAAGAAAAGACCAGGACATTCATAGGATCGTATTTTCATTCCAATATGTTGTGCCAATTTCTTCATTCATTTTCACATAGGAATCCTGTGGTGGAATCCCAAAGACATCATCCATGAAATCAGTGTCCAATTTGGCAATCAACACATCATTTCTGGAGCGAACTTCTCGCTTTGATGGATTATTGTATTTTGCACTAGCAAGCACAAGATGATCGCACTACATTGATGTCGAAAAATAGGTGGCCTGAGGAAGACCACTGTCATACATGCATTGAGTTATCCCCAAGTGATTTTCTACATTGATTTTGCTCTGAAAGTCTTCCAAGTCAATAAACCCATGTTGGTGTCACTAGTATATAGAATTTTCATCTTGACTTTAAAGATAAGTGGAAGGAGACTTCTAACAATATTCAAAACCTTTGATAAAAAAAGTCTAGAGTAAAGAAATGCTCATGTAGTTTCAAAGGAGAAATCACACTGGACATGAATACCTAAAAAGTTTTCGCAAACACCTCCCAAGTGCTCACTGTGTCTGAGCTGAACTTTTGGAAGTTTTCTACAAAGGGAAATTCCGATCGGCTATGTGAAGAGTTTAACCTTAGCAAATTACTGGCAAATGACGGGGTCCTGCAGATTTCTTCAAGCTAAGTGTTGCCTTATGCCATTGAAATATGTAGGGTTTTGTGCTTATCCCACCCACGTTTTTTTGGTTTATCACAACCCTAGTAGGGACTGCCACTGAGGAAATTCACAAATTTCATGAGTTGAACATCGCCTCAATGCCATCGGAAGTTAGAAGATTTAGTAAATAGCATGTGACTCTAACACAGCTTGACCAATTGTGATTTGCGAACCCAAAACCCTAGGTCCTCAAAAAAACTTTTGTTGTCGAAGCCTTGGCTTCAATGAGATTTACAGCTACACCTGTGAACGTGGTCTTGATCAAGGCAAAGGCGTTAAGATCACGCGCTCCACTTTAGTCTCTCGAAAGCTTTCCACAACAACGAACACACCTACAACAAGTACGGGAACCGAGAAGGATTTGAGGGAGAGTGAGCAAAGAATGTGGTGACAATAGAGAGGGAGTGAAGGAATAAATAGGCGGAAGGAGAAAAGGGCCACTCGCAAGCCATTAATGGCATGGTGCCAAAAATGAAGTTGCAAAGCTACCATTGCCTTTGTCGTGCTTTTCATGCCCATCGCATTCACATTATTTTGTATACCTTATAAGGGATTTCCAATTCATCTGATACTTTGTTTTACGTCACTCCAACCAAAACTTCTTTATGCTCATTACAAAGAGCGAGTTTGTAAAAAAAGTCCAACAGAGACGACACCTTATTTCATTTTCCTTAATCGTGCGGATCATAACATCTTTACAAGCCGGCTTGGGAGTGAAATTGTGAAAGAGTTCCAATCTTTCCAACGATCCTTTGTAGTTAGTCGCAAGAATTGCATTTTCTTTACAATTTCAGTTGTGAGCCAACTTGTAACAAAAGCACGATTCTTGCAACAATTTCGAGAGGCAAAATTTGCTAATTATGAAACCGGGATTTTGAAGGGGGGCTTACAAGGAGCAAATTTTGTAAAGAGAGATCAACTTTTAAGACTTAGAACACATCAAAAAGGGAAGTCGAAAGAATCGCGCATGTCACACTCATGATAAATGTAAAGCTCGTAACAATGTTCAGATTCTTTCGATCAGGGAAAATTGACCAAGTATGGGCTTTGAAATTTGTATTGTAAATCTCACGTGGGAGACCAAATTTGGGATTTTTATCCAATCGAATTTTGGGGATAAAAACCTTCAAACAAGGGGATGTCAAGATTCACAACTTACATAATGTTGACCTTTAGAAGTCTTACTAGATGTGGACGATTGTATTGAGAATGCACTTTGGAGAATCAAAGCAAACTAGTACAACATATCCTCTTTGTACATCTGAAATTGATCCACTATGTCGACTCTTTGCCTCTAAAGTGCATCTTTAAGCATATTCTAATTAAAAAAAGTCTTATGTATTTGTGTTTTCTAAAGCAATAAGGTAACCCAAAGGGTCATGGATTTCAAGACAACATTCTCGTACCCTGACCTTGTGTAGCACAACATATAAATATGGAAAAAGACCTAAATATTACTTTAATCCAAATCCTAGTAGCAATCCTGGGGATGACAAACTAAATTGTGAAAACCCAATGTCTTATAGATAGAAGCAGTTTGAGCTGTTATGAATGACAAATTGAGTGCATAGAAAAAGCAAATGTATTCAAATACAAAGAACGACACCAAACATCCACAAGAAGACACGAGAAATATTGAATTGCAATACAAATTTGCGATACTAAATAGTTTTGTGCAAGATTTCATGACAACGAATGCGAAAACTATAATCAAAATATGATTCAACTTGCGAAGTAGATGGCCAAACCCTCTAGGACCTGTATAGTACATATTTATACAAATTTCCATTGAGAGAGACAAAAACCTTCGTCGAAGACAAAACAGTTCATCTTCCAATGTTTTTTATCCTTGTCACCACCATCAAGCATGGACATTCTTTGCAAGCATGGGCACTAGAGTATTTTGGCACTCGCACCAATGCCAATGTTGGCACTTTCTGAGTAGGCATGACACCAAACATACCCAAGAAGACACGGGATATTGAATTACAATACAAATGTGCAATACTAAATAATTTTGTTCAAGGTTTCATGAAAACGAATGTAAAAACAAATGTGAATACTGAAATAAAAATATGATTCAACTTATGAAGGAGAGGGCCAAACCCTCTAGGCCCTGAATATTACATATTTATACAAATTTTGTAAGAATCCCTATCGATCCTTCACTATTTTTCTCAATTTAATCCTTAGTCAATTTATCAAACACTTGTCAAGTAAACCTCTGAATTCTGATTTTTGTTTCTGATATGAATTTCTAAGTTTTGTTGTTTGAATTTTGGATTGTTTGTGATACAATTACAAGTACCAAATAAGAGAGAACATAACAAACAACTTAATAATACTAAAGGAACCCTTTATTAATGAAATATGAGGTTTGATTACAAATAAATCAGGTCTGATATGATGTTTATTCAAACTGTAACAGCAAGTACAGACCCTAAGTATTTGAGTGTTCAACAACTATAACATACCCGGGTAATACATGGTTCCAATGGCAATGAGATAAGCAATGTAGAAGACCATATGATGATAAAACAAACTCAGCCCTGCACTCCAACAAGTCTGAAATTTCTGAAGATAACTGAAAAGTTTGAAATACAATGCTGATTTCAATTTGGTAATGTCAACTCTCCAAAATCTCCTCCACACCCTAGCGCTCAAATCCAAATTGGATTGGAAGAACCCTAGGAGTTAAAATATGATCAAATGATGTGAAACCTTAGGTGTAAAATCTGTATCTGCACTTTCTCCTTCAAGCCCTAGGAGTAAAATGATGGAATCCTTCAAAATACATAATTCCTAAATTGCCAAAAAATTCATATAAAATCCCCCAGAGTTGATAAAAATCTGAAACCACTTCCAATGGCCTTCAACAATGCCCAAACCTAGTCGCCCCACTTGGATAAATTTTATAAATTATTTTTGACCTCTGAAATTGCCAAAAACACCAAAATAGGATGTAAAAACCCTAGCCAAAATTATATCAAACCCTAACCGCTGTAAACCTGCAAATAAAATACTGTTTCCAACTCCTCAATGCCAAATACCTGAAATAAATTCAATGGCAAACCCTGGGTGGATTTACCTCTCCAAGTGGTATTGGGTTTTCGTCCAAACCACTAAATTCTAAGGGTTCTCATCTTTAGAACATGCTGAACTTGCAAATACCAGCTCTCCAAGTATTCTGAAAGAAATAACCCAATCCAAGATATCCAAATGACTTGCTCTTATCTCTTTTTAAAGGCTCAGCTGAGTCTTCAAGAAGAATCCAAAATAACCTCCTCAAATCTTCTAGAAGCACACTTTATTTAATAAAGTGACTTTATGATATTTACTATTAAAGTGACTTTATAATATTCTTTATTTTTTATTTGTCACTTTAATTATATTAATTAAAATAAAGTTATCTTTTTAATATTTATTTAAAATAGACAACTTTAAAATAATTAATTTAATTATTATTCTCTTATAACTCCATTATTTAGCTTATAGGAATAAAATAAGCTAAATATCAATATCTACAATAATTCAGAAAAATGGGGACATTACAAATTTCAACAAAGAGAGACAGAGAAACCTTAGTGGAAGACAAAAAAGTTCATCTTCCAATGTTTTTTATCCTTGGCGCCACCATCAAGCATGGACACCCTTTGCAAGCGTAGGCACTAGAGTATTTTGGCACTGGCGGGCACTTTGCTAAGTAGGCAGATTCATTTGATACTAACACCAATTACGGAACATGAGTTGCCACCTAGATCAGCTAGCCAATTTATAAGTTGAGGAATTGATCTAAGTGGCAATTTGTGGCAGTCTTTTGGCATATTACTGACAAACTAGTCCGTCGCCTTGCCGAGGTCATAACTCCTTGATTGTGGCTCGGAATTCGAAGCTGCAATATGCGTTGGAAAGCTCTTTAGGATACAAACAATTTTTGGATTCCCTATGAAGAGCACACATGAAATACTGAGAGGGGGGGTGAATCAGTATTTCAAAAACTTTAAAAACTTTAACAGTATAAATCAGAAATCAGAGCATTAACAGCAATATGAAACACTATGGACAAGATGAACACCAGGATTATGTGGAAAACCCTTTCGGGAAAAAAACCACGGCAAAATGTTACTTTTATTGTCAACAATGGGCACCAACCCAGATTACAAAGTGAGCACCAACTCCAAATGTCTAAAGCACCTACTCCAATAAGAGCACCAACTCCAAATGTCTAAAGCACCTACTCCAATAAGAGCACCAACTCCAAATGCCTGAAGCACCTACTCCAGAATGATTACCAACATATGCCTTCAACACAAACGGACCAGATTTCTGAGCACTAATATCAGAACATTCACTGCCAACAAATTCTCTTAAATCGCTCAACTTCTTTTGCTTTGTTCATTGAAGGCCATGTATATACTGAGAAGAACATATTTTCTGATCTACACAGCGAATAGAATACCAACAGCCCACCATCAAAGAAGAATGATATATCTCTCACAGCAATTACATCAAGCAGCCTGTTCTCAGTATAGGTAGACAAGGTAACATCTGCACAACTCACAGTTCTACGTATCAAATTACCACTTCTTAGTCAAGACACACGAATGCCATAGAAATGAGCACAATCTCATACACAATGACTCAAACAGCCTTCACACTATGTTGTTTGGGTACGGGTACGGGTACGTCTCGGGTACGCAGGTACGTCATTTTTCAAAAACCTTGATTTGGATACGTCGTGGGTACGTTTGTGTATATATATATATATTGTATATTACTCATTTTTTTAGTAAAACACTTGAAACTACATAGTGTGAAAATATTTGTCTATAAATGATAAAACACTTAAAAATATATAATATTCATTCATTCATTACTTCAAACTTCAAAGACAAGATGTACATTCAAATCTAGAATAAATCATCTCGATTGTCCACAAAATCATGAATGCCACTCCCATTATTTTTCAACTTTATCATTTACTGACACTTTCTCTCACAAGGGCTCATCGGTGCATTGAATCTCACAAGTGCATGCCTTAAGGGGTGCACAGGGAATGGGGTGGGATCGGCTTGTGGCACTTTGCGAGAGATATTCTCATACTATTCTATCACGCATACATCCCTTCATGCAGCCTTCATACCTCCTATGATGTCTCCTTGAAATCTTGAAACCCTGAAATATGGCTAAGTTTGAAACCCTGAAACCCTGGAATCTGACTAACTCTGAAATATAATAGGATCCTCCAAAACCTAGAATTTGCAGTATAGCTCCTAGTAGTCCGAAACCCCTCTCATACATCCTGAAAGTATATAAATAAAATATAACTTAAAGTGTAAGTAAACTTATACTTAAATGTTTATTTTATTTATATACTGTTGGGTTCGGACTGGATTTACATTTAGGGTTGCTTAGTTTTTAGGGGTTTTTTTAAGGATTTTGAGGTTTTTTAAAAAAAAAATTCGCCATTTTTTGGCCGAAATCCCTCGGGCATGCCCGGAGATGTCCCAGGTACTCCCGGAGGCGTCCGTGGCCGTGCCGGACATTTCCGGTACGTCCACGGACGCCTTCGGGAGTACCCGAGACGTCCCCATGCCAGAGGCATCTCCGAACAGGAGGCACCGGGGGGGAGGGCGTACCCCTGCAACATAGCCTTCACATTATCCAATAAATCGACCCCAAAATCAGAGTGCCAAAAAACTCCATACACGAGACACAAAAAAGGTTTTTAAGACATCTCATAGTAGCGATACCAACATCTATATAGTGTTGCATATTTTAAATTCTGAGCGCATCACCCACAAAGACTCATGCAGTCGGCTTTAGGAGTAAAATAAAGATTATCTGAATGCCCACGCTGACCCATACGCGAACCCAGACCTTTATCCTTTTTGTTTTCTCATACACAAAAAGGTAGTGCATGCCATATTATTCAACACATCTCACTTCCAAATCACAACCAAGATAAAAAAATTGTCGATCAAAGAATACTTGCAAGATAGAAAGAACTTTATTCAGCCCGCATGAAGAATGTCTAAAAACGATCAACTTAGAAAAATAGGACTCCCATTACGAATGCTCTCAAGAACTCACATGGCACATTACTAACATCCCATATAGATTAAAATTTGTAGCAATGGTTTTGGTTTAAAACGTCCTCCACACAGTCTAGCACACTACTAAAACCTTCATCTCATTTACGTCAAAAAAAAACTATATACACAGAAAATCAAAGGCGTTTCATTTATGAATGAATGTGATTATTTTTTATATCGGTGGCCACCCCCCACTCTGAATATTTTTAAAACCTCACGTCAATGCCAGAAATAATAAAAAAACAGTATATGAGTGACCCGACCATATATGAAATAGAATCGCCAAGAATAAACACCACCATATTTAAAAGCCATCAAAGAATTGCTAAAGATATGCAAATAGAGGATATGCCACGAATGCATATAGAGGAGGCAGCAGAATCTTTAGTCACCCATGACCTTTTAAAAAAAAATGAGTTAAAACCATTATCGCTGCCAAGAATAGACAAAAAGCTCGAAATGTGAAGCTGGAGGTATTAACGAATGCCCAGAAAGAAACCATTGCTCAAAATAGTGGACCTGAAGAAAATGAATGAGCCACCTCAAGAAGTCGCCACACATAAGGCAGACTTTGCCAAAAAAGACTTCCTCATATAATATTCAAACGTACCATAAAAACCTTCGATGGATAAAAACGGGCCCCACAAATATTGAATACAATGACAATCTGTTCAATAATCAGCAGCTCTTTTTTCATTCCAATTCTCTTTTCAATAAGCCAAATTGACATCAATGACAAACATGTTCAACACCCTAAAGGAAGCTCTGCCACCCTCTAGGGACATCTCACTAAACTTCCAAGGAAAAATTCTGCACCAAATGGCCCCAAAATCGCAAAATTAAAAAAACAGAGAAAATACCTAAATGTTAAAAAAATTAAGTGTCTATTTTGGTGATTTTCAAGTTGTGACCAAACCTTTCAACTTCTTGGGGGAACACTTGTCACATGCGTTTTTAGATTACAAGGTGAATCGCTTCATATTCTATTTTTAAACCGTTCATTTCTTGCTAAAAATAGATATAAAAGAATTGCCATCCGAATGTAAAAAATTGGAGTGTTGTAACTTCACATCTCTTCTAAAAGATTGCTTCCTTCTTACTCCTGGTTTAAATAAAGCTTCTTTTACATTTCAGTATTATGTCATTGTTGTGTCCACTTCTTTGATTTGGTACGTTATTTTTATAATGCATTTCCTGCAATTTAGTGTGTTGTCCACCGAATTTCCAATTAAATTTGGATCAGGAATCAGTCTGTGAGTTTTAGGATGACAAAAATCCTAAATAAGTGATGTTCTTGGTGATACCATCAATAGCTTTAGTAAAATTCTTAGTGATAGCAATGACTCGATTGTGATAGATCTTTCCATAACACTATGTAGAGAGAAGCTCCATCATATTCAAAGCTATTCATTACAACTGTGGCATCGTCTTTGTCTGATTTCAAAATCACTATGTCAGGATTTTCATTCGGCATTTTAAGAGCCTTGAATTCCTTTTTTGTAATATTTGGCTTTGGGGGAACTTCATTGCAAAGAACCAAAGCTACCTCCAATCTAATATATTTTGATCCTTCCTTTGGCAGCTTGCCTGCAACAACTTCTACACTCCATATAATCTCTTCAAACGGCATACATTTTGGAGCTATAGCAGAATTTTAACCCTTTTCAATGAAACTGACGATGGATTCATCCAACGTGGTGTTGAATAGGTTGATCACGCCCTTCTCCCGGCGTTCCATAATTCCAAATTTACTAAGCAGTCATTCAAATTTATCATGTCAGACGTTCTCTCAAATGCTGAGTCAGCTCTTGCTGCAGATTTATTCTCTACAACTATCCATATTTTTTATCTATAATGTTTCCCTTGTTATGCTTATTGAAGTCCTCTAATTCTTGTGTCATTCATATGATAGTTTTTCTTGCGAAGCCTTATAGCTAGGAGTTCTCAACTCAATATCACCTTCATTGCCTACTGAAAAAAGGCGCTTTGAAATGCACTCATGGTATAATATGATATAATACTTCATCTTAAACTAGGTCTCCAAGGTTGAGACTGATAAGCACTTTATTCAGTTGTCTTGTATACTATGATATTCGGGGGAGATACCCCTATTTGTTAAGAGACTTGAGTAGTTCTATATCCACCTTCTTTTAGTACCCTAAGCACAAGTCCCTGAACCTTTTTCTTCAAGTGGTTGTTATTCTCAAATGTAGATCACAGGGGACCCCTAGAGCCGTCTAAGTTGATTACTTCCTTATTCCAGCCCACTATATACATTGGAGGCATTAAGTGCCTACTAGATACAATCGATTCAGGCCCAGAGGGAAACAAATCAGTGAGAAAATGTTCCTCTTTGTGTATACTACCAAAGCACCCCAGCCTCCCAATCTCATTCCATGTATATTGGTTCTACTTCATTTCGGCATTGAGGGCCTTCTCTTTGTCCACAATGTGAACAGAGACAAACACACATTACTAGTTTTTTCTTTACTACCAGAGGTTCATCAACCTTGGATGTTAGAAGAGGCTCTAGAGGCGTACTCGTATTCCTCATAGGATTTTCCAACTTGGCTCTCTCAGCCCTGGACAATCCCCTATAAGCTTTCTCAAATCCTGCTTGGGCCCTTTTGTAGTGATTCATGACGATGTTGTTGGTTCTTATGATATGAGCCTTATTACAGACATGTAACAGTGTTGATCTCCTTTTATAGTCTCCTACTTGATCTTCATCAGCTCCACGTTTCTTGCTTTGTTCACCTTTATTTTATACTTTGTGTTTAGTTACTTTTCACAACCTAGGATCTTTCCACCCTAGTACTTCTCTTTTAAAACGGATTATACTTTATAAGTTCCATTGGCTTATTTTGGCTATTCATGAACATTAATATAATTACTTTCGTTTCTTCTTTCTTAGAGGGTTATTCCACTTTTTCTCATATCTTCTTGTTTATAGTCTAAGGAATGGCGTCTAACATGTGTGTGCTTTCCTCTCTTCCTATCTATCACCTTTCAATAGGTTCACACGTGCAACAAGCTTCTTGGAATGGCATTGTGTCGTTGTTAATTTGTGTTAGCTTCCAATGGTTGACCTCAATCCCCAACCATGTTTGGATTTTTTTTCCTCATAAATCAATACTAGTTGGTCCCTATAAATATCTAGTTCTCAAGCATAGCAACCATGCTTCCGGCTTTTTGACACCACAAAACCCTCCATATATCTTTGGTGTCATTTAGTATAATTTTTTCCACCGCTCTCTCTTTTGATGGGTAAACCCACATACAACATATATTAGAAAATTTGTCCTTGGCTTTTCTAGATAGTTCTTGCAATTATGATAGAATGTTTTTTCATCTAAAAATGCTAAATTACTAAAGAAAAGGAAGGCATTTTCTAATAATGAATTTTAATCAATAAATTAGATATTGGTGAATGGATCAAGAAAAACTCGAGGTTTTATCTTTTGTACATGTACAATAAATGTTGATTTAAAGAATGACACGTTTGGACCCTTGGAGGCTAAACTTCATTGAAATGTCTAAAATATTAATTTAAAATATGAAATTATCTAGAGACATTACCAAACTCCTCTGAATTTAGTGACAGGCCTCTTTCAATAATATCACTTAAGGGAGCACATTTTGTGATGTTACAACATAAAGTAGACACTAGCAAATGGATCAAGAGAGTAAAAAGATATAAAAAAAAATCTAGATTTCCTGTTTAGATTCATACAATAAATGCTACTTTGGAAGGCTCGTGACTATGAAAAATTTGAACTAGGCTACACTTCGCATTACAATCTGCAAAACAGAGACGACTAATTGAGCTTCCAAAATTACAAAGCATGCCTTTTTATATTCTCTTTATGGTTATTAACATAAATATCAGTTTGTTACTTTAAAAAGCAAACCTGTCATCCACTAACCCATTAGAAACTCTAGAGATAGGTAAAATAACCGCTTTGGATCCTTTTCTCTGAAATATTGTTGAGTGTCATTCCAGCTTTCAATCAAGCGATCGCGTACACTATGGGCCATGGCCTGCAGAGATTACATTTCATATTTTAATCTCTGTTTAACCATAATAGCCTTCTAGTCATATGACACAACCAGGATTCTTAGAAAACAAAAGTTAAGCAACTAGCAAGTATGAATTACTCACGTTAATACTAGAAATATACTTTAAAAATGCTATTAAAGTGAGAACTGAAATATAATGTTTCTTTTGACCATCTCTTTGATGACATCTATCATATCTTAGCTGGCCAATCTCAAGACAGTTAAATATAACATAGCATTTATATACACAAAAGTTCAAAACACAAAAAGGATTGCTTAACACAAGCTGCACTCTAATAGACAATTGTCACCAATAAAAGAGGATGTGGAAACATGATACCTAAAATATCTCATAACCAACAAGAAAGGGAAACTGAAAGGAATTTGAAGCACTTCATTCCCTGCTAATTTGTTGATTGATGTGCCAACTCAAATAAACTCTAAAATCCCCTGGCTAAATGATTCGAATACTGATGTTTTGAACACAATGTCAACATGTCACAACCTAAGGTTTCATCCGTAAATGAACTAGATGCACACATCCAATAACCCCTTAGCCGCCATATGGAAAAATAACTGACATAATTATTTAAGATCGGGAAAGCGAATGATGCCCCATAATGAAGACTGAAAAGAAACATTGATTTATGACCATATGAAATTTTAATCTTTTATGCTTATCAAAATATGCTTTAGTAATGAAATAAGAAAAGTGTATTCTACATCCATAGGTTAAACACCACGTAAAAAAATTGATCTATTGGTGAGCAAGAATAACTCGTTAATGTTGCTTATAAGAATCATCTCATCCAAGAATTTGAACTTTTTGTAGATTCCCTTAGAGCTTTCTCATAGCACAAGACTTTCTCAATTGTGGCTCCAAAGCTAGATGATTAAGTAGAAGATTGTAAAACAAAACAAAAAAAAATCATTAATGTGAGTCCTTGTTTTCTATTCCGTAACAAAGAGTTTTTGGTGGAGATCAGATACAACCTCAATGTGGGTCATCCTTCCACAATATTATACGTGCTACCTTCTGAGTTCATTGGCTCCCCCATCATCTTGGTGGTTACCCAGGTGGCTACTTTCATAGTCCTAGTTGTAAAGTTTGAGATCCTAAAGCTTAAAGTGGCTTTCTTCCTAGTTATCTTCTTTATCTTGATACCCTTCCTTAATAATGAATTGAGGATCTATTACATGATTTTGAAGATGCAATTGGCCACTTACATGATTACAATATCTTTGTCTACTTGCGCTATAATATTTAGAGAAAATTTCAAGTTAGTATCCTCTCCATGTATACTCAATGAGAAATACTACTTCAGTTAGGTACAAATATATTTAATTTATGTTGCTCGAAAGTTAGGACTAGGCCACTCATCTAATCGACAAGCTTAATATCAAAATGTCTTCCCATCTCCAAGCCATACTTATTCTCTTTATATATACTCACTCCATAAAGGCATTACCAATAATGCTTGTTCCTTGAACTATATTGATTATCTTAGCCAACAAACTTGATAACATCAATATCCAAAATGCGGAAAAATCTTATGCTAGTGTGAAGATCAATACTCAAGATGTCATAGTATCTAAAATGTTTCAAATTGGCTTATAAATGAACAATTGCTTTGTAACAAACACTATTCTATAGTTTTGATAAGTAGAAGAAAGTAATTCAGTCAAATAACTTCTCTAAACAAGCAGTTTTATAATAAACTGCAATGAACTTTTAATCCACACAACCAATGAAAGCTTTAAAAGATTAAAAATACTTTTTAGTATAGAATAATTTAAAGACAATGTTACAGAAATCGTTGTCATCAATCAATGGGCAAGGGTCTGCAAAGTTAGAATTGGAAACAAATCATAAATTAAAAATATATATATAACTATAAACTAACACTTTCCATTCTTTAAAATATCAAGAACTAATTGTGATTTTTTGAAAAAAAAATGGGAATTAATTGCGATTTTCAGAAAAACAGCTCAGCCATGGAATTGTGATTTTACCAATTATTTATCAATTTTGGTAATACTGGTTAAAAAATACAAAATATAAATATTTGTGAGTAATATTTGAAGAAGCTTTCACGTTTTCCTTTAATAATTATAAATTTTAACTGACAAATAATTTTAAGTGCATTGTCAAAGGAGTTGTAGTGTAATACAGTAATAGGAACATGAACACCATGAGAGTGTGACCCGACCTCAAATCCACTCCCAATATGTATACGTAAACGTGTGCATTTGTTTTCATAATTTTTTAATTTACTAATCTAATATTTGACAATTTTAGAAGTTATAATTTTGTCTAAACCAAACCTGAAGACTCCAAAAAATTAAGAAGCAGAAAAATCTTTAACTCCAATACTTGTAAATTTACTTCAATAATTTTATACTTTAGGAAATAAAATATTTTTACATTTAAAGTGAATTTAGGGATTGAGAAAGCGCCCATGGCACCCATATCCCCCTGTGTTCATCTCAGCCCGCTGTGGGCCTCTCCCACAACCTCCTTCAAACCCCGTCCTATCTAGGATGCTTTGATGGGTAGAAAGTCCATAGGATTCAGGTGTTCATGGCCAAGATGGCCCTATTCTGCAGGATCTTTCTTGGCTAATGCTGCCCTCCCATACCTCTAGTCATGTCTCCATTAATTAGTTGCTTTCAAAACCAACTCTTTCCCCTTATTCACGTGTTGCTGGAATCCTAGGACTACCATTGGTTGTCGCCCCTCCTTAGCCCCTAGCCATCAGCATGTGGGCCTCTCCCACAACCCCCTTCTTGCCCTGACCTATCTATAATACTTTGATGAGTAGATCAAGTCCCTGGGAATCAAGTATGCATCGCCAAAATGGCCCTATTCTACAAGATCTTTCTCGGATAATGTTGCCCGCCTCTACCTTTGGTCATGTCACCATTGATCCGTGGCTTTCACCACCTGCTCTTTCCCCTTCTTCACATGATGTTGGGATCCTGGAACCATCGTTGCTTGTCACCCCTCCTTTGTTTGTTGCTCGTGCACCCGAACCTATGTTGACTGCTTCATTAGCTTCATGGAGGTGCGCTCAGCAGTATCTTAGGGGCACTTTGAAAGTGTTGGTTGAAGCTCTTATGGTTGATTCTCGGAATCAGCTACCTAATGCCCACTTCATTTTGGATGTAGCTAAGAAGATCCCACTCCTAGATATGCATCTGGAGGCTTTCGAACATGAAGTTTATTTTATAGGCAAGATGGGCTGATTTGCAGGTTCAAATGGCCAATGGGCCAGGGTCTCAAAATTGCACAAGTGGCTCTCACCTTCTTTGAAACCCGTCATCACAAACGAAATCTATATTTACCTTGTGGTTGGGGTTTCTTTATTGTGGAATGCAATTCGGCAGTGGATCAGGACCTCATTCTCCAAGTTGGCCCAAGGTTTTAGGGAAGCACACGTTTATGTTTGAAACCATGGTTCCCCTCCTTTGATCCTTCCCAAGACTATCTTGTCTTTCTCAATGTGAGTAAGACTCCCAAATTCGTCCCGACAATTTTGGAATCCCCATATTTTTCATTCTAATGGGAATGCCCTTGGCAAATTCCACTTTTGCTCTCACAACACTGCTCAAGGGCATATCACAACCTTTGTCAAGTTGTGTGTTGAGGTCAATTTCACTAATGGTTTGCTAGATGAGGTTTGGCTAAAAGGTTGAAGATTAGATTTGAAAGCAAAAGCTTGATTACAAACAATTAGCTTTCATATGTCGATCTTGCTTCACCCATGGGAATGTGGCATCTACTTTCTCCAAGAGGATGGCAATGAAATCAGCTCGTGTAGGGAGTAAGGGGAACTCTGGTGGTAATTCCCCATCAATTTGGTGGAGGGGGGTTGAGGAACACCACCACTTGGTGATGCCAGCTTCCAAAATTTCGGATACCAATGTGGTGTCTACCACCCCGAAAGAAGAGGTGGCTCTTTTTGCACCTGCTTCAAAGAAAGCCTAGGTATGCAAGTCTCCCTAATATTGATAGGGATGGCAATGGCTCTACAGAGCTGGAGGCTAGAACCCCCATAGGGGAGAGGCCTTCGTTCCCATCCTCCAAGCCTCAAGCAAGTGATTTTGGTTTTTTGATGGAGCAACTGATTTCAGAAAAAGTGGTTTGCACCTCAAGTTCTATGATCCCTATGTGATCTCCTTTGGAGATGCTTGCTATTGGGCCCTCTGTGAAGGGTGGACCAAAGTCAATAAAAGAAAGGAGCATGAAAATTTGATTTTTTCTAGCCATATGATCCTCAGATCAAGTAAAGATCTAAGTTAATTCCCTATTTCTAATTCAGAATTTGGTGTGGCATGTTTATGGGTTGTTTGTGTTTTGCTTCTCATTTTGTATTTTGTAATCATGTATTGCCATTTAGCAAGCATGTATTTTCCTCTTTTCTTCTAAAATTGGGTGAGTGTCCCAATTGAACCCCTCACTTTACCCCGTATATGTATGTATGTATGTATGTATGTGTGTGTGTGTGTATATCTATGTGTGTGTGTGTGTGTGTGTGTGTACGTATGGATGTACGTATGTATGTATTATATATATATATATATATATATATATATATATATATGTATGTATGTGTGTGTGTTTATATGTATGTATGTATGTGTATATATATATGTATGTATGTATGTATGCATAGAGCTACAATATTTTAATTTACTATTACAAAAACAAACTTTCTAACTTTCGAGATTTTTTTATTGCTTGGGATATCAATGTTGTATTGATATCGAAGCACATTCCCACAGGCTGGATTTGGAAAATTAAACTACGGTCTCATTTGTTTAATTGAACCCACAATCAATTGCAATTTTATATAAATTTACAAATTGGTGAAAAGTAGTGCATAAAGTTTTCCCTCCACTCAACCTTGAGCATGAAGCTAAAGACTTTAAAGGGTTATAAAAAGGTTATAAGATGAGATTATTTTTAACTTTTTAAAGGGTTATGAGTTGAGATGAGATGAAATGCCATTTAACAACTAGGCCAAAATGATCTATAGGACCTATCAAAGTGTATTTACATGTTTAAAATTTTATTTATGTGTTTAGTTTCAAAACATATCACCAAGTTTTGTATAATTAGTTTGATTTGAGAATTTGTGTCCTATAATTGTCAATACATGTAACAGAACAAATCATTACCTAGTAGGCTCTACGCCAAAATAGTTGATAAGACCTATCCAAAGCAACTTTACTTGTTTATAAAATTGTTTCTATGAGTGATTAATTTAAAAATAAATTCACTGCATTTTATTTGATTGTCTTGATTTAACATTTCCATGTACTAGAATTGTAGATATCTGCAATAGGACAAATGATAACCTAGTAAACTTTAGGCTGAAGTGGTCTTTGAGGACCTATCAAAAGTGCATTTACTTGATTAAAAAATTGGTTTCATAAGTGTTTAATTGAAAAGAAAATCCCCGAACTTTGTTTGATTGTCTTGATTTAAGATTTCATGTATTCAAAATTGCAAATATCTCCAACTGTATTAAATTGCTTATATAAATGTTTAGTTTTATGAACAAATTGCCACGCTAGTCTTGATTTAGGATTTCAATGTACTAAAATTACATATATCTGCAACTGAAGACTTTAAAGGGTCTTCAAATGAAACAAGATGACTTTTTACAAGGTTATGAGATAAGATGAGATTGACTTTTGATAATTAGGCCAAAATGGCTTGTATGGCCCATGGAAGTGCATATACTTGTTATGAAAAACTGTTTTCATAAATGTTTAGTTTTTAACTAAATTCCCCAAGTTTTCTTGGACTGCCTTGATTGAAGATTTCATGTACTAAAAATTGCAAATATCTGTCCTTGAAGAAAATTGTTTCTATAAGTGTTAAGTTGAATTAACTTTGCGAAGTTTGGTTACATTATCTTGTTTTTTAGTTCTCTATGTAGTAGAATTGCAAGTATATGTAATTGTTCAAATCGTTATGAAGCAAAGTCAAATGTAATGAGCTCAAGTGAAAAAAACATCGGGGCTTCTAAAGCAAAGCCCCGAGTTCAAATTCCATGAGACATGATAAAGAGTTAAAATTGGATAAAATGTCATCATTTATCGAGAATCAACTATGTTAATATTGAGTCAATCTTTTTGACTTGTTCTTCCTGAGAAGGTGTTTGTAAGAACTTATCTCTTATAAATATATACATGAATGGCCCACTTAGCACTCATTGCATCTAGGTGATACTTAGGGGTGAAGCACAAGGACTTCATGGGAGGGGTCACCCATCACCGTACTAACCATAGTGTTTCCCCATAGTCAAGCCAGCTTAGCTTGCAACCCCATCTACAAAACCTTCGGTAGGTATTTTGCCATATGAACCATTTGATGAGGCGTTCTCTAAATCTTTCATTTATATGTATTTGGTGTTTTCACAGTGCATTATTAAGTTATATCATTTATAGGGAATCAGCTGCATAAAGTGTTGAAATTGGGTAAAATATTCCATCCAACTCAAACATAATCGAATGAGGCAGCTAACGGAGGGGTCCCATGGTGGGGGCTATGGTCTCTATAATTTTGCTTGCAGTGGTCCCAAGCATCATTAAAAGTTTAAAAACTTTTAACAATTTTTAAACTTTTAATGATGCTTAGGACCACTGCAGGCAAAATTATATATATATACACCATAAAATAAGAAGCAGCTATAGTTTAGGAAGAAGCTTTTAGGGAGTCAGAAGCAGTAGGGGGCTGAACAATTGTAGGAGTTGTTCCTCCTTTTTTTTTTTTGTTGCGAATTATAAATTTGTATCCAATCAAACATTTTTGATTTATTTTTTTAAACAATTTATTTTTTTTAATAAAATATTGCTATTTTTTCTGCGTGACATGTACTGCCCAAAAATTCAAAAAAAACATGGGACCCCTCCTAATCCCCAGCTTGGGACCCCTACCTAAGCCAAAGGTTACCCCAAAAAGTGGGGTGGGGGGTGAATTTCCAAAATAAAAAAAATTAAAAAGAAAACAAAGTACCTGAAAGGCTTCAAAGTCATCAAAGCTGACCCGATTCCTTGCAAGGGTATACTCTACATGATCCAAAACATCCCTCTGAATACTGACCACATCATTTGACAAATACCGATCCATCAAACTAAACAGCAACTCCGCCCTGCCTTTGTTTTCCTCGGAGCCCTCAAAATCAAAACCCTTCTTAACAGCCCTAGGCCCCAAACCCTGGAAATAATCCCCCGTCTTAACTACCCGCTCCTCCAAGGCCTCTATCAACGCCTTCTGGATATTATTTAAGCTCTCGGCGTCACTTATTTTGTCGCCCTTGGAATCCGTTATGAAAAAATTTTCAACGATCGAACCCTTTTCTAATTTTATTTTTGCTTTGGAAATTTGCAAACCCATGGCTTTGAAAACCCTGGTAACAATCTGCAAAAGGCCTGTTCTGTTTTCTGCTGTTATAATGATGACTGTGTTTTCGTCGGATGAGTCATTGTCGACTGCTACATTTACAAGACGGGGAGAATCCTCTAATTTTGGCGGATTGGGAGTGCTGCTACCGCCAAATATCTTCTTCAGAACCTTGCATGAGAGAGCTAAATTAACGGATTTGCTAGGGGGAGATAAGTTTGGGATAGTGCCGTTGGAAGGAAGGGGAGAATTAAGGAGGTGGGATTTCGGGTGATGAAAATTTAGAGTGGTGGTTAGTGGCTTGATTGAACTCAACATTTTTCTGGTCTGCTGTTTCTGTGTAAATTGTAGCTATTTTTTGTGTGTTAAATATGGATCCAAGTGCAGAAGTGCGAACAATTTGATATGATACGTTTTCGTTAAAATTATTGACATTGAGATGGAGATGTGGATGTGCAGAGAAAGTCCAAAGTAGCATTTCAATCCACCGTCGTCACGATATCCCGGTTTCTTTGTTTTGTTTTTTTATAAATCGAAAATGTTTTTAATATTACTTTAAAAAAAGGTACACGGACTAAGGATTAAATAAGTTCAAGATATGAAGATTTTTTAATGGAAAAAAAATTAAAGTATATGAATGAAAGGATTAAATAGGCCTCTCATAGTGGTTAGTCTTTTTTATTTGGCATGCAATTTTATAATATAAATTTGTTTTAGTGATTTCAATTTGAAAGTATAATTTAATATTATATTTCTTTTATTTTAACAATTTAAATTTAATTAATAATATAGTTTTCAAATACAAATTATTATATATTAATTTAATGAAAAATTAATTGTTTTATGTTTATATCGTTTGTGAAATTAAAATTTGTCATATTATTCACAAGCAAAGATATACGAGTTGTGAGTGCATTCATTTGGTAAGTTCACTTTCAAAAGCAGCGTTTAAAAGATTGTGTTGTCTCTTATAATAGGTCAATTTTTCACATATCTAGTTATACTGGACATTGATCAAACATACAAATGCCAAACAATTTAAGAATGATTGGATAGAGGAAATACGACATATCTAATTAATTAAGAATAAAATAAATTTGATCAAAATAATATTTTCTTTAAATTAAAAATGTGGTCCAAATAATAACTCTATCGAATTGGAATTGATAGTGCATGTAAATATACAATTCACTATGAACCAAGTTTAAATTTACATTGATATGCAAAATTGAACTTCACACAACTATATATATTATACGAGTAAATTATTATTAAATATCTAAATAGGTGTCGAAACTTTTCAATGGTGTTAACTAATTCTAGTTAAAGCCTTCTAACGACCTAATAAAATGGTAGTGATTAATAATAAAATGGCAGTGACTAATAGTAAAGGTTTAGTTGAAATAAATTTAAATGGTATATTATAATAAAACTAAACTCTTGTTTTAATTTAATTAAAAAGAATTTTAATTCATTTAATATTGCATTTAAATATTTTTATAATCTAATTTCATGATTGCACTTAAAATGGCCAGTGGTAAATTACTAAAACCATAGAAAATAGAAATTACAAAACTAACTTAAAACTTGAAGAAAAAATGGGAAACTACAGTGGAGAGAATCAGATAGGGATGGACAATGAAAGAATGCATCTGGGCAATATCAAATTATTTTAAAATTTCTAAACTCATCACCAAAATTATGGAAAACAGGTTAAAGCTTGGAAACAAAGAGGCTTTTTAGAAGGAAAGCAAATTGTTGATGGTGTCATCATGATACACAAACTTCTTCACTCTATCAAAGCTACAAAGGAGGAAAGCATGGTAATAAAACTAAACATTACTAAGGCTTATAGTGGTTTTAGGTAAGATTGGAGGGTATGGATTCTGAATCACAACTCAAATACATAGGGTTCTGTGTGAGTACATAAATTCTATTTTTAAAACCACTGCTTGAAACTTTCACACCTAAAGTATACAATTTTTGCATGTTAAACTACTATCATTATGCTAAACCTTTTAATGATCATATTCAGATGTTGAATCGATTAGGTTGTAATATGTTGTCTTTCCACAATTAGAAATTTTGATAAAATTGCATTAGAAAATTAAGCAAAAATGTTCTAATAAATGGCAAGAACCATATAGTGTGCAATGGTCATCAAGGGTGGTGTTGAGGTGCAATATCAGTCGATGTGTTCCAAAAAATGGTTGACCTTAAACTATCACATGGATATTGTTCTTTAAAGTACATTTGAGGTTATATTCTACTATCTTCTCATGCACTCTACCTGAACTTTGTATCTCCATACTGCAAAGTGCACACTAGGTGTCTCAGTGACTACAAAAATAGATGTGTTGTTAGCTTATGACATTTATTTTTAAGGCACGCATTGAGTTTGCAACTTAGGATAATCAAGTTGCATGAATCTAATTATAACCATTTGGTTCACATAAGGACCAATTAATCTCAATAGTATACATGATTGGACTAATGACCTATGAAATGAATCTAATCACAATAATGAAGATGCAAATTTAATTTCCATAGTTATTATGCAAGAAGTTGATATAACAATTTTCTTAAAATCTTATAAAAACACGAATTGTAAAAGACAACCATATATAAATTCCTCCCCATTTTTATCATGTAAGAAGGTGAGAAAACACACAAAATATGTTCTAGAATGTTGTTCATGTTGGATGCATGTTATAATCTAATTTTATTTTTAAACTTCATAGTTTAGGGTCACGTGGATGTCGTTGTAGTATAAACTCATGGCATTGTTGTCTAACAATTAACAAGTTAAGTTCAATCTAAGTGTAGAAAGAAAGCAAATTGTTGATGGTGTTATCATGATACACAAACTTGTTCACTCTATCAAACCTTTGAAAGAGGAAAGCATGGTAATAAAACTAAACATAACTAAGGCTTATAATGTTAATTAAACAAAGCAACAAAGCTTGGGCAGTGAGTTGGCTATTTTAATGAAATGTCAAAATCACCAAAGGTGACATCCTTCATACTCTAAGCTCAACGATCTATGTGTATTCTTTATTACATATGGTCAAGATCTGACTCAAAAACCTTGCAGTTCCATGCATTGTCAGTTCTCCAATCCATGCATTTGTCAATTGACTCCTTATGACTAGTTATTATTCTAGTAATTTGCCTTATTTATTATGCAAGTGATTTGTCATCTCTTCGAATTATGCTCAATCTTCATTGGTACAATTTTTTGGGGTGGTTTCAATATGTTCTTGCCTCTTTGAGATTTGTCTCTAGGTGATTGTCAAATTCATGTCGTCTTCATCTGTCCATTACATTCTAGTATGCTCTTGTCTTTTCCATCAATGTGCATGCAATTATCAATACAAGGTAAATAAACTCTGCGTTTGTAGATTGAGTTTCAAAGGATAACTTTTAAATTAAAGTTAAGTTTTAATAGTTTAGTAATTAAAGTCCTTTTGTTTAGTTAAATGCATCACCTAGGCATGCAGTCATTACATGGATTGATTGCAGCATATAAAAAAAGCTAAAATTGAAATCAAGCACCACAACAACGAAACATGTGTAATATATAGATTTGAAGAAAAACATTGGAATTTGAATAAAATATAATAAAATAGCATTTACCATTCTACTAAATACCTGTACAACTGTACATATCAAGACTATTTACTTTCTTACCAATTAATGTTACATTGCATGAGGATCCCAATGTGAATACGATCAGAGAAATTGCTTTTGTTTTTTAACTTTAATTGGTGCCTACAATTTATTAGAGTTTTTTATAAAATTAGTATATACATACTAAAAAGTTGACTGTATAGATTATTCAGATTCATTGGTCAACAAAATTTGTATAAAAAATAGTAGCTTATTTGTGACCAAGAACAAACAATGACAAAGCCTAAGAAATGAAAATATACGTTGTATGTTTAAAAAGTATGAAATGTAGCACATTGACGAGGCATTAAGAAACATATTGCAAAATGGAAGAAATTATAAGTATTTTGTGTGTGTGTGTGTGTGTGTGTGTGTGTGTGTGTGTGTGTGTGTGTGTGTGTGTGTGTGTGTGTGTGTGTGTGTATTGAACTATTAAATAAATAAAATAGTGGGTTTGGTGTGGGTAACTAACATTTTGACATACCTTTAATAATTTGCTATGTTGTCATCTATGATGTCTTTGTGTTGGTTGAGTATGAATTTGGCTTCGATAGAGAAATCTCATAGCACGAAAATGGTAGCAACTTTGTCTTTTATGTAGTCTTCATGTGAAATTTTTACTAATGGTGGTAGTAATATTTTTAGTAGTGACCCTAAAAGAAAGCATTGTAAATAGCTATTTGTGGCAGTTTTGAGATTACAAATTAGATGATGGGTATAGACATAGGAAGTTTCTTGTGGACAAGACATGCAATGTAGAGCTATAGAATGTGGTAGTTTAAGGGTTTGAATCGGGACACTGCATTTCTCATGTATAGGTTGAAAAGGCATGGAACATGCATTTGCAATTGATGATGTTCCTTGTACTTGTGAAAATACAGATATGATTTAGAAAAGAGATTAATGTGAAATAATTATAGCAAGGATTGTGTTTCAATGATATTGCAATTACATTTTCTTTAGTTGTAACACAATGTAAAAGGAAATGTGAGTTTTGTATTTTAGCTGTAAAAAGATGCATGCTTTGAAAGTGAATAAAATTTTTAATTTTTTCTGGAAAATGTAGTGTCAAAAATGAAATAAAGCATGAGAAATAACATACCTCTAATTTTGCATTTAACAATGCATTTAAGTGTTCTAATGCTTTCTTGTGTTGTAATGAGTGATGAATGTTGCTTGACTAGTCTTGAATGTTCTTTCTAAGCCTTTTCATTTCACTAGATTCATGAAAAGAAAGATTGAGAATTATATGTTCTATAAATTTTGTTGAATGTTGGAAAACAAAGGCTCAAATGTTCCAAATAGATAGAGTTGACAAGTTATAAATGAAATAGTTAGTTTTTTGGTGTATAAAATATGCGTGAAATATAAGAATATATGAGAAGATAGCAACTCATTTGTGATGCTTCATTTTCAGAATTTTCATAATGAGTTGGAAGCCAAACTTTTTGTAGATGTTACAATTGTAGCAATTGTATGAGTCGCATATGCATTAGTGGTGCTTAAAATATGTTTGATTGTAGAGTTTGGTATGAACTTGTAATCTACCCAAATATTTGGTATATTTTCAATTATGCTCAATTCAGTTACCAATAATATGATGTCACAATCTCCATGATCATAGATAGTTTTAAGAGCAATTTAAAAGTGTGTTATGCACATTGCTTTCCCTACAACAATTTTTTCTTCATGTATTTGAATCAAGTTTATGGCTATGTTTGAGAGTGACTATCATTTCTCCTTTGGCATCTATCAAGTAAACACGGAATAGTTATTTGTTTTGTTCTTTTTGTAGCATTGTTTTGTAAACAACAAGAACTTTTGCTTCAAATATGTGGTCAACTTTGTGAATGCAAAGGTCCTCAATTGTTGTCAATCCAAAAAAAGGTGTTTTTTTACTGCAAATAAGTAAGAGGAAGTTGTTAATAGCTATGAAATAATGTCAAGTAAGAAATTATGAGATTGTTTGTGCACATTGGTTTGATTCATTCTACAATGCTTTGTCATCTTCTATGAGTTGCATTGACGTCTCTATGTTGCCTATAAAAATGTAATAAAATTAGGAGAAGAAATATAATAAAGTGTATAGGTACATCTAATATATTTTTTTTAATATCGGAGTAGATAATTTGTAAAAGAAAAAGTTTTGCATGGCAGAATATAGTAAATTATTAGTAAAAGTACCTTATTGTATAAATTTTATATTTCTAAATTACATTTTTCTTTATGTGCATTACATATGGCCAAGCAAAGAATGTCATGATCACTCAAGTAGCAATCTAGTTTTAAAATGTGATGTATTTGTATCTTTGACCATATATGATCAATAATTGATGCTGATAATGCATTTTGCCTTTGCACTAAAATATGTTATTTGTGATTTTTCATTTGTTGTTCAAGTATTTATGCATTTTTATTTTACTTTTCAATGTCAATGTTGAAATCCCCTAGTATATAAGTATTGTGTATTTCATCTGTGTCTGCTAATGCTTCATTAGTAATAGACATGATGTTCGAAATAATAGAATTTGGTGTTATGTATAACTTTATTGTTGCCATTTTATGGTTATTACTAATAATTATCACCAAAATTACTTCAATGTTGCTTCTCTTGTTTATGGTTTATGCAATTCATTATTTCATGCACATAAAACATCGAAACACAGTTAAAATGTTGCAATAAATTATCTAATGTCATAGTTGCAATATGTGTTTCTTGCAAACATAATATGTCAAAGTGCATCATGTCATGGTCATTGAACACATTTTCCATGTGGGATCGTAAGCTTCTTGTATTCAAGGATGAGATAAGAATACAATCATTTGTGTTTTTATTGTTTATATTTTTTTTTAGTTTCCATTTTGCATTTCTTTGTAGGCATAACATTTTGCTTATTATCTTTTATTTTACCTTGAAAAATTCCATTGTTAATGGAGTCAATAAGTACAATGACTCAATGTGTCGTATGTGTGATAATGTTGTGTATGTTAACCCATGATGTGTCACTCCATAAGGGTCAAATACAAGGTCGTCCATTGTCAAGCCTTGTGATCTATGTATTGTTTGTGCAAATGCAAGTTGTATTGGAAATTATTTGAGAATGTTTGTTGCATGTTTTTGATATAGGCTTAGCAACACGTAAAATTGGCATCTAGACATGTTCAATAGAGTTATGATGTAAGTGAACTGATTTTGTAAATTTATGTTGTCCAATATATGTATTCAGTATGGAATAATTATGTGCATTAGATTATATGAGTGTATTAATATGTATAAATATTTAGCTATACTTAGTGCATAATAGTACATTGTGATGCATGTTTATATGTTGTGATACTTTGATATGTTTGTATGGAGTTTAATTTAGGGTATACCTAGGTGGTATAATTTCATATTATTTGTTTGTTATTATCTACATGAATCGATTGAGTCTTGAAAATCATAAGTTTAGGTTATGTGATGTTATGTAGTTGGGAACCCATGATGGTATGGGATATCATAGGGTACTAAAATATAAAAGTATGTTGTACCCAAGTGGTACATATTATAATTATTATGCTTAAACTCATATCTATATTGACTATTTTACTATATACATGTTGGTTGTTGTTGTGGATAGCATGTGTGTTATAGTTGGTAAGACTTGTATATGCATGCATACAAACTTTGAAAGTTTAGTAAATGTTGTGTTGGTATGCTATTGTGTTCCATGGGAACGATGACTTTCTTTTTTATATATAATTACTTGTATAATGCTTTAAGTTTTCGTGTATTTAAGACTATTTTATATGATTATTTATGGAAAACTGGTAATTATGTTTTAGAATACTAAACTATGGTGATATGGGTTATCATAGGTGTAGTATGTTTAGAAACAAATTATGGTTGTTGAAATCTATAGTTATGTATATTTTACCCGGATGGTATAGACTGTAGTCATTATTTTTAGTATGGGATATAAATAATGTAAGATTCATTCATACATTTTACGAAATAGATTTATGCTTTGGTTACTCCTATATTTAGTATCTAGTTTGATTGTATGTGTGAATAGAATGTAAATTAAATTAATCTTGTGGTTGAGTTCTATTTGACCAATATGTATTATTGATTCAGAGTAAGGAGTGAGATGGAATTCACTAGCTTACTAGTCTTAGAATGATACATAAAATTACTCTGATCAAGTGGTGTGTATGAATTTTAACTCATGCTCTAGGGAGCCATGTATATATATGTACATTGTATTGTATTTATCATTGAGTATTTTCATGAAGAGTTGTAATTACTTATTACTGTAAATCAATAGCGGTGGCTATAGACTTGTTTCAGTTGTAACTGAGTTAATATAATTATTTTATTTATTCACATTATGATGTGTACTCTCATGATATTAGAGATCAATATTATGTGATGTATTATGCTTATTAGTATCACCATGCGTATTTCTTATGGTCTCTATAGATTCTCATGGTGTAATTTATATTTAATATATATTTTAAATTAAAAAAATCATGTATTTTTATGTCTAATCCAGCGAGACTATTACACTAAGGAATTAATTAAATGTGTAAACTGTCTCCTTGGTGCATTAGATAGGATAAACTGATTAGGTTGTCTTGAAACTATGTCAACCATGGTGATTGTTTATATTTTAGGTTCAGGAGGTTTTACCTTATAACTTGGTTTAATTTTGAACTTGGTACCAGATATAGAAGTAATTGGTGTATACACTCCATTTTGGCTACAACTAGCTTCCAACTGGGCTTTGGATTGATTTCTACCAAACAATACAAATCAAGCTTGTGAATCATTGAATGTCTCAATCTCATCTACACATTGGACATTAGTGCTCAGAATCATGTTGAGGCATCCTTATTTGGCATATTATCTTATATGCAATAGTAACCTCTCATGGATTCATCTCTAATCAATTTATGACCTAATAAATTGATATATTGGCTTTTGGACCTATTAAGCGAGGAACTTGAACAATTTTTGAAGAGTAAAAATGCTAAGCAAAATGAATTAACTAAGCAAATAAAATTAAATGATTAATTGGAATTTACATGTGCAATTAGTGAAATTGAATTTTACAAAAAAGAAATTTCAATAAAAATTATGTCATCATCTTCAAATCAAGGAATTGAAAATATCTTCTTAAATAATTTAAATTCAAAAATAGAGAGCCATGCTTAATAAATAGGATCTCTATCCCAAACATTAATTGCATGCCCCCTCCTTAACTCAAATAGGATTAGTTCAAACTCAACCACAGTTAAATCTAACCTAACTACTCTTGGGTTAGAGTTAGTTTGGAAGACTATAAATACACGACCTCACCCTTTGATAAGTAAACTCTTTTGGTGTAAAGTTATCATGCAAAAATACCTTCAAGAAGGCCATTGGTATAGTGTTATCATGCCCATTTGCTAATCCAATCCAAGCCCAACATTATCAAGATGACAAGGAGAGGTGGTGCATGGATCTCCACTACCAAAAAATTCTTGATCACACAACTGAGCACATCAACTCATTGCCAACATACAACCCTTGTTCTCATGGAAGGGAAAATATTTTGTTTTGTCTTTATTTGGTAGTTTCTTGTATTGGTCGCTTGCTCTTTGAGTGTCTAGACTAGAGGTGTAAGTTTTTATTAGTGTGTTTTGTTTGATTTTATTCATACTAAAACCATATTAATCTCCCTTCTTGGATTCCTATTAATCACATAATGGCATATCTGGTGGGATAACACACATATCAAACCTATCTAAACCTACTATAAAATTTCAATGCCATGGCCATATCAAATGTTTCACTTCTATAACTAACTCCTTCAATAAGAGTGCCATTTGATTCGAGAGGTCAAGATAATTTGGGTGTAGACCCATTTGCCCAAAGTAATTCGATAGGTGACTTGTTTAATGTCCCATTTATTGAAGAAGTGACTATGGTCTCTACTCAAAACAATGTGTCAAATACAATGGATAACACACAAGTGTCTTCCAACTCAGGCCAAGGTGAGGTAAATGCACCGATAAATAACCCTCAACAACAAGTGCATCTAGTCAATACCCTGAGTGGTTCATAATAATAAGGTTAGGAATGTCTACTTCCCAACCACAATAGGTTACTCCCACTCCTCAACCAGTGGCTTCTTCAAGCATGCGATAGTAGGGGATAAGTAATCAAGTGCCAACCAATGTTTAATCTTAACAAGTGATGAATGTTATCCCACCTCAATAGGTTATGGATAATATTCTATGACAATAGGCATAGTCTAATTTACCACCAAAATAAAATCATAACACTACACCACCTGAATAGGGGGCAATAAATGTTCTGCCTCAATAGGTAGTGATAAATGTACCTCAACGGTTGTAGACCAATGTACGTCAATAATCACAAGAGTTGTATAATCAATAACATGTTTCTATTGGTCAATGACAAATTCCAAACACCTAAAAAACATCAAGTTTACAATAGATGTTTGTTAAACAAAGAGGTGTCAATGTCCAACAAGTACCTATTAGACAATTATTGCCTTTTATTCAACAGGTGCCACGGATTTAAAGACAAAGGCATTGACCAACAATAAGTTCCCTTTATTCAGTCAGATTTGAATTGTTGGAAACAAGTCCCTATTCAAACTCAGTAGGCAAATTACCTTTTTAAAAGTCATATACTTCCATAATAGCCTCAATTTCCTTAGACCCAAGGCCATATTCCAAATCTAAACCAAAATATTTTCCAACAACACATGTAATATCAATAGATGCATCCCAATATGTGAATGCATGTTCCTAGTTGATTCACCCATCAAACTAACATTCCACAACACTCCATACCTCCATTGTACTTAGTCAAGGTAATCCACCTTTGATCACCCAACCACAACCATAATCAAATGTGTCATCAAGTTTCTTGGTCCAAGAACTAAAACAGATGAAGGATGCAATTGTAGCCTTTCAAATAGGAAAGAAAACCAAGAAATTAAAATTAGATGATGTGTGTTCATACCCATTTAACATGGAGTATCTTAAGATACCATTTCCTTCAAGTTATGAACCACTAAAAATTGACAAGCACAATGCTAAAGGAGACCCTAAGGAGAATCTAACAGAGTTTTTTGTTGCTTTCAATCTAGTGGCCTATAGTGACATCTACATACTCCTAATCTTTCCTCAAAGTCTATCTAAATAGGCTTTGGAGTGGTTTCTCGAGTTGCCAAAAAAATTAATAGCTAACTTTGATAATCTCTCAGATAAATCTATACAACATTTCTTCTATAATATTGAGCATGATGTTTTAGTGGTAGATTTGAGTCAAGTCAAATAGAAATTTAGTGAGATATTTGGGAGCTATTTACAAAAATGGAGAGTGCTTACTAGTCGCTTCACCCATAACTTACCAGATTAACAATTGGTAGCTGTGTTTACTAAAAAATTGCATAGTGAAATATCTTGCCACTTGGAGCTTTAATGTGTGCACACATTCAATGAGATCATTGGGAAAGGCATATAGATTTAAATTTCCCTATCAATAAAGGGATTATCAAGTTGTCTTCCTTAAACAAGAATCTAACCCAAAACCAAAATGTAGGCCCAAGTTAGAACCCTAGTCTAATCCAAGCGCAAGCGTCTACACCAACTCAAGCTAATAACTATGAAAAATACAAACCATACAAGTGTAATAATAATAATGTTGGTAATTGAGTAATTGAGTCGTGTCATATCTAAATGGTGTAAACACCATCTACTCATCCTACGCTGCAAATGCAGTTTATTCCACATCAACGACCTATCTAATAAGTGTAGCCCACATCTCAACCTAGGATAACACCTTAAATACTACAAATACCACCTTTTCAAACCCCTCCTCCAAGAAGAAGACCCACTCCTAGAGTCTGCAACGACCTTGGTGATCTCATTAAAGTAATGTTTCACAAACTAGCCATGAATAATATGATTAGTTGGCTTATTGCAAAACACTATCCTGAGGGTATATCATATCTAGATTGGTACAAAGAGCATAAATTAAGTGAATACCATCATGTTCATGGATATTATATATGTTGTGTGAAATTGAAGCATTTTATTGAAAATATGTTGGAAAATAGAGAGATCCAGTTGAATAATAAAGCATCTAATTCCAATCAAACCCTGGGTATCTATCAAAATCCTTTTTCACAATATAATAATGTCAATCAACATTAATAACAATGAAGACCAAAGCAACAACAACAATAAAAATAAAAGTATCGATAATAGCTGCAACAATAATAATAATATCAACAACAACAACAACAACATCAACTGAATGGAATGAACTAAGGGCGAAATGACCCCAACCATCAATAGACTTACCACGTAATTAGACATGACTACAATAAAGTTGTAGGTCATATTGTGGGTTGGCATATTTCTATCATTATCATCAATCGTATACCAAATGCCAATAGACCAATATTGTTAGCTAATAATCCCAATAAACCTACCTATGTCAGTAATCCTTCCTTGACTTGTGATCGTATCCAAGCACAATAACAACCAAGAATTACCATTTTAGGACCCCATGCTGATAACTCTTCATTACCCTGTGACCACAACCAAGTGCATTAGCAATCGAGAATTATCCCATATGGCCCATATCCATATTTTTTTAGTTATGATGGTCATGTATCCAATCTAGATTGCATAATCACAACTTAGTAGTCTAAAATCACCATATTTAGCCCACAACCTCCTGCCAATGACCTTATACAACCCATTGTGTTGACTAAGAGTAAGCTAATCACCATTATTAAGGAAAAGATGTAAGACATTATGGAACAACTCAAAAAGACACCCACACAAATTTCCATCCTAGATTTGTTGTGTACGTCTACCATCCATAAGAATATCCTTATAGAACTCCTAGGCCAATCCCAAGTTCCAAACAGCATAACCTCAGACAAATTCCAAGATTTGGTGGGACACCTAGCCCCAGGCCAATAATTAACCTTCGACCAAACTATTATGTCTTCCCTTAGCCCTCTCTATAGCAATCCCTTATACATATAATGTTGGGAGGGATGTACACCGGAAGCACACAATTTGATTACTAATACCAAGCAACTTAATATGCGGAAATTAACCAGATTCACCAAGTAACTAGAATTCAGAATAACACATGATATGAGAGACAATACCAAATTGTATTAACACTTTATACAGAAAAGAATACAATAAAGAAGATGCCACTTCTTCTCCACCACCTTACAGAGGTTTCCCACGCCTCAAGTGAACAGTAATTCTTCTCCCCAAAGCTCTCCCTCTCACAGGTCCCAACACCCAACTCAAATACAGAGTTGATGTTCACCTCCCGTGCTCCACGCACACCACAAGTGCTCCACGCACTCCACAAGCACTCCACGTGCTCCACAAGTACTCAAGGTACTTCAAGTAGATCTCCCATGAATCTGCAACAACCTGCAATTCAACAGACCATACTTATGGAAGGAACTCCCTTGCCTTCCTCTAGCTCTATCCGAGAACAAACCTGTACTCCAAGTAGATCCTGCCTGATACTGCTCCCTGTTGTGTTGCTGTCTGTATGACCTTGCACACCTGCAAATCAAGCAATGGTTCTATTCACCTGTGAACCTCGACCTTGCACACACATACACCTGCAGATCAACGATCTTACTTACTATGTAGATCTCCTATATAGGCCATGCACCTGTGACCAAGATCCTACACTCTTGAAGAACCCAGCTGGCTCTCCAATCCAGCACCAACACACCTGGTACTGTGGCACTAGGAGGAATGCACCATAGCTCTACCTCACACACAAAAGGAGCTTATAATTATGCTCTCTTACTCCCTAGCACACTTTTACAATACAACCATGAGTCTATTATATAGATCTCATCCAAACAATGATTAGACATCTAATTACCATAATTAGATCCGCAGCTATGAGTCTAAAATTAGCGCTCATCATGCAAACTCTTGGTTCGTTAGTTCACTGCCCGTAATTAACTCGCATTCGAACTACACAGGCGACCGACGTCGGTCCCTGTCCGCCTGGGGTCGCCGACGCCGGCCGATATATGACCGACGTCGGTTGCCTTCCTGTCTTACCCTGTCGACGCCGGTTGGCCAGACCAACGCCAAACACTTCTGACACTCAGCAACTCATTCTGCAACCTCCTCCATGTCTGCATCAGTGAAGCTTTTAGCTCCACAATCCTAACAATCTCCCACTTGGAGATAAACAGCTGCACTGTACCTGTACCTGTACTCCGTCTAATCTGTTTCCTGGTTTGTATCCCTCTTCAAGCTCCCACCTGAAGACAACCCACCACACATCCCGTGGTGTACCACCTGTCATCCGAGTAACCTGCCACATCCGAACCTACAAATGCATGTAGTGAAGTCCTGACCCTGCATAGCAACACCTGCTGCCGGTCCCTCTCAAATACCTGAGAATCCACTTCCCTGAATTGGCTCCTAACTCTCTGACAGCTCCCACTGCATGGGAATACTCAGGTCTATACCAGAGCTCATGTGATTTCGGACACTGTACCTGTCCAGCCCTTAGTGTGCTCCGGCTCTGCATCCCGAACCTCGCCAACACCTGATTCACATCAGCTCCCACTCGAGACAAAATCAACCTGTGATCTCCATGCCTCCCATGTCAAAGAATTCTGCTGCTCCAAACTCCTCATGACATGCCACTGAACTAATCTTACCCTTAGCTCAGCAAAACCCTGTATGTACACCCCTGCTAGCTAGCATACTATCCACATACGGCTACAGAATGATGTCGCGACTCATCATCCCCCTGGTAAGACAAAACCACAGTAGTTACCCTGACATTGACTGAAGCCATGCTCCGTCCTCCACCTGTCAAAACCTGTACCACTGTCCTGCAGCTCCACAAGACCATATACCTGATCTTCCGTCTCACGTATCCGTTCTCTCTATTCTTCTACTAAGGTATCCATTCGTCTCTGTGCTTTCATACCTGCTGGCAACTCTACCAAGACACACCTGTCTGGTTCTCCTCCAAGGAATCACATCCTCATCCATGCCAAGCTCACACCTGTTTCCTGGATCCTTCCTGCTCTACAATCAGCAACATGTATGAAGAAGAGGAACAACGAATTTGAGGGCCTACTTACGCCTTCAGTCCTCCGTATGGGTGTTTGAGACTCCTTGACAGCTTGCTGTCCACCCAAAATTCGTTACAGTGACCGACCTCGGTCACCCCACAGTCTGCATCCGACCGACGTCAGTTCCATGCATCTGTACCTGACTACCAACCTGCCTGCGCTGGTGTCCCTGCTGCCGACGTTGGTTCTCCTAACCGACATCGGTCTTACATACTGCCGACGTCGGTCCCATGACCGACATCGGTCTTACCCTGCCCGACATCGCCGGCTTCGGTCTGCACATGACCGACATCGGCACCTGTCTGTTCGACGCCGGTTCCTTCTGACCGACATCGGTGTCTGTGTTCGCCTGTGAGTGATGACTTTTTACCCGCGAGCTTCTTTGAATCAAAATCCATGTCAAAACTGCCCTGCTCAGAAGTATCCAGCCACATACACTGGGTTCTGTCCGCCATCTCCTCCATAAACACCAAGGCTTTCCAGTTCTTAAGCCTGTCAAATATATCTGTCTTCCGCTTAAGAACATGCATCTCCTTCCTGCTCATGTGACCAAGCCTACGAAGCCACGTCTCCGCAACAAAAGAAGAATCAGTAATATAAACAAGTAGATAAAGGATACCTGTTTTCTTACCACCAGCTAATTCAAGTGCATCCGCTGTGAGAGTTCTTGTGCATCTCTCATCACCCAATCTTTCTGAAGAAATTAGCCATATCTCCAAACCTGGGACCTCCATGACCTTCATCAACACCTGTGTGTTGGCCGCCTGCAATTTCAGCTTCACTTTGCCTTTGCCAACAATCTGACAAGGCTTACCAGCTCCTCTACCTGGAACTGCATGGAAAGAGGCAACCGAATCTTTTATCCAAGATTCAACTTTATCCAAGAAACCTGCAAACACATCCTGTGCAACAACACCTGCTACATCTGTATCTTCAGTTTCTTCATGCTGATCTGTTACCAACCAACAATAATCTTTTACCTGCTCTTTCTTTCCATAGGACCGTGAGTGACCATCTGTGCTTTTCAACTCCTCCATTCTTAGCTTACTTTGATCTGCAGTTGCTCTACTCCCACTCGATCAGAAACCCCTGAGAGTGACCTGTAACCAAACACAAAACCTGCTTCCTCCAACCTCAGCTCAGATACCACCTGTTGGTATCAAGCTCAAGAACCTACAACCAAGGCTCTGATACCACTTGTTGGGAGGGATGTACACCGGAAGCACACAATTTGATTACTAATACCAAGCAACTTAATATGCGAAAATTAACCAGATTCACCAAGTAACTAGAATTCAGAATAACACATGATATGAGAGACAATACCAAATTGTATTAACACTTTATACAGAAAAGAATACAATAAAGAAGATGCCACTTCTTCTCCACCACCTTACAGAGGTTTCCCACGCCTCAAGTGAACAGTAATTCTTCTCCCCAAAGCTCTCCCTCTCACAGGTCCCAACACCCAACTCAAATACAGAGTTGATGTTCACCTCCCGTGCTCCACGCACACCACAAGTGCTCCACGCACTCCACAAGCACTCCACGTGCTCCACAAGTACTCAAGGTACTTCAAGTAGATCTCCCATGAATCTGCAACAACCTGCAATTCAACAGACCATACTTATGGAAGGAACTCCCTTGCCTTCCTCTAGCTCTATCCGAGTACACACCTGTACTCCAAGTAGATCCTGCCTGATACTGCTCCCTGTTGTGTTGCTGTCTGTATGACCTTGCACACCTGCAAATCAAGCAATGGTTCTATTCACCTGTGAACCTCGACCTTGCACACACATACACCTGCAGATCAACGATCTTACTTACCATGTAGATCTCCTATATAGGCCATGCACCTGTGACCAAGATCCTACACTCTTGAAGAACCCAGCTGGCTCTCCAATCCAGCACCAACACACCTGGTACTGTGGCACTAGGAGGAACGCACCATAGCTCTACCTCACACACAGAAGGAGCTTATAATTATGCTCTCTTACTCCCTAGCACACTTTTACAATACAACCATGAGTTTATTATATAGATCTCATCCAAACAATGATTAGACATCTAATTACCATAATTAGATCCGCAGCTATGAGTCTAAAATTAGCGCTCATCATGCAAACTCTTGGTTCGTTAGTTCACTGCCCGTAATTAACTCGCAGTCGAACTACACAGGCGACCGACGTCGGTCCCTGTCCGCCTGGGGTCGCCGACGCCGGCCGATATATGACCGACGTCGGTTGCCTTCCTGTCTTACCCTGCCGACGCCGGTTGGCCAGACCAACGCCAAACACTTCTGACACTCAGCAACTCATTCTGCAACCTCCTCCATGTCTGCATCAGTGAAGCTTTTAGCTCCACAATCCTAACAATCTCCCACTTGGAGATAAACAGCTGCACTGTACCTGTACCTGTACTCCGTCTAATCTGTTTCCTGGTTTGTATCCCTCTTCAAGCTCCCACCTGAAGACAACCCACCACACATCCCGTGGTGTACCACCTGTCATCCGAGTAACCTGCCACATCCGAACCTACAAATGCATGTAGTGAAGTCCTGACCCTGCATAGCAACACCTGCTGCCGGTCCCTCTCAAATACCTGAGAATCCACTTCCCCGAATTGGCTCCTAACTCTCTGACAGCTCCCACTGCATGGGAATACTCAGGTCTATACCAGAGCTCATGTGATTTCGGACACTGTACCTGTCCAGCCCTTAGTGTGCTCCGGCTCTGCATCCCGAACCTCGCCAACACCTGATTCACATCAGCTCCCACTCGAGACAAAATCAACCTGTGATCTCCATGCCTCCCATGTCAAAGAATTCCGCTGCTCCAAACTCCTCATGACATGCCACTGAACTAATCTTACCCTTAGCTCAGCAAAACCCTGTATGTACACCCCTGCTAGCTAGCATACTATCCACATACGGCTACAGAATGATGTCGCGACTCATCATCCCCCTGGTAAGACAAAACCACAGTAGTTACCCTGACATTGACTGAAGCCATGCTCCGTCCTCCACCTGTCAAAACCTGTACCACTGTCCTGCAGCTCCACAAGACCATATACCTGATCTTCCGTCTCACGTATCCGTTCTCTCTATTCTTCTACTAAGGTATCCATTCGTCTCTGTGCTTTCATACCTGCTGGCAACTCTACCAAGACACACCTGTCTGGTTCTCCTCCAAGGAATCACATCCTCATCCATGCCAAGCTCACACCTGTTTCCTGGATCCTTCCTGCTCTACAATCAGCAACATGTATGAAGAAGAGGAACAACGAATTTGAGGGCCTACTTACGCCTTCAGTCCTCCGTATGGGTGTTTGAGACTCCTTGACAGCTTGCTGTCCACCCAAAATTCGTTACAGTGACCGACCTCGGTCACCCCACAGTCTGCATCCGACCGACGTCGGTTCCATGCGTCTGTACCTGACTACCAACCTGCCTGCGCTGGTGTCCCTGCTGCCGACGTCGGTTCTCCTAACCGACATCGGTCTTACATACTGCCGACGTCGGTCCCATGACCGACATCGGTCTTACCCTGCCCGACATCGCCGGCTTCGGTCTGCACATGACCGACATCGGCACCTGTCTGTTCGACGCCGGTTCCTTCTGACCGACATCGGTGTCTGTGTTCGCCTGTGAGTGATGACTTTTTACCCGCGAGCTTCTTTGAATCAAAATCCATGTCAAAACTGCCCTGCTCAGAAGTATCCAGCCACATACACTGGGTTCTGTCCGCCATCTCCTCCATAAACACCAAGGCTTTCCAGTTCTTAAGCCTGTCAAATATATCTGTCTTCCGCTTAAGAACATGCATCTCCTTCCTGCTCATGTGACCAAGCCTACGAAGCCACGTCTCCGCAACAAAAGAAGAATCAGTAATATAAACAAGTAGATAAAGGATACCTGTTTTCTTACCACCAGCTAATTCAAGTGCATCCGCTGTGAGAGTTCTTGTGCATCTCTCATCACCCAATCTTTCTGAAGAAATTAGCCATATCTCCAAACCTGGGACCTGCATGACCTTCATCAACACCTGTGTGTTGGCCGCCTGCAATTTCAGCTTCACTTTGCCTTTGCCAACAATCTGACAAGGCTTACCAGCTCCTCTACCTGGAACTGCATGGAAAGAGGCAACCGAATCTTTTATCCAAGATTCAACTTTATCCAAGAAACCTGCAAACACATCCTGTGCAACAACACCTGCTACATCTGTATCTTCAGTTTCTTCATGCTGATCTGTTACCAACCAACAATAATCTTTTACCTGCTCTTTCTTTCCATAGGACCGTGAGTGACCATCTGTGCTTTTCAACTCCTCCATTCTTAGCTTACTTTGATCTGCAGTTGCTCTACTCCCACTCGATCAGAAACCCCTGAGAGTGACCTGTAACCAAACACAAAACCTGCTTCCTCCAACCTCAGCTCAGATACCACCTGTTGGTATCAAGCTCAAGAACCTACAACCAAGGCTCTGATACCACTTGTTGGGAGGGATGTACACCGGAAGCACACAATTTGATTACTAATACCAAGCAACTTAATATGCGGAAATTAACCAGATTCACCAAGTAACTAGAATTCAGAATAACACATGATATGAGAGACAATACCAAATTGTATTAACACTTTATACAGAAAAGAATACAATAAAGAAGATGCCACTTCTTCTCCACCACCTTACAGAGGTTTCCCACGCCTCAAGTGAACAGTAATTCTTCTCCCCAAAGCTCTCCCTCTCACAGGTCCCAACACCCAACTCAAATACAGAGTTGATGTTCACCTCCCGTGCTCCACGCACACCACAAGTGCTCCACGCACTCCACAAGCACTCCACGTGCTCCACAAGTACTCAAGGTACTTCAAGTAGATCTCCCATGAATCTGCAACAACCTGCAATTCAACAGACCATACTTATGGAAGGAACTCCCTTGCCTTCCTCTAGCTCTATCCGAGTACACACCTGTACTCCAAGTAGATCCTGCCTGATACTGCTCCCTGTTGTGTTGCTGTCTGTATGACCTTGCACACCTGCAAATCAAGCAATGGTTCTATTCACCTGTGAACCTCGACCTTGCACACACATACACCTGCAGATCAACGATCTTACTTACCATGTAGATCTCCTATATAGGCCATGCACCTGTGACCAAGATCCTACACTCTTGAAGAACCCAGCTGGCTCTCCAATCCAGCACCAACACACCTGGTACTGTGGCACTAGGAGGAACGCACCATAGCTCTACCTCACACACAGAAGGAGCTTATAATTATGCTCTCTTACTCCCTAGCACACTTTTACAATACAACCATGAGTTTATTATATAGATCTCATCCAAACAATGATTAGACATCTAATTACCATAATTAGATCCGCAGCTATGAGTCTAAAATTAGCGCTCATCATGCAAACTCTTGGTTCGTTAGTTCACTGCCCGTAATTAACTCGCAGTCGAACTACACAGGCGACCGACGTCGGTCCCTGTCCGCCTGGGGTCGCCGACGCCGGCCGATATATGACCGACGTCGGTTGCCTTCCTGTCTTACCCTGCCGACGCCGGTTGGCCAGACCAACGCCAAACACTTCTGACACTCAGCAACTCATTCTGCAACCTCCTCCATGTCTGCATCAGTGAAGCTTTTAGCTCCACAATCCTAACAATCTCCCACTTGGAGATAAACAGCTGCACTGTACCTGTACCTGTACTCCGTCTAATCTGTTTCCTGGTTTGTATCCCTCTTCAAGCTCCCACCTGAAGACAACCCACCACACATCCCGTGGTGTACCACCTGTCATCCGAGTAACCTGCCACATCCGAACCTACAAATGCATGTAGTGAAGTCCTGACCCTGCATAGCAACACCTGCTGCCGGTCCCTCTCAAATACCTGAGAATCCACTTCCCCGAATTGGCTCCTAACTCTCTGACAGCTCCCACTGCATGGGAATACTCAGGTCTATACCAGAGCTCATGTGATTTCGGACACTGTACCTGTCCAGCCCTTAGTGTGCTCCGGCTCTGCATCCCGAACCTCGCCAACACCTGATTCACATCAGCTCCCACTCGAGACAAAATCAACCTGTGATCTCCATGCCTCCCATGTCAAAGAATTCCGCTGCTCCAAACTCCTCATGACATGCCACTGAACTAATCTTACCCTTAGCTCAGCAAAACCCTGTATGTACACCCCTGCTAGCTAGCATACTATCCACATACGGCTACAGAATGATGTCGCGACTCATCATCCCCCTGGTAAGACAAAACCACAGTAGTTACCCTGACATTGACTGAAGCCATGCTCCGTCCTCCACCTGTCAAAACCTGTACCACTGTCCTGCAGCTCCACAAGACCATATACCTGATCTTCCGTCTCACGTATCCGTTCTCTCTATTCTTCTACTAAGGTATCCATTCGTCTCTGTGCTTTCATACCTGCTGGCAACTCTACCAAGACACACCTGTCTGGTTCTCCTCCAAGGAATCACATCCTCATCCATGCCAAGCTCACACCTGTTTCCTGGATCCTTCCTGCTCTACAATCAGCAACATGTATGAAGAAGAGGAACAACGAATTTGAGGGCCTACTTACGCCTTCAGTCCTCCGTATGGGTGTTTGAGACTCCTTGACAGCTTGCTGTCCACCCAAAATTCGTTACAGTGACCGACCTCGGTCACCCCACAGTCTGCATCCGACCGACGTCGGTTCCATGCGTCTGTACCTGACTACCAACCTGCCTGCGCTGGTGTCCCTGCTGCCGACGTCGGTTCTCCTAACCGACATCGGTCTTACATACTGCCGACGTCGGTCCCATGACCGACATCGGTCTTACCCTGCCCGACATCGCCGGCTTCGGTCTGCACATGACCGACATCGGCACCTGTCTGTTCGACGCCGGTTCCTTCTGACCGACATCGGTGTCTGTGTTCGCCTGTGAGTGATGACTTTTTACCCGCGAGCTTCTTTGAATCAAAATCCATGTCAAAACTGCCCTGCTCAGAAGTATCCAGCCACATACACTGGGTTCTGTCCGCCATCTCCTCCATAAACACCAAGGCTTTCCAGTTCTTAAGCCTGTCAAATATATCTGTCTTCCGCTTAAGAACATGCATCTCCTTCCTGCTCATGTGACCAAGCCTACGAAGCCACGTCTCCGCAACAAAAGAAGAATCAGTAATATAAACAAGTAGATAAAGGATACCTGTTTTCTTACCACCAGCTAATTCAAGTGCATCCGCTGTGAGAGTTCTTGTGCATCTCTCATCACCCAATCTTTCTGAAGAAATTAGCCATATCTCCAAACCTGGGACCTGCATGACCTTCATCAACACCTGTGTGTTGGCCGCCTGCAATTTCAGCTTCACTTTGCCTTTGCCAACAATCTGACAAGGCTTACCAGCTCCTCTACCTGGAACTGCATGGAAAGAGGCAACCGAATCTTTTATCCAAGATTCAACTTTATCCAAGAAACCTGCAAACACATCCTGTGCAACAACACCTGCTACATCTGTATCTTTAGTTTCTTCATGCTGATCTGTTACCAACCAACAATAATCTTTTACCTGCTCTTTCTTTCCATAGGACCGTGAGTGACCATCTGTGCTTTTCAACTCCTCCATTCTTAGCTTACTTTGATCTGCAGTTGCTCTACTCCCACTCGATCAGAAACCCCTGAGAGTGACCTGTAACCAAACACAAAACCTGCTTCCTCCAACCTCAGCTCAGATACCACCTGTTGGTATCAAGCTCAAGAACCTACAACCAAGGCTCTGATACCACTTGTTGGGAGGGATGTACACCGGAAGCACACAATTTGATTACTAATACCAAGCAACTTAATATGCGGAAATTAACCAGATTCACCAAGTAACTAGAATTCAGAATAACACATGATATGAGAGACAATACCAAATTGTATTAACACTTTATACAGAAAAGAATACAATAAAGAAGATGCCACTTCTTCTCCACCACCTTACAGAGGTTTCCCACGCCTCAAGTGAACAGTAATTCTTCTCCCCAAAGCTCTCCCTCTCACAGGTCCCAACACCCAACTCAAATACAGAGTTGATGTTCACCTCCCGTGCTCCACGCACACCACAAGTGCTCCACGCACTCCACAAGCACTCCACGTGCTCCACAAGTACTCAAGGTACTTCAAGTAGATCTCCCATGAATCTGCAACAACCTGCAATTCAACAGACCATACTTATGGAAGGAACTCCCTTGCCTTCCTCTAGCTCTATCCGAGTACACACCTGTACTCCAAGTAGATCCTGCCTGATACTGCTCCCTGTTGTGTTGCTGTCTGTATGACCTTGCACACCTGCAAATCAAGCAATGGTTCTATTCACCTGTGAACCTCGACCTTGCACACACATACACCTGCAGATCAACGATCTTACTTACCATGTAGATCTCCTATATAGGCCATGCACCTGTGACCAAGATCCTACACTCTTGAAGAACCCAGCTGGCTCTCCAATCCAGCACCAACACACCTGGTACTGTGGCACTAGGAGGAACGCACCATAGCTCTACCTCACACACAGAAGGAGCTTATAATTATGCTCTCTTACTCCCTAGCACACTTTTACAATACAACCATGAGTTTATTATATAGATCTCATCCAAACAATGATTAGACATCTAATTACCATAATTAGATCCGCAGCTATGAGTCTAAAATTAGCGCTCATCATGCAAACTCTTGGTTCGTTAGTTCACTGCCCGTAATTAACTCGCAGTCGAACTACACAGGCGACCGACGTCGGTCCCTGTCCGCCTGGGGTCGCCGACGCCGGCCGATATATGACCGACGTCGGTTGCCTTCCTGTCTTACCCTGCCGACGCCGGTTGGCCAGACCAACGCCAAACACTTCTGACACTCAGCAACTCATTCTGCAACCTCCTCCATGTCTGCATCAGTGAAGCTTTTAGCTCCACAATCCTAACAATCTCCCACTTGGAGATAAACAGCTGCACTGTACCTGTACCTGTACTCCGTCTAATCTGTTTCCTGGTTTGTATCCCTCTTCAAGCTCCCACCTGAAGACAACCCACCACACATCCCGTGGTGTACCACCTGTCATCCGAGTAACCTGCCACATCCGAACCTACAAATGCATGTAGTGAAGTCCTGACCCTGCATAGCAACACCTGCTGTCGGTCCCTCTCAAATACCTGAGAATCCACTTCCCCGAATTGGCTCCTAACTCTCTGAAAGCTCCCACTGCATGGGAATACTCAGGTCTATACCAGAGCTCATGTGATTTCGGACACTGTACCTGTCCAGCCCTTAGTGTGCTCCGGCTCTGCATCCCGAACCTCGCCAACACCTGATTCACATCAGCTCCCACTCGAGACAAAATCAACCTGTGATCTCCATGCCTCCCATGTCAAAGAATTCCGCTGCTCCAAACTCCTCATGACATGCCACTGAACTAATCTTACCCTTAGCTCAGCAAAACCCTGTATGTACACCCCTGCTAGCTAGCATACTATCCACATACGGCTACAGAATGATGTCGTGACTCATCATCCCCCTGGTAAGACAAAACCACAGTAGTTACCCTGACATTGACTGAAGCCATGCTCCGTCCTCCACCTGTCAAAACCTGTACCACTGTCCTGCAGCTCCACAAGACCATATACCTGATCTTCCATCTCACGTATCCGTTCTCTCTATTCTTCTACTAAGGTATCCATTCGTCTCTGTGCTTTCATACCTGCTGGCAACTCTACCAAGACACACCTGTCTGGTTCTCCTCCAAGGAATCACATCCTCATCCATGCCAAGCTCACACCTGTTTCCTGGATCCTTCCTGCTCTACAATCAGCAACATGTATGAAGAAGAGGAACAACGAATTTGAGGGCCTACTTATGCCTTCAGTCCTCCGTATGGGTGTTTGAGACTCCTTGACAGCTTGCTGTCCACCCAAAATTCGTTACAGTGACCGACCTCGGTCACCCCACAGTCTGCATCCGACCGACGTCGGTTCCATGCGTCTGTACCTGACTACCAACCTGCCTGCGCTGGTGTCCCTGCTGCCGACGTCGGTTCTCCTAACCGACATCGGTCTTACATACTGCCGACGTCGGTCCCATGACCGACATCGGTCTTACCCTGCCCGACATCGCCGGCTTCGGTCTGCACATGACCGACATCGGCACCTGTCTGTTCGACGCCGGTTCCTTCTGACCGACATCGGTGTCTGTGTTCGCCTGTGAGTGATGACTTTTTACCCGCGAGCTTCTTTGAATCAAAATCCATGTCAAAACTGCCCTGCTCAGAAGTATCCAGCCACATACACTGGGTTTTGTCCGCCATCTCCTCCATAAACACCAAGGCTTTCCAGTTCTTAAGCCTGTCAAATATATCTGTCTTCCGCTTAAGAACATGCATCTCCTTCCTGCTCATGTGACCAAGCCTACGAAGCCACGTCTCCGCAACAAAAGAAGAATCAGTAATATAAACAAGTAGATAAAGGATACCTGTTTTCTTACCACCAGCTAATTCAAGTGCATCCGCTGTGAGAGTTCTTGTGCATCTCTCATCACCCAATCTTTCTGAAGAAATTAGCCATATCTCCAAACCTGGGACCTGCATGACCTTCATCAACACCTGTGTGTTGGCCGCCTGCAATTTCAGCTTCACTTTGCCTTTGCCAACAATCTGACAAGGCTTACCAGCTCCTCTACCTGGAACTGCATGGAAAGAGGCAACCGAATCTTTTATCCAAGATTCAACTTTATCCAAGAAACCTGCAAACACATCCTGTGCAACAACACCTGCTACATCTGTATCTTCAGTTTCTTCATGCTGATCTGTTACCAACCAACAATAATCTTTTACCTGCTCTTTCTTTCCATAGGACCGTGAGTGACCATCTGTGCTTTTCAACTCCTCCATTCTTAGCTTACTTTGATCTGCAGTTGCTCTACTCCCACTCGATCAGAAACCCCTGAGAGTGACCTGTAACCAAACACTAAACCTGCTTCCTCCAACCTCAGCTCAGATACCACCTGTTGGTATCAAGCTCAAGAACCTACAACCAAGGCTCTGATACCACTTGTTGGGAGGGATGTACACCGGAAGCACACAATTTGATTACTAATACCAAGCAACTTAATATGCGGAAATTAACCAGATTCACCAAGTAACTAGAATTCAGAATAACACATGATATGAGAGACAATACCAAATTGTATTAACACTTTATACAGAAAAGAATACAATAAAGAAGATGCCACTTCTTCTCCACCACCTTACAGAGGTTTCCCACGCCTCAAGTGAACAGTAATTCTTCTCTCCAAAGCTCTCCCTCTCACAGGTCCCAACACCCAACTCAAATACAGAGTTGATGTTCACCTCCCGTGCTCCACGCACACCACAAGTGCTCCACGCACTCCACAAGCACTCCACGTGCTCCACAAGTACTCAAGGTACTTCAAGTAGATCTCCCATGAATCTGCAACAACCTGCAATTTAACAGACCATACTTATGGAAGGAACTCCCTTGCCTTCCTCTAGCTCTATCCGAGTACACACCTGTACTCCAAGTAGATCCTGCCTGATACTGCTCCCTGTTGTGTTGCTGTCTGTATGACCTTGCACACCTGCAAATCAAGCAATGGTTCTATTCACCTGTGAACCTCGACCTTGCACACACATACACCTGCAGATCAACGATCTTACTTACCATGTAGATCTCCTATATAGGCCATGCACCTGTGACCAAGATCCTACACTCTTGAAGAACCCAGCTGGCTCTCCAATCCAGCACCAACACACTTGGTACTGTGGCACTAGGAGGAACGCACCATAGCTCTACCTCACACACAGAAGGAGCTTATAATTATGCTCTCTTACTCCCTAGCACACTTTTACAATACAACCATGAGTTTATTATATAGATCTCATCCAAACAATGATTAGACATCTAATTACCATAATTAGATCCGCAGCTATGAGTCTAAAATTAGCGCTCATCATGCAAACTCTTGGTTCGTTAGTTCACTGCCCGTAATTAACTCGTAGTCGAACTACACAGGCGACCGACGTCGGTCCCTGTCCGCCTGGGGTCGCCGACGCCGGCCGATATATGACCGACGTCGGTTGCCTTCCTGTCTTACCCTGCCGACGCCGGTTGGCCAGACCAACGCCAAACACTTCTGACACTCAGCAACTCATTCTGCAACCTCCTCCATGTCTGCATCAGTGAAGCTTTTAGCTCCACAATCCTAACAATCTCCCACTTGGAGATAAACAGCTGCACTATACCTGTACCTGTACTCCGTCTAATCTGTTTCCTGGTTTGTATCCCTCTTCAAGCTCCCACCTGAAGACAACCCACCACACATCCCGTGGTGTACCACCTGTCATCCGAGTAACCTGCCACATCCGAACCTACAAATGCATGTAGTGAAGTCCTGACCCTGCATAGCAACACCTGCTGCCGGTCCCTCTCAAATACCTGAGAATCCACTTCCCCGAATTGGCTCCTAACTCTCTGACAGCTCCCACCGCATGGGAATACTCAGGTCTATACCAGAGCTCATGTGATTTCGGACACTGTACCTGTCCATCCCTTAGTGTGCTCCGGCTCTGCATCCCGAACCTCGCCAACACCTGATTCACATCAGCTCCCACTCGAGACAAAATCAACCTGTGATCTCCATGCCTCCCATGTCAAAGAATTCCGCTGCTCCAAACTCCTCATGACATGCCACTGAACTAATCTTACCCTTAGCTCAGCAAAACCCTGTATGTACACCCCTGCTAGCTAGCATACTATCCACATACGGCTACAGAATGATGTCGCGACTCATCATCCCCCTGGTAAGACAAAACCACAGTAGTTACCCTGACATTGACTGAAGCCATGCTCCGTCCTCCACCTGTCAAAACCTGTACCACTGTCCTGCAGCTCCACAAGACCATATACCTGATCTTCCGTCTCACGTATCCGTTCTCTCTATTCTTCTACTAAGGTATCCATTCGTCTCTGTGCTTTCATACCTGCTGGCAACTCTACCAAGACACACCTGTCTGGTTCTCCTCCAAGGAATCACATCCTCATCCATGCCAAGCTCACACCTGTTTCCTGGATCCTTCCTGCTCTACAATCAGCAACATGTATGAAGAAGAGGAACAACGAATTTGAGGGCCTACTTATGCCTTCAGTCCTCCGTATGGGTGTTTGAGACTCCTTGACAGCTTGCTGTCCACCCAAAATTCGATACAGTGACCGACCTCGGTCACCCCACAGTCTGCATCCGACCGACGTCAGTTCCATGCGTCTGTACCTGACTACCAACCTGCCTGCGCTGGTGTCCCTGCTGTCGACGTCGGTTCTCCTAACCGACATCGGTCTTACATACTGCCGACGTCGGTCCCATGACCGACATCGGTCTTACCCTGCCCGACATCGCCGGCTTCGGTCTGCACATGACCGACATCGGCACCTGTCTGTTCGACGCCGGTTCCTTCTGACCGACATCGGTGTCTGTGTTCGCCTGTGAGTGATGACTTTTTACCCGCGAGCTTCTTTGAATCAAAATCCATGTCAAAACTGCCCTGCTCAGAAGTATCCAGCCACATACACTGGGTTCTGTCCGCCATCTCCTCCATAAACACCAAGGCTTTCCAGTTCTTAAGCCTGTCAAATATATCTGTCTTCCGCTTAAGAACATGCATCTCCTTCCTGCTCATGTGACCAAGCCTACGAAGCCACGTCTCCGCAACAAAAGAAGAATCAGTAATATAAACAAGTAGATAAAGGATACCTGTTTTCTTACCACCAGCTAATTCAAGTGCATCCGCTGTGAGAGTTCTTGTGCATCTCTCATCACCCAATCTTTCTGAAGAAATTAGCCATATCTCCAAACCTGGGACCTGCATGACCTTCATCAACACCTGTGTGTTGGCCGCCTGCAATTTCAGCTTCACTTTGCCTTTGCCAACAATCTGACAAGGCTTACCAGCTCCTCTACCTGGAACTGCATGGAAAGAGGCAACCGAATCTTTTATCCAAGATTCAACTTTATCCAAGAAACCTGCAAACACATCCTGTGCAACAACACCTGCTACATCTGTATCTTCAGTTTCTTCATGCTGATCTGTTACCAACCAACAATAATCTTTTACCTGCTCTTTCTTTCCATAGGACCGTGAGTGACCATCTGTGCTTTTCAACTCCTCCATTCTTAGCTTACTTTGATCTGCAGTTGCTCTACTCCCACTCGATCAGAAACCCCTGAGAGTGACCTGTAACCAAACACAAAACCTGCTTCCTCCAACCTCAGCTCAGATACCACCTGTTGGTATCAAGCTCAAGAACCTACAACCAAGGCTCTGATACCACTTGTTGGGAGGGATGTACACCGGAAGCACACAATTTGATTACTAATACCAAGCAACTTAATATGCGGAAATTAACCAGATTCACCAAGTAACTAGAATTCAGAATAACACATGATATGAGAGACAATACCAAATTGTATTAACACTTTATACAGAAAAGAATACAATAAAGAAGATGCCACTTCTTCTCCACCACCTTACAGAGGTTTCCCACGCCTCAAGTGAACAGTAATTCTTCTCCCCAAAGCTCTCCCTCTCACAGGTCCCAACACCCAACTCAAATACAGAGTTGATGTTCACCTCCCGTGCTCCACGCACACCACAAGTGCTCCACGCACTCCACAAGCACTCCACGTGCTCCACAAGTACTCAAGGTACTTCAAGTAGATCTCCCATGAATCTGCAACAACCTACAATTCAACAGACCATACTTATGGAAGGAACTCCCTTGCCTTCCTCTAGCTCTATCCGAGTACACACCTGTACTCCAAGTAGATCCTGCCTGATACTGCTCCCTGTTGTGTTGCTCTCTGTATGACCTTGCACACCTGCAAATCAAGCAATGGTTCTATTCACCTGTGAACCTCGACCTTGCACACACATACACCTGCAGATCAACGATCTTACTTACCATGTAGATCTCCTATATAGGCCATGCACCTGTGACCAAGATCCTACACTCTTGAAGAACCCAGCTGGCTCTCCAATCCAGCACCAACACACCTGGTACTGTGGCACTAGGAGGAACGCACCATAGCTCTACCTCACACACAGAAGGAGCTTATAATTATGCTCTCTTACTCCCTAGCACACTTTTACAATACAACCATGAGTCTATTATATAGATCTCATCCAAACAATGATTAGACATCTAATTACCATAATTAGATCCACAGCTATGAGTCTAAAATTAGCGCTCATCATGCAAACTCTTGGTTCGTTAGTTCACTGCCCGTAATTAACTCGCAGTCGAACTACACAGGCGATCGACGTCGGTCCCTGTCCGCCTGGGGTCGCCGACGTCGGCCGATATATGACCGACGTCGGTTGCCTTCCTGTCTTACCCTGCCGACGCCGGTTGGCCAGACCAACGCCAAACACTTCTGACACTCAGCAACTCATTCTGCAACCTCCTCCATGTCTGCATCAGTGAAGCTTTTAGCTCCACAATCCTAACAATCTCCCACTTGGAGATAAACAGCTGCACTGTACCTGTACCTGTACTCTGTCTAATCTGTTTCCTGGTTTGTATCCCTCTTCAAGCTCCCACCTGAAGACAACCCACCACACATCCCGTGGTGTACCACCTGTCATCCGAGTAACCTGCCATATCCGAACCTACAAATGCATGTAGTGAAGTCCTGACCCTGCATAGCAACACCTGCTGCCGGTCCCTCTCAAATACCTGAGAATCCACTTCCCCGAATTGGCTCCTAACTCTCTGACAGCTCCCACTGCATGGGAATACTCAGGTCTATACCAGAGCTCATGTGATTTCGGACACTGTCCCTGTCCAGCCCTTAGTGTGCTCCGGCTCTGCATCCCGAACCTCGCCAACACCTGATTCACATCAGCTCCCACTCGAGACAAAATCAACCTGTGATCTCCATGCCTCCCATGTCAAAGAATTCCGCTGCTCTAAACTCCTCATGACATGCCACTGAACTAATCTTACCCTTAGCTCAGCAAAACCCTGTATGTACACCCCTGCTAGCTAGCATACTATCCACATACGGCTACAGAATGATGTCGCGACTCATCATCCCCCTGGTAAGACAAAACCACAGTAGTTACCCTGACATTGACTGAAGCCATGCTCCGTCCTCCACCTGTCAAAACCTGTACCACTGTCCTGCAGCTCCACAAGACCATATACCTGATCTTCCGTCTCACGTATCCGTTCTCTCTATTCTTCTACTAAGGTATCCATTCGTCTCTGTGCTTTCATACCTGCTGGCAACTCTACCAAGACACACCTGTCTGGTTCTCCTCCAAGGAATCACATCCTCATCCATGCCAAGCTCACACCTGTTTCCTGGATCCTTCCTGCTCTACAATCAGCAACATGTATGAAGAAGAGGAACAACGAATTTGAGGGCCTACTTACGCCTTTAGTCCTCCGTATGGGTGTTTGAGACTCCTTGACAGCTTGCTGTCCACCCAAAATTCGTTACAGTGACCGACCTCGGTCACCCCACAGTCTGCATCCGGCCGACGTCGGTTCCATGCGTTTGTACCTGACTACCAACCTGCCTGCGCTGGTGTCCCTGCTGCCGACGTCGGTTCTCCTAACCGACATCGGTCTTACATACTGCCGACGTCGGTCCCATGACCGACATCGGTCTTACCCTGCCCGACATCGCCGGCTTCGGTCTGCACATGACCGACATCGGCACCTGTCTGTTCGACGCCGGTTCCTTCTGACCGACATCGGTGTCTGTGTTCGCCTGTGAGTGATGACTTTTTACCCGCGAGCTTCTTTGAATCAAAATCCATGTCAAAACTGCCCTGCTCAGAAGTATCCAGCCACATACACTGGGTTCTGTCCGCCATCTCCTCCATAAACACCAAGGCTTTCCAGTTCTTAAGCCTGTCAAATATATCTGTCTTCCGCTTAAGAACATGCATCTCCTTCCTGCTCATGTGACCAAGCCTACGAAGCCACGTCTCCGCAACAAAAGAAGAATCAGTAATATAAACAAGTAGATAAAGGATACCTGTTTTCTTACCACCAGCTAATTCAAGTGCATCCGCTGTGAGAGTTCTTGTGCATCTCTCATCACCCAATCTTTCTGAAGAAATTAGCCATATCTCCAAACCTGGGACCTGCATGACCTTCATCAACACCTGTGTGTTGGCCGCCTGCAATTTCAGCTTCACTTTGCCTTTGCCAACAATCTGACAAGGCTTACCAGCTCCTCTACCTGGAACTGCATGGAAAGAGGCAACCGAATCTTTTATCTAAGATTCAACTTTATCCAAGAAACCTGCAAACACATCCTGTGCAACAACACCTGCTACATCTGTATCTTCAGTTTCTTCATGCTGATCTGTTACCAACCAACAATAATCTTTTACCTGCTCTTTCTTTCCATAGGACCGTGAGTGACCATCTGTGCTTTTCAACTCCTCCATTCTTAGCTTACTTTGATCTGCAGTTGCTCTACTCCCACTCGATCAGAAACCCCTGAGAGTGACCTGTAACCAAACACAAAACCTGCTTCCTCCAACCTCAGCTCAGATACCACCTGTTGGTATCAAGCTCAAGAACCTACAACCAAGGCTCTGATACCACTTGTTGGGAGGGATGTACACCGGAAGCACACAATTTGATTACTAATACCAAGCAACTTAATATGCGGAAATTAACCAGATTCACCAAGTAACTAGAATTCAGAATAACACATGATATGAGAGACAATACCAAATTGTATTAACACTTTATACAGAAAAGAATACAATAAAGAAGATGCCACTTCTTCTCCACCACCTTACAGAGGTTTCCCACGCCTCAAGTGAACAGTAATTCTTCTCCCCAAAGCTCTCCCTCTCACAGGTCCCAACACCCAACTCAAATACAGAGTTGATGTTCACCTCCCGTGCTCCACGCACACCACAAGTGCTCCACGCACTCCACAAGCACTCCACGTGCTCCACAAGTACTCAAGGTACTTCAAGTAGATCTCCCATGAATCTGCAACAACCTGCAATTCAACAGACCATACTTATGGAAGGAACTCCCTTGCCTTCCTCTAGCTCTATCCGAGTACACACCTGTACTCTAAGTAGATCCTGCCTGATACTGCTCCCTGTTGTGTTGCTGTCTGTATGACCTTGCACACCTGCAAATCAAGCAATGGTTCTATTCACCTGTGAACCTCGACCTTGCACACACATACACCTGCAGATCAACGATCTTACTTACCATCTAGATCTCCTATATAGGCCATGCACCTGTGACCAAGATCCTACACTCTTGAAGAACCTAGCTGGCTCTCCAATCCAGCACCAACACACCTGGTACTGTGGCACTAGGAGGAACGCACCATAGCTCTACCTCACACACAGAAGGAGCTTATAATTATGCTCTCTTACTCCCTAACACACTTTTACAATACAACCATGAGTCTATTATATAGATCTCATCCAAACAATGATTAGACATCTAATTACCATAATTAGATCCGCAGTTATGAGTCTAAAATTAGCGCTCATCATGCAAACTCTTGGTTCGTTAGTTCACTGCCCGTAATTAACTCACAGTCGAACTACACAGGCGACCGACGTCGGTCCCTGTCCGCCTGGGGTCGCCGACGCCGGCCGATATATGACCGACGTCGGTTGCCTTCCTGTCTTACCCTGCCGACGCCGGTTGGCCAGACCAACGCCAAACACTTCTGACACTCAGCAACTCATTCTGCAACCTCCTCCATGTCTGCATCAGTGAAGCTTTTAGCTCCACAATCCTAACATATAAGTTTTCATCACGTAACATAAAGTCAAATATGTCCTCATAGACAATGGATTGAGTCTAAATATTGTGTCTCTAAAGCTATTCAAGCATCTAGGATATAAAATAGCTGACCTTCAATTAGAGACTATTGCTATCAAGGCCTACGAAAATGAACGTGGGAATCACAAGGAACCATAATTTTTCTAGTGATCATTGGGCCTTTGACCCCTAATACACTTTGTCATGTGTTAGACCTAAACCTATCATATACTTTGATTTTGGGTAGACTATGGATACATTAAATTTGGGTAATCCCTTCGACATCACACCAATGTATCAAGTTTCCTCACTCAGGGATGGAAGTAACTATCCATGGAGATTTACAACCATATGAACACTACAAACATTTAGAGGTTGAGTATGAAAGTTATAATTTTTGTCTTGGTCTAGACCGAGTACCTAAGAAAGACAAAATCAAAGAGATACTAGTGGAACTGCCAAAATCTAATTGTATAGAACCTGGTAGCCTTGCCTCATCTTCACATATGCCTCTTATTGATGTGTCTAATCATTTTACCATTTCTAAAAATGGTCCAAGAGAGTATTTTACCCATGACACATTCCATATTGACAAGCTTCCATAGAATCCCAAGACTTATGGAAGGCACAAAGCTAAGCCAACTTGCATAAAATGGTAACAAAAGGGAAAAGGAAAGCGTCATGGCCCAATGCCTATTATTGTCACACCTACCACTAGCCAAAAAGAGGATTGACTTACCGATGATGATTACTGGTTATATAATGACAAATTGGTTGATTGTTACCACAATACAAAGTATCCCATCCCTAACATGATCACGGATAAGTAAGAATATGAAGGCAAGGGCCTCGAGATAAAACAACAAGGTACTTGTGAACCCATTTTGATGACCAAATAAAAAGGAACTTATGGTCTCATATTTAAATTGCCCGGGGGTGACCCCACATATCATATTCATGTCCCAATGCTAATGACTAGTGATGACGATGTCAGTAGCAAAGTAGAGTTCGATTATAGCATATACGAAGACCTTGTAGTACCAACTTATTTGACCCCTATACCATTTGCACCATTACACCAATAATCTTACATTCCTCACTTCCCCTTTATCATCCTCAACTTATAGACTGGGATCAACAAGACTAGGGTAAAAGTAAATAAATAACAAGACTGGGATCAACATTGATGTCCCCAAGTGAAAACCTCTTTGAGGTACTTTTGGACTAGGGTAAAAGTAAATAAAAAGACTAGTCTCTTTGTGAAAAACTATTTCAAGTGCCATTAGATGGGGGTATTCACCTTTCCTCGAATGAATCTTAGGAGACCACCAACAGTGAACTTGATTTTGGGTCTTAGTTTAGTAGAGAGGAATAACATGCCTTTTATCATTTTTTTTGAGAATGTCTTACAACATATATTACATGGCCATTGATGCCTTTACGAGATTCAGATTCATCCTTCTTGGGAGAGATTGAAGAGTAAGTTCGACCAGAGGACTTTACCATACAGGCCAATTCACATATTTGCCAACTATTTTGAGACTTCAGATGACCTAAAGTGGATCAAATTTAGCACGTCCCTCACTAAGGAGGAATGTGAAGTTTTTATATCCCTTTTGAGAGAGTCTTGACAAATTTGTATGGGCTTATTTAGACACGACAGGTTTGGACCCCACCTTGGTTGTACATCACCTTTTTTTGCATCATGATTCCAAACCTATGAAGCAAAAACTGCGTAAAATGCATCCTCATATTATTGTATTAGTAAAGAAAGAGTTGGGAAAAGTCTAAGAAGTGAGATGCATCAGACTGATCGACTATTCAGAGTGGATCTCAAACATTGTGATTGTTAGTAAAAATCTAAAAAGGGATCAAAATCTACACTGATTTGAGAGCCATCAATAAGGCCTACCCAAAGGATGACTTTCTTCTATTGAATACCGACATGATATTTGACTCCACAGTCAGGTATGAAATACTTTCTTTTATGGATGGATCTTTAGGATATAACCATATCAAGATCCCACTAAAAGACTAGCACAAAAAAATGTTTACCACTCCTTAGGGAACATTTTACTGCCAAGTTATGGCATTCAGCCTCAAGACTGTTAGGGCCATATACCAAAGTGTTATGACCATTTTGCTTCATGACATGATGCATGATATTATCGAAGACTACGTTGATGACATATTGGGTAAATCTAAGACCCATGTAGATCATCCAACCATATTATAAAGGATATTTAAAAGGCTTCATGTGTAAAAATTTCAACTTAATCCCAAAAAGTGCATCTTTGATGTCATTTCAAGAAAATTATTAGGCTTTATTGTCTCTCATTGAGGCATTGAAGTTGATCTTGCCAAGGTAAAGTCCATGACCAAGATACCTCCACCTTCCACTTTAAAGTAGCTCTACAGTTTGTAGGAAAAAATATAGTCTATCAAATGCTTCATTTCATAGTTGGCTGATAAATTCCATCCTTTCACTCACTTATTGAAGATAAGTGTTACATTTTTTTTGGGATGAATAATGATAGAAAACCTTTGAACGTCAGAAGGAATATCTTGCCAATCCACCTATTTTGTTACCACCAATGCCAACAATACCATTTATATTATACCTATCTACCTTTAATAAAAATTTGGGGGATTTTATCTTAGCATGATGAAAATGTGAAAGAACACACCATAAATTATCTAAGTTGTATACTAGTCATGTATGACCATAACTATACACCAATAGAAAAAGCTTATTTAGTTATGGTATTTTTAGCCCATAAGTTACGTCATTACATGCTTAACAACAAGACCATAGTCATTTCCAAAGTTAAACCACTCAAGTATTTACTATCAAAGATAGCTTTATAGAGATGCATGGATAAATGGATCATGCTGTTGAGTGAGTTTGAAATTGAGTATGTCAATTAGAAAGCCATAAAGGAACAAGTACTTTTAGACTAGCTTGTTGAGTCTCCCCTTTCAGATACTGAACCACTCACTTTTTCATTCCCATATGAGTCTATCATGACCATCATAGAAATACCTCTTGAGGAGCAACACTAGAAGTTGTATTTTGATAGGTCATTCACATCTCATGGATCAAGGGCCAAATTATTATTTGTTACACCACAGGGGGATCTACTTCCCAAATCATTTTGTATCAAATTTTCTTGTACTACTAATATCATGAAATATGAAGCACTCATTATAGGGCTTCATCAAGCAATACAATGGAACATTCAACATCTTATGGTTCATGGTGATCCTAAGTTAATCATAAATCATGTTGCATATCACTTTTAGACCAAAGATGATAAGTTGGTATCATACAAGGCCATGGTGAATATTCTCAAGCAATAGATTCCCCATATTCAGTTTGAACACATACCTTGAGCCAATAATAGGACAATAAATGTTATGGCTACCATTTGTTCTTTAATCTACAACATAGATAAGGCAAAGGACTATCATTCTTCATTTAACATCTTCTACCACCTGCTCATGAACCTTTTATCATTATAATGATCTATGATATTGTTGGTCCTAGTTTTATTTGGTATTCAAACCTATATAACTACATTCATGACCAAATCCTTCCACCAAACCTTTCACAAAAATAATAAAAAGCCTTTATTCACCAAGCCTCTTGATATACCCTACTTGTCCCAACCCTTTACTATAATAGCTTTGATGAAACTTTGCTTCATTGTTTAAATTTGATAGAAGCCACATTAGCGTCAAGGGAAGTCCACTAAGGAGTATGTGGAGCCCACACCAGCAGGGTTGTCCATGCCAAAAAGCTCCTACGTACTAGTTACTATTAGCCAACTATGGAAGCAAATGTAACTACTTATGTGAAAATATGTAATAAATGTCAAAGGCATGCCAATTTGGTTCATACTTTAGCAAGAACACTCAAACCGATGCTTATACCATAGCGATTTTGAATATGAGGAATCGATCTTGTTAGGAAGATTAACCCTACCTCATTTGATGGCCATAAACATATCCTCACTACCACTGAATATTTCACTAAGTGGATTGAAATTATACCCCTCACTTACATGATTGAAAAACAAATTTCCAAATTCATCTTTAACCATCTCATTTGTTGTTATGGTATCCTATCCAACATTATATCTAATCATGACAGATAGTTTAAGAATAAGGATGTCAAAGCACTATGTGCCAAGTTTAATATTATCCAACACATTTTCACTGCATATTACCCCCAAGGTAATGGCGAAGCAAATACATCTAATAATACCATTATGAATATTATTAATAAGATTATCAATGATGTTGACTGTGATTGGCACCTGTAGATCTTCCATGCCCTCTAAAAATAATGTACTAATTACCGTACTCTAACATGAGTCACACCATATTCCCTTATCTATGGAACTAAGGACATTCTTCTCATTAAGGTCGAGTTACCTTCTCTACGCATTTCATTGAATCACATCCTGGATGATGAGGATTACATAGTTGCTTGCTTGTAAGAGCTAGAATTACTGGACAAAGAGTACATGGTCATTGTAAACAACCTTCAAGCATATTAGAACTAGCTATGTGGTCAATATAACCGATGTGTTAAGCATAAAGAGTTTGAGCTTGGTGATCTTATCCTCAAAGAAAACTAGAAGAACACCTCGATCGAGAAAAAGAAGAAAGGCACATTCAAGCCTAATTAGATATGCCCTTATGTCATTATTTCTAATTATGGCTATGGGGCTTACATGTTAACTACACTAGATGGAGATGAACTTGATGAACCCATGAATATAATACACCTCAAGTGCTATTTTGCTTGAGAAACTCAAATTATTGTCTATGAGTATCATTTACATCATACCGTGCTATCACCTTCCTTGTACTATATCATATACCATTCTTTCCAAACCTTCCCCCTTGACCAAAGTTGTTTTAGCCTCCCAACCCACCCCTTTTGACCTTGGTTCTGATCCATTTGTTCCTCGGTCACCTTCAATGATTGGATTCATATGAAGTTTTAGTGGTTGATTCAATATTTCATAAAGAAATAATATCTCGAACCAACATGATAGTGGTTTGGCACATACATTCCTCATTGTTGTCACGTTCTAATTCATTATTGGTGTTACTAATTATAATTACCTTTGGGAAAATTCATACCATTGATCCATGTCATTGTTTCTTAATTATAACTACCTATGGGTAAATTAGGAGTAATATCTTTACCATGCATTACCGCATCACCTTCCCATTCTTATGTTATACTGTGTTATTTGCCTAATTCACAAACTTGGTGATACTTAGTTGGATTCCACTGTTGTAGGTGGAACTACAATGACTTGAGGTCTCATTCTAGGACTTACATTGAGGTTAGCCTAGTCACCCTTTCTCACGCTTTTACCATTTTCCAAGCAACCTTTAGCCACACCCTCACGATTTTGTGAGTAATTCAAGTTTGAGTGCTCTCACCATTTTGTGAGTTGAAACATTTAGTATCTCATAATTTTTGTCTAAGTTGAGTTGCTTATAAATTTTCAAAAACATTGGTAAAAGATCTAAAAAACCCTAAAACTCATAAAATCATGAAAATTAGCTTATAATTTACATGAGAGATATAAAGTCACCAATTTTTTTTGGGATGGGCCATCTTATCTATTCAATTTATTTCTAGACCACCTTGGTCTTTTTCCTCCCATTTCTAGGAGAACTACATCACCCTGAGGTCCGCATGGACAATGTAGGTAACACTTGGATACATGGGGTATCTCAGGTTAGCTAAGTTGCACCTTCCTTTATTTTTTGACCACTTCTTTGCCTTAAGGATCATGGGACTCCTAATTATCTCACAAGCAACCACTTATCATTTAGTTCTCACATCCTTATTAGCCTCAAGCCTTACGCTCTCACCATTTTATGAGTTAATATTATGAGCATTGTGTATTTGAATTTGATACAATAATGACCATTTTATTATATTTATGTTCTCATTATTTTAGGAGCTCATTCTCATCCCAATCCATAGATGTAGTATATGCTATGAATTACCATTTTAGTCCATTAGTGGATACTCATATCTTGAATTTTTGTGTGGTTTTAACCTAAACCATACCATCGTGCTTGCATGATTTATTTGTGTTGATGCTTTCATGAGTGTGAATGTCAACCCCTCTTTTCTCATGTACTCACCATTTTGTGAGCTCATTCTTATTTTCCTTCACATGACAATCATGTTTCCTTATCATCAATTTCTTTCTATCTCGTATCATGGGAGAACTACATTTAGCCTAAATTTCATCTTGGATATTTTATCCATGAGACTATGTAGGCAACATCCACTTACCTAGTTCATCTAGAGTTAGCTCGACTACCCCTATTTTTCTTTTTTTCCCCCATTTTGATTGTTTATTTTATTGTATCATATTGCCTAGGGGCAATATTTATCATATTATTTATGTCGTTGTTCCCTATAACCTAAGGGAGACATTATTAGTCTTTGGTTCTAACATTGTTATACTTGCATCATTTTTGTCTAGCTTAGGGGTTACCCTATCGCCAACTGTAACACTTTTATTATACATGCACAAATACTTTGTTTTCTATTTGCACTAAATTATGATTAACCATTGTTTGTGTTTGTTTTGATTATTTTGTTTACTTTTTGTTTATTAGTGTTTTGTTATTCATTTGTTTATTTTTATTGGTGTTTTTTTATGTGTTTGTTTTTATTTTCCCTCTTTTCCTTTTTGCCTTTTTCTTTCTCAATTGCTGTAGGATTCTTACACTTTATTTACACTTGAGTCTTGATTACCTATATCTTGTACTTCAGTTGTGAATTAGTGTACATTCCTAGACTTAGTTTATTGCATTATATTCATTTGGGATTTGATTTTTCATATTTTATATCTAAGTGATTTTTAATTGCATTTAAACTGAGTTTCCCATGATTTGGATACACATTATTATAGTTTTCTATAACTATGATAAATAATATCCCAAGATATAAGAAAAATCAGTTCAATGGATCTTACAGGCAATGGTATCGCAATACATCTCCTTATTCACGTCTAAAAAATCATCAACCTATCCAAATATTACATAAATACAAAGTAGTTAAATCACAAATGAATTTTCATCCCTTCTAGTTCGGACGTGCATCTCTATCATAACATATAGCCTGAATTCATGCCTATCCTCTATGTTGGCTTACTCTTACTCTATGACTACAGATTCAATGTGTAAGCCCCCTTTTATTAATTTTACTTGCTAGAGTAATGATGAATTGTATCACATTTCCATTCACCCTATTGGGGCCAACCATAGTGTCAATTATTATAACTACCTTTGGGTAAATCAATGTGTTTTAATCTATTTGGATGTTAATGATTATAACTACCTTTGGGCAAATCATTATCATTTTGATGTCCTACTAGGGCATGTTTTTATTATTATAATGACTATAACCACCTTTGGAACAAATCATTATCTCTATCCACCTTACTGGGGCATTTTTCATTATGTTAATGATTACAACCGTTTTTGGGCAAATCATTATTTTTAGCTCACTATGTCGATGATTATAACTGCCTTTGAGAAAATCAACCTTTTTATCTGACTTACTGGGGCATCTAGATATATAACTAATTATAACCACATTTGGGAAAATCAGTCTTTCCATCCCCTTTACCCATAGGTCATGATCATTTCGAAAGAATGTTTACTAACTTATTTACTGCCCACTCCCTTGATATGGCATCTAGGGCCCATCCATCACCTTTTGGGGCATTAGGCATTAAATAACTTTACATTATTTGAGAAGACATTACTATTCCTATAAATTACAGGATATGCTCAAATAGGGGCAAGCTATAAACACCCCATTTTGGACACATCTAGCTCCCAACTGGACTTCAGATTGATTTTTACCAAATAGTGCAAATTAAATCTAGGAATCACTGAATATCCTAATTTCATTTGCACATCAAACAATAGTGCTCAAAATTATGTTGTGGCATCCCTATTTGGGGTATTATCATGTACGCAATAATAACCTTTCATGGATTCATCTCCAGTCAACTTATGACCTAGAAAATTGATAGATTGGCCTTTGGACCCTATAAGCGGGGCATTTGAACAATTCCTAAAGTGCAAAAATGCGAAGTAGAATGAATTAACTAAGGAAATCAAATTAAATGATTAAGTAGAATTCCACATGTAATTAGTGAAATTGAATTTTTCAAAAACGAGATTTTAATAAAAATGAGGTCATGATGATGTCATCATTCTCAAAGTCAAGGAATTGAAAATATCTCGCTAAATGCCTTGAATTTAGAAATAGAGAGTTGTGCTTAATAAATAAGATCTTTATCCCAAATATTAATTGCATGTCCCCTGCTTAAATCAAATAGGGTTAGTTCGAACTCAACCATAATTATCTCTAACCTAACTACACTTGGGTTAGAGTTAGTTTGAAAGGCTATAAATATAAGGAATCACCCATTGATAAATAAACTCTTTTGGTGTAAAGTTATCATGCAAAAATACCTTTAAGGAGCCCATTGGTATAGTGTTATCTTACCCATTTGCTAATCCAAGCCAAACTAAAGCCAAATCCAAAGCCAACATTACCAAGGTGACAAGGAGAGGTGGTGCAATGAGCTTCATTGCCAAAGAATTCTTGATCACACAACCAAACACATCAACTCATTGCCAACGTACAACTCTTACTTTCATGAAAGGTAAAATGTTTTGTTTTGTCTTTATTTGGTAGTCACTTGTATTGTTGACTTGCTCTTTGAGTGTCTAGGCTAGAGGTGTAAGTTTTTATTATTGTGTTTTGTTTGATTTTCTTTATACTAATCTCTCTTATTATATTCTTATTGATCATATTTGGTGTGTTTTCAACATATTTGAGCTTATTCTGTGACATAAGCTTCATTTCACAATCTCGTAAAACATGGCATAAGTCATTAAAAGATTTGCACTTCATAAAAATAATGGAATCATCTAAAGGAGAAAGCAAACTTTGCTTGAATATATCTTGAAACTCTTTATCTGCCATAAGATTTTTAATTTTGTCTAGTATTGTCTTATATCTCAAGATATATTCATTAGTAGGTTCATTGGTTCATTTTTTATTTTGGTAATTTGGGCATAGGAAACCTTTTTATAAATGTTAATGTAAAATTGTGCTAAGAACTAGTCAACGAGAGGTTTCAATGTTTTGATGGATTGGAGAGGTAAATCATAGAACCACCTCAAAGCATAATCCTTGAGTCTTCTTGGAAATACTTTGGACAAAAGTCTATCATTAGAACCATAGTCAAGGCATGTTGCATAAAATATTAAAAGATGTTGTTTAGGATCACCCTTGCCATCATAAAATGTGAACTTAGGTACAACAAATCTAGTTGGAAAGGGGTGTAAATAGATTTGAAGTACAATAGGGTTATGCAACACATCTTGCAAATATATGGCTTGAGGGGATTTTAAAGAATTTTGTTTGATGTTTGTATTCTTGTCTTCAAAGGTCTTTATCACTTGAAGGAATGATTGAACTATAGGCCAAATGTGAATTAGATTAATAGTTTGAGTAGTCACCAATGTGGACGAAAACATGATTTGAGTAGTAATAAGAATTAGAACTATTATTCATGCTAAAATAGTGGGTAATTCCATGATAGATGTATCAATAGTAGTTTAAGGCAATAAAGTTTTAAACACATAATCCATGCTCCCACTAGATGTATTTAATTATAATGTGTTCAAGGGGAGGGATGTTTCCATTATAGTTTTGGTATTTTTTGCTTTGAGTATAGTTTTTAAGATCTCATCAAGATCTTCAAGTTTTTTTTAAATGTGCTCATGAAACAATGCAATTGAATGTACTTGATCATGGTATATTTGATCACTTTAATTTGTTTTGGGGTTTTCATTATCATAATATTCTTCTGTGATAAACCTATAAATATTTTTCCATTATCAACATGCGTGTCATCATGATCCAAGATATGAGATCCCTCATTGGCTTGAGACATCTTAGATGGGTAGAGGGGAAGCTCAATATTTTAAATAGGCACACCTCCCAATATGTTAGGGTGTGGAGCTAAAAGCTTCAACCGTTTGCACACACATGAAGAAAGGATGCTGAAGAACCAGAGCCACCGGCGTCGGCAGTATGACCGACGTCGGTCAAATGCAGTGGAGAAGGAGACCGGCGACGATAGAGAGTCAGCTGACGTCGGCAGCACCAGACAAGCAGGGACCGACGTTGGTCGCCTGTGTGGTCCAGAACTGCTGTTTACGAACAGTCAGTTAGTTAAACCGAGTGTTTGCATGCTAAGAGACTATTTTAAGTCGCGAGCTGTGTGTCTAATTTTAGTAGTTAGATGTCTATTTTTGTAACCATGGATTCCTATTTAAAGAACCATGAGGCATGTATTGTAATCATCATATTGATCAAGTAAGAGCATTGAAGCAAGCAAGGTCAAGGAGATCTACAGGTGTAAGGTCAAGGAGATCAGCTATAGCATTCAAGGAGGGATTGTAACTCAGGCTTTAGAGTTGGTTTTGTGTTGAGCAAGAGAGAGGGAAGAAGGTCTTGAGGTGTGGCAAGCCTTTGAGGTGGAGGGAGAAGTGGCATCTTCCTTATTTGTATTTTCTTCTAGTATTATCTAATACAATTGTGTGTATTGTCTCTCAAATTCTTTGCTGTCTCATGTTTCTAGTTTCTTAATCATTCTGGTAATTTCCGTGTTCAATTGCTCATATATAAGTAATCAATTGTGCTACCGTTGGACAAGGGGCCTCCTAACAGTTGGTATCAGAGCTACGATTTGCAGGAAGCAAGTTATTGTTTTTGATTACAGGTCATTCACAGGGTTTTCTGATTGAGTGGGAGTTCAGCAATGGCAGAAGAAAGCAAGCTACAAATGGAGAAGTTTAACGGCAAAAATTATCAACACTGGAGGATGCAGATTGAGGACTATCTATATCAGAAGGATCTGTACTTACCGTTGGGTGGGGTTGCATGTAAGCCCACATATATGAAGGATGAAGAATGGAGTGTTCTTGATCGAAAGGCTCTTGGTTCCATAAGGTTGAGTCTTGGAGCTTCTGTGATTTCCAGCTTATCACAGTGCAAAACAACGGAAGAGTTGATAAAGTCCTTGGCAAATTTATACAAAAAGCCCTCGGCTTCTAATAAGGTATACCTTATGAAGCAGCTATTTACTTTACAAATGCAGGAAGGAGGTTCGGTACATACTCATCTCAGTGATTTCCATGGTTTGGTAAACCAACTAGCTTCAGTCAAGATTGTTTTTGACGATGAAGTAAAGGCTCTCTTGATATTATGTTCTTTGCCTGAAAGTTGAGACGGTATGGTTATGGCAGTAAGTAACTCTGCATCTGCTTCTAAAATCTTAAAGGCTGATGATGTTGTGAGTGTGATTTTGAATGAAGAAATACGCAGGAGAAGCACAGGTGAATCATCAGGAAACGCTCTAAGTGTGGAAAGCAGAGGAAGGCAAAAGGAGAAGATTGAGCAAGGGAAATCAAGGTCGGGAAGGAGATCCGAGTCTAAAGGTATTACCTGCTGGTTTTGTGGAAAGAAAGGACATATAAAGGAGTGTTGGTTGAGAGATAAAGAGAATCAACATGCAGGTATGGAAGAAGCAAAGGATGCAAACATTGTGGTACAGGATGCTCTCATACTTTCTTTGGATAGTCACGTAGGATCATGGATATTAGATTCTGGTTCATCTTTTCATGCATCCCTAAACAGAGATTTGTTTCATGAGTATGAACAGGGAGATTTTGGAGTTCTTTATTTAGGGGATGGTACGCCTTGTCAGATAGTTGGCAAAGGAAAAGTGCAGCTGAGATTGCAGATTGACAACACATGGGTGTTGAAGGAGGTCATGCATGTTCCAATTCTGAAGCAGAGTCTGATTTCTGTAGGAAGGTTGGGAGATGAGGGATGCACAATAACCCTCACAGCGGATTCTTGGAAAGTTACCAAGGGAGCACTTGTTTTAGCAAGAGGTAAGAAAGTAGGTACTCTTTATCTATCTACTTGTACTACTGATTCCACTTCTGGTGCAGATTCGTATATGTGGTCTAATAGGCAGGGTCACATGAACAAGAAGGGAATGGAAGTTCTTGACCCAAAAGGTATGTGTTCAAATTCAGAAGGCATGGATAGAATTCATTGCAAGAAAAGGAAATTTGAGGCTTTTGACAAGAACAGGGATGTCTTGGTGTTCATGGAGGAGATGAAGGCCTTAGAACAGTTACAGGCAGTAAATAAATCTGAGCAGGGCAGCATGGATATAGATTTGATCCAAGAAGAGCTCGCGGATGAAGAATTCATCACTCACGGGAACACACAGGCACCGATGTCGGTTACTTGGAACCAACGTCGGTCATCCAGACACCGGCTTCGGTCATGTGCAGACCAGCAGGGTCGGTAGGTCGGACAGAAGAAGTCCGACGTCGGTCATCAGGACCGACATCGACAGGGGGAACACCGGCGTCGGCCAGGGGTAACGACGTCGGCAGTCAGGATCAGTGAAGGGAACCGACATCGGTCGGGAACAGACTGGGAGTTGGTCGAGATCGGTCACTGAAATGGATGTTGGGTGGATCTATGAGTCTCAAACGCCCATACAGAGGTCAGAAAAGGTATGTGAACCTCATATTCATTGTTCACCTTCTTTATATTGCTTACTGATAGTCATGAACTAGGAAGATGGAGGAAGCAATACAGGTAGAATCCAGAAACAGTGGGAGCTTGACATGGATGAGGAGTGTGAGTCCTTGGATTAGAGCCAAACAGGTACTTGTTGGTGGAGTTGTCAGCTGGATATAGAGGGATGGATTCCCATTTTAGAGAAGAGAGTGGATGGACATCTGAGACATAAGGCTATGGTATATGGTCTTGAGTTAGCTGCAGGGCAATGGAGGTTTGACCATTGTATTTTATCTTTACCAGGTTGGATAATAGTAGCTACATTATCCTGTTACTGTATTGTGTTACTTTTTGCAGGGTTGCATATACAGGGAGTTTTCTGAGCTAAGGGTAGAGTTGGTTCAGAAGTATGTCATGAAGAATTTGGGAGCAGCAAAGTTCTTGTGGCATAGGTGACAGATTTAGCATCACAGGTTTACGTGGTGGTTGGTCTTCAAGGGTGACTTTGAAGAGGGATACAGAGCTGAAGGAACAAAATAGATGGTGTACAGGTACAGGTACAGGTTGCAGCTATTTATCTCCAAGTGGGAGATTGTTAGGGTGTGGAGCTAAAAGCTTCAACCGTTTGCACACACATGAAGAAAGGATGCTGAAGAACCAGAGCCACCGGCGTCGGCAGTATGACCGACGTCGATCAGATGCAATGGAGAAGGAGACCGGCGACGGCAGAGAGTCGGCCGACGTCGGCAGCACCAGACAAGCAGGGACCGACGTCGGTCGCCTGTGCGGTCCAGAACTGCTGTTTACGAACAGTCAGTTAGTTAAACCGAGTGTTTGCATGCTAAGAGACTATTTTAAGTCGCGAGCTGTGTGTCTAATTTTAGTAGTTAGATGTCTATTTTTGTAATCATGGATTCCTATTTAAAGAACCATGAGGCATGTATTGTAATCATCATATTGATCAAGTAAGAGCATTGAAGCAAGCAAGGTCAAGGAGATCTACAGGTGTAAGGTCAAGGAGATCAGCTATAGCATTCAAGGAGGGATTGTAACTCAGGCTTTAGAGTTGGTTTTGTGTTGAGCAAGAGAGAGGGAAGAAGGTCTTGAGGTGTGGCAAGCCTTTGAGGTGGAGGGAGAAGTGGCATCTTCTTTATTTGTATTTTCTTCTAGTATTATCTAATACAATTGTGTGTATTGTCTCTCAAATTCTTTGCTATCTCATGTTTCTAGTTTCTTAATCATTCTGGTATAATTTCCGTGTTCAATTGCTCATATATAAGTAATCAATTGTGCTACCGTTGGACAAGGGGCCTCCTAACACAATATAGGGCTATGCTTTGGTTGCATCCAAAATAATAAAAGTAAAAAATTAAATTCTACAACAATCTAAAACTCTATCTGGTTAAAAACCCTAAGAATAAAAAAAGTTGCATTCACATGGATCATGTTCACCAAAGGTTTAAATCTAAAATGGAATCTAGGTTGGAGTTATCTAGATTGTTAAAGGGGTATATAGAAATGAAATGGCACAAGGGTGATAATTAGATCTATAGCATGACAATTAGATGTTAAACTCAGATATAAGTATACATGGAATTTTATTATGCTAAGATTTGGAAAGTATAACTATGTTAGATATAGAAATGACAAAGAAGTGAAGTACTTAGATTGTTCTAATGCTAATGCATTTCTAGATCTAAAACACTTTGAAATCAGGTGAGAAGGAGATTTTGTAAAATTTGTTAGATTCTAGTTCCAATGCTTCTGGCTCTCTGGACACTAACATCAACTTAAGATGGTTGCATCGATGCTATTATCTAGGTTTAATGCTAGTGTAATATATGAAATCTTTGTTGAAATAAGATGTGACCACATGGATGTTTCTAGGTTTTTATTCACCTTAAGTCTGGTGCATTCAGATCTAGGTTATGGACTGTCACTCCTTGAGAAATGGAAAAACCCTAGCTTTTTATCTTCAATGTGACATTGGGGGAAAATGGGTTAGTGCGCACATAGTGTTGAGCTAACCCCAATGACCCATCTATCAAAGGACATTGCTTGCATAACCAACACTCTGAAGAGAGCCTCAAACTAATGTAGTTCTCCCCTACATGTTGGATCATGTGTGAATCATACAATATGTGAAAAGCAAGTACAACAATGACCTAGTTTATAACTTGGCAAATCGGGCCCTTGGGCTACTCTTTTAGTACTTCAAACCTATAGATGCATAGTCCTTATGAATTTTATTAAATAGAAATAAATAATGAATCTTTATTCAATTAAATGTTCTTTGGTCTTTTTGCTATGTGTGTGTAGGTTGAGCTAGGTTTTTTCAGGTGAGAAATGAATGAGGGTTGATCTTGTATTTATATCAATCCCTTTGGAGTAATAAATCACATTAAATCACTTAGGCCAACCATTAGGTTAAATTTTATTTGTAAATTGGATGACTTTAGAGAAGTGGACACTTGCATCAAGACAAGATAGTAATGTCAACACTATTGTTTGACCCGAGCATTAGTTTCTACGGAGTAGGAGAATAAGTACAGATTCATAACTTATAGAGATGGAAGATAAGTACATTTTAAGCATTCTAGGTGAGATAAAAGGCATAGGTTATAAATATAAGACTGGTTATACTAAGAGATAGAGGCCAAGGGGCACAAATATAGAGTGGATTCAAAACTTGCGAAAGCAAAAAAGGTTAAAAACTGAGAGGAACATCCAGGGTTTGAGTTTTCCAAGTGTAAAAGATTGAGGTGCTATATAATCACAAGATATCATCTACAAACCTACTTTAATGTCAAATACACATCTAATTCCTAGAGAACCATAATTACCCACCCAAACTATATTAAACCCTATCAGTTATTTGGTTCAACCAACACAAACCACTGAAATAATGCAATATCCATCCTACACTATGGATATTAATGGAGTCCACCTTCGTTTAGGATGTATTCTTCCATAACCCACCCCACTGTGATCATCGAACCTCCTGAGGATATTTCAAACACCTATACTAATCCATAACCACTTGAACCCATTTATACTCTTAAACCAAGCTCCACTACAACACAAAAAGGTCCTACAAACCCTCCTTTCCCTAAAAGGTTGAAAATTAAATGTCCTAATCCATAACCTAAATTTAGTTTCTTAAGATAATTAAAGAACATGTGTGTCAAGATCCTATTATTTCAAGCCATAAAATATGTGCCCATTTACAACAAAATTATTTGTGAACTATGCCTAAATAAACCCAACCATAAAAAGAAAGATCCCAAGACTATCCAAGTAGTTGGACAACTTATAAACCATATGTTAGGCAATGTCATTCTGCCTACGTATTTTAATCTCGATAACCTTGTAGTTAATTTCTACATTCATGACAAGCTTATATCTAATACATTGATTGATTTAGGAGAAACGATCAACATCATCACTGTGGAAACCATGCATAAAATTAGACTAAAACAACTTCACAAAATATATATAGTTCTACAAATGACTGATATATCCACAATCCTACTAGAAGGAACACTTGAATATTTAGTCATCACTATGGATTCATGGGATTATCCAATTGATTTCATCATCCTACAACCTAAGAGAAACCTAGGAGGATATTCATTTCTCTTAGGAAGGCCATAGATAGCTATAGTCGATGATTTTATTGGTTGTAGATCAAGAAACATGTTGATTTCAGATGGCAATGATACTAATAAATTAGTGTTATATCCCCAACCAAACCTTCCAATGAACTAGAACAACCTCCATGGGTAGAAGGGGTGGATGAGGAACAAGTTTATTTGCACAATATATGCACACTTGACCATAGTATATACATAAAATATCAAGAGGAAGACACAATCCTTTCTCATATCTTACAAAACACCTATCAAATGGATGCATAAATATATAATCTCTTGCAATGTATACCATGTCCTCTCACAAACATTATCCTTGAAATTGATCTCTCTGATACTTCAAGAGATATCAAAACCTTGCATCAGCCACTCCCACACGATTTCAATTATGCTCCACTATTAGGTAACATATAATCCATGTTGTCTCTATCCAAACAAGTGGAAAATTTTCCAGGATAACCCCTCACATATCAACAATAAGTTGGAACCTCAACAAGAAACTAGGTTGGTCACCATGCTTCAAAAACAAAAAATAGATTTTGATTAGGATTATCATGATATGAGAGTAATTTCTATGGATTTATGTACCCACCATATCTATATTAAGGAAGAGTGTAAACCCATTCACCAACCACAATGCCAAATGAACCCTGTTGTCGAAGACAGTGAAAACAAAGTTACAAAAACTATTAGATACAATGTTTATTTATCCTATTTATGATAGTCGATGGGTTTCACCCCTTGTTATTGTACCTAAAAAGGGGGTAAATGATTTTTATGTGTGGACTATAGGGAATTAAATTCAACTATAAGGAAATATCACTTTCCTTTCCCTTTCATTGATCAAGTTCTTGACACATTAGCAAGAAAGAAGCACTTTTTTTTATTGATGGATTTAGTGGCTAAAATATGATTAGAATAGCTCCTAAGGACCAAAATAATATTATATTTACATGTCCTTTGGGTACTTATGAATGTTTTGTACTTCCATTTGGTTTGTACAATACTCCAACCACCTTTCAAAGGCCTATCTTAAGCATACTTTATGATCTATCCCATGATTGCATTGAAATCTACATGGATGACTTCATGATTTATGTGGAAACATACGATGAAGCCCTAAAAAACCTTGAGAAAGTCATTCCACATTGTCAAGACAACCAATTGTCCTTGAGTCATGAAAATTGCTACATGATGATGACCGAAGGCATTATCATAGGACACTACATCTCACCTACAGGTATTAAGGTAAATCCTACCAAAATCAGTACAATCAAATAATTACTATTTCCATGAAATAAAAAAGATGTTAGAATTTTCTTAGGACACACTAGCTATTACCGTAGATTTATTAAAGATTTCAAAAAAATTACAACACCTATGTTTATTTTAATTACTAAGGATGTTGATTTTATTTAGACTAATGAATGTCAAATAGTGTTCCAAAAACTCAAAGATCTACTAACAACACTCTAGTATTGAGAGGATATGATTAGACATTGCCCTTTCATATCTATACAGACACTTTTGATAATACACTAGGAAATGTCCCTAGTTAGAAGGAGCAGCCCTTGAGCTATGCCATATACTTCATGAACAAAAACCATCAAGGGGTTGAGCTCAATTATATGGTAACAAAAAGGGAATTTCTTATCGTACTTTATGCTATCAACAAGTTTAGACACTATATTACCAGTTATAAGGTTTTTATCCATACTGATCATGTAACAATAAGGTGTTTAATGAATAAACCCACCGCCACTGGAAGGATAATTAGGTGGTTACTTTTGCTGTAGGAATTTGATTTTACTATTAAAGATATACTAGGAAAGGATAATGTAGTTGCAGATTTTTTATCATGATAATAATCTAATGAACAAAGTCTAGTAGTAGTTGACTCCTTTCATTAAGACCATCTTTTTTTATTTACCTCTAATACTCTTTAGTATGTAGACATTGATAATTACTTATCTATAGGATTGATTCCTCAACATTTCTCTAAAAAAGAAAGGCATAATTTGGTAACCAAAAGTGGTCCATACTCATGGATCTCTAGATATCTTTTTGTCAATAGACTTGATTTAGTTATGTTCTTATGTATCCATGAATACAAGGTTGTTGACATCCTTAGAGCATTTCACAATGAACCCTATAGGGGTCATTTTTCTCCAAAAAATACTACTATCAAGATTTTACTTGCAGGATATTATTGATCTATAGAATATGATTGCAAAACAAGTTAGTTCATAAAACCAATGACAAGCATAAAGAATTAACGTATTAAACCCACTCTCTCGAAGGGCGTGGATGAATGGACTCAAGAAACTAGACAAGAAAAACACAAATAATGTCTTCCCTAATTGAATCTCCTCTAAGATCAGTCCATTAATCATGTTTGTGCCCAAAATTGGTGTTCTAAGTCTTTATCAATGTGTTAGGGCAAGCGCCTCTAACATCTCTTCTTGCACCAATTGGTTTTGGCTCTTGATTGGGAAAAAATAGAAGAAGGTTTGAAGCTTTCTAGAGATATTTTGACATAGTTTGTTTACACCTAAAAAAACATAATAGTTATGGTCATGGCTCTTGAATTTATATTTTTTTAACTGAATCCAATCCATATGTGGTTATGCGTGGGTTAGGGTTGGGAGGTTGAATGCATTTATATTTTGGGATAAAGGAGCATTAATAAGGTATGGCTACCCTTAATTCTAATATTTAACTCATTTATGTTGATATTTATCATTTTTGACTTTGAGGCTGATGACATCATTATGACATCATATTTTATGATATTTATTGAATTATGAATTTCCAATATTATATGTTCATTAAGTTTCCATGGATTTTTTCACTTAAGCTCTTAATTTGGTTTGATTTGCTTAATGGTTTTGCTTAGTCCTTTTGAAATTCTTGTAAATCAGTTGCTTATTTAATTAGAGTGGTTGAAAACACCAATTTACTTGGTCACATTTTGATTGGAAGTAAATTAAAGGAAGGTGACAATTACAAACAGGATAATGCCCCAATTAAGGATGCCTTGATGTGAATTGACACATGTAGACGAATCAAAGGATTTTAGTGATTGAGAATGCCAATTTACTAGGTTGTAATTTGACCAGAGATAAATTAGAAGAAGATAATGATTGCATATAAGGTGATTCCCTAATTTGGGACATATTAATGTGGTTTGGTACTTACACATGACATGTGTAGATGAATAAGTACATTATAGTGAATTTGGTCCAGTTTGTGAGTTATTTTAAAAAGTTATTCAGACTTGTAATTTCAGCATGATAGTGATAAGAATTGGATGTCTATATTTTTCCCTTATTTGAGAAGGTCTTGTGAGACATTTGGTTGAAGCAATGAATTTTCAATGAATAAAAATGTCACTTAGAATGATTATAATTAGAAGAAATAAATTTTCTCATTCTTTCTATTAAATTCTACATGAGTTATAGAAAGAATGGGGCTACAAAAATGCCCCAAACAACATTTGGGCGACCCATGATGCCCCTTATGGGCCACCTAAATGTTGTTGGGGTCATTTTGGTAGCACTATTTTTCTGTAACTCAAGTAGAATTTAATAAAAAATGGGAATGAATTTATTTGTTCTAATTATGATCATTCTATGAAACCTTTTTATTCTTTGAAAATCTATTACTTCAACCAAATGTCTCACCATGCCTTCTCAAATAGGGTTAAAATGTAAACATCTAATTCTTACTATTGTCATGCCAAAATTGTAAGTCTGAATGGCTTTCTACAATAATGCACAAACTAGACCAAAATCATTAAAATTCTTGAATTCATCTGCATACATCACGTTTAAGTACTAAACCATGTCGATATGTCCCTAATTGGGGCATTACCTTGTATGTAATCACTATCTTCTAATTTATCTTTGGTCAAATTGTGACTTAGCAAATTGACATTCTCAATCACTGAAATCCTCTTATTCATCTGTACACATCGAATGCATGTGTCAATTCACATTAACCAATCCCTAATTGGGGCATTACCCTATACACAATTTTCACCTTCCTCTGATTCACTTCCAGTCAAAATACGACCAAGCAAGTTGACATTTTCAACCATTCCAATTAAACAAGTGACCAGTTTCTAAGAATTGCAAAAGGACTGAGCAAAGCAAACCAAATTAAGAGCTTAAGTGAAAAATCCATAAAAACTTAATGAATATCTAATAATTTAAATTCATAATTCAAGAAATATCATGAAATATGATTTCACTAGTGTCAAATCAAAGAAAGGGAAATATCAACATAAATAAGATAAATATTTGAATTAAGGCTAGCCATGCCTTATTAATGATCCCTTCTCCCAAAACATAAATGCTTTCAACCTCATAACCCTAACCCAATATTAACCACACATGGGTTGGAATCTGTTGGAAAAATATAAATACAATAGCCATGACCATAACCATTAAGCTTTTTTAGGTGAAAACAAATTATGTCAAAATGTCTCTAGAAAGCTTCAAACCTTCTTCTATTTTTACCCAATCAAAAGCCAAAACCAATTGGTGTAAGAGATGTTAGAGGCACTTTACCTACCACATTGACAAAGACTTGGAGCACCAAATCCACGTACAAACATGATTAAGAGACTGATCTTGGAGGAGAGTCACCTAGGGAAGGCATTGCTTATGTTTTTCATGTCTAGTTTCTTGAGTCTATTGATCCATGCCCCTTGAGGGAGTAGGCCTAATAATTTAGTTATTTATGATTGTCATTGGTTTTATGTACTAACACTTGAACTAACTTGTTTTGTAATTTAATTCTACATTTTATGAGAATCAAATATCTACATGACCTACCTTGCATAAGGATGCATTTGAATATACTCATCAGTGTGATTAATGCCAATGTATGGGGAAACCCAGACATTCAAACGAGATGCCACTTCAAAATCAATTGGTTTTCGATCCATTTGATAAGTGGGGAATTAATTTTTTTGGACCAATATATCCCAAATCCAACAATAAAGGGTACATATTGGTTTGCACATATTATGCAACTAAATGGGTAGAGGTGAAAAACTTAACCCATACAAGAGATATAAAAGTTGTAGAATTTTTATATGAAGAAATTTTCACCCATTATGGTGTATCGTAAGATATTTTTATAGACCAAGGGTGTCAATTTACATCTGATCTCACAACTACCCTTATTTGAGAATATGAAATCAGGCACAATAAATCCATCCCATATCATTCTCAATTCAATGGACAAGTAGAAGTTACAAATAGGCAATTGGAGAATATCCTCACCAAAAAAGGCAATGTGTATTTTAAATATTGGGAAAATCATATTCCTAATGAATTTTGATCATATTTAATTACATGGAAGACCACAACTAGCCTTACCTCATTTGAATTGGTCTACTGAAAGAAGTTTGTCCTCCACATTGAATTTGAGCAAAAAACCTTGAGGACAACATTAGAACTTGGCCTATATCTATCACAAGAACAAAAGAAAAGAGTCATGAAGTTGAATGCTTTTGATGAAATGCAAATAAATGCATTACATCATATTGAAGTAGTGTAACAATAAAGGAAAGATGACATGACAAGTACATCAAGATAAGAGACTTCCAGCCTAGAGATTGGGCCCTACTTTTTTATTCAAAGTATAAAGATCATAAGGGAAAGCTAAGATATATATGGATTGTGCCTTATGAAATAGGGGAAGTATTTGAGAATGGATTTGTCAAGCTACACACCATTTATGCTATATGTTTTCACTTATTCATTAATGGTCATAGACTCAAACTGTACAAAAATCCTCTTTCCAAGGAGAACTTCACACAACAAATTCTAGATGGACACACTTTATCTTCCTCTCATCCCTCTAGATATCTTGCTTCTACATCAGTAGGATATTTAAGTATAGCATTTCTCTCCATTGATAAAAGGTAAGCACCTTGTCATATCCTGTCCAACCATAAATTTGTTTACTAGCCATAAGATGAATAAACACTATAATTGATCAACTTGTTTAGTTGTTCATTTAGGGTAAAAAAAAGGTAAAAGAATAAAAAATGAAAACCTCTAGGTATTACTAATAGATGTTAATTAGAAAACTAGTCCCTAGCTGGCCAATATTTGTATTTAGAAAAAAACAAATCAAAGCAATAAAAATGTCCTTTCCAAATGCCATTTTGATCATCATCCCTTCCTACAACTTACACAATTTTATCATCCCTTTCTAAGTAGCCTAATTTTTTACATTATTTGTTATAGGATGTAAATTCAATTTCTACAAGATGCAAATTCAATTGCTATGGGATGTAAATTTAGTTGCTACAGGCTAACCAATATTTGTTGTAAGAAGCATTATGAATATTATAACAGTAGTAGTAAACACTCAAGGATGATGAAAACATGATGCAACTAGATGAAAATTCTCATTTCTTGTCTCATCATTCTCACATAATAGAATATACACCCAATTCTACAAGTATATGTTATTTCTAAACATGAAGAAATTGCTATAAGAGGGTGTATTTTCATGACTTCTCTCTCCAATCACCCATATCATATGTCAACAACAATAAACTGGTGCACTCCACCACCTTTTTACCCAAACTTCACAGATGTTAGAACTCCAACATATTCATCATCTAAATTTTCTCACACTTCATCATGATACAATCAAGCTTCTTGTACATCTTCTAGCTCTAACACTCCCTCATGGTGTTCACATAACTCTCTGTAATGAAGTGTCACATCAGGTCAAGGTAATCATATTCTCTTTTCCAAGGTAAACCTAAATAATTCTTTAAACATAGTCATAATTATGTTATCATGTAAAATTATGTGCAGAATTATTTCTACGAGCATAGGCCATGGTAATTTAATATCCACTTTGGCTACAAGTCCCATCAACCTTGCTATTTCATTGCCAATACTTTATCGTTATTATCCATTTCCCTTTTTTTGTACGGATCTTATATTTTATCCTTCATTTAAGGGTGAGTGATGAGATAATTGGGGGGTGTCATAAATGCATTTAAGATAGCTACATGATTCACAACATGCATAAAATAATGAATTAAATTATAGAATCATAGGTAGCAAGATTATGGTAAATAATGGTCATTGTACATAAACATAAATGGCTTGTTATCGCAACATAACTATGTTTTCCTAAAAAAAATCTTAAGCTACCATGGAAGGAAATTAATTTTGAAGGGAACCCACATACCTCACCTCATTATTGGCACAATTGGATGACACCAAGTTATTTTCAGAGATGCAGGGTGCTTGTCATACTTTGAGAAATTGATTGGGTATGATCAAGAGGTTGCAAAGGAGTTTCTTAACACATTTGAAGATAGTAAGACTACTGTGAAGGGACTGTAGATAAGGGTTGCTAAGAATTTATTAAGCTAAGTCATTGGTGTTCCATGAAAAGGGGAGCCATGGGAGCAAAGAGTGCTAAAATAGAGAGATAAATATTTTGTGAATGGAATAAGAATTTAACCTTCTCCAAGCAGGAAATGATTCATCTCTCACTACCTTAGATATGGACACAAGTTACCTTATTCATTCTCAAATACTTTAATTTTGAGGGGTGACACTCAATGATATATGTTACTCATTTTAAATTTCTCAACCATTTAAAACACAATGTAAGGATAAATGTGCCCAAATTTCTATTGAATATGTTAAAGATAATGGTTGAGGAATATCAAAAACGTATACCCAAATCATTATTCTATCATTGCCTCATTCAACTCATTTTTTATATATGTCTAAGTAGATAGAGACCTAACTTGGCTTGGGAATATTTATTACAAACACCATTGGAGGAAGATAGTGATGAGGAGGAGGAAACAAAAGAAACAAGTGATAAAGATACAAAGGAAAAAATTGAGGAGGAAGATGAAGAATAAACAACACAATAAGAGATGTAGATACAAGATATAAGTCCACTAGGACACTCTAGAAGAAATATTGGAACAACAAAAGGAGTCTACAATAGAAACAAGTGGCATAAATACCAGAAGTAGAAAAAAGAAGTTAATCATCGCATCTTCCTCATCTGAATAACAAACAGAAGAGGCTCTTAAAACTCATAAGCCTGCTAAGAAGCCCAAGGCTAAGGCTACACAAGTTTATAAAAGGAAGTCCCATATAGTGAGAGGCAAACTACTAATGACATTCACTTCAAAGAACCCCACCGTAATTCATATTAGTGAGGGTTCATCAGAAGAGAAAAGGGAAACCAAATAGTAACACATCTACAACTAATAATAATGGAGAATAATACTATACTTCTCATGATTTTGAATCTATAGATTCAGATGAAATGAAATATGCAAAAAAATTAACTAGAAGGAATATGGTAAGAGAAGATGAAGAGATGTAAGAATAGTATGCCATTAGAGAACAAGAACTCCTTGCAGACCCATAACAAACTGAGTTTTAGACCCTAGAGCAACCTCTTAGGGAAATTGAACTATTGAGAAGAAAATTTAGGATGCGTGAATAGGGTAATAACTTAAATACATTAGTATATGTGGTTTCATGACTGCAAGACCTGATTAGAACCAACTAAGTCCTGACCTACAACACGAGCTACAAAATAGACAATAACTCAATATCATCATGTCATTACTATCATTGAGAAGTCTATTGCATATATTTTTATGTAAATAGACAAAGTGGACCAAGCATTCATTTTCTATGAAATGTATCTAAGGGAAGATAATCAGTTCTAGAGTGCACAATTTTACTGGTTTAAACATTATGGTCAGTTGAGGAAAGAGAACATAAGATTGAAAAATAAAGTCTAGAAGGGTACTGAGTAAAATCATGAAACTAGAATCAAAAGTGAAGAGTTTTCTCGATTAATAGACTAGTTACTAAATTACAAACCACCTTCTTGAGTTTATTCCATATTCCTTAAAGAGTAATGGCTAAAATTTTAGTTTATGAGGGTTTATTGTGTTCTGACCCACCTCGTAATAGATCCTTGATCTTTCTCTTATTTATATAAAATCAACACTCATGAGGTACAAGATCAATTATGTGAATTCTATATGCATAATTATGCTATCCCCCATAATGTGGAATGAAACCCCAATATTTATGTAGGAGATGTTTTACTTAAAGCTTTCTCTTCATATGTAATAAATGAGAATACAAAGGGTCAAGAGTTGAAATATTATAGAGAAAAGAAAAAGAATTTGCTTTGATGGTTAGAGGGAAAGCTACTTAGCCTCAGGATATAGTACATGAATGGGTTTCCTTGATGAAAAGGAACACAGTTGCTTCCTGGTTTGTGAAAGAGTAAGTGGAATCTTGGAACCACTATCTCACATTGTTAACCACAATAGGGCAAGAAGCATTTAGGGCTTGCATAACTAGATGATAAGACACACCTATATTGAAATTACAAGAAGAAAGGGACCAAAATTATTGGCTATCACTTTTCATTCACCATTATTTTGGTATCTTATTCGAGATTGGATAAGAGTATAGCTAGTTAATAAGAGAAGGGAAAATAAGATATGATAGAGAATGGAGGATTATCATAGATTTTATGGAAAATAGAGTAATGGGGTATTTGACCCCTTTAACTTCTGATTATTATGTACCCTTGGAATGAAGAATATTATTGCTTAAGAATGAGCAACACATTAAGTTGGGGGGTGTGATGAGTCATTTAATAGGTGTACTTTGAACCCCTAAAAACCTATTTTTAGGCCTCCTATTGTTAAAACTCTTTAGCCATGTTTTGTATATTTTCCTACTAAAGCACTAAGAAAACACGATGCATATATTATCTATGTTTATATGAATACAATAGTTTTGCTTTGTGATTACAATACATTATGGTTGTCTTTTTTATGATTGGTTTATTTCTAATTTGTGTTCAATATATGTGAGTAAACAGGTCTAGCACATAACAATTTTGGGTAGTTATAGTCCATAGTAATTTGGTAGTGACAACCTGTAGCAACTATGTAGTATTATGGATAGTGATAGCGTATAAAAACTAAGTGATGAGCTTGTATCTACTTGAAGACTGCCATGCCAAATCTATAGTAATTACCAATAGCCTGTCTTGACTTAAAGCAAATATAATGATATATTGAGGCTATTTCCCATGATGGAATAAGTTGAAGAACGGATCTTTCCTCTCAAAATATGATTTTTTTGGTTAAATTAAACTGGTAATGGATATTCCTCATTGGGCAAACTTATTTTATTGTTAGCTCTCAAATATTAACTTCTCATATTTTAATTTCCTATAACCACTACTAGCAACATTCTCTTAAATTAGACTTATTCCCAATTCTATTTTGTACTCTTAGCATTTATTGTTAAGCAATAACAGATAGCTGCCTCTATATATAATGCAATAAGGACTTAGGCCGTGAGGAATGGAGTAATAGAAAATTTAAGTGTGAATATTAGCTACATTATTAATAGTTATCTTTGTAACCATTATTGTAGTAACATTTAAATGTTACTAGATTATGAATGAAATCAATATTCAAAAGTAAAAGCGTTAAAACTTAAATGGATTGGAACTCAACCAAAACAAAGAGGGCCTTCTTAGGAGGATTTGTAGCGAAGATCCTAGCTCATTATATTAGTCAAGTAGAATTGGTATGCAAGTATTTATTTATATCCTTTTAATTCTACATATGTGTGAGCTAAGTATCATGATTATTTCTTATATTATTTAATTAAGTTTGAATGATTTTTACTTTATCAGAGAAAGCTTCCATCGCATTTAATTCAATTCATTTTAGTTCATTTAATTCATATAAGTGTGATTTACTTCAAAGTACTTTTAATTTATGTATTTTTCTTTATGAAAGCATGTTCCTACCTACAATTAATACAAGTCAACAAGTGAGGAAGTGTTGCACATATAGTGTTGATATCTTGTCAAATCTAAATGCACCTTGTGTTGACAATTAACAAAGTATATTGTTTTATAAACCTAGTGACTACCCCATCTTATAAGATCGGGTTGTACATTTAGAGATTGGTCTACATCAATTTAATTGGTGGTTAAAATTTTACTCGTCACACATACTACTCATGTCCCTTACATACTTATTCAAGCATAAACATGAAGAATAACATACATTCATAGTCTCTCATGGATTGTTTTACTCATGCACTATGGCTTATCTCTTGTTGTAGTTCACACTTCCCTTACTTTTTTCTCTTGAAACCCACTCCTCTATACAATTAAAATATTTCACTCATTTACTATACCTTCTCCTCTTAGAGTATTTCCTTCATCTTCCTTATCCTCTTAAAAAATCACAAGATTTGGCAGTTCTTCACTTTGGACCATTATTTTATTTTTACATTCCATGTAAGCAAAATTGTTGATTTATGCAATTTGGTAGTTTTAAAACTATCGCGGTGGATGAAAAACTACCACTATATGTAGAATGGCAATTTTGAAACTATTGGAGTAGTTTTGAAACCATGACCAATGATTGTGAAATTGTTACTCAATGTAGACTGGTGATTTCATCATTATGCAAAGTCTTTCAAATTCTGTAGACCATAACTTATGCATATGCAATTGAAACAAGATGATGTTTTTCTAAAGTGTATAAATTTTCTAGGAGAATAAACATATGCAACTAAATTTAGGTTTCAGTAATTATTTGATGATAATTTTACCCTTTCCCTTCAACTTGTCCATTTTAGCCCTTCAATAGATGCTACCACTTTTGGAATTGTATTGATGTTTGAGAAACTCAACTAACTCCCTTAAAACCATATAGTTATTTGAAACTAGTCTTTCTATACTATAATTTATGAAACTAAAGTTATTGATTCCTAATGCTTCCCACTGTGAACTTTTACATGTTGAATTCCAAACAAAATAACAAAAAAACACAACTACCATATTTTTTAGTGATGTAAGATTACCCTTCACCTTGGATGCACTTGCATCAAAATTTATTGTGAACAAATATCAAAAACAACATCCCCTTTTTTTTTCTTCATCTAAATTCTAATATGAGAAATCTTTATAAGTTCACTCTCTTGAGCACTACTACTACCAAAACATACATCTATATTGATGGAGGTATAATGCAAATTGTCATCCACATTATATCTATAATCAAAATCTTCACCTTTGAGAGGGGCATACCCTTCACATTTTTGTTCTTGAATGGGTGTAATTCTAGATTTAGCTTCAGACACTTTTCCTCATAATGAGTATCAACATCACAATGCCAACAATGCCTTTTAGTATCCTTCTTAGAAATGGAAATAACATTACGTCTACCTTTTTATTTACCTTTACCCTTATTCTTAGAACTACCTTGTTGCTTGGAAGTTATCTGAGAGGTAGATGGGGCCTTCTTATTGACCATCTCTAAGTAGTGAGATTGAGAGTAATTATCATTTACATCTATAGGCTCGGCCAAGAGGACAAGTCTCCTTAAATGACTATGTAATCCACCAATTTACTTCATCAAGATGTCATGGTCTACCATGTCTTTTCTTATTTGGAAAAATTTCTTATGGAACTCACTTTTGCCTAATATATTTCTAATATATGGACCTCTCTTCCTCATAAAAAATAGGACGAAACTTAGTCTTGATTAACATTTTAAAATCACCCCACTCAATAATAGTAGGAAACTTCTTAACAACCAAGGTATGAGCATAAATGTAAAACCATGTTAAATCATGATCGGTTAATTTTAACCTCAAAAAATAATTTTTTTGGATCTCATTAATTTGATGCTAACTTAAATATACCTCTATTTGGGATAGCCAATGGTATATCCTCTCCACATTCACATCTTTATCATGTGTTTGAATCTATATCTTTGCCTTATCCTTGAATGGAGGTGGAACTTGGTTGGCACAAGGTTGTTCTTGCACCTTATCATGCTTAAGAGTATCCTCCTTATTTTCTTTTAGCATCTCCATATAAATACTAAGTTTCTCCATAATAATTCCTATAATGGAGTTCAATCGGTCAAGCTTGCTCATGGAAAGAGAGATGTTAGCCACTCCTCCTTCAATCTTGTGAAATTACTCTTCTGTTATATGATCATCTTCTTCATCAGAATGGGACATATTTCTAATCCCTTCCTTCCACTTCCTTGTGGAAATGTCTTCTTAAAAGGGAACTAGTATACTTTACTACTAACATTACTTACTCTAGTGATGGGAATATACCGCTATGTAGACAAAAACACACAAAAGGACTAAAATTCATACTAAACCACCTTTGACACCCATCTGATCTATAACCTATGTGGATATTCCAAACTAAGCTTCACCAACATGGATTGTGTAACTCTTAGCTCAACAAATGATGTAAATTTTATTGTTATAGGCTACTTAAAAGTGAAAACAAATATAATTAGGTGTTTAAAATGATATTTACAACATATTAAACATGAACATGGAAGTATTAAAATGGGACAAAGCATAATAAGATCATAGGAATTGACTTTGAGCAACCTAATGTGGGAAAAATTATAATGGGTGAGGTAAATTCACTCCCCTCCCACTATGTAATTCAAGAAATGTATAAGTTATTTCCAACCACGGCCTTCATGGATATAACTTTCACTACCACCCTATCCAAATCTTACACACAATATTATTTTGTACTTTTCAAACACTTCACATAAATCCAAACACAATTGAAACAACCATATACAGCTATAAATAATGAGATAACAAGAATGAAGACTCAAGCTTGTAAAATATAATGTGAATACAACTTCAAGACTTCTCACTACATTTTATGATGTCATCTACCTTAAACAGAGGTTATCATTAATCTCCCTCAACTTGGAAACTACCAAAGATTTCAAGGAAGCATAAAAAAGAGGTGGAAATATTTGTAACATTTCCCATTCTCACATTTTTTATGGTGGTGAAATTGCCACATTATACAAAATAATAGCTTTGAAACCAACATGGTGGTTTTGCAATCATCACCTATAAATACTGATAGTTATGTAATTACTGCATTCACAATCTGACGGTTTCATAATCTATGAAAAACCCTTCAAACTCAAGAGCTAAAAACACTGACTGTCTAGATCATATTCATATTGAGTTTACCACTACAAGTTATCTAGATAGATGTTTTAATATGAAGTGTCTTACAATAGTGTCTTACAAGCATGAATTACATAAATTAGGAATATTATAAACATATAACAAACATATCTAGTACATTAAATCCATAGTTTTAGATCAAGATTCACCAAGATTATTCTTCAAAGCCCATCAAAGTTTAATTCAAACCATCCTTCTTGTGGCAGTAGCCATCTAATTTTTTATTTTAAAAAAAAAAAAATTAAGAACATACCAATCAAATATTTTCTTGAGATCATGCCAAATTTTCAGGATACCAATATCAAAGGGATTGGATTCTTTCATTTAAATCCTTTTTTATGAGGGTCATTATGTCCTCTTCATTTAGATGGATATGTCATGTCAATGTGGGTGGTTTCCAATGGTAATTAATAGTAAGGTATGCCATACAATGCCTAACAACTATCTATTTGGGGTGTTCTATTAATAATCTACTTCTAAGGTATAATCTATTTGCTTGAATTGAAATCTAACATATAACTTATGAAAGTAAACACACTGAATTGAAAGTAATTGGATGGGAAACACTCTTGTTGGAATTAGAATTACGTATAATTAAAACATGCTCTTTAAATCATTTACAATAATGTAAATTTCATGAAATGAAAACACACATCTTGTCTCTTTGTTAAAAAAAAAGTTTTAGAATGGAAATACTAGAAGTAAGCTTGCTTGAAACACACACATTAACACACAACCCTATAGGTGAAAACACATATCACAACACTTTGCATAAGAGAATGAATGGTGACTTTAAAACATACAACATTATGAAATAAACATATACATACCAAAATAGAGCATGTTTCTTTAGTTGAGTAGGCCTTTTATCTCCCTCATAATAGGATTTAGAACATTCTCAAACTTGTGAAAATTCCATGAAATCAAAATATCATTACTTATATAAAATGCTTACAATGCCAAAGGTATTGATACTTAAACTATCCAATTATTAATACCCTCTCTATCCTCTCTTCTATCATTAAAAGGACATGTTTATAAATCATTGTGTCTTACAATAGATGTCTTACGATCGAAAAAAAAAATGAATAAGGTGATATTATAACTAAAAACATTTATCTTATTCCAAATAATAATATAACAACTTTTCCAAATTTAATGAAAAATTGGTGGAAGGCTTTGGATTCAATTTCTTGCATGATTCTATATCTACTATTGTTTGCAAATTCATTGTTAGTTATATCCATCTAGTCTCAATCAATTAGATGATCAAAACATAATACTTATAGTTGCTTATAGAAAACTTCTATAAATACTACAACTAAAAATAGATACTACTATTTTTATAAATTCTATATATGGACATTAGAACTATTCCTAAAAATATACAAGACTAGTTCTTTTCAAGTATGTATGTCTTGCATCAATGCCCAACCCTCAGATGTTCTTTGTTAAGATTTATGAAATTCTTTAGAACCAATTTGGGCATCTTCAAAACCAAACTAGTGATCTTCAGAGTTGGTCTTCAAGAGGCCTCTCCTACCAAAAAACACTATCCTCAACTATATTATATTCTTATAGCTTGTACATACAAAAATAGTGTCTTTCCCATGTAAATGTTAGAATAAAGTGAGTTTATCAGGTAATAATAACTTACATAGAATAATTAAGGTAAAATACTCATTTTCTACTTTATATTAGTAATTAGTTATATTATGCACATCTAAATCCACTTAAAATGAAGACTTTTAGGGGAATAATAAGGTCATTACTTAGATAAAATGATCTGTTTATGGGCTCATAATTTCTCCTAGACTTAACTTCTTGTAAATCCTCTTACAAGCTAAGTTCTCATATGTTCCCTAATAGACACAATGTCTATTAATTTCTTACTGAGATCATAAGTGTCATAATATGTATCCCAATGTAGTTATATTGCATTGATATAACCTTTGTATGTCCTAACCTGGGTCTTCCGTATTTCAAAATGTTTTGCTGCCTGAGTTATCATATTATTCCATGAGGGCATAGGGATGAGAATCAATGGTGGCCTATACTTCATGCCAATCCATTCCTACCCATAATTTTGGCCAAACTATTGTATTGGTTCTATGATAGCTTTGGCTTTCCTGAAGTACCACTTGAGATTGTTGGGAGAAATTACCTCCCTTCTTTTCAAATGAATACCCAATGTACTCCACCTTTGATCACAAACAACAAGGGTTGTACTAAAATGGCTTTGATCATTCTTATCAAAACTAGAGATGCATTTCCTTAGGATATTTAGATGTTAAAATTTAATCATAGGATTGCATAAAATATTCTTGAAAGCTTTGGTTAGCTTATCTAGATTAGGGAATTCAGGTCTTGTGTAAATCCCAACGATCTTTACTTGCTCAAAATATTCTTTTATCATATCTCTCCATGCAATCCATTTTTTCAATACAGAGGTGAAAGCATTAAGTGAGCTTCACCCACAGAAAAATTATCTAAAAGGAGGACATGTGTCTTAGGAAAAAGTTACACAAATAGAATTCACATAAAATATTTTGATGCTCAAGTGTATTGGTATATTAAGCATCCATAAATTCTCTATCATTTTGTAATTCATGTGTAAACCCACATGAAATTCTCAACAATTATCATCTATATAATTTTTCATTTAGAAAGAGGCCATACGTAGAGGCAAGAAGTTTCTCTCTTAATATACAAGTTATTTGAAGTATGGATTAGGTTTTTTCCTTTTATTTCCTCTCTTTCTCAAAATCACTCATTAAATTCTTATTTTCTTCCCTCACCTCCCATAGGGTTTGATAGGATTTTCCCTAAATAATCATGATGTCATCATAAGACAATTGGGTTTGCAGACCATGATCCACTCATTCTATAAGTACTTGTATTTATTCTTTTAGCTGAGTTGTTTCACTATCTTTACTAAGGGTATGAGTTTTAGTTTCTTCTAACTCCTTTTGTAAAGTTAAAATATATTTTTGCTTACCTTGTAGTTTTTATTTAAAGAATGATATTTCCTCCACTTATTGTCTCATGGTTGCTTCTATTCTTGACAATCTCATGGCTTGTTGCATCCACTCTTCCTCATCCTAACTGGAAGGTTGCTCCTCTTATTATACGATTAGATCTTTTCCTTTGTCCCAAAATCACTTGGATGAAGAGGGTGGAGAGGGATCTGATACCACTTCTTTAATTGTAATCTCCTCTGCCATAGATGCAAGCTTATTTATGCCTATGGATGGCTCTTCCATAACCCTTTCTTTTGTAATTTACTTTAAGACCTTTGTAGCTTCAAAATATTACTCATGACTGAGGTTTCCAATGACCTCTTTAGTTGATTATAATTTTTAAAATTCATCCTCTTTAGAGATGATAATTTTTCTTCTTCTCTGAGGTAGAGTTTCTAATGGTGACTCCTCAATTGGAGTTTTTTTCCTTCTTACACTCCTTCTCAAGAACCTAGGCTAAGATATCTCTAGAGATTCGCCTTCATCATCTGATATTTCCATTAAAGGTATTTATATAGTAGTAGGATTTAGGGCTCCTAAAAAGAGGATTTGAAATTCCTTGTCCTCTACTTCCTCTTCTTTGTTAGTTTGGGAGAGGGTTCCTCACTTGAAATTTATTTTCTCAAGCCAAATCTGGTGTAAGAGAAGACTACAATGACTTTATTTTTACCTAAGTTTTTTTCTTCAATTTTATTAAAAGAATGCCTCTCATTTATCCTCTCCATCCACCTTCAGGAAATCGTTTTGGCATATTAATTGTATCAACCCATGATGTCTAATAGATGCTACACCCTTCACATATCTATCTACCATAACCTATATGGTACCATATAGAAAGTAAATCATATTTACCCTCCATTAAAGTTTTTCTCATCCATGCCTAGGATGATTTATAATATTTGTGGCATCTCCTCCTAGTGAGCCATATTATCCATCACATGTGAAAAACTTGATGACCAAGTAGGCTACATTTTTCCAAGGTTCTAGAAACTTTCTCTCTTGATCCCCTTAATGACCCCTTGTGGGGTGATGCAACTCAGGAATGAGTTCCCCTTCCTCATGAAATATTTGAATCAGGTCTTTAAAGAAATATTTACATGTTATCTTCATCCCTATCTTAGGAATCACAAACAATTAATTGATTATAGAGTTGTTGACTAAAATCTTGATTCCTTTCACCTCATAATGCTCCCTTTTAGGTTTGTGACAAATTATTCTACCAATATTTCATCATATTCATGGATTTTTTTAATAAATTATAGCCATCCTACTTCCTTTGAATACTCTATCCATAACTTCATCTTGTAGTATTAGTTCTATTGATTCAGGTTCAAACTTCTTCTTCTGACCTATCTATAAAGTGTGTCAAGAATCCTCAAAACTTGCAGGAGATTCTTGGCAGAAAATTGAGAGTGTGTTTAGTAGGATTTCAGCAACAAGTGAGATTGTAATTATCAAGTAGGAGAGACATAATTAGCTTAAGAAAATGGATCAAAGTGAAAATTTGAAAAGTTTACAATTATTCATGTGGCTCTTGAAATATCTAAGAGCTTTATTGGGTATGAGATTAGATGTCTTTAGATAAATAAAATGATGATTATGACATGTGGCAAGACTTAGGGTTTCATAAATTTGTCTTATCATTTCACCCCATTCCAATTATGCCACCATTCCTTCCCTTTTTCGCTATTATGACCCGTTCCTTGTGCCACAAACAATCCTTGTCATGATGATCCTTGTAAATACATTTACTATGAATCTATTTGGGTATGTCATCATGATGACATCATGATCTTATAATGATGTATTGGATTTTTAAAATTATGTTTTAATAAAATTAAAGGATTTTTAACAATATAACATATTATCCTATTTTTAAAAAGAACTTCTTACAAGATCGTTTCCTAGGAGACCCCCCCTTTTTAAAAATTCCTTTTTGGAAGAATCCTTTTTGAAAAGTGGATTATAAATGGCACTTTTAAACTCAAAATTAATCTTATTCATATAATAATTAAATATAAATAATTTGAATTACCTATGGTTGTCCTTGCTCTTATTTTTGACATATGTTCTGCAATGAGAAATGCATGCACAAGTTAATCTAAAGTATTATACAAGTCAATTGGGAGTACTATCCTTATTGGTTTGTACCCTGAAAATTTTCTATTTATTGATTTTCTAATTTTTCACCATTTTCTCTTACACACACACACAAACACGCGCGCATGTGCGTGCGTGTGTGTGTATATATATATATATATATATATATATATATATATATATGATAGGACCGAAACACCCCAAAGCTCTGACACAACTTGTCAGATTTAAGAGCACACATGATTACCATTGTATAAGCAAGTAAACATGCGGAATAACCAGAAGAAAAAATAATTATCAATGAGAAAACACACAGAATATGAGAGGCAACACATAATTGTATTCAACTCATTACAAGGGAAATTACAATAAAGAGATCACACTCTTCTTCCACCTCTGTGAGGCTTCCTCCTCAAGGGCTCCAAGTAATCTTCCCACCTGAGTAATCTTCTCTCATAGGTCACAACACACAGCTAACACAAGCTGTTGTTCACCTCATTGTACATCTGTACAATTGAGTATGAACCGGTACTCCAAGTAGATCTCTCCATGATCCTGCTGATGTATTGCTGTCACCTTGGACCCTGGCCAACCGCTGATCTCTGTCTGACCCTCGCATACACACATCCCTGCATATCAAACCTAATCTTACTTATACATACATGGGGAATCCTACTTGATTCCACCATGGGAAGAACTCTCCAAGCTTCACATAGCTCTTCTCCAAATTCTCCACTTAACAATACAGCCCATGAGTCTATTATATAGATCTCATGCATACACAAATTAGACTTGCCGCTCAAGGCTTCGAACAAGCCTTTAACATGCAAACTCTGCGTTCACTTAACTGATTGTTCGTCAACAGCAGTTCAGACTGCCACAAGCGACCGACGTCGGTCCCTACCTTCCTGGAGGTGACCGACGCCGGCCGATCTTCTACCGATGCCGGTTTCCCTTCTGCGTCCCCTGACCGTCGTCAGTGTGGCCTGTCGACGCCGGCGACTGCATACGCTAGAAACCCTCCTGTTTGCCTTAAGGTGTAGCTTTTAGCTCCACACCCTAACTATATATATATATATATATATATATATATATATATATATATATATATATATATATATATATATATATATAATGTGTGTGTGTGTGTGTGTGTGTGTGTGTGTGGTACCTTTTATTTGGGAAGAGGATTTCCATTTACTCGTTTTCAATCTTCTTCCTTTATTAGACTTAAAATCTCATCCTTTAGTTATAATGTAAGAACAATGTTCTTTTGTATAACCAAATTCTTATTAAGATTGAATTTTATTGTATAATTGCTCCTTATTGGGAGGTTAATGATAGCCTCAATCTATGCCCATTTACCAAAAGTCTATTCCTATTACCATCAATTCATAGCAACTGAATATATCCATTGTCAAAAATATTTTCAATTTAGAAAGGGCCTAACCATCTAGTGTGGAGTTTATCTTTGAAATGATGGTATTTTGAATCAAATAATAAGGTCCAATATCCTTATTTGAATTTCATTTCATTTATATTATATTAGTGCCATGCCTTCCTTTGATATTGAAGAAGTTTTGTCTAATGTATTGCCTCAAGTCTCATCTCATCTAGTTCATTCAATTGAAGAATTCTTTCTTTTTATGATTCTGTCATATCCATGCCTACTTTTATTATTATTCTTAATGTCTATAACTCAAAATCAATTGGAAGTAATGTATTTTTCCCATATACAAGTTCATATGTATAAAAACCTATGGTAGGATTCCATGTATAGTCCCAAATTTCTTTAGGTAGCTTGCTTGCCCAATCTTTTCTACTAATGTTTACTATTTTGGTCAAAATATTTTATAATTCTTTATTGGTGACTTCAACTTGACAATTGGCTTGAGTGGTAAGGTGATGACTTCTTGTGGGTTATTTGGTCATGTTTTATGAAGGCTTTGATCATGTTGTATGCAAATTGAGGGACTGGGTATAAAACCATTGCTCTTGGTGACCCAAAACATTATAGGATCTTTTAGTACAAGAAAATAAGAAAATTTTCTTCACAAATAAGTGATAAGGCATCAAATTCTACCCATTTAGTAACATAATCAGTACGTACTAGGATGTACTTATTTCCTTGAGATGGTGGATCAATGGGTCCAATGAAATCTAACCCTAATTTCTTAAAGGGTCCTAAAACCACTTTAGGTTAGAGGGGAATGTCATTATATAGTGTAAGTTTCCTCATCCTTTGGCAAGAATCACATTGCCAAACATAATTTTTTACGTTCTTATCAAGTGAAAGCCAATAATATCTAGCCCCAAAGATATTGTGAATGGTCTTTTTATCTGAATAATGACCTCCTCATAACTCATCATGACATGCTCTCAAGATGTCATATATATGAGCTTCTCATACACACCTGCAAAGTACCAAATCATGTCCACATTTAAATAAAACACCATCAAACCATTTATAGTTAACATTGTTTCTACTCAAATATTTCTTTTGTTTGGGAGTGAAATCACAAAGAAACTTTCTTATGGATAGATAATTATCCATATCAGTAAATCATAAAGAGTGAGATGAAATTATGAACAACTATTCATCTAGGAAATTATATTATATTACCTCATCATCACTTGAAACATTTAATATTCATAATAATTCAACAACTACATTAGCTTTTCTTAGTTTATCAATATTTTTTATATAAAATAATTATAATAGTAGTAGCCATCTAATGTTCCTACCTCCTACCATTAGTTTGTTCATTGTATATATTATGGCCAAATGACCTGTATAAATGAATATTTTTTATCCAGTGATATAATGACGAATTTTTTCATAGCATAAATGATAATAAGAATTTTTTTTTTAATAGTTGTGTAGTTCTTTCGAGTAGAAGTTAAATTCTTACTTATGTAATAGATAACATACATATTACCTTATTCATATTTCTATCTTAGGATTTCACCCATAACATTATTAGAGGCATATGTGTGTATGTGAAAGGATTACTCCCAATTGGGACCTCTCAAGGCTGGAGTAGAAATTAATTTTTCTTTTATTATCTCAGAATCCTATTGACATTTGTTAGTCCATATAAATTCATTATCCTTGGTGAGCAAGGAAAACATAGGTGCAACAATATTACTCAAATCCTTAATAAAATGCCTATAATACCCTGCATGACATAGAAATATTTTGATATCTGTTGGATTTTTGGGTGCGAGTAACTATGAAATGACTTCAATCTTTTTAGGATTAATTTTTATTCCTTGGGATCTATGATCATTAAACACTTCTTAAGACTTAAAGACAACTGACGTTGTTCATATCTAGTTAGCACTTTATCTAAATTGGTTAAGGCTTCATCAAAAGAGCCCCTATGTATTGTAAAATCATCCATACCTCAATACATTCATTGGTAATATCATTAAATATAGAAATGAATACTCTTGGAAAGGTGGTTGGTGCATTGCATAAGCCAAAAGGTAAAACATGATATGCAGTGTCCCCTAGGGCTATGTGAAATTGGTTTAATTATCCTTTTCAAGAGCTATTATTATTTGATTATACCTACTAAATCCATACAAGAGGGAAAAATACTTCTTTCCAGCTAGATTGCGTAAGACTTAGTCTATGAAGGGTTAGGGAAAATAGTCTTTCATAGTGGATTTGTTAAGTTCGATGTAATCTATACGTATTATTAATTTGCCATGTTTTTTAGGTACTATTATTAATGGTGAGACCCATTAACTATCTAATATTGGATATATGAATCCTACCTACAATATTTTTTTCTATTTTAGTTTTGACCATGTCCCTTAGTATTGGATTTATCTTTCTTTGTTGTTGTCTGGTTGGTTTAACATTTTCTAGATGTAATGGGTGCATATACTTAGACGGATGCCTTTCATGTCATTATAATCCCAATTAAAAGTTTTAGTGTGACTCTCAAGTACATTGAATACCTTGATCTCTTATTAATCTTTTAACCAATTATTTATGTTTAACATTTTGTCTGGTTGTATTTCAATTTATTTTATTCCTAGATAAATAGAATTGAATTACCTAAAATTACTCATTAGAGAGTTCAAGGGACAAGGATGAGGTTGAAACATGTGGAAGGTGGTTATATCTTTTAAGGACTCTCCTTATAAAATCACACCTAGTAATGGGCAACAATAAGCATAAAGAAAAGATTTATGACTGTTTTGTGTCCAGCTAACAACACTTTACTAGAGATTTGTGTGATTATAGATTTCATCATGAGTGTCCCCAAGGAGGTTTTGATATTTTCCTATGGATGTTTTGATAGTTTTAACATCTAGTCTGGTGATTTTCAAAGCCAAGTTGGTCATATTTGATTCTATAATGAGCATTTCTTGAGCCAAATTGAGCATTTCCAAACCCAAATCATCTTTTTCTATATAACTTGTTAACTCTTCTTTTAACTCATCCACATGTTTTTAATTGCCACCATTGCCAAAGAAGAAAGACTATTGACATTTTGATCTGGTTCATCTAACTATATGCAATCTTCAAAATCTAGAGATGGATTTATAGGTGGATATAAAGAAATTTTATTTGTTTTTAATCCACTAGAGATTGTCATATTTCTAGACCTGAAATCTATGAGTGTTACAACTATGGCTTGCCATGGTCTCCCTGAGATCAATGGATAACATCATTTTTGACTCTTTGGTTGGAGTATCATGAAATCCATAGGAAATTCTCAAGCCTTTACCATTACTGAGATGTCTTCTATAACTCCCTCTAGTTTGGCAATAGATTGGTCAGCCATTTGTAGGACTGTAGTAGTTGGTTTTGCCCTAGTTAGAGAAAGTGTTTTCAATGTGTATGATGTCATAACATTGATATCAGCTCTTAATTTCAATAATACATTGGTTATTTCCTTATTTCTAATAGCCATGGTGATGACTGTACTTCTAGGGTCTCCATACTTCAGTAGAATTAACTTCCCTACTAAGAGGTCTATAAGCTTACCATCTACTTGTATGGTTTTAAGATATTGTCTTCTTCTCCCTAGAGTTTAAACACCTAATCCTTTGATGATAAATTAAGGGATGTATTTGATGGCCTATAGCAGTGGTATTTCTGTACTTAGTTTTCTTATTTATTGGACTAAGTTAGATTCACTTTTACTTGTTGTTTCTTTAAGTATCTATGGATATGGACTTGGTGATGGAATGGTAGGGGTAATAGTTTCATTAAAATTTTCTATCTTGATTGTCTTATTTTTCTTTTAATTTATTATTTGGAAGGTTTGAGATTTTATTTTCATTATAAATTTTTGTGATGGTGAGTGGAGAAGGACTAATCAACATTTTCTTTGAGCATAACTTAACATTACTAGAATTTATGACATTTACCCCTGTAGTTCCTTCTTGTTTAGTTCTATAAATAGGGGATGATTGTCTATTATGAGGATTTTTATTGGATATGCAGGTAATTGGTTTTTATCTACTTTTTCAATTTGTTGGGGTTGTCTAATAAGAGTAGGCATCAACACCTATTGAGGTGGAGACCTCTTTTGTTGATTGAATGTTTATTGGGGTACCCATTATTGATTTGTTTGTGGAATCTAAGGATGTTGGGTTTACTATGATACCCTTGGTTTAAGTGATGTCCATTCTTGAGGAGACAAATTTGGTGGTCCCCATGTTTGTGGAGGTGTTAGTCCAGATAATGGCATAATCCATGGATTGAAAGGAGCTATGAGACTAAAGTAATTTAGGTTTTGATTATAAGAAAAATTATTCCCCAATATTTCTATAGAATTAAGATATTTTGTTGGTAGGGTAATGTGTTTCAGTTTATTCTTAATGATAGGAAAGAGGATGCAATTCTTTGAGTCATGGGTATCTGCATGACAAATAACACACATATTTATCTTGTCAAGAGGGAAGTCTCAGAGTGCATATTTCAACCTACATTTCGGTCAATACATAACTAAAGGTTCAGTGGTGGCATTATATTTTTATTTATAGACATATAATGTGGTATTAAATTGGGTCAAAGATTCTATTTTAATATTTGAAAACTCCTCCATGAGTTGTCCTACATATTGCTTCCTTTCCATGTTTTCAACTTCCTGGCACTAGCCTTTGTTATTGAGTAATTCATGCATAATTCAATAATGCCATTAAGACCAAACTTATTTATATCTCATTTTCCCTTTAGGTTTAAGGATTTGTGAGCATCATCATCCAATCCTTTCAATAAAATTGTTTTGCTCAAGTCCTCATCTAACTCATATCCACACATTCTAAAGATAAAAAGAAAATGATCAAGATAGTCTTCCATGTTTTCATCCTTTTTTATTTTATACAAAAAAATTATTTTATATCTTATACCCTAAAATAATCTTGGTATTTATTTGGGAATATATTTTTCATTTCATCCTATATGCGAATGGATTTTGGTTGTAATCCCATAAACCACCTCATAGCTGAATCCTTGAGTGTTGAGGGAAATATTTTCAACTTTTGATTGTCATACTTATAATCATAGATCTAACATAAAACCTTGATTTCAAACAAGAATTGATCATGATATTATGTTGGGATTCCCTTAAAGTAGAAAATATAGATGGGGATATCTTTTTCATTGGGTTATTTTCATCTAGATCTAGGACAATAAGATAGGTAAAGGTTCTCCCTATTGGTTGAGATCTAACTACCGCAACCCTATTATATGGATTTACTATGTTTCCAATGTTGTCTCTCATTTCTTCTTGGCATATGTTTTAAAGGTTTCTATTGGAAGGTGGTGCATCATTAGAAGTGGCTAGAAGGCTACTTGATTGAGATTCATTACTTTGGTTTACAATATTTTTCAGTGTAGATTTATTATTTTGAAAGGATGCACCTATCGTTGGGGAATGTTCCCAAAGTTCAAGTGAGATTAATAGTGGTTCCTACTCAATAGTTTGAAGTTATTTTCCTAGAAGGTATTCTAATACACTTTTTTATTGTGACATACTAGTATTTATGTTTTGTTGAGGGTTCTTAGGAATATATCTTCCCTTTGATTCTCTTTTTCTATTCATAAATTTATATGATTTATGGGAAGTGTTTCTTAATCAACTATCAATTTAAGATTTTGTACCCTACTAACATATAGAACATCCCTCAACAATAATCCCAAAATTGACAAGGGTCATTGTGTCATCTTCATTTATATGAATATGTCATGTCAATCTAGGTGGTGTCGAATGGCAGTTAGTATGCCAAATGCTGACTAATAGTTGTTTGTTTGGGGTGTTTTGTTGATCATCTACTTTTAAGGTCTAATACATTTATTTGAATTGAAATATAACCTATAACTTATGAAATAAAACACACTTAATTAAAATTACTTGAAAGGGAAATACTCTTGTTGGAATTGGAATTACATGAAATTATAACACACTCTTTAATATATTTGTAGTAATTTAAATTGCATGAAATGAAAATACAAAGCTAGTCTATTTGTTGGAAAAAATAAATGTTTTTAAATGAAAATGCTTTGGAAGGGAAATATAGAAGTAATATGCTTGAAACACGTACAATAACACACAAATATGCAATTGAAAACAAATATTATAACACTTTGCATAAGAAAATGAATGGCAACTTTCAAATACATTGTAGTATGAAATACACATAAATACCAAAATAGATCCTACTTCTTTGGTTGAGTGGGCCCTTGCTCTTCCTTAGAATAGTATTTAGAACACACTTGTGAAAACTTCATGAAATCAAATTATTATTACTTTTGGAAAATGCTTACAATGCCAAAGGTAATGATACTCAAACTATCCAATTCTTAATACCCTATCTATCCTCTCCTTTATCATCAAAATGACGTGTTTATATATCACCATGCATTACAACAAATGTCTTAAGATATAGAAACAAATTAATAAGATCATATTCTAAATAAAAACCTTTATCTTATTCCAAACAATAACATAACAACATCCTTTCCATGTTTAAATGAAAATTGGTGGAAAGTATTGGATTTGATTCCTTGCATGATTCCAAATATGATGTCATTTGCAACTTCCTTATTAATTATACCCATCTGGTCTTTGTCAACTAGTTTTTCAAAACATAGTACTTACAAATGTTCATATGAAAAACTATATAAATACCATGGCTAAAAATAGATATTGTTGTTTTTGGAAAGTATATATATGTAATCAGAATTGTTCCAAAAAATATACAAGACTAGTTATTTTCAAGAATGTATGTCTTGCATCAATGTCCAACCCTAAGGTGTTATTTGTCAAGCTTTATAGAATTATCTGGAACTAGTTTGGGCATCTTCAAAGCCAAATTTGGCATCTTTGGATCTAGACTGCTGATCTTTAGAGCTAATCTAATGATCTTCATAGCTGGTCCTTAAGAAACTTATGCTACCAAAAAACACTATTTTTTATTATAGTACATTCTTATGACCTGTACATACAAAACTAGTGTCTTCCCCATGCAAATGTTAGAATAAATTGGGTTTAATAGGTAACAATAACTCACATAAAATAGCTAAGGTAAAATACTCAATTTATAATTTGGATTAGTAATGAGTTCTATTATGCACATCTAAATCCACTTACAAGGAAGACTTTTACGGGAAGAATGAGGTAATTACTTAGATATAATGAACCATTTTATGTGATCATCACTTTTTATGATGGAAATGGTAGTGATTATATTATATTCAATCTCATTTTAGAGTTGATTTTAATCTTTAAATGTCCTCTTGTCATTAAAAATCCTTTCATTTCTCCCCAATCATAACTTTCAAATTATCCTGCCTAATTCAATGTCCCAAAGAGATCTTAAGATACCAATATAGACATGACTATTCTAAGAATGTAAGTGGATGATCAAAGTTTAATTTAAGACCCACAATGAGTTACATAAGAACTTACTCTAATTTTCCTTAGTAAAGTTTCATTGAAGCAGGCAATGATTAACATCTTCATTATCATAACACATTGTGCCTCTACTAGGGTTGACAATTCCTCTCTTCTTTTAAGTGCTCATCGATATGGATTTTCCTATGGGTGGTAAGCCAAAGGAATACCAACCAAGTTTTTTACTTCCATTTTTTACCATGGGGTGCATTAGTATAAGTGTTTTTGTTAGGACTTATTCCAAAGTCTTAGTAATAATTTAGGTCAATGTGTTTGTAATAAATTAAATGGGTATGCTTCTTATTTAAGACACTCCCTTTATACATTTTGGTTAATTTAGATTACAATAAAGTTTTAATAATATTTTATGGGTAAAAAATCTTGTATAGAGTTAGGTTTTTAATTTTTACTTTGTTATTTTACTGGTCACTCGATAAAGTTATCAATATATCTTAGATTGGTCATTTAAGGTTAACGACTTATAGGCACCCTTATGTAATTGAATATTTTGAATTAATAAAATACTTGTGTCTACCTATTATGGACACAAGATTACCCTATGGTAAATTCCATTTGTTGATTTTACTCGAATGCTATCAAAAAAAATTTCAAGTGTTTAAGTTTTGGTTTAAACCCATGCCAAGCCTCATATGGAGTTTTACCCAAAAGTGTAGTTGTAGGGGATCTACTCCTTAAATACACTGTAGTACCAATAGATTCTACCCAAAACTTATCATTGAGATATTTAAAGTGAAACATAGCTTGAGTTATGCCCTCTATATTTCTATCCATTAGTTAAAAAACTCCATTCTGTTGTTGCGTATAAGCATTATTGTTTGTCATTTGATTCCATGTTCCCAACAATACCCTGAAAATTCATTTGAAGTATATTTTGCATACCCAAATTTTCTCTTCATAGGATACCCATATTTTATCATCGCAAGCTTTTATTTATTTGTAAATATGATTCCCCATAAACCTTTTCTTTCACCATGGGAATATTCTCTTCTTAAGCCTAAAGTTTTTAAAAAAAAATTAAAAATATTAGGGTTTATGGGTCCCATATAAATTCAAAGAAGCAATAGCATTTTTTATAATTTTTTATGGGTGATTGTTTATTAAATATAAAAGTTTTTTTTTTTTTTCCATATAGAAAAATCATATTTAAAAACAATATCTTCTCTTTATGTGTTGTCAATACTCATAGAGCAATTGGTAAAGGTTATTTTGTAAGACCCTTGGAAGTTGAAGGTCTAGGGTTCAAATCCTCAAGTACACTTTTTTGGTCAATTTTTTTTTTATTAAAGCTATTGGTGTATGCTTTTGACATATTAATTTTTGTAAATAAATTTGATATGTGCTTTTTTGACTTTGTCATAAAGTGGATAAGCTTATAAAATAGTGAGAATTGTGATATGTCATAAATTGGTGTAAAAGAGGAAAAAGGGTGTTATTTTTCTGGATAAGGGTGTAATTTTGGTGAAATAAGGTTATATTTTAGGTGAAATAAGGGTGTAATTTTATTTTTTTGTTGTGGTTAAGTGCAAAACCCATCAAAAAAAAATTCACATATTCTATGTGGAGGTTAAGTGAAAAACCTCTTAAAAGCATTTTTTGTGCCAAGTGTTATTGTGGGTGTGTTGTATTTTCATTTTTCACATTTATTTTCATTTAAAAATGTTGAAAATTCAAAATTTAATTTCAGATATTGATCATTTAATGATATCTAATTACACTGATTGGAAGTGTTTAATGGGAGTGATATTAGTATTCAATGTATTGTGAGATGTTGTGAAAAATGAACATCCTATGTCACCTATGACACAAGATAAAATTGACATTTTTAATATGAATGATTCTAAAGCTTTAATTTTAATCAAGTGTTATTTGACTAGAGATACTTACATTCATATTGAAAAATCTCCCCATAGTTACACTACATAGAAGACTTTCCCTGATTTGTATGATAAAAAGCCCGAGCATAAAAATATAGATATACATATGTAATTATTTAATTTTTTATTAGAGGAAGATTGGGATATGGGAGAGTATATGTCTATGTTGAAGAACATTACTACTAAATATACTAAGGTTGGGATCAGTAAACTTGATGATGATCTCATTGTAATTATTGCATTGAAAGGGTTACATGTGTACTATAAAAACTTATTAGAAATGCTTCATGTCTTTGATAGAATCACAGGCACAAATTTTGATAAACTTGTTGATTTGCTTATTCAACATGACTTATCTCTACCCAGGAAATCCAAAAAAATTGAGGAAGCCCATGTTGCAGAGTCCAAACCTAGTTCTTCCTCTTTTGGTCAACACAACTATAGAGGGCAAACTTATGGAGGGGGTAGAGGTTATAAAGGAGGAAGATTTCAAAATATAGGTAGAGGATATCATTAGAATATATATTTTAATCAAGAATATATACATTCTCATACAAATGAGATGAGTGATAGAAGATGTGGTCACAACTCATATAAAGATAAAGATAGAGGTAGATCAAACATTCAATGTCATAGATGTGGAAATTTTTGTCACATTGCTTCGTAGTGTAGGATTCATTTTGACAAAATTTTGAGACAAAAAAAATGACTAAGTATAACTCTACTCAATATGTAGACCATGAATCTGATGAATCAGGAAATGTTGCTCATGAATCTACTTTCACAACCTTAGGAAACATTGCTTATATGGAATATGAGGCTAGAGATGAGTTCATAGATGTTTGGGTTTGAGATACAAGTGTAACCAAGCACATGACATTCAAATGATACTTATTTTATAATTTCAAAGAATCATATCTCACTCTAGTATCCTTGACATATAAATATATGCATACTCTATAGGGACTTGGGTCTATTTGGATTCTTCTTCTTAATGGTTCTATCAAATACTTGGAGAATGTTTGGTATGCTTCCACATTTTAAAAACATCTTCTTTCTTTGATAACTATTTGTAAGAAGGGTTGTAAATTTATGATTTAAAATAGGCTCATTTATATTAACTCCATTAAATAATGATACAAAAAATGTATACATGTTATGAGGATGGGAACTTGGTTCATTTTCATTGCAAAGTACTTCCTCCCATAATGGAACTTATAACAGTTGTTGATACAAGTATAGGTACAATGTCTATACAACATTTGTGGCATCTAAGTTATGGACATTTGAATGTTGACTCTTTGGTAAACTTACAGAGATATAACATGGTGAATGGTTTCCCCATTTTTTGAAAAGATAACATTTTTATGAATCATGTGTTTTAGGCAAACAAATCAAGGAAACTTTACTTAAAATTTCTTCTTGTCAAGCTAACAGATTTTGTAATTAGTTCATAGTGATGTTTGTGATATGAAAAATTCATCCATTAGAAGGTGTAGATATTTTATGTTGTTTATTGATGATTGTTATAGGATGACTCAGGTGTTTTTAATGAAAAATAAATCAAAAATTTTCACTAAGTTTGTTGAATGGTTAAACTTAGTTGAAAAAGAAACAAGTTCAAGATTATTTACTATTCATTCAGATAATGGTGGTGAATATACTTAAAATGAATTTTTAGATTATTGTTAGGAACATGGAATCAAATGAAAATACAATATTGCTAATGCTCCACATTAGAATGGATTTTTTAAATGAATGAACAGAACTTTAGAGGACACAACTCAAGCTATATTGCACTATAAATAGCTTGAGTGTATTTGAGGAACATATCCCTTACATCTACACTTTTGGGTAAAACTCCATCTGAGGCTTGCCATGGGTTTAAATCAAAAGTTAAACACTTAATTTTTTTTGGATATACTTGCTTTGCTTTAGTTCCTGTTGAACACATAACTAAGTTGGAACCTTGAAGTAAAATTTACATTTTTTTTGTGTATTCAAAAAACAAAAAGGGGTATCATTTGCTTGCATAGGATACAGGAAAATCCATCATGAGTAGGGATGTGATTTTGATGAATTTGGTAATATGAACACTATAGATATAGACTCACAATTTGACATGTTAGAGAGGAAGATTCAAAAATATGCGAAGGGATTGAATAATGCAACTAACTCTCATAGGAAGTGGTATTGGACAAGTATCCCTTCCATTTATTCTACCTCCTTGATTATTTTACAACTTAATTTCTTAGAAAATGTTAAAAATTCTCCAAGTATTCCTCCAAATAATGCGCATGATGGTATTCTTGATCTTGACAATTTACACAAGTATCCAAAATGGGCTCAAAGTACTTTTTCTGACTTTAAAGTAGATGAAATAGGTAAAATAGGTCCTAGTATTTATTGTAAATAGGTAAATCATGCAATGGTTGTTACTACTTCTTGCATTGAGCCATCCACTTTTGAGAAGATTCTAACGAATAGGTTTGTGAAAATGCAATGTAGAATGAGTATGATGCCATTCTTAATAATAATACTTGGGTTTTGGTTGATCCTTCTCTACATGTTCAACCCATCAGATGCAAATGGGTTTATACAGTAAAGTATAAATCACATGGCTAAGGATTTTTGTAAAAGGTTGTACACAAAAATAATGAATTGATTATGAGTAAGTATTTGTACCAACTGCCAAATGGCACATGATTCATATGGTTCTTGCCTTAGCAACATAAAATAATTGGAGAGTACATCAAATGGATGTCAAAAGTGATTTTTTGAATGGTGATTTATAGGAAGACATTTATATGACACAACCCCAAGGTTTTAAGAAAGTGGGTGTAGAACACAAGGTGTGTAAATTAATCATATCTCTATATGGGCTCAAACAAACACCCAAGGCTTGGTATGAAAAAATAGATTCCTAATTGCAAAAAATTGGATTTACATGTAGTGAATCTGATGATACTCTCTATATTCAAAGGTAGGGAAAGAAATTGTTAATTCTAGTTCTTTATGTCAATAACTTGTTTATCAAAGAAAATGATGAAAACCATAATAGATTTGTGAAGAAGGAATTAGAATACAGGTTTGAGATGACAAATCTTGGATTTCTTCACTATTATATTGGCATAAAAGTTACTCAAAAAGATAAAAACATTTTCATTTCTCAAACCAAGTATATGTATGAGTTATTAAACAAGTTTAGTATGAATGATTGTAAACATGCCCTTACTTCGATGGAGAATAACATAAAATTATCTAAAGATGATGGTAGTGAATTTTTTGATGGCACCAAATATAGGAAATTAATAGGAGGTTTAATATACTTGATGACTACCAGGCTCGATATATCCTTTGCATTGGGAATTTTGTCTAGGTTTATGCATGAGCTTAGAGAAGTTTATTGGCAAGTGGTAAAAGTAGTAATTTGTTACCTTCAAAGAATAAAAACATATGGCCTTGAATATCGCCAAAACAAGAACATTAAACTTGTTGGGTATTGTGATGTATATTTTGGTAGATGTGTGGATGATCGAGTGTCCATAATAGGATACACTATGCATATGGGTTCAGCTACCATTTCATGGTTATGTAAGAAGTAGGATACTGTGGTAAATTCATCAACATAATCAGAATACATTGCAACATGGGATGCTTCGAGAGAGATTATTTATTTGCATTGCATCCTTGAAGACCTTTAGATTTCTCATATTGCTCCTGCATAGTTATGCATTGATAATCAAAGTGCAATCAAGATGTCCAAAAATCTAATATTTAATGCCAAAACCAAACATATGGATGTCAAATATCATTATATATGAATTATAGTGTCGAAGAAAGCAAGTGAACCAACATATTTCCCAATTTTAGATCAGACAACTGATATTTTCATAAAACCCATTGATAGAATCAAATTTGAAAAAATAATAAAAATGCTTGGAATGTGTCTAAATAACTAACTTTGGATCATAGGGTGGTTTGTTAGGACTTGTTCTAAAGTCTTAGAAATAATCTAGGTTAATGTCTTTGTAATAAATTAAAGGGGCATGTTTCTTATTTAAGATACCCCATTTATACATTTTGGTTAAGTTAGATTATAATAAATTTGTAATAATGTTTTGTGGGTAAATAATCCTATATAGAATTAGATTTTTAGCTATACTTAGTTGTTTTATCGATCTCTCGATAAAGTTATAAATATGTATTAGATTGGTTATTCAAGGTTAATGGTTTATAAGCACCCTTATGTACTTGGATTTATTGAATTAATAAATAGTTGTGATATAGTCACTGTAAATACAAGATTACCCTGTGGTAAATTGCATTTGTTGATTTTACTTGAATGCTATCAGTTTTGGATGACCCTTTTAATTTCATAACCTTTTTTAACTGAGTAAGAACTCAATACTTTGTGATTTTATATGATAGTATCATCCATAATATTCCAAGGGATGCAAAAGCCCTGGAGGAGTTTATTCATTTTTTTACGAGTCTTCTCCTTTGTATCTTTTTGATTTTTTAAAATTATCTAAGTTATGGACATTTGGTCTCTATTTAATATCCTTTAACTTTATTTCCCTAATTTAGTTTTGATTCCCTATTTACTCTCATGAATTCTTATACCTACGAAAGGGTATTAGATTTGATTCCCTATCGACTCTTGTGAATTCTTATACCTATAGAAGGGGATTAGATTTGATTCAAGCATCTTACTAGAAGTCTATTTTTAAACCGTTTTAAATGTTCCAAAACACCTATTTGAATAGCAAACCTCTGAATTATCTTATAATTTTCTAAATCATAAACCCCTTGTGGAGGTTTTTCATAGCGATAATCCTTTTAGGGTCCACACTTTTCATGTACTTTCTCCTTAGTATTAAGGTATAATGCTCATATTTAGTGATGTTGGGTATCCATATCAATTTGGTGACAAGGCATAGTTTAACTTTTTGATGTTTCTAATCCCTTCCCCGCTTTTGCTAATAAATTAACAAACCAATCCCAATCCCAAATGTGAAATTTGGAATTTTCTCTAGCCCATTCAAGAAGAAAGATCTCATGATTTTAGTGATTTCAAAAACTATGGGGGCCACCATTAGGGAAAGCCAATATATGGGGTTACTTATAGGACCAATTTGAGGGGGATGATTTTCCTTAGTGAAGAGAACCATCTTCCTTTCCAAATAATTAGATTCCTATATTTATTATCAATGATAATATTATATGTGTGCTTATTTCCTTTACCTTTAAGGAAAGGGAAACCCATATAAGATTTTGGGAGTTAGGCCTTTTCAAAGCCAAGTTATTCGTGAAATAAATTTTAATCATGATGTTAATTTTAGTGAAAATAACCTTAAATTCATCTTTGTGGATGTATTAACCTAAGGCTCTTTCATAGTTGTCAAGAGGATCCATATCTCTCTCACTTCTTGAACTATCGAGGATCTAAAGAGCATAGTATCATCCACAAATTATAAGTGTGCATGGGCATTCCCCTTGGTGGTACCATTCAAACCCTTAATTTCCCCCCTATTTTTTATAACTAGGAAAGGCCTTATAAGAGCCCCAACCATAATGATAAATAGATATATAAAGAGGGTCTCCTTATATTAAACCCATATAGGAGTTGAAATAACCCTCTTTTGAGCCATTAATAATAACTGAGAGCTTATGACTAGTTTAGTAACTTTTATTCCATTGTATATAGTCATTATTAAATCCACATATTTCAAGGACATCATTTAGTACTCCCAAGTTAACTATATCACAACCTTTGGTGATATCTAACCTAATGAGCATTCATTTACTTATAATAGTCATGAGTGAATGAATGATCTTGTGAGCTATAACAATTTTATTGAAGATTTGTCTTCCCTTCACATGACCTCCATACTCTAATATTATATTTGGAAGAATTTTTTAATAAAAAGGGTAAAAATATATTAATAAAAGAACAAGAGCATTACAAAAAGAATGAGGGACCGAAATCCCCAAAGGAAGACAACAAGCGTAGAAAAACTAGGGACGAACCCACCTATATGTTGATATCAGCCTTCCTATCTTCCTCCAAAATACGTTCTAGATTAAAGCAAAGCTCTGAGGAGAGAGACTCCCAATCCTCAGAATTACCACCATCTAAATGCTCGGACGCCCATTTTGCCAAACAATCCACTGCTCTATTCCATTCATGAGGAATATGAACAAACCTAATTGTATCCATGAGAGAGCTAATCCTCAAAATCTGCTGCACAATCCCAACCAATTGCCAATTGACATCCAGTACTTTCCTCTTAACAAGCAGGTTGATCACGACTTGATAATCCGATTCGCAAATGATCCTATGCCAACCCAACGCTTGAGCCTTTTTAAGAGCATAGAGAATAGCTTGGCCTTCCACCATGTTGTTGGTTTGTGTCCCCTCATGGACCGCAAAGAGAAAAATCACTGTACCTTCAGAGTCTTTGCCTATCCCACCAGTACCCACAAGGTCGAGATTGCCCCTGGAAGAGCCATTCGTATTGATCTTGAGAAACCCATTGGGAGAGTACTGCCATTGAGTATCCCTATGAATCTTCTCTTTGCCCTATCGACCTCTCCTGACACAAGCCAAATTACCTACAAATCACTGGATTCCTAGGCGCACCACCACCTCAACATCCTGTTTGGATAAAGGGATACAGACCTCATTCTTGGCCTGCACAGTCTCCTAAATCATCCCTACGAATTTTTGCCATACTTGTTGCACCATAATCCTCTCATTATGGAATATTTGCCTATTTCTCTCCAACCAGAGTTGCCACAGTAAAAAGATGGCCCCCCCTAACCAAACATTCTGCAAAAAAGCCATCCTTGAGGGGGGTTCTCCCACGCCACTCCAAAAATTGACCAAGGATGAAACATGGAGACAGGGGCACTACCATACGTCCCACCAATAATTCCAGAGTTGCAAAGCAAAGGAGCAACAAAAAAATAGGTGAGCAGAATCCTCCTCTGCCACTCCGCACATAACAAAAATAGACGAGCCTTGGAAGCCTCTTTTTTAGAGATTATCCCAGGTCAAGCACCTGTTCCAAGCCAACAACCAAACAAAGTAGTTACATTTTGGCCATGATAATTTATTCTAGACCTGTCTCCACCATTGCACTTCTCCCCTGCCCAATCTCTGAGATAATAAAGCCTGATATCCAAAAGCAACTGTGTAATTTATTTTAGGATTGGGAGACCAAGCAAGCTCATATTCCTCCTGGAGGGAGCTACATCAGCATTTAAAAAGGAGGTTCAGTAGCTCATCATGCTCCTCTTGCATTCCAACAACCGGCCAAACCTCAGGCGCTTTCCATTTTGCCACCTCTAGTTGTCCGCAGGAAATGTATGATTTAAAGTCACTCACCTGAGGCCAACCAACATCAAGGAATCTCTGGCAAAGGTTTGATAGATTAGGGAACTGAGAAATAACGGGAGGGTTATCATCCCAAGAATCAGTCCAAAAGAGAGCCTTGGATCCCCGCTTAAAAACCCAGAATAAGCCTTCCTTAATAAGAGCAGCCCCTTTTTTGAGAGTCCTCCATATTGCTGAGCCTTTCCCAATGAGTGGATAATGAAGAATATCACTCTGAGTGGCCCCCAAATAGTTCTTTTGAGAGAGAATTCTAGCCTAGGCCTTGTCTTGTTCATTGCACCAGCACCAATAAAGCTTAGCCGCCAAAGCAACTCCATTTAAGTTCATCTGCCTTAGGCCAAGCCCCCCATGTTGTTTGGGGCTACAAACCATCTCCCATCTAACTAAGCTCCATTTTGAGGTCATCAAAGTACCAGCCCATAAAAATTGCCAAGTAACTGAGTCAAATTCCTTAATAATTCCCATCGAGGCAACCTGAAGCATACATCTATAAATGGGCAAAGCATGCACCATAGATTGAATTAATTAAACACCGCCTGCAAAAGAAAGCCACCTATGAGTCCAATGATTCACTTTCACCCAAAATTTATCAAAAATATTTTGCCAAGATTCTTTACGTATACGGCTAGCTGTAATAGGAATACCTAAAAAAATCAAGGGGAGAGTCCCAATCTGGAAATGCATAGTCTGAGCAATTCACTGCTGTATGGGAGCCGATGTATTAAAGAAGAAGATGGATGACTTATCTTCATTGACCTTTTGCCTCGAGGCTGTTCGATAAACATCCAACACCCTACGTAAATTGGTGGCTTCACTCATTGTGGCCATGCCCATCAGAACAGTGTCATCAACAAATTGCAAGTGTGACTGTGCCAATAGTTCACCCCCCCATCGCCAGCCTTTAATATGCCCATCATCTATATTCCTTCTGATCATCCTCCCCAAGACTTCAATAAGGAGAAGAAAGAGATACAGAGAGAAGGGATCTCCTTGTTGCAGCCCCCTAGAGGCACTAAATAACTTTGTATGTTCCCCATTGATAAGCACTAAAAAGGAAACTGAAGAAATGTAGCTCATGACCCATTGGGTCCATTCATCTGCAAAACCAAAAACTTTGAGAACCTTCCACAGGAATGATGATCTGACCCTATCAAAAGCCTTGGCCATATCCAGCTTAATAAACATTGCCTTATCCTTAGAGCTGGCCATGGAGTGAATGGACTCAACCGCTATGACAATACCATCAAGAATTTCCCTGTCATCCACAAAACCACTTTGTTCTTCAGAAATCACATCACTAAGCTTGGTTATTAACCTTTCTACAATGATTTTAGATTTGATTTTATAAACAACATTACAAAGAGATATAGGGCAAAATTGACTTAGCCTATCAGCTCCTTCGTATTTCGGTATGAGGGCGAGATAAATCACATTTGAAGCCTTAAGCATTTGCTTATTCTGTTGAGATTCTTGAACAATAGCTAAAAGATCCAATTTGATAATATCCCAAAATTCTTGATAGAATTCAGTCGAGAAGCTGTTAGGACCAGCTGCTTTCCCCTTTTTCATCTAGGAAATAGTCACCTCAAGCTTCCCAAGTGTGATATCCTTTATTAAATTCTCATTCATTTCATGCATCACTAGGGGCAAAATGTAGTAGAGAACATGTGCTTCTTTTGGTAATTCCTCATTCACATCTTCCCTAAAAAGAGTAGTGAAATACTACACCACCTCCTCTGACATTACAGGAAAGGAATTAAGCCGCTCACCTCTTTCATTGACCAGGATGGAGATAGAGTTGCCGTGCCTCCTGGCTTTGGACGATTGAAAGAAAAAAGAAGTGTTAGGGTGTGGAGCTAAAAGCTTCAACTGTTTGTAGACACAAGAAGAGGATGCTGAAGAACCAGAAGCACCGGCATCAGCAGGATGACCGATGTCGGTCAGGTGCAGTGCAGAAGGAAACCGACGATGGCAGGAGGTCAGCCGATGTCGGCAGCACCAGACAAGTAGGGACCGACGTCAGTCGCCTGTGTATTTCCAAAACTGTTGTTGACGAATAGTCAGTTAAGTGAAGCGAGTGTTTGCATGTCAAATGACTAATTATAGTCATGAGCTGCGTGTCTAATTATTGTAGTTAGAGTTCTATTTTTGTAAGCATGGGATCCTATTTAAAGACCCATAAGGCATGTATTGTAATTATCAAGAAGGCAAGTAAAAGCATTGAAGCAAGCAAGGTTAAGGAGATCTACAGGTGTAAGGTCAAGGAGATCAGCTGAAGCATTCAAGGAGGGATAATATCTCAGGCTATAGAGTTGTTGTGTTGAGCAAGAGAGAGAGGGAAGAAGGCCTTGAGGTGTGGCAAGCCTTTGAGGTGGAGGAAGAAGTGGCATCTTCCTTATTGTATTTTCTTCTAGTAATATTTAATACAAGAGTGTGTATTGTCTCTCAAATTCTTTGCTGTCTCAAGTTTCTAGTTACTTTATCATTATGGTATAATTTCGTGTTTAATTGCTTATAAGAAAGTAATCAATTGTGCTTTCATTGGATAAGGGGTCACCTAACAGTTGGTATCAGAGCATATTGATTGTTGTAGGTTTACCTGACAAGTGGTATCAGAGCTATGTTTTGCAGGAAGCAGGGTATTGTTTTTTATTACAGGTCATTCACAGGGTTTTCTGATTGAGTGGGAGTTCAACAATGGCGGAAGAAAGTAAGCTACGAATGGAGAAGTTTAACGGCAAGAATTATCAACATTGGAGGATGCATATTGAGGACTATCTGTATCAGAAAGATTTGTACTTACCATTGGGTGGGGTTGCATGCAAGCCCACAGATATGAAGGATGAAGAATGGAACGTTCTTGATCGGAAGGCTCTTGGTTCCATAAGGTTGAGCCTTGCATCGTCTGTGATTTCTAGCTTATCACAGTGCAAGACAACGGAAGAGTTGATAAAGTCCTTGACGAATTTATACGAAAAGCCCTCGGCTTCTAATAAGGTATATCTTATGAAGCAGCTATTTACTTTGCAAATGTAGGAAGGTGGATCAGTACATACTCATCTCAGTGATTTCCATGGTTTGGTAAACCAACTAGCTTCAGTCAATATTGTTTTTGATGATGAGGTAAAGACTCTCTTGATTTTATGTTCTTTGCCTGAAAGTTGGGACGATTTGGTTATGGCAGTAAGTAATTCTGCATCTGCTTCTAAAATCTTAAAAGTTGATGATGTTGTGAGTGTGATCTTGAATGAGGAAATATGTAGGAGAAGCACAGGTGAATCATCAGGGAATGCTCTAAGTGCAGAAAGCAAGGGAAGGCAAAGGGAGAAGATTGAGCAAGGGAAATCAAGGTCGAGAAGGAGATCCGAGTCCAAAGGTATTACCTGCTAGTTTTGTGGAAAGAAAGGACATAAAAAGAAGGAGTGTTGGTTGAGAGATAAAGAGAATCAACATGCAGGTATTGAAGAAGCAAATGATGCAAATATTGTGATACAGGACGATCTCATACTTTCTTTGGACAGTCGGGTAGGATCATGGATTTTAGATTCTGGTTCATCTTTTCATGCATCCCCAAACAGAGATTTGTTCTATGAGTATGAACAGGGAGACTTTGGAGTGCTCTATTTAGGGGATGGTACGCCTTGTCAGATAGTTGGCAAAGGGAAAGTGCAGCTGAGATTGCAGATTGACAACACATGGGTGTTGAAAGAGGTCATGCATGTTCCAATTCTGAAGCAGAGTCTGATTTTTGTAGGAAGGTTGGGAGATGAGGGATGCACAATAACCCTCACAGCGGATTCTTGGAAGGTTACCAAGGGAGCACTTGTTCTAGCAAGAGGTAAGAAAGTAGATACTCTTTATCTGTCTACTTGTATTACTGATTCTACTTTTGGTGTAGATTCAAAGATGTGGTCTAATAGGCTTGGTCACATGAATAAGAAGGGAATGGAAGTTCTTGATTCAAAAGGTATGTGTTCAAATTCGAAAAGCATAGATAGAGTTCATTGCAGAAAAAGAAAATTTGATGCTTTTGACAGGAACAAAGAAGCCTTGGTGTTTATGGAGGAGATGAAGGACAAAGATCAGTCACAGGGGCTGAATAAATCTGAGCAGGGCAACAAGGACAGAGGTTTGATCCAAAAAGAGCTCACGGATGAAAATTTCATCACTTATAGGAACACACAGACGCCGATGTCAATCACATGGGACCGACGCCGGTCAGCCAGATACCGACATCGGTCATGTGCAGACCAACAGGGTCGGTAGGTTGGGCAGGAGAAGTCCGACGTCGGTCATAAGGACCCACGTCGGTAGGGGGACACTGGCGTCGGCCAGGAAACGACGTCGATAGTTAGGGTCAGTGCAGGGAGCCAACATCGATCGGGAGCAGACTGGGAGATGGCTGATATCGGTCACTAGAACGGATGTTGGGTGGATCAATAAGTCTCAAACACCCATGTGGAGGTCAGAAAAGGTATGTGAACCTCATATTCATTGTTCACCTTCGTTATATTGCTTACTGATAGTCATGAACTAGGAAGATGGAAGAAGTAATGCAGGTAGAATCCAGAAACAGCGAGAGCTTGGCATAGATGAGGAGTGTGAGTCCTTAGAGTAGAACCAAACAAGTATTTATTGGTAGAGTTGTCAGCTGGAAGAAAGCACTGGATAGAGGGATGGATTCCCATTTTAGAGAAGAGAGTGAATGGACACATGAGACAGAAGGCTATGGTATATGGTCTTGATTAGGCTGCAGAACAATGGAGGTTTGACCATTGTATTTTATCTTTACCAGGTTGGATAATATTAGCTACATTATCCTGTTACTGTATTGTGTTACTTGTTGTAGGGTTTCATATATAGGGAGTTTTCTGAGCTAAGGGTAGAGTTGGTTTAGAAGTATGTCATAGAGGATTTGGGAGCAGCAAAATTCTTTTGGCATAAAAGACAGGTATTGCATCACAGGTTCAGTGGTGGTTGGTCTTCAAGAGTGACGTTGAAGAGGGATACAGAGCCAAGGGAACAAAATAGATGGTGTATAGGTACAGGTACAGTAGCAGCTATTTATCTCCAAGTGGGAGATTGTTAGGGTGTGGAGCTAAAAGCTTCAACTGTTTGCAGACACAAGAAGAGGATGCTGAAGAACAAGAAGCACCAGCATCGGTAGGATGACCAACGTCGATCAGGTGCAGTGCAGAAGGAAACCGGTGACGATAGGAGGTCGGTCGACGTCGGCAGCACCAGGCAAGCAGGGACCGACGTCGGTCGCCTGTGTATTTCCAGAACTACTGTTGACGAACAGTCAGTTAAGTGAAGCGAGTGTTTGCATGTCAAATGACTAATTATAGTCACGAGCTGCGTGTCTAATTATTGTAGTTATAGTTCTATTTTTGTAAGAATGGGATCCTATTTAAAGACCCATAAGGCATGTATTGTAATTATGAAGAAGGCAAGTAAAAGCATTGAAGCAAGCAAGGTCAAGGAGATCTACAGGTGTAAGGTCAAGGAGATTAGCTGAAGCATTCAAGGAGGGATAATAACTCAGGCTATAGAGTTGTTGTGTTGAGTAAGAGAGAGAGGGAAGAAGGTCTTGAGGTGTGGCAAGCCTCTGAGGTGGAGGAATAAGTGGCATCTTCCTTATTGTATTTTCTTCTAGTAATATTTAATACAAGAGTGTGTATTATCTCTCAAATTCTTTGCTGTCTCAAGTTTCTAGTTACTTTACCATTCTGGTATAATTTTGTGTTTAATTGCTTATAAGAAAGTAATCAATTGTGCTTCCATTGGATAAGGGGTCACCTAACAGTTGGTATCAGAGCATATTGATTGTTGTAGGCTTACCTGACAAGAAGTATTTTTGTCACCTTCTTAGAGCCATTCTATTCAAGCTTTCTGCTTCCAAAACACTTCCTCTCATAGCTCGCATTCCTCTAGGTCTTTCACAGCCTGAGCTTCATCTTAAAGTAAGATTTTAGTCAATCCTTCCTCCCTAATTATTCTCATGATACCATCAAGCTTAGCCTGCGCATCAGCCTTCGCATGAAAAATATTCCCAAAGCTTTGATGATTCCACTGTTTAAGCTTATACTTCACAAACTATAGTGATTTATCAAAAATATACATCATCGTACCATGGGCAGGCTTGCCCCACCTCCACCAATTGGCCACACATTTGAACAATGACTGATCTCACAGCCACATGAGTTGGAATCTGAAGGAAGGAGAGCGAGGCTGGTACTTTGAAACACTGTTCAACTTAATAGGCCAATGATTCGATCCTCTCTAGTCCAAAATTTTAGACCCTATAGACCACATACCCCCAACCCAATAGCCAGAAACCAAAAAATGATCTAGTCTCTCGGCAATAAAATGTTGACCAGTCCTCTGATTGCTCCAAGTAAACTGTCCGTTGTTGGGCTGAAAGTCGACTAAATTCAAAACTTCAATGTAATTTCGCATAAGCAAAGTAGAGGGGTCAAGCTTTGTCATACCACCACATTTTTCAGTCAATTCCAAAATAGCATTAAAATCTCCAGCCATAATCCAAGGTTGGAGGGGAGCCAAGCTAAGAAACAAAACTAATGTGGCCCCATAGGGATTGTTTACCTCACCAGTCAGTAGGGGCAAAGACATTGGATAAAAGAATGACTTCCCCCATCTCAAAGGTAGAAGCCATCATAGTCAAGGAAAACTTAGAGGATAACCATCCTATGAGGCCGATCTTGTGGGGGTTCCAAAGGCAAGCTAATCATCTTGAAGATCTGGTAGCTCCAATGCATTAATAGTCCCCTTGTCTCCACAACTTAGGCACTAATCTGGACATAGCGTCTACTAAAAGCTTAGTCTCCTGCAAAAAAAGGACATCAAGTCTTTGACTTCTAATCAAGTTGTGAACATCATTTTGTCTAGGGCTGCTGTTTAAACCCCTTACATTCCAGGATAGTACAATCATTTCAAAGGATTTAGAAAGTGAGCATCCAGAGTCTTCACTGACCCTGACTCCACCAAAGTCTATCCCATTAGTTTCATCTTTTCCAGGTCTTTTTTCCTACCAAGCTTGACCAATTTCTCCCCCCCACCCTTCTTAAGGTCTTTTTGCAAAAGTCCCAAGTGAGGAGAAGATTTACTACTCTTTACTACTCTTAATTCTCCATATTTCCCTATTAAAGATAAATTCCCATCTTCTTTAGAGGGAAAATCTGAGGAAGTCAAAACATTTGATATCTACATCTGTTGGTCCATATCCATGTGCCCATCCCCAACATCCTGTGATTCAGTTAAATCAACTGAAACATTGTTCTCCTGGGCTGGGCCCTCAATCTGCTAATCCAAAACCATCAACCCTGGGTTCACCTACTGTTGGTTAAGGTCATCTAGAATTTCAAATCTGTTAAGCGAGTCATCTACCTATCTTTCCTTCAAAGATCATTTTTGACCCCTGCTTCTATATCGCCCTTTAACCAGGATAAAACCATTAGTTTTTGGTGCCTCACCTGGAATTAGGCCCTTCCCTTTGTCAGTTCTAGGTGGATTATGAGAAGGTTGAGCTGGCTAAGATTCAAAGGTTTTAGATTTGGGACACCATCATTGCAAGTGACCATAAGCATGGCAAAGATGATAGTGAAAGGGAAGAGTTTCATAATCCAATTGTTGTACCCAAGAAAAGGGTCCTGTACTCATTTCAATAGCATCAAGTATTGGCTTACTAAGATCAATTTCAACACAAATGTGGGCATAAGTCATTACATTTTTCCCAAGGATTGACATTGATGAACCGACTGGCCTTCTTAGGAGGGACACAAGCAATTGCAGGGTATCTTCATGACAACATTCCACCAAAAAGCGAGGTAGTTGCACCCACACCAGAACACAGTTTGACAATTCCTCTAAAGGTATAAAACCAACATGCCATGACTTGATAAATAACCCCACTTGATTGTGAAAGTATGGACCTCCAGTAAAGACTTTGCTACAGTCAGTCAAGCAGGGAAAAGTGACCATAAAATAACTGTTGGCTAACATTGTGATATCCATTTCTCCTTTCAGAGCCCATGTCCTTTGAGCCCACTCTTCCAAGAACTGGAACGAAGTCCTAAGCCCCAAAAACTTGCAATACAAAGAATGATTTGTGTAATATTCGACATCCTCAGCGATCATGTCCATAGGTATGACCAATTTGGGCCTCTCTTTACATCTTTCTAGGCATCCATTGACCTTGGGAAGTCTCATGCCAGTTGGCTCTTCAGCATTACTTAGACCTGGAAATAGTGGGGGGATAACCATTCCAGAACTCCTTAGGCTCTGGGCCGACTATTGCACTCCCTGGGCCGACCGCTGCACTCCTAATGCTGCCCTGTAGCTACGACCTGCGCTCCCCCCCTTCTCACCCTCCTTCCCCCGTGTGCCTTCCTTCTCTCTTTTCGCCATTTTCATCACAATCCAAGATAACATCATATTTGGAAGAATTTTCGTAAGTTAGTTTAAATTGAATTTATAAATGATTTTGTAAGCCAACTTACAAAGAGAGATGGCCCATAAGTCTTCAAGAGTTCTCGTGTCTATATATATTTGGATGAGATCCCCAAAAAAATGAACTAAGTGTTTTGAGCATTGATTTATAGTCATTAGATTCCTGCACCACCTCCATAAATTTTTCCATTGATTGTTCTCAAAGTTGTTGGAAGAAGAGAGCTAGATAACCATATTGGGTTTGGTGCCCAATCACTAACAATACTCAAAACAAATTCTTTGACCTCTTTGCAAGATATTTTTTACATGAGGGATACATTATCCTAATTATAAATGGTATTTCAAATGTGGTTTTAAAACATATTTTGATCCTCTTTATTTTTTGGGACTTCCACCTTTAACTTGCTTTTCCAATAATTCAAAAGATGACCTTTTATATTTTGTGGTGGGTCTAGATTATTACCTTCCTTATTCTCTAATATTTTAATGTGATTTATTTGTCTTCTCATTTTACACATTTAATAGAATAAATTTGTGCTATTATCTCCCTATTTGAGTCACCTAACCCTAGATTTTTATTTTTAGGAGATCTCCTCTCTCTTTTAGATTTCCTCTAAGTTGTGGCACATTTCGTTCTCTTCATGAAGGGAGTAATCCAAGATATCTCAAACCATAAATAATTATTCAGTGTTATTAATCCTAATTTCAAGGATATTCTTGTATTGGAAGATATTTTTTAAGGAAGTCTTATTCTAATTTTTTAATTTAACTTTGAATTATTTTAATTTCTGAGAGAACACGTACATATTGGTGTCATATCTATTACTAGGAGCTTTCCAAACATCGATGACTAGGTCTTCAATTCGGGATGTTCAAACCACATATTATAAAATTTGAAAAGAAATGTCATGGGTAAGACATCTTATTAAATGTAAAGAGAAAATAAATCCAATGATTTGAGCCTAATTCAACTAAGAATTAATTTCTGATCAAAGAGTTTTGAGCCATCCATTTATTGGAAACTATGAATCTGACAATTTTTTCATGGATGAGATCCTTACCTTTCTTGTTATTGTGCCAATCAAACCAATTTTTTTTTGGTTTGATGTCCCATAGATCCAAACCCCTCATAAATTATTTAAATTTACGTATGTTACCAACATAAATTCCCCTCATTTCTTTTCCAAATATTCAAATCTAACATTGAAGTCTTTGCCTATGATCCTACATTTTTTTGCTAGAGGCTTGATACTTTGAGATATCTTTCTTTGAGAGTACTTATTTTCCTCTTTATTTAGAAAACCATTAAAGTTAATCAAGTTAAATATTAAATTGGAATTTATAATTACTATATATTATGAAAATATGGTCAATAATATAAATATCCTATAGTAAAGGAAAGATAGAAGACCATACTAGGACCAACTACATACAATTGGTCATGCCACAAAGCAAGGTGGAGGTTTAAAATAAAATAAATTGTTTGTAATAAAGTTATTTAGGGTATAAATAGGAAACCACATGTATGTAATTGAAAAATAAGGGCATCCTAGATCTAATATGGTAATAATCTAAACTAAAAGTATAAGAATGTCATTAGGCAATAACCAAGAAGTATCTAAACTAAGGATTGTAACCAAGAGATATCTAACTAAGGATATATTGACATGCAAAGATAACATAAGCTAAGGTAATCAAGGAGAAGAAGAAACAAACATACTACTCTAGTATATGCATATAAACCAAATAAAAGAAAGAGTTTAAATATATGGATACTTACATTGGGTTGACTTGTTGACACATAAATCTCTTGCTTGGATCAAGAGGTATTTTATGAGATATGTTATAGGTGGATAATTAAATGGAAAGGATGAATACATAATTATCCCTAATTTTGGACTCCAAATACTAAGGTTAACCTCTCTAGTTTAAATTCCTTTTATTAAACTTCAAAGACCTTGATTAAGACTAGACCTCCATAAGAATGAGCTTCGATACTCTAATTCCTATTCTTCTACTAAAACCAGTTTTTATGAGTAAGTAGAGGATAATGGTGTGTGTTTATTTTTAAAATGTTATTTTTGAGCCCTATATATATATATATATCCAACACCTAAAAGCGAGCTTACAAATATGCCAATGGACTCAATCTAAGTTGATATAGTATAAAGATTTGGAAAGGTACATAGTCAAGAAAAGGAACTATGTTGGCCATGGATAATATAGTTTTAAACACAAGGACCAAAACAAAACTAACTTAAACAAGATCAAGTTAGTTGGGAAAAACCCTAAAATGAGGTTGAAGAAGTGGAATATAGAGAAAAGAGTATAAAAGGAGGCTAGAATGATCAGATAGTAAGCTAATGAGTGTAATCAAGTATAATAGAAAATCATATGATAACAATATCTCATAAACTACCACAAGCTAGCCCAAACCCAATCTTGATGCACTCCTTAGGACATTCGCTTGGGGAGAAGGATATGTTGATAAATCCTAAAAAATAAAATGTTAGTGATTTAAAAATATAGATGTATACATATTCCCAACACAAAGCTCAATTTGTATCACAATAGTGTAATGTGGGATGATAATTTGGAAAATAAAAATAACAACATTAAAAATAAAATTAAGCGTTGTAAATAAATGATGATAAGAGTTGAAAGTAACACATACATCTCAACTTACCATTTTTTTGGTTATATAAGATTTTATGCAAATACCTTAGTCTTAATCATGGCCGACATAGAAATTAATTTTTGAATCTTTAAAAATACAAGGCTAAAATAAGATAAAATCAATGCAGGGATATGCAAGGGAGTTTAAAATCGAAGTATGTATAATTATCATAAAGGATTACAATATATATATATATATATATATATATATATATATATATATATATATATATATATATATATATATATATATATATATATATATATATATATATATATATATATATATATATATATATATATATATATATATATATATATGGAAATATGGAAAGCCATTAAGTGAAGGCTAAACTAGGTCTTAAAGACCTAATGAAAATATATAAATAGGATAAACTAGGCTAGATTGCCATATAGGGATGGCTAAATTAGGTTGAGATGACCCAAGGAACAAATATGGTACTAGATAAAATAAAGCATAAATGCTAGAAACAATGACCATATAGCCATAAAATAAGGGCTACACTAAGTCCAAGCAACCTACAAAAAGGAGAATAAAAGGTCAAGGTCCCAAACCAAACTAAAATAGATCCTTTAAAAATAAGGTAATGACCAAGGGAACATATCGTAACAACTCAAATATAGAAATTCTATTCAAACTTGTCAATTTCAAAGGGGAACCTCTAAATACTAACCCCTGTCACAATGTTAATATGTATAAAATAAATGGATAAAAAGATATATGTAAGATGGGAGAGATTTGAAAACAAGTTTTTAGATCAAGGAGAAAACTAAAAATGAGGGAAAAGAGGGTGTTACCAAGGTGAAAACATGGTATTTATTGGAAACAAGATACTAATCAAATTGGCAAGACTGGGAGTTTTTGACATCAATGCCCCTAGAGAATCTGACCCAACAAGCATGAGTTTGGGATAATTAGTGAATTAAAAATATAATCCCATGAAGGCTATATGCATGAAATGTAAAAGATTCCTACCTTCCCACAACATGTTCCTCATTCCTCAAAACCTTAATGGAGCCATTAGTTGTTGCAAGAATTGGGAACTAGCATGAAAATGTAGGGGGCATTAATCATAAATATTTAAAGCCTCCTACCAAGTATACTCTTCTAACTTATACCCATATAAATGGACTTTATAATGAGGCCAAATTTTGAGTTTGAACTTAAAATAGGATAGGGGACATGACAAATTTTATGATCATGTATTTTGGTGTGATTTGACTTTTGAAAGGTATTTTGCCTTTTAAAATTATATTTTAATTTTGTTGTTGTGATATTATGGATTTTGAATTTTTTGGATTTTTATTTTCCTCCTTCATACAGATTTGTAAAACCAAGAATGGGTGCTAAATATGACTCACACAATAGAGCTTACACCTATCCACTAAATAATATAACCTTAAGACCAAGAAGCTTAGATAATCCTATATTTGCACCTTTGAAAATAATGTAATCTTGAAACCGACCTTGGTGTGTCCAATATGAGGTGGGAAATATGAAAGATAGAGATGAACATGAGAATTATTGGGTTGTCCCAATCACAAAAATGTATAAAGGGAGATGATACAATGATAGAAGAGTTTGAGAATTTCATCATAAGAGAGAGTAAAATATGTATGAGAAACATGTAGATGGATTGCAATAGTTTTGCCACAAAAGATATAACTAACTGTAAGAAATAAAACACCTCTAAACCATTGCCTTATCTTTCTATGAAGACATCTAGCAAAGGTTGAGAGTGAAAGCGGAATCAAAAGTTAGTAATAGGATTGGCGCTTGTGAGGAGGGCCTAATTGTATTCCCCAAGGTATTACGATGTAACTCATGAACTAAAAATCCAAGAGGCACATATATAATTGTAACAAAGGATGTTCAAAGGCATAATTATTTAACCCTATATTTGATAGGTATGGAGGTTACCTGTAGGGTTAAGAATATAGAAATAAATAAGCACAAGGGTGATAAATAAATCTATAACATGCCAATTAATTTACAAACTCAGATAAACAATATTCTAAATTTATAATACTGGAATATGCCAAATATAGAAAGTATAGTTATTGATTGATGTTGCAATAAATTAAAAATAAGAGTACTTAGTTGGTTTACTATGCACATGCAGATGTAGACTGAAACATGCTAGAAGTAGACTAGATCAAGATTTTGGAATAGTCATCAGATTTTAAAATTTTACATTATATGGCCTTAGATGTTTTCATAAGATTTGGTCATTTTCATTGATGTTAGTGTCTGAGTTAGACATAGGTGTCTAATATAGAATAGTGATTGGATCTAGATGCGACCATCTAGAGCCTTCTAGATTTTTTATCACTTTTATTCTAGTGTGTTCGGATTGCATGCATAAGTTATCATTCTTTTTAAATGATTAAACCTGAGCTTCCTCACCCTTGGAGTGACCATAGAAAAAATGGGTTAGTGGGCACATGGTTTTAAGCTACCCCAAGGACCCCTCTATGAATAAACACTGCCTAAATAGCCAATAATTCAAAGAGGGCCTCATACTTATGTAGTTATCCCCTATGTGTTGGCTTTTGTGTGCATAAAGATGTAATGTGTGAGAAACAAATACATAAAGTGACCTAGCTTGTAACTTGGAAAATATAGATCATTGGATACTCTTTAAATGTTTTAGACATGTGGAAATACTGCTCCTATGAGTGATATAGATATAGGGATGAATAGGGCATGTTTGCTCACTTGAATGCTTGATTGAGTGCTTCTGGTAAGTTACCTTATGAGTTGTATGTGATTTCTAAGTGAAAAATGAATGAGGGTTGATCTTATATATGTACCAATCCCTTTTGAAAATATCAAACTACAACACTTAGGCCAACCATTAGAATATGTTTCATTTATAAATTGGATAACTTTTGGGTACTAGACACTTAGTTTTAAAATAGACACTAGCATTGACATAGGCATCTGGATGGGATGCAAGTGTCCAAGAAGCTAGAAAATAAATATATATCCAAAACTAGTAAGAAAGTATAATTATCATGTTTATAGAATTTTTCATATTATAAAAGGCTTGGTCATCAAAATAACAGTGGTTAGAGTAAGAGATAAGAAATTTAGCACAAAGAGATAGTGAATATGAGCCTTTTGGTAGAAGGAAGGTCTTAAAATTGAAAGGTACAACCATGATAGGTAATTTCCAAGTGCACAAGAATGAAGTGCAATACAATTTAGATTTAGTGTCTACATTTACACCCCTTTTAATCTAGTAATGAAATTACTAATTTAAAGGAAATAATTATGTACTTGGGTGTGTATAACATGCCTTGTCTTTACGTGATTCCTACTTGAGTGCCTTGTTGGTGCTTAACCTGAAACCAAGAGAATGTTATAGTATATAATCAATACATATAATATGAAATTTGAAATAATTTAAAATGTTTGAAAGTAAAGATATTAAGGTTAGGAGTACACTTGTGTATCGATGCAACCATCTTGTCTTTTGGTAATTTTATTTGAAGAAACAATTTATTATGAAGCCTTGGAGCTAAGATTAGAATAATTTAGAAACTTGAAATTATGTGCATATATATATATATATATATATATATATATATATATATATATTGGAGAACACATGCCCCCAAATTTGGTACAAAGGTGAGTATCCACAAGGCTATTGAGCTTATCTCAATCATGCAACATAATCGTACTTATAACTTGGTGAGTGTGAGTGATCTAATCAAATCACACTATATATCTAGTGAGGGTAGATGATTTAATCACTCCATCCTATAAATATTTGTATTATTGAGTGATTTAATCACCTCAACCTCACCAAAATGTGAACCGACTACTACATTAGATTGGCTCAATAACGTTCATAAAAGTCCACCTTGGGTGTAATAACATTCCATAGTAGTATTTGAAATTTAAAAGTTGATTTGATTTTATAATTTTAGGTGCCTTTTGCATGGCATATGTACCTCATATATTTCTCAAGATAAAACCTAGGTATAATAATAATACCAATGTATATAATGTTACAACAAGTGTGTATCTGAATCAAATAACTATGAAATTTGGCCAATTTTAAATTTTACAAGCATGGAAGATATGTTCCCATGACCTACCACCATTGAGTCTAGAAAATCTGAAACCTAGTGTAAGTGTGGAGAACATGTTTCCATAGCATTCCCCCAATGTAATCTATAATTGTGAGTGTGGAAGCCATGCCTCTATGACATGACCTCACTAAAATTTGAACCATGAAGATGTGTAATCCATGCCTCTATGACATGACCCTAGTAATATGCTCCTCTTTCGAGGTGAGGGCAAGTAGAAACTGGTAGTTACATTACCTCAAAAGGATAATATAATTGTATAATCTATGTATGGATCATATAACATATAGGAGTAGTATGTCTAGGTAGATATAAAAATTAGGAACATAGTATGTGATCACAACAAGTCGTAAGATGCATGATGTAAATCATAGAATGTCTAGTGAATAATTATATAAGCTCAACGAACAATCAAGCAAACACATAAGAACACTCAAAATCAAAACAAAATGTAATGGTCCAAGGATGCCTCATATAAGGGGCATGTTCAAATGCCACACAATCAAAGGAACATGATTATTAAAATGTCCACAAAGCATAGAAATACATGTTCAAATGTCCACATACAATAAACTATAACATATGCAAATGTCACAATCAGAAATAAAAGGCACAGGGGCCATAAGAGATAAAGTATATTCAAATGATTGAATAGGCAATGTAATGTAAGACAATAGAAAATAAGGAACACACTCAAAGAATTGCAAAAAGGAAAGCATGAAATCATAAGCAATCAACATAAGTATATTGTTGGTCTCAATTTTTGACGTATAGCAAAAATAATTATTGGATTAACTGATTTGATAGGATAAAGGAAGTTAATAGCACATGGGACAAAATGTCCCATCATTTTTAGGATTCAATTGGTTGAACCCAAGGGCTGAGAAATTTATAATCATTTAGCTGGTTAAGCAATGAAAATTAATCATGAGAAGTTCAATCCACTTTGTATTGTCTGAGAATGTGTCTTTCTAATTTTAGCTTGAGTCTCTCTAGTTCTTCGTTCACATTCAGATCACACTATAATATAATGGAAAAAATATTCATCATAAAAAGGGTATAGAAGGAGAGAAATATTAAGGTAGGAAGGTAAGTGGTTTCTTGACTGAAACAATATTGTCAATGCTAAAAGTTAAAAACATGCATGATCATAATTATACCACTGTGCACAAAGTCTAGCTATAATATAAACCAAATAAACTAATAGGTAGGATTCTGAGGGATTAATTGAATATATTAATCTAAACTTATATTAAATAAAATCATGTGAAAGACCTATAGCTACTGCACACAATGCCTTGACACAACTTCAAGTTAAACAAAATAGAAATTTAGAACTGATTAGACAAGTTATTTCTGCATATTCATTTGTAAACAAGCATTACAATCTCTTCTTAACATTAATTAATCTTGTTTCATCAATAAATGAATGGCATTAATAAATAACAACGTGAATTTCGAACCAAATTGGTATCTAATTCAATGTTATTATAAAAGAATCTAATTTTGCTCTCCAAGCTAGTAATCACAAGCCAAAATAAAACAAAAAAAAGAGAGGACCAGGCCTATCACAATTTCTATAGAGTTTTGGTGCATAACATCTCCCCATTCAAAAAAATAATATGGGCCACCTTATATACAAAATAAGATGGGACTTATCTCAAAATAGCATAAGGTTCCCATCTATAGCCATGATTGCCACTCTAGGCCATTACAATTCATTTAGTTAGAATATTCCCTCAATTCTCAAAGGAAATCCAAATTCCATTTTGTCTTCTCTCCATAGTTGTGAAACCTATTTGATGAAAATGATTCCCTGCTTCTCCCTTTTGGACTAATTATTTTGAATGATTTTTCTATTTAGCCCATATGGGAGAATATTCGAATCAAGAAGTCACAAGCTCATTCCACGTACCTCCCTTGACTAGTTAGACTTTCTTAAAATCCATCTCAATTGATTATCCTACTATTTTTCTTAGTTCAGGTTATTATAAAATTTTGATGGGCCATCAAATTTGAATTTGTGGACCTTTTATGATGACTCAATCGATTGGCATGGTTCAGGTCCATCATCGCTTTATGTCTCTAGGCTCTCTTTGCCACTTGTCACCCATCTATAGTCTCCCAGACATATTCTTCAACCATGTCTATCTTCCCCTTGGGGCCCCAAGTCTACTTGGTAGCCATTTGTTCTTCTTGGTCTCATTCCTCCTTACTCTGTTGGCCCCAGGATAGTGGGGTATCAAGATGACACCATGTGGTGTAATCCCACTAACCCAAAAGCCTAAAATTGTAGAAAACACCCTGGGACTATAGGGTAGAAAGATAACACCACATGGTGCAATCTTGATAACCTAAAGGCCTAGAGTTTTACATACCACCTCAAGATTACAGGGTAGTGGGATGTCACCACATGGTGCAATTCCACTAATATGAAGATTGGAGCTGTACAAATCACCCTAAAACTATGGGGTAGTAGGATGTTGCCACATGGCAACATCCCCTAACCTGGAATCTTGAAGTTGCATAGACCTCTTGGGTGATCAGGTTGGTGCTACATGGCACAATCCCAAAGCTCCATAAGCCTAGGGCCATTAGTTTCCATCTTTACTTTTGAGTCCCCAAGTGGTTAGGGTGATGCCACATGGCATCATACTAATGACCCAGAGGCCTAGGACCATTTAACTATTAACTACTTCCTGGGTCCCTAGGATCACACCATGTGATGTTATCTTAGGACCCCTAGGGCTTAGCAAATTTTCAATAAAAAACTAATTATTTTTATCAGCCAGGCTCTCAAATGAATGGGATGATGCCATGCGGCATCATCTCATTCAATTAGGCGAGTGAAAAAGAAAATTTGCAAGAAAAGACTAAGGCAAATGAATTCATTAGCAAGTTAGTGAAAAAACAAGAAAAATCCACAAATGCCATAAAATAAATGTTAATTTATAAGTTTAGACACATAATAGAATTCATCAATCCATAATAATGGATTCACATCATTTTCAAAGATCAAGTTATTTCTAAATAGCCAAGTCTAAAATTTAATATTGATTGAGTATTTATAATGGTAAATTATAAAGGCTCTATTTATTCAAATTGAAATACAAACATTTTATAGGTATAATTAGATTAGTTAGATCAGACATGGAACTTCGTACATTCAAAATACTTGAATTCAAATTTGGTTAACATCCAAAAGCATTTAGAAGGCAAAACTTCACATCTAAAAATCTATAAACCAAATACCAAATTGGAACATGGGGGTCCTTATTTAAAATTTGAATATGGGGTGCATTGGGGCACAATAAATGGTGACCTCTATAAGGAGAATTTTGCATCAGTGCAACCTAGACTGTAAATCTTCACACTTGGTTGACAAACACAAACTATAAGTAATTAGTTAGATAAAATTAGAAAGATGAAGGCACTAAATTCTGATTCAACACGTGACATATTGAGTTTCAAATCAACCTTAGACCATTAATGTGTGTAGAAGTGATTGATTATTTTATAGCTCTTAAATTCACATGGCATAATTCAGACTTGTCTAAGCAATCAAAACTTCTAAGAGGAAAAACATTGGTTATTTAGCTTGAGGAGAAATGACACAGGCATTTCTCTACTACTAGCCAGACATATATAACCCTAACATAGATACCTTTGGTCCTGCTGAAGGCCTTAATCGACTACCAACTAGGTTGGAAAATCTATGGTGGAGATTGCTTGAATCACCCTTTAAAGGAAGACTTGAATTTTGTATTTTTATTCTATTTCCTTAAAACTTTTATTATGAAAAGAATTTGTAGTTTTATTCATTGAGGGTTGGGAACCAAGCCATGGATATAATGATAGACTTAGAAAATTTAGATTACTATGACAAAATTAAACTAAATTAGTGTTTCCATTCGCTTCAAATGTTTAATTAAGTGCAATTGCTGCTTTAGACAAGAAAACAAACTATTCTAAATCCATAAGTTTTGTTTCAAATTACTGGCCATCAAAATTATGAAAATGTATAAAAGAATCACTTATAGTTTACAGTATTGTTCAATAATGACTACTTATTATCTAAATTCTAAAATTTGAATTTCTCTGATGAACTTACTCCCCATTTAAAGTGACCAGCCAAAAACACACCAAGAACACTTCAATTTCAACATATTATTGTTCTAATTTTTACTTCTTCTTAGACCTGGTTTTGATGCAATGCTAGCCACAAATAGGCTTTATTTTCTAGATAAAATTATAATCGATGGACTGCAAGGAAAAATATGAAATAACCATGCTAAGAGACCACCTCTAATAGAAAAAGTTTCTCATGATATGGTAATTAATTGGCCCCAATCAATTTTATTTTAGAGAACACACTAAAAGACACCAAAGGCTTGAATGAAAGAAACCAACTCAAATGAGTTGGGCTGAAGATATAGAAAAAATCAAAATAAAGCAAATAAAAAAGCAAACCTAAACTATGGAAGCACGAAACACTGTACATTAAATACATGTATAAAACCTCATGATTCTCATTTTGAATTGGCATTGGACGAAGAAATTGAGAAGTAATGCTTTAAAAATTGTTTATTGACTAGCATTTCTAGGTCAATTATATTGGCTCGAGAAATGAAAAAATATCACATAATTACATTTTAAATAAAATATTTAGTTGTATTCATTCGAGTTAATTTTCAAAAAGATAGGCGAAAGCTTTAAAAATCTTCACGAATGGTTATAGAAGAAAACCTACTTTCCATGTAACCAACTTATTTAAATTTAAAAACAAACTAACTAAAAACATTAAATGATCCAAAAATCAAAAGCTTTGGTTGAAATATAATTCAAGAAACAAGAACAACACAGTAAGAATAATGCTATCTCTGAGAAGAGATGTTTTATTCATCAAATTTGTAGACCCAAACATATGCCTATCTCTAAGAAGAGATGTCTGATTTCCATTATGGGTTACATATTCATTTATACATATTTTGAAGGTAAGAGGAGGATGTGGAAGGTCACCAATCTTGAGGGAGATTAAGTGGTTTGAATTCCATGATTTAAAACAATACAAACTTTGAGAAATTACTATTTTTAGAAACTTACTATTTTTAGACTGCACTACTAAAATTGAAATTTGGGGCACTCCATTTATTTTTTGTTGGTCAAAACCCACCAATTAGAGCTTAGCACCATCTCATGATGTTCCCCTCATTCTTAGTTTTCCAACGGTTCAAACAGGGAGTCAGATGGAGCTATGGTGCAAAAGTTATGCCTCTCGAAAGTTCTGCCACCAATTGGGGTAGAACCATTGCCTAAATTGTCACCTAAAATGTTGTTCGAATCATTAAATAAATAAATTTTGGATCATAAAATAATCCAAAAAACTCCCCCTTGATCTGAAGGGGTATAAAAAATGAATGAATTAGAGTAATAACTCTGAAGTCATCAAAGGATCCATGTCACAACTATAATTGGTGCATTATACCTCTGACACTGACCAAACACTGAGGTCATTATATAAAGAATATTACCCCTATGAGTTGTGGCCAAAAATGGCTTATGAAACATGATCAAGGCCTGCTCATCCCTAGTGATCATTATATTGTACTATAGTAGAATATAATGTAGCATGTCCAAATACATCAACCCACATAAGGTCCCACACAATAACCCATACAAGTGACAAACTCATACTCTATATGGAACATATTCATGATGCCCAACAATGTTGATAACCTTTGCTCAACACTACTGGTGATATCAACCCCTATCAACTCATACTATCATCGATGACTAGTTGAAGTCTAACCAATGACTAAATCTTCTCCCCTATTAGGCAAGAGGTGAGAAGTAGTGCATCAAGAGAAACAAAAAATAACTAACTCTATATATTCTATATCATGAATATTAGATATAGAAAGCCAAAAATGATCCTCCAACCTTCAAAGATCCTCCAACCTGTAGTTCTCTCTTTGATGATGTCAATAAAAAATATCTTGGGACATATAATGGATGGTATTATCTCTTAGAGCAAAAGCATGAGGTGACATTAGTTTCAATAAATTTATTGTAAAAATCATATAAGGACACTTCAAATTACAAAATTAACCATTCCAATGTGTCCAAAATGTCTAAAAACTTATAAATCACCTAGTCATATGACTATCTTCAAACAAAATAATGATTTGTTGAAAATTTGTCTCAAGCATTCATAAATACACCCTTATATCATTGATTTGAACCAAAAAAAAATAGCTAGAGGAGATTTGAAACTTGAAGCTCCCCTACTTCCAAGGACTTCACAAAGCAACTGTCACCAATTGCTCTACAATTATTTATAAAATACAAATTGAAGATCTGCTATTTGAGTTTGCATTTGTCTGATTTGTCAAATAAAATAAATCCATGCATGTGAAATTAATTCACTTAACAAAAAACAAAATCTTTCACTCAATTTTTTCATGGCAAAAGACTTTGAGTTTTGCATTTAGATTGGAGGGACCCATTGAGTAATATGAATAAAATAAAACATAAATTATAAGTTATGGTGTTGCACTATCATGTGAAGGATAGTTTTGTTTTTATTTCCTTTTTTTTAAAATGCTTCTTATCTACCTATCACCATATTTACTAACTGAGTAGTGGCACAAACTATGTGTGGTTTTTATTACCTACGGCTTACACTCATGTAGCTTGTTTATGTAGGCATAAATTTCTAGCGAGGGTATGGACACACATCAACCACAAATATTAAAGGAGAACATATGCCGAGGAGAAGATGTCAGGGTTCAAACTTTAAACCTATTGATTTCTAGGTTGTTTGAAGGTAATCTACGGTATTAGGAATTCCAATGCCTAAGGAAAGAAATAATTGCATATTTCCTTCATGAAAATCTATAGCACATTCTCCTTAACAACTAAATGCAATGCAGGCTTTGACTTTGGTGTATCAGATCGTCGTATAATGAAAATCATGGCCTGGTCTTTCACTTCAGTCTAATGTAAAAAAAAATTCCTTACTATTGTTCCAATTTTTTTCTTATTCTATTATCAAATTTAAACAAGATACATCCAGTGCTAATATCCATGTCATACTAGTAAATGACATATCATTATATTCAGTATGATATTTGTCTTGAATATGCCCTTCACTTTGACTAGTATGCCATTTTTATTTATTGCACTATAGTTGAATCCATTTATGTGTGGCTCTAATACCATTGTTAGCCCGAGAAATGGGAAAATATCATATAATTACATTGTAAATAAAATATTTGAGAAAAAATTTACTTGGATTCATTCAAGTTAATTTTCATAAAGAGAGGTGAAAGCTTTAAAAAGCTTCATGGGTGGTTATAGAAGAAAACCAACTTTCCGTGTAACCAACTTATTTAAACTTAAAAACAAACCAAATAAAAACATTAAATAAATAAATTTTGGGTCATAAAATAATCCAACAAAGTCCTTGTATATCTTTCAATCAAAAAACATTTTGTCCTAAAAATTCAGCAACTTGATAAGGACTGATCTAGAGAGGACTTAACTTAGAATGCCGACCTTTATTCTCATGGGTTTTGTCTCATAGTAAAACCAAGTTTGAAAAATGAAATCATTTCACTTGTGCCTTTATATCAAACCATATTTTCATGGCTACCTAATGCTTACTAAAATTATACAAGGCTTGATCTCTCAAATCATCCATATGATCAAGGTCCAATGGCCTAGACTGACCTATTTCATTTGTTTCTATGTAGTCATTGATGAATTGATATGTGGGTATCTTAAGTGTCATTGGAAACATTATCTCTATACCATAAACCAACATAAAAAGTGAACTTTTGAGGTTTTTCTTATGCCTTATCTGATCAACCCATAAAACAAACTTGAGTAGATGTTAACCATGTGGGTTCTCCTCTACTAATTTCTTAATGATATTCAACATGTTCTTATTTGTGGACTCAATGAAACCATTTCCATGCAAGTAATAATTTGAAGATAACTTCAATGGAGTTCTATTTTATTATGCCCACTCAGTCAACTTAGTTATTTAGAATGTGGGCCCATTATCACACACAAGTGCCATAGGGGTGCTGAACATGGTTGTAAGGTTCTTTTCAAGGAATATAATAACCTCCTCAGTAGTGTTATTCCTTGTCACCTTTGCTTCAACCCATCATATGTAATAGTTAGTTGATGTGATAATAAACCCATGGTGGACTGAGGAGTTTGGATTTATAACTCCAATGAATTCCAAGCCCCATTAAGTAAAGGTATACTCCTCAATTACTAATTGAATGCGAATAATAACATGAGTTTCCGTTTTGCAAATGTTTGACAGAGATGACATGATCTCGCATGAGTATGAGCATCCTTGAATAATGTTGGCCAATAACTAACCCTTAATATGTTATGAGATGTCACTATTGTAGCATATATTTTCACCCTTAGAGAGGGTTATTCAGTAACTCTCTAACTTAAAACATAATGGGAACACCTCAAATCTATGGGTATCATGTAATGAAGGTGAACCTCTAGGTTATGGGCCAGCTCCCTAGGTGTATCAATTAGGCTCTTAGCAAACTAATCTAAACTGCTAATTGCCAAAGAAAAGGGTTAGAAAAAGGAGAAAGGGATAACTAAAAATAAAACAAAAGGGTTAAAGGGAGAGGTTTAGGAATTCCACACTATCCTTGGCTCCTTGAGACTCACCCTTACTTTTACTTTAAGCTCTTTTTGACCTCAAAAGGCTTCTTTTTCTCCCATTGGCCTAGAAAAGGCTCTTAAGGTTTAAAACCTTGATGACTTGAGTAATGTCATCATCTACTACATGGATAAAGTCTTAAAATTCTAGAAGTTCCTTAAATTACCCACTTTCCTTGACAATCCCATTAACTCCCTCAACTTTCCCACTTGCCTTCTATGCCACAACTTGACTTGGTCTTCTAGAAGCCTCAGCAACTTTGTGAAGGCTTGTCACTTCAAAATTTGATGTTCAGTAGACCTTGAGGGTTTTTTTTGAATGTCATATTCTCTGATTGATTAACCATTTATTGTCTCCTAAAAACCTACAAAAAATACCATGATACTTGTGTTGAGTTGTGGAGCTAAAAGCTTCACTGAATGTGCAAATGTGGAGGTTGTTGGATGACACAATAACCGACATCGGTTAGGGGTCGACCGACATCGGTTATATTCAGCTACATAGTAATCAACATCAGTTATAGTCAGTCGGCATCGGTCAGACAGGAACTGACATCGGTCACTTGTGCATTTCCAAAATTAGATTTGTTCTAATTTTAGATGAATAGTTAGTTTGCATGTAAAGACTAATTTTTAGTCTTGAGTCCGCTTTTCTAATTATTGTTTGCTTGGGGTTCTATTTAAGAGACCCATGGGGCTATATTGTAATAAGGATGAGATCCTCAAAGTGTAAGATCTAGAAGGTTTGCAAGAGTGCAAGATTAGGAAGATCTACATGGTAAGTAAGATCAGTTAGATCTGCAAGTGTGCAAGATCAAGAAGGTCTGCTTGGTGAACAAGGTCAATTAGATCTGCAAGGTGCAAGATCAAGGAGATCTTCTATATGGTAGTAGGCAACAACAACTATTGGGTTGATTGTCACTGGAAGAACAACTCAATATTGAGTTGGTTGTAATTGATTGAGAGAGAGAACTCTTGAGGGAGAATTACTGGACACCTAAGAGGTGTGAGGAAGAAGAGTGAGATTTCTTCATTGTATTTCCTTCTGGAAGAGTTTAATATAGATTGTATTATTTTTCATATCTCCTATTCTTTGCTATTTCTGAATTCTAGTTACTTATTACTTTTGGTTTAATTTCATGTTTAGTTGCTTATACAAAAGTAATCAATTGTACTCTAAGAACACTAACAAGTGATTTCAGAGGGTACAGGATCCTGACAATTTGGTATCAGAGCCTGGTTCATTAGAGTGGGTTAGTGTTTGTTGATTACAGGTTCACTCTCAAGGGTTTTTGATTGAGTGGGAGTAAAGCAATGGCAGAAGAAAGTAAGCTAAGAATGGAGAAATTCAATGGAAAGAATTATCAATTATAGAGGATGCAAATAGAAGATTATATGTATCAGAAAGATTTGTACTTACCGTTGGGTGGGGTTTCAAGAAAGCCCATAGATATGCAAGATGAAGAATGAAATGTTCTTGATAGGAAGGCTCTTGGATCTATAAGGTTGAGCCTGGCATCGTCTGTGATTTCCAACTTATCACAGGCAAAGACAATGGTAGAGTTAATGGAATCTTTGGCAAATTTATATGAAAAACCCTCAGCTTCGAATAAGGTATTTCTTATGAAGCAATTATTTAATTTGCAAATGTAGGAAGGTGGATCGGTATATAGTCATCTTAGTGATTTCCATGGATTAGTAAATCAATTAGTTTCAGTCAAAATAGTTTTTGATGATGAAATTAAGGCTCTCTTAATCTTATGCTCTTTACCTAAAAGTTGGCACATTTTGGTAATGGCAGTTAGTAATACTACATCTGCTTCAAATATCTTGAAAGTTGATGATGTTGTTAGTGTAATCTTGAATGAAGAAATTCACAGAAAAAGCACAAGGAAAACATCAGGTAATGCTTTAAATGTTGAAAGTAGGGGAAAGCAAAGAGAGAAAAGTAAGCAAGAGAAATCAAGGTCAAAGATAGGTAGTAGATCCAAATCCAAAAATGGAAGAATAACCTACTGGAATTGTGGAAAGAAAGGACATGCAAAGAAAGATTGTTTGTTGAAAGAAGATCAGCATGAAGGTAATGAAGAAGTAAAAGATGCAGGTATTGTTGCACAAGATGCTCTCATATTTTCTTTGGATAGTCAGGTAGAATCATGGGTTTTAGATTTTGGTGCTTCTTTCCATGCAACCCCAAATAGAGTATTTTTCCATGATTATGTCCATGGAGACTTTGGAAAAAATTATTTAGGAGATGGTGAGCCTTGTCAAATTGCTGGCAAAGGAAAAGTGCAGCTAAAATTACAGAATGGCAACACATGGGTGTTGAAGGATGTCATGCATGTACCCGTCCTGAAGCGAAATCTAATTTCTATAGAAAAGTTGGGTGATGAGGGTTGCATAGTAACTCTCATA